>JANRMT010062852.1:10280488-10350775 GCA_026402145.1 Polypterus bichir lapradei
AGAATTTTACTTAAGAAAGGCAGGTTAGAGATGGGTCTAAAATTTTCAAGAGCCGAGGGGTCGAGATTATGTTTCTTAAGTAGGGGTTTAACTACAGCAGTCTTAAGACAGTCTGGGAAGACCCCCGTATCTAATGATGAATTTACTATGTCAAGAACATTATCAATTAGCACACCCGATACTTCTTTGAAATAATTTTTTGGCATTGGGTCCAGGATGCAGGTGGAGGGTTTTAATTGAGATATTATTTTTTGTAAATCAGATAAATCTATCCTAGTGAAAGAGTTTAATTTGTTTATAATGGAATGCTGGGGTTTAGGAGGATCCTTAGTGTTGGGGAGATATACTATGTTATTTCTAATATCATTAATTTTTTGGTTGAAAAATACAGCAATAGCCTCACAGGTTTTACTGGAAGTACTTAGGAGGCATTCCTTTGAGTTACCTGGTTTAGCAGACGATCAATCGTAGAGAATAAGATTCTGGGATTACTAGGATTGTTATTTATAATAAAAAGGTTTAAAGCAAGAAGAACAAGTGTAGCCAACAATGTTCGATCTGGTTGACCATCAACGTCATTCACAGAAACCAACATCGATATGGTGAATGCCTTCATCAGAAAAGACTGATGGGTTACGTTGTCTGCTGTTGCTGCACATTTGGGTATCAGATATTTTCAGATATTGTATGATGGTCACAGTTTGCTGGTCATGTTTTGGCTCATTTTGTATCTCATTATTGTTTGAGTGCTAATTAAAGAAAAGGAAACAACTAAGGGGTATGAGTCTTCAAGAGTTAGTCAATTCGAATGAATTCAAAAGAAGTTAATTAGCAGCAAAAACAGGTCACTAATTAAGAAAAGGGTTAGAATGAAAACCTGCAGTCACTGCAGGCATCCAGGACTGGAGATGGAGACCCGTGTTCTAGACTAACAAAGCAGAGCACTGTGCTGTGTGTGTGTGTCCAAACTACCCATAAGCCGCCACAAATGTTTTGTATTGCGGCAGCTTCTAATCACTGTGGTTACCACACAATTTTAAAATGACTTTTTGATTTACTCTCTCATATGTTACTTACTCTATGTACTTTGTAGTGGTAGCCAAGAAAAAATGCTAATCTTGTGTTTTCGTGATGAAAGTACATAAAGATTCAAACTGAATGAGCACTAACAGTGACCAACTCTGCACAACAGCAAACTAAGTGAGAAATATCCATGGGAAAATTAAAAAAATATTCTCATGTAACGTATTCTCAAGGCGGCACGGTGGCGCAGTGGGTAGCGCTGCTGCCTCATAGTTAGGAGACCTGCGTTCACTACCCGGGTCCTCCCTGCATGGAGTTTGCATGTTCTCCCCGTGTCTGCATGGGTTAGGTGCATTGGCAATTCTAAATTCTAAATTCCCTAGTGTGTGCTTGGTGTGTGTGTGTGCACCCTGCGGTGGACTGGCGCCCTGCCTGGAGTTTATTTCCTGCCTTGCGCCTTGTGTTGGCTGGATTGGCTCTGGCAGACCTCCGTGACCCTTTAGTTAGGATATAGCGGGTTGGATAATGGATGGCTGCAGTGGGCTGCTGCCCTGCCCGGGGTTTGTTTCCTGCCTTGCGCCCTGTGTTGGCTGGGATTGGCTCCAGCAGACCCCCGTGACCCTGTAATTGGGATATAACGGGTTGGATAATGGATGGATGGAACGTATTCTCACGTAACTCATGTTTCATAATCACCATGTCAGTTGTATATTCTTATGCTCAGAATGTGCAAAATAAATGCATTTTTTGCAAAAATATTATTAATACCTACTTCCAGAAAACTAAGCTTAAAATTATAAACAAGAAAGGCAAATTCCCATGATACTGTGCGTTTCAGTCGAAGTCTTTATTCTTGACCGATGTATGAGAGAGAGAGGTGACGTCACATCATGAATTTACGGCACCCTGAGCCACAAAACTGCCGTTATTACAACATTTTTTTCGTTTTCTGATAACGGTAAGACTTCACCACAAAGACAATGATAAAAATAACAAGAATGTCACGAATGATAATAATAATAGCAATATTTAAAAAATTAGTAGTAGGAGAAGAATAAGAACAGGGAAAACATAATAAGATGGAATATTGTGCTAAGCTACACGTAATCATTGTTACACAGGAACGACATCAAGAATAATACTGTAACAAGCACCAAAATGGAAGGAGTGAGACACACACACACTGACTGAAAGTTAAGTCTGGTAATGTTCATATTTATTTAGCAATGAATGATCCACAGCCATACTTCCAGAAGAATCACCTTCCGCTTTTATGGCCATGGGAAACACCTTGTGAAGTAACATTTCCTGAAACTAGTCCTTATTACTGAAGTCGCGTTCACTCTTCCAGTGTTTCCTCGTTCGTCTCCCAGTGTCAGCGTCACAGGGTTTAAAGTTTACCACATTATTTGAGAAACAGTTACTTGAGATAAACCTAAATCATTGTTATTGCAATGCTGCATTTTCTCCATGGCCAAAAAGCAAAATGTTACCAGCACTTTCATTATGGCTTCTTTATGTAGATAGAGCAATCACATGACATACAAGATTTCTTACAACTATTATTCCACCTGTATCAAATTGATATATTTTAATGAGTTAATTTTTATCCTGTGTTTTGTGGAAGAATAATTTTTGGGTAACATAGCATTCATCTTTAAGAAATAGCATAAAGGGTTAATAAATGTTGGAAACCAAATAAAGGTCAAGTGAACAACAAAATGTATACTGAAATATAAGAATATACAAAATGTACTGAAGGATGACTAAGAAATCAGCAGATGTCCTGTAAAACACCCAGAATGGACAGTTGTGATATGCACAGGGTGGTGGCTCAACTCAAAGGTATAAGAAGAACCAGAGTATAACAGACTTTTATTTTATATAAATCATTTGGGTGTAAACCAATGAACCAACCAGAGTAAAATGTATGCATTGATTGATACTGTATGTAAATTCAATAGCTTCATATAAAATTAATCTCTATTCTTTGTTTCTCTGATCATTCTGACCAGACAGCCTTTGATGAATGCTCGCTCCAATGCAGGAGGAATTAAAAGATACCATGAACAGCTTTTCTCCTGCCTGATGACTGATTTCTCCTGTTAGAGGATGTTTCTTTCTTTAATAAGATGTTAAATTTCTGCCACAGTTTCCAAAACCCATTCTGCCTTTCCTGCCATGTGCATGATGATCTCTGCCTGAATGTCATCTACTGGCAGTGCCTAGCGAGTTAGGACAGCTCACAAGCACTTCTAAATCCTGGTAAAGTTGAGAGTAGTTTCATAAAATAGAAAAACTGATCAAATTCCATTCCTCAAACTTCTAAGAGCAGGACCAAATGTTGTGTCACATCGAGATTTTTGAGCCAGCTAGGAATGTTCTTCTAATCTGAGATGTATAATAAATGCAGGCACTAGTGTGTGTTTTTGATATTTTGTGGTGTGCAATCCCGATTTGGCAGGTTTGTGCTGTGGAATCACAACAGGTATTTTGACTTTCTTCTTATTTTGTTTGGATGTTGCCTTTCAACATTGTTGTTTTTTAGATTGTTTGCTTATGCTTTGAATACCTTTATGTGCATTGACCTCCTTGCATTTTTGGATTATGTAAGTTATGTATTTGTTTTACTTGATCAGCACTGGTCCACTTCTGCCTCCTTGTCCGTACCCCAAGTCTGTTTACTTATTCCAACTCTGTGTCTCGGCTAGAAGGTACAACATTAAAACAGAAAAAAAAGGATATACAGTGCCGTCTATAATGTTTGGGACAAAGACACATTTTTCTTCAACTTACTCTTACTCTTCAACTCCACAGATTAAAGTTATAAATCAAATAATTCAGATGAACAAATCCATATCGTATTATGTGATATCATCTACTGTTGAATTCTGCTCTATACTTGTAATATTTCTATTGCACTATTATATTGTTCTCCTAGCAAAAGGGCCTACCTATGATGTAATGGTGAGTTTTATCAATGTGTACACCTTTTTTACCCCTCTGCCCCTGCATGTCGACTTTTGTCGACATCCACCCTCGACCCCTTATGATGACGAAAATCGACATCCACCCTAAAACAGTTAATATGCAGAACTGTATTACTTCCACCAATCAACTAAAGCCACCAGTAACTTCTGACTGAGTTATAAAATCGAGATCATGACTCTCTGAGGTTATATTTTATTTTTATATTTTAATTTTTTATTTTTAGTTTACTATTATATTGTATTGAGGATGACTTGTGCTCTGTTCTGTGTATTGTATTTTGTTTACACCCTTGTTTTTGACACTTACTGCATGCACAGCCTACCTGAAAAGGGGTCTCTCTTTGAATTGCCTTTCCCAGGGTTGCTTCCATTTTTTTAACTAAAAAAGTTTTTTTTTTGAGTTTTTCTTGTCTTCTTAGAGAGTCAAGGCTGGGGGGCTATCAAGAGGCAGGGCCTGTTAAAGCCCATTGCAGCACTCCTTGTGTGATTTTGGGCTATACAAAAATAAATTGTATTGTCCTTCTATATAAAAGTGGTCGGGATTGTCCTTCCGTCCCGTGAGTGCTACGCACTTTCACACATGCCCCGTCCATTTTGCAATGCACGATGGGATTTGTAGTTTCGTTTTTCCAGGTAAAAGATGATTTTCTACTCCAGACTGTGCGATATCTTCTTCTTCTTTCTTACTATATAAAAGCGGTCGGGATTGTCCTTCCGTCCCGTGAGTGGAAAGCGTAGCGGTATTCTGCTTATCACAGACTTACTACTTGCAGCTTGCGGTATGAAGCGACATGATGTGAGCAGAGTTCTGGTGCTCCCATCGTTCCCTTGCTTTTGTGCGCGATGCGCTGGAAAAATAGACAAAATTATGTCTCTGGAAAAAATTAATGTTGTTGGAGTACAAATGCCTCACCGCGTAGTAAATATCAGGGGGGTTCAAAAGGGTGACCTCAATATAGAATAAAAGTTTAAATTTCATCACAAAAATAACAGAAACTACGAGTATTAAAGTAATACCGCTGAAATGCAATATAACCAAATTAATGAATTTGTATAAAATATCAAATTGATCTACATATTGAATTGCCTTAAGAAGTGGTCAACTTAAAAGTCGGTCGCCTTAAAAGGCGGGTCAGCCTAGTATTGTATTAAAGTGTGCATTGCAGACATTCATTTAAGGGGATCAGCAGACATTTATCTTTATGCCTCCCCTGCCCCCTACCCCCCATTTCAGGGCACCATAATGTTTGGGACACTAGGCATCACAGGAATGTGTGATTCCTCAGGTGGGCTCCATTGCTTCATAGGACACCTAGGCTTGATTCTACTCTTTGGAGTCTGGAGTTGCTGTTGTTCAACATGAAGACCAGACCTGTGCCAATGAAAGTCAAAGAAGCCATTATAATGCTGAAAAATAAAACCATCAGAGACATCAGTAAAACCTTAGGATGACCAAAATCAACTGTCTGGAATATCATGAAGAAGAAAGAATGCGCTGGTTAGCTCAGTAATCACAAAGGGACTGATAGGCCAAGGAATTCCACCCCTGCTGAAAACAGAAGAATCCTCACTATGGTAAAGAAAAAGCCCCCAAAAGCCTGTCTGACAGATCAGAAACAGTCTTCAGGGGGCCGATGTGTGTGTGTCACAGATGACTATCAGCAGACAACTTCATGAACAGAAATACAGAGGTCACAAGATGAAGACCACTAGTTAGCCACAAAAACAGGATGGCCAGATTACAGTTTGTGAAAAAGGACTTACAAGAGCATACAGAATTCTGGGAAAAAGGTTTTGTGGACAGACGAGACAAAGATGAACCTTATCAGAGTGATGGCAAGAGCAAAGTGTGGAGACCAAAAGGAACTGCCCAAGATCCAAAGCAGACAACCTCATCTGTTAAACATGGCAGTGCTGGAGGTGTTATGGCTTGGGCATGTATGACTGCCACAGTTCCTGGCACACTTCTCTTCATTGATGATGGGACTGTTGACAGCAGATGCACAATGAATTCTGAACTGAGTAGAAACTTCTAATCTGTTTAAGTTTGAGTAAAGGCCTCCAAACTCGCTGGATGGCACTTCATCCTACAAGATGATGATCCAAACATATTGCTGAGGCAACACAGGAGTTTGTCAAAGCTAAGAAATAGAAAATTCTTGAATGCCCAAGCCAGTAACTTGATTTATATCTAATTAAGCAGACCTTACATATGCTGAAGAGAAAATGTAAGGGGATAATGCAGCTGAAGATGGCCACATTAAAGGCTTGACAGAGCATCAGCAGAGAAGACCCTCAGCACCTGGTGATGTCAATGAATTGCAGACTTCAAGCAGTCATTGCATGTGAGGGATATGCAACAAAGTCCTAAATATGACAATGGGTTTAAAATACTTGATGGTGCCCTATAATGGGGGGACTGTGTAGAAAAAGTGTTGTGAGACCAAAATGTCTGCAGGTCCCATTAAATGAAAGTCTACAATGTGCACTTTAATCACCATTTCTGAATTATTTGATTTGTAATTTTAAACAGTAGAGAGCAGAGAGGTAATTCAAGGAAAAATGGGTCTTTGTCCCATACATTACTTGCAATAAGTGACTGAATGAAATAAATCCTGTTTAATTAGTGTCTGGATTGTTCATATTAAAAATACAATTTTAATACTAAGAGATTAGATTAAAGACCTTCATTTTGAGACCAAGACGGTAATAATATTGATGAAATACAAGGCCTGAATGGGGATGCAGAGAATATTATGGGTAAATCAGATGCTAAATAATTCAATTTGATTTGTTTTTATAAAGTACACGACACATATAAGCCCAATACACTAAAGATTGTGCCTCAAAAGAACAGCAGCATTTGAAAGGGTTCTAGGACAAATATTCTTTTACTCATATATAGTCATTAAGAGAGGTCGTAGGTGGGAATAATGTTTGTTTTCATTTCTATGCCCACGACATTTTCAACTCTACTGAAAAACCTAATTATTTATTGCTTTAGTGAAGTGAAACAGTATAGGCTAGAAAATCACCTGCTTTGAAATTGTGCAGAATGGGATGTTCTGTTAGTGGGTGGAAGTGCCACAGAAATCAATAAACTATTTTTAGATTTGCATTTTGAGGTTTTAAATTGTAATTGTGCCTGATCTGCACAAAATATTTTGAATTAATAATATCAATAAATCATTTGTATTGACTACTGTGTAGTGCTCAGTGTTTAAGTTCTTCAACTCTGATTCACAGACATTTAATTGAAAATTCTACACCAATGTTACTAACACAAATTATTAAAAATGATTTCAGGACTGTACCAATACAGGATTTCATGTAACTAAAGTTTAAGATCAAGTGAGTTGAACACTTTACGAAAATCGACAAAGGCTGCAACGAATAAGCTGCCCTGTGGGACATCTTGAGACTTTCTCGGATGTCCCCAAAGTTGCTGAATATCATGGCCAGCCTGTACACTGGCACTGTGAGTGCTGTCCAGAGGGGAGGCAGAACCTCTGTGTTTTTCCAAGTTGATTCTGAGATTTGTCAGGGGTGGTTTCTTGCTTGCATGGACTGGGTGTTGGGCAGGGTCGTGGGGTCCAGCAGATGTGGGACATCTGTTGGTGAAGAAAAATTCACTGATCTTGACATTGCTGACGATGCTGTGATCTTCGTGGAGTCAATGGAGGCTCTGATCAGGGCTCTCGAGAGACTGAACAAGGAGTCTGAGTGTTTGGGCTTGCGAGTGTCCTGGATAAAAACCAAGATCCAGGCCTTTAATGACCTCTTGAGCACAGCCATCAGCAGTATATCGACCTCGTTGAGAGGTTTACTTACCTTGGCAGTGACATTCATGTCTCTGGTGACTCTTCAAGTGAAGTCAGTAGATGGATTGGGAGAGCATGGGGGGTCATGAGGTCGGTGGGAAGGGGTATGTGGCACTCCCAATATCTATGCAAAAGGATGAAGGTCCAAGTCTTTAGAGTCCTGGTGCTTCCTGTCTTGCTATATGGTTGCGAGACATGGACGCTATCCAGTGACCTGAGACGAAGACTGGACTCCTTTGTTACTGTGTCTCTCCAGAAAAATCCTTGGGTATTGTTGGTTTGACTTTGTGTTGCTCATGGTGTCCTGAATGAGGCACATTACCTGCATTGTGAGGGAGCGTCAGTTACGGCACTACGGCCATGTCGCGCATTTCCCTGAGGGTGATCCGACTCGTAAGATCCTCATTGTTGGGGACCCGAGTGGCTGGACAAGGCCAAGGGGTCGCCCACGTAATACCTGGCTGTGGCAGATACAGGGTCATTTCCGGAGGGTGGGACTGGACCGTGTGTCTGCCTGGAGGGTTGGAAACTGGGATCCCGAGTTGTTTCGTCGTGTAGTGGGTGCGGAAACGCACTGTACCAGTGCATGCTCCTCAACTTGACTTGACTTGACTTGTAGTGTTTGGACTCATCAGGTGACACACCGCTGTACATCCCCACAAAGGTTTGCAGCATTGTGATGGCTTGCACTGTACTGCAAAACACAACACGTAATGCAATTTTCTAAGATTAGGAATGAGGTAAATGAGTAACAAACACCCCTCCAGAAAGCAGGGATAAACTGATGGGGAAACCCAAACACCCCTAATATGAAGAGGTGGTAAAATCAATAGGACAATCCACTAAACACCCCTCTTAACAAATCAGGGTTCAGAATAATAGGAGAATCGACAGGAGTCAGAAATTGCTGGTGGATTCTCTAAGATGAGGCAGAGACCTCACGCACTTCAGCTTTAAGTTACATTTAGTTACCCTTTGAGTTTCATTCAATCCTTTTCCTTAGGTTTAATAATTCATTCTGTTATAGCTTTATATATACATACTTGTAAAAGATTGTAAAAGATTATTTTATATTACCTAAAAATTTCATACAAGCAGGAGTGTGAATGGGATTCCAGTACAGATATCTGGAGAAATTGTCTATAGTGGTAACTGAAAGCCATTATGAATTGGACGGAGAGATGCCTAAAGTGAATGTGTGAAGTATAAAGTGAGGAGTGGGTCAGATTCACATGTATCTGATGAAATGCTTTTATGTCTTCATCAAACTAAACCTTGAAAAAAGGCTGATAAATAGATACGTTTCACATTCTAACATGACTGTATGCTGCAAATTGTGCAGAAGGAATTTCAAATCACTCCTAGTGCTTGTCACTGAGAGCAATTTTGAAAATTAGCATTGTAATCTCTGCCTTCTCCAGAACAGAAGAGACTGTGTTGGTTAATTGCAAAGAGTAGAGATGTGTGAATAACATGAATTATACTCAGAATACCATGAATAATTGGAGAGTCATTCACTGGATCCAAAAGTGGATATAATAGCCATTGATGGACAGTCAACTTTTTGATGGCCATCATGAAGGCACAATTAATTTGACGCATCGGCAGGATGAGCTGGTTTCATATCGGAATTGCATTTATTGGTCAAGTCTGCTTGCATACAAGAAATCTGAGTCTGTTTTTTTGATGACTGTACGGGTTTAGTTATATGACAGACAACTGATGAAAAAATACAAGGCATACAATGCAAACTCATGAATACAAAGTGTGTTAACTATATGGATGTCTATTGCAAGATTGTTTGGGTGGTGGGTGCCCATAATGAGCAAGTACAGCCGAATTAACAATTTGTGACGTCGATGGTCTGTGGAAAGAAACTGTTCTTATATTTGCTTGTTCCAGCGTAGTTTAGTCTATAACATCTGGCAGATAGGAAAAGTTCAAAGAGCTTGTGGTCAGGATTGTGAGGGATGTGACTCCCAAATGCTACATTATAATAATAACAATAATACTAATACTACTTCTACAACTCATAATAATAATAATAATAATAATTCTTGACATTTATATAGTGATTTTCTCACTACTCAGAGTGCTTTATGTAGAGAGTGGAAAGGCACTTCAACCACAACTAATGTGTATCACCTACCTGGATGATGTGACAACAGCCATTTTGTTCCAGTATGCTCGCCACACATTAGTAGTTGTTAGGGGTAAAGGGGTGAGAGATAGTCAAACAATTAGAGACAGGGGATGATTATAGCTCCGGAACAACTAGGCCATGGTGGGCCTAGTCCCATAGCCTGGACATCAGGCTTTAAGAAGGATGCCCAAGCATCTTTTATGACCCCAGAAATTTTACATCTCATCCAAAGGATGGCACCATTTTTTACAGCACAGTGTTCCCGTCACTGTACTGGGACATTGGGATTCACGTTCAGACTACAAGGTAAGTGCCCTCTGCTAGCTTCACCAACACTTCTTCCAGCTGCAACCCAAGCTTTTTCTGGTTGGTCTACCATCCAAATACTGGCCCTGCCTGAACATTTTGGAGGAATTAATTCCTCTTTTAGGGCTGATTTTATTTTGTTTCTTTTCTCCCAGGGCTGAATATTTTTCCAAAACTGAAGTTTATATATGGGGTTTACCCTGACTGACCCATTGGAATTTGTTTCTGGTTATCACAGAAATTAATAAAACTTTGCAGGAGCACCTATCTATCACGTGAAATAACCTGTCCAAAGCCACCAGGGGAAAAAGCACGTTTGGATCAGTGCTCCCTGAAGTTATATCGCCAGTCCAGTCCCATCTCTATTTGTAATTCCAAAAAGCCCTTTATCTCATCTTTTGTTGTGGGTTTCGACTTTGAAAAACGAGAATGCGGTGAAAACACACCTGGCGATTCAAAAAATTGCTTGGCATACCTATTTGTCTCATCTGACAGTAGCTGAAAGGCAGCCTCAAGAAAGAACAGCATGAAGGCGTCCAGCGGCTGGTAATCCATCGTGTCCAATAGCAAGCCGTACCGTCTTGTGAAGTCCGGTAGCCAGGTTGGGTATTCCTCCCACGTGAACCTTGCCGTATGGTGAATTGGCTGCACAAATGGGCTCAGCTGGGGTCCAATCAGCTGATTTTAGTTTCTCACTCTCCTACTCAATCTCCTGATCACTCTTGTAACAGATAGGGGGCGCTATCGCTCCCTTGAACCCTCAGATCAAACGTCAGACACGAGGTAAAAGTCCAAATATTGACTTAATTAATATTGCACAGTGCACAAAGCACCCTCCTATCCACAATACTCATAAATTACTATCAAATACACAATAATAAACCAATCCTCCACT
This sequence comes from Polypterus bichir lapradei, assembly GCA_026402145.1. NCBI lineage: Eukaryota > Metazoa > Chordata > Cladistia > Polypteriformes > Polypteridae > Polypterus > Polypterus bichir. Next base: position 10,291,667 of record JANRMT010062852.1, read on the forward strand.
CCCAAACGCATTGCCACCCTTCCACCCAGCTCAGCTCAACGCTCTGGTGTTTTTCTGTCTTTTATATTCCCTGACCCGGAAGTGTTCCCACAGTCCTTCAGTCCATGATTCCTTATTACTTCCGGGTCAGATAAAAAGTCCTTTTCTTCACCCCAGAAGTACGTCATTCCCTCTGTCGCCTTGACTAAGACGTACTTCCGGGTTATAGATGAAACCAAAGTCTCTGTGTCTTCCTGCAGCGTCACCTGGAGGTTCCCATGGTATCCAGCAGGGCTGCGATGAAAAACTCCATTGTCCATGATGCCCTGCTGGAACTCGGGGCACCTCTATGTTGCTTGCAGGGCTCCACTTGGCGGCCTGGAGGTATTGGCCAAGATGAAAGGCAGGCCATATACCACACTCTCAACAAAAGTCCGACTCTGCATGTGATAATGTGCAAAACATCATCTACTGAGTATTTTGTTTTCTGCACTTTTTTCGCTACCTCGAGAGATGTCGATGCCATCTTGCCTTTGTTTACATTTCGTAACTCATGTAAACACAGAGGGATTAGATGCTGAGTCAATGAGACTAACATTCCTGAAAGCAAAGAGGGAATACTTTTAATGTAATAATGTGTTTTGTTGCCATTTCCAGTTGATTATCACCTTCTACCCCTGGATGCTGATTTTTGTCGACAGGCGCCCTCAACTCCTCCCGTCGACATCCACCCTAAAAGAGTTAAGTGGGTAGGACTGACAAGTCTTGTTGGGCTGAATGTCTTGATCTTGTCATTTTTTTTGTAATGTTCTAATCTGTTTGAAAACAATAAACGTAAAGTGTAATCCTGGTTAGAGAGGAATGTACTGTAGGTTTCAAATCCAAGCCCAGTCCCTCTCTGTTCGGTGGTTACGATAAGGTTAAGCGACTCGTTTATGGTCACATAGTGAGCTGCAAGTGAGGAGTAAATCAGCAGGCTTGTGGCTTAAACTTGAATGTCCTAGCCACTTTGCCTGAGATATCTCATGTATGTATGATTATAATTTAAGAAGTTCATAAAATATCCTTTATTTTCACAAAATCAAATGGAAAAGTGTTAATTCTGTCAGAACAGTGAAGAAAAAAAGTTCCAAGCGAGTGTGGTCAAATCATTTCAGGTTAATTGAATCGGAGAAAGAATTTATAGATGCTATTACCTTACTAAATAATTTAAGCTATCATTTTTACGTGCATACATTAGGAGCTGTATCTATAAATGTGATACAATACACTTTGTTTTATTTCAAAGAGTATAATTTCCCCTCTGGTTATAACAATCTTGCCTCTGGGTGTTTTTGTGTGAAACCTCTGGGAAATTATCGATGAATAAATGAAACAGATAATTGAGCAGCGTTGTGGATGCATGAAATGGAAGTACTTTTATCAACTCTAATTGATAAGGTTTTTAACTTTCTTTCCTTTCTGTATTAATTTTGTTGATAGGTTTTGTTTTGAGAGCTCTTTCTCTTAAGGGAAACATATTCAGTGAATATGTGTTGTAATAAGAGAGTGCCACGTAGATGTTTCATCAACCTGCAATGGGACCCCACGGAGTGTAAAATATGAAAACTGGTGGTTTTGTTTAACTGTAATAATGAGAGCAGGATATTTACAGGGAGAATACAAAATGCAACAAAGAAACGAGATAGAAAATTACCAAGAGGACCCAAGAAGCATTAAAATATCTGATGCTAGCTTCATGGAAACCTTCTATAGGCTGTGAAGCCCAGGGGAGCATACGGCTGCCCTAACCCAACACAGACAGCCAGGGCACGACTCTGCCACACAGCACACATTTTATTTACAGTCAGGGATCAATTTTCTTTCGCTCCTAACAGGACAATACAGTCCAAACTGCCGATAATCAAACACAGTCCTTTTCCTTTCCTTCACTCTTCTCCAGGCAAGCTTCATCCACCACTTCCTGACTGGCTCTCTGAAAAGAGTAAAGCGTCTCCTTTTATTCAGCCCCTGGGAGTGCTCCAGGTGATTCATTAGGATTACCTGGAATCACTCCCAGGTGTCGAGGAAATCCAGTGAATAGCTCTGCAGCTCCCCCTGGCAGCCTCCACAAAACCCAACAGGGCTGAACCAAATTATCTCCCAGCATGCATCGTTGAGAAACCATGGTGCCACAGCCACCCAGGTGGGCTGCCCTTTAGCGTCTTAGGGGAGGTGTTTCCTCAGCGATCCTCTCTCCCTCGGTTCTTTCATTCCAGTGGCATCCCTGCTTAGTATTGACCAAGGCCACCAATCACAAGGCTCAATCTGCCCATTTTCTCCATAAGGAGTGAGATCAGAGTCCCTCAAGGGTCTCTCCTTGGACCCTTGTTGCTTTTTCTGATATTAATGACATTAACTCTGGTGTAGTTAGTAATCTTGTCACATTCACAAATGACACTATAATTGGAGAGATGGAAGACACTAAGGAAGCAGCAAAAAGAATTTAAGAAGACCTGGACAAGCTTCAGAACTGGGCGACCACCTGGAAAATGGAGTTTAATGTAGAAAAGTGCAAAGTACTACACGTGGGCAAAAGGAACATCAATTATAAAAACAAGATAGGAGACACTGACCTACAGGGAGCAATCTATGTAGAGGATTTAGGGGGTTTATGTTCATGGAACATTTTCATTGACCATGCAATGTACTGAAGCAATTAAAAAGGCAAATATAACGTTAGGTTACATCACAAAAACTGTTGAATTTAACAGAAAGAACGTTATGCTTGGACTGTATAACACACTAGTGAGGCCACATCTGGAATACTGTGTACAGTTCTGGTCACCACGGTGCAACACTTAAAACTGTGCAGAGGAGAGCAACCAAGTGCATTAGAGGACTTAAGGACATGGCCTACTGTGACAGACACAGAGAATTAAACCTGTATAGTCTCGAGTGTGAGGCCCTAATCCAAGTCTTCAAAATCCTCAAAAGGCACTGATAAAGTAGATCCAGCGAGAGCGAGAGAAAAGAGCTTCCCCAATGTAAATAAAAGTGTGTCTTTGTCTGTCTGTGTCAGGGTTGGGGTGTCTGGAGCACCCCTGGTTTCCATATATATAATGTTTTGGAAATCATGTTAGCAATGGCTCTCGGTGTGGCACAGCATTATGTGTTGTATTCTTGGAGTTCCATAAATTAGAATTTTGACCTGTTTGCTATCTCTATTTTCATATTCTACCAATGCTTGTGTAGGTTTCTGTTTGGTGTTCTCAGTCCACCTGCAATATCTCAAAGATTTCCAGGTCAGGATGATTGGTGACTTTAAATTGTGAATAATTTGACTTAAATCCTGTCTACAGCTGCTCTCTGACTAAGGGTCAGTGGTTCCTTTATGTAGTGAAGAGCAGTGGCACCATTGTGCCAGAACATCATTTTTCAGACATCAACTATGCCATTGCATTACCGGAACGCTCCATAGTAAACCACCAGAGATCTCTCAGACCAGCCTGAATTGGAGTCATCCAACCTTGGTCTACACGTCTCTTAGCAAAAAGCCAAACTGCAGAGCTTAGTAGTTGGAACGTTCACAGAAGATATCTGCAATTGGGACCAGAAGGATGAAGATTTCACCAAGTTTACTTATCTAGGAAGTGTAGAGAGCTGCAAGTGCACCCTCAGCATCATGCTGAAAATTGGTCTAGCTACTATTGAAATGAGATCTTTGGAAAAGTTCTAACACCACCAGAATATCCAGTCCGCATTAAGTCAGAGTTTACCAAACCTGTAATTTACCTATACAGCTGCATGGCTCGGATTCTTGGAACCTGTTATCCTGTGACATATGAAGACTTCAGCCTTTTCACATGTAGAGTCAGGATCATATTCTTCTTACCCACTTGTTTGTGTGGAATTTTGAGGTCAGTACCCCAATGTAGCCACTATTGCCTCCCCACCAATTTGCACAAATTGGTCACTTTGCTAAACTACGCACTTCCACTCCAAGCCGTGAATCAGTCAAATTTAGAAAGTGGATACTAGCACACCACCATGTTTAATATGCATGGGATTGTGATGTAGCAATGAATACATCTATTGCAATTTGGGGTCACACACATGGCAAAAAGGTGTTGAGGGTCCCTGAAATACCCAAACACAGGCCATTCATTGGTCCAGCCAGAAGGGGCTCACTCCTTACCAGCTTGACCCCAAACTACCACTACCTGACCAGACGCTAAATTGTAGAACTGGCTTTTAAAGCTCAGAACGCTCTTAACAGTCTCAAAAATATAGAAGCACCTCACAAGATGGAAGAAAACATGATAACTCTGGGTTGTAACCTAAAGGTAAACAATTACTCTGTATAAACTACTAGGGGGCTTCCCCACCAGCTTGCTTCGCTCACCAACCCCCGGGTTTGGTTAATCAGATATACAATTTAAAGAGATTGTTATTTTCATGGGAATTACTTTAAAACTTCAGTTAAAACAATATTTGGAATTAACTTTTCTTCACGATAGCATTGAATTTTGATTCCATGTTTGGATTTATATCATGACAACGCAACGTATAACTGCTCATGAGTGAATATCGTTTCTTTCTCTCTAATATATATACTGTCTTTTTTGAATGTTTTCCCCTGTGATTTGTTAATTGACATAGCAAAAGCTATTCTAACAGGAAACTGTAAATGTTTCAATATGAATTGCATATCAAGATCTCCTTATATGTCTAAAGTTATTCGCGGAATATATACTACATTACCTTTCTTGTTGCCTGTTAAAATTTTACATGTTAGAATTGTTTAGCCAATTTTTAATACAACTAATCTTGTCCCATTGCATAGCCTATCACTCATACATAAATTGCGCAATAACATTACGACACTTCCTTCTTTCAACAGTAGTTCGGCCGGAGGAAAACCGGACGGTGTTAACACTTGTAGATATTCTATGGGATATTGTAAATTGATGTTTTAATCTTCTGCATTATCGCCACCCACTGTTTCAGCATAGTCTATTGATACGCATTTAATCAATTTGCCATGTAACTGATCGACAATTTTCACGTTAATTTGTTTGACTTCATCATTTCTCGCTGCCATATTTAGATGAATGGTTGATCATAAGCTGGATCTTCATAAGTGTGTGTGTGTGTGTTCATAAGTAAGCCCTTTAATGGATTGGTGTCTGTCCAGGTTAAGTGCCGGAATGCACCTGATGACCGTGGTCTTGTTTGAAAGTAGTTGTAAGTAGGGCATGACTTGAAAGAATCTCATGGCAAAAGTCTTCATCTTGCGGGACTTCCTTCCAAAAAGTCTCTTCAAAAAGCCACATCTCGTCGCAGGATTAGTCTCGTCTCATCCCAAGATTTTTTTATTATAATAGAGAGATAAAAATACATTTATTTATTATAACTCAAGAATAAAATAAAAACTTTTTAGTATTCTTGATGTTTTGTTTATAAAAGTTATAAACAAAACACACAAGTTGCTTAATGTATCTTTTCAGATGAAAGCTTAGAATCGAACCCTCTTTAAAATGTCAGAACTTCTAGTAGAACACTCTGCTCATAGTGATACCAGGCAGGAAGAGGCGGGAGGTCAATGGAAGAGACGTCAGTGGTAAAATGACCATAAGTCTTCTATTCTACAAAGGGGGGCAGAAACGAAGGCATTAGAACACAGCGCAAACCCCTGGTTCTGCTGATAATATCACTATAGCTCTTATGATGTCTACTATTTTGCACATGTGTGACAATCCTTAATCAAAAAGAGAAAAGAAATAATTTCTTGCCAGAGACAGAGCTCCTTGGAAATTGTCCAGCAGCCAACCAGATAACAAGCTCCATTTAACTGTGGCTCTGCCTGTACTTCATCTGATAACAAAGGTGTAAATCAATGTTGAAGTGACATCTTTGCAGAGGCCCTGTTCAGGCCAGAAGGCACCAAGACACTCGATTCCAATCAAAGACAACTGTGATGGACGAAATAACGCGCCTATGAGAAGGCACTGAGTTTGTAACTGGAATCCAGTAACTAGAGATTATATATTACTTCACAAAACTCTCAGGGGAACGCTCTTGAAGGCTGGTCTTGCTATGAAGAGTGCATCCTCTTAGTTTGAAATGTAGGTGGGGATTTGGTGCAGTTGGATGTCTGCATCCCAATCCTGGTATGCCACTAAATCCTAGCAGAATGGGCAATGCCCACTTTGTCTTCATTGTTAGGGCAGGCTTTGAGAGTAAATCTTAAGAGACTGGGCTCAGCCAATCACGTGCCTTTGTATTGACCTAAGGGTTTATGTCTATGTGAATTCATACGTGTGTGTTCGTTCATGGGCTTGTCAACATGGCATGTCCTTTACTGTGTCACTTGGGAAGCAGTCAAAGGGCTCAAATTGGGACACCAAGACCAGAGGTTGGTATTGAGTATTAATGCCTTTACTCTGGAAGAAGAGACCACATAAACCAGTCACTTCTGGCTGATCCCAACCTCATTTCCTGCCCCGTTGATGACATCACTACCGACACACGCAGATGACCTCACACCACTTCCTTCCTACAAATACACCCTTCCTCTTCCTCCGTTATAAATACCTGCAGTGTTCACTTGCCATCAGTCCCAGTTTTGCAACCCCAAGAGATCAGTCTTTATAGACAACTCGTTCAAACTACATAATATACAGGGTGGGTCCCCAACTCTTTTTGATTAGTTGTGTACTTTATTACAACTTTATTACAACTGACACCATCCAAGTTGGGCAAGCCCATGCTGTCAAGCACACTTTCAAGTAATTGTTTTCCTTTACTCTCATGGGGCACTTTTTTACTCTTCATTTTTAACAACAGACGTTCGCTTGCAGATCATAAATATTTCAAGAATTTATTACCTTGCCTTAGTGATGTATCATGATGTTGTAAATGCAAACGTTTTCTCAAAGGGAATGTTCACTTACATAGATGTAGTATTATTATTTCCAAGATTAAAAAAAAGAAAGAAAACAAACTAAGCATGGATTTTCTAAGCAATTTTATAAGAGACATTTGAAAAACTAAAAATGAATTTTTTTCCCAGCCATCAATTTCTGATGTCTGTGGGATTAAAGTCTATCCTCCTCTATATGAAGCACAACTCAAACCCCTTACAGCAGGGGTGTCGAACTCCAGGCCTGGAGGGCCACAGTGGCTGCAGGTTTTCATTCTAGCCATCTTCTTAATTAGTGACCAGTTTTTGCTGCTGATTACTTCTTTTAATTAACTTTACTCAGGCCCCATAGTGGTTTCTTTTTCCTTAATTAGCAGCCAAACAATAATGAGACACAAAACAGGCCACCATATGACCAGCTCACCTGTGCCCATCACAAAATATCTGAAAATAAAGGAAGGTGAAAGTCTCAGTAAGACTGATTTCCAAGGTCACCAAAACATTATGATGGCGTTCTTAGTAAAAGCAGAAAAGCAACAGTTTTAGAAATGTTTGCTGTAGCAGAATGAGAGCAGCAACAAGCCATGGAATTAAATAACGAGTTTAATTAATAGCAAGAATCGACTTCTCATTAAGAAAGTGGTTGGAGTGAAATTGGTTGGAGTTTGAAATCCCAGTTTAGCTGGTCATCTGTTGGCTCGTTTCACATCTCATTTCTGTTTGGCTGCCATTTAATTAAGAAAAGAATAAATTCAGAGGACTGACTCCTTAAAAACAGAGCTATTAAAATGAAGGGAAAAGGAGTTAATTAGCAGTTAAAACTGGTCACTGATTAGGAAAAAGGTTAGAATAAAAGCCTGCAGCCACTGCAGCCCTCCAGGCCCGGAGTTCGACACCCCTGCCTTACAGGGCACACAATAGGACTTCCAATTTCCTTTTTAGAGTGGACAAGGAGATTAATCTAGCCAGTCATATGTGGATTAGGCATATAAAATGTGTGTAATTCAGAAGATCTTGAAGTGGGCCGATATTGGCTTGATTCTTCTGACTTGTTCTAGATCTTCCTTTGTCTTATTGTGAAATGGGGTCCAAAACTGATACCACCACCACATTATCCAGCAAGTACTTAGGATATTGGAGGATGCCCAGGAGGTTGTGGGGTGCCAGTTGGCCAAGATCAGAAATAGGACTCTGTCTGTTAAAACTGTGTTGCCTCACGAGAACAGAAGACAAGGAAGAATCAACAAGGAGAGGGAGAGCAAAACAAAGAGTATATCAAGCTTGGGTCAAAACCAGTTAGTGAGAAGTACTGATTAAAGTTGTGGAAACACTACTGTTTTCTTGTGTTATCAGATCATGTACCTAACACGAAAAGTACCAGTATAACCTGGTACCTGGTATAGATTCTTTTCTTAATGGGAGATTACCCGACTTAGACATCGTCAGTAAAGGACATGCTGCGTGACAAGCTCATGAACAAATACACATATGTTTATTCACGTAGACATTAAAACCTGAGGTCAATATAATGGCACGTGATTGGCCAAGCGCAGTCTCTTCAGGCTGCACTTAACACTTGCCACAAGAATGAGCCAAAGACATCAAGAAAGGTTTGGGGGCAGCCACCCGTATAATATTCCCTGGCTGCAAATGGGTAATTCTTAGGAGTTGTTTACAGGTTCGAGTCCAAAGCAGAAGTGAGGCAGGCTGTCAAAGATGGCAGCTTTATTTGCCGAGACAGGAGATGACGTCATCAGAGGAGCCAGACCCAGAATTGAAGTCATTAGAGGGCTCAGAACTGGAAGTGACATCATCAGAGGGCCCCGGAACCGGAGGTGATGTCATCAGAGACACTGAAAAACAGAAGTGATGCCATCAGAGGTGCAGGAACTGTGCGGGATTTCCCCTGGATGGTCTGCAAGGTATTGACAAAGAAAGTCAGTGCACCTTGCTGCCCCCTGGTTTGGTGTGGAATTACCATTATTTAGGCCCTTTAGCTGCCTCCCAACTGCACGTGTATGACACTACTTACTTACTTTACTTATGCCCTCCACCCTTTCTGGGGTATGGGCCGCCAAAGGTAGATCTCCAGAGATTTCTGTCCTGGGCCATTCTTTCTAGTTGACTCCAGGTGTAGCCCATCCTTGTGATGTCTGCCTCGAGATCGCGTCGCCAGGTGTTTCTTGGATGGCCTCTCTTCCACTTTCCTTGGGGGTTCCATCTGAGAGCCTGTCTGGTAATGCTAGTTTGCGGTTTACGTAGGGTGTGCCCTATCCATCCCCATCTTCTCTTCCAGATTTCTGCTTCTACTGAAGGTTGGCAGGTCCTTCCCCATAGGTTGGTGTTACTGATAGTGTCTGGCCAGCGAATGTGGAGGATCTTTCTGAGACAGGTGTTGATGAATGTCTGGATTCTTCGGGTGGTGGTTTTGGTTGTCCTCCAGGTGTCGGCCCCGTACAACAGTACTGATTTCACATTGGTGTTGAACAGACATATCTTGGTGGTCAAGGTCAGTTCTCTGGAAGCCCAGATGTTCTTGAGCTGGATGAAGGCAGCTCTTGCTTTGCCGATCCTTGCCTTGACGTCTGTATCTGTTCCACCCTGCTGGTCGATGATGAAGGGATCTCCTCTAGGGAACTTCCATTCAGGGTGACTGGGTTGTTGCTGTTGGAGTTGATCTTAAGATTCTTGGTCTTCTCCGTGTGGATGTTGAGTCCAACCTGTGATGATGTGACTGCCAACACACTGGTCTTCTCTTGCATCTGCTACTGACTGTGGGAGAGAAGTGCAAGATCATCGGCAAACTCTAAGTCTTACAATTTGGATTGAGAAAGAAAGTCAGTGCACCTTGCCGCCCCCTGGTTTGGTGTGGAATTACCATTATTTAGGACCTTTAGCTGCCTCCCAATTGCACGTGTATGACACACTGAAGACAAAGTGGGCACTGCTCATTCTTCTAGACTTTAGTGGTACACAGGCCTAGGATGTATACATCCAGCTGTAACCTCCAATTCCCATTTTGGAGTGGACAAGAAGATGACTAAAGAAGACCAATGGGATTGCTTCAGTCTTTTCCTGCACACCAAGATAAAAGAACAGCGTAGACTGGGAGTAGTGGGACACACTCCAATATGACAAGTAAAGAACATCAGATTCACACCTTACAACAGCATGTGCAAATCTCTCTACTCTGTGTCTCTCGTAGTCTTGGCCTCTCTACCTCTCACTAGTTGATCCATTTCCTTAACTCACTTTCAGGCTCTGGGACTGAAAGGGTTCCCTAGAATAAGTTACCTTTAAATCAGGGATCTCAAACTCCAGTCCTGAAGGGACGCAGTGGCTGCAGGTTTTCATTCTAACCCTTTACTTAATTAGTGACCTGTTTTTGCTGGTAATTAACTTCTTTTGAATGATTTTTTTTTTTTCTTTTCTCTGAATTTTTACATTTACATTTATTTGCTTAGCAGATGCTTTCATCCAAAGCAACTAACAAAAGAGGTCAACAGAATCAAGTCAACATCAGTCTGGGGGACTATTTAGGAACAAGTGTTAGAAGACAAGGCTATAAAATTGATCACCAAAAGTGAAGAGCTCAAAACAACCTGCAAGGAATTTACACATCTTGGATACAAAAATTAGTAAATCCAGTATATCAGTTAAACCAGAAATTCACCAAATGCTTCATAAACACACGGATGGAATCAGAATTTCAAAGGGCGGTGGGCAGCTTATTCTACCATCTAGGAACTACACATGAAGAGTCTTGATTGAGATTTGATGCCACAAAGAGATGGCATCACTAGATGCTGTTCCTCAGCAGACCAGAGTGGGTGAGAAGGAGCACAGGACCTCACAAGTGTCTCCACCTACATAGGTACTAACACACTGGCAGTCCTGAATGCTCACACAATACCTTCCAGCTCCCTAAGACCTTGCTTATTAAACTTGTTTTTATTGAGTGTAGTTAGACAACATTGTTTTCATTGTTCCACCACAAAATAATAAATGTCCAATATAATGTATTAATGTCATTTACAGAAAGGATGTAGGTTCAAAAAATCAGGTCATGTTGTTCCAAGTTTTCCTTTTGAATGAATTTTAAATGACTAAATGAATTAGGTGGAGGTATCAGGAATGTTGATCTGCTCAGGTCCCCAAAACATTTTAACAGAGCTCTTAGAAAAGTAAAGAAAAAAATCAACAATCTTTAAAATATCTGCTATTGCACAATGAGAGCAGCAACAAACCATGGAATTAAAGAAGAAGTTTAAATAATGACTAATTAAGCAACTAGTTGGAGTGAAATTGGTTGGAGTTTGAGGCCCTGACTTAGCTGGTCTTCTGTAGGCTCGCTCACTTCACGTTTCATTTCTGTTTAAGGAAAAAAATGAAGCAATTCAAAGAAACTCCGCAGAATAAATCTTATAAAACAAGTCAATTAAAATGAATTCAAAAGAAGTTAATTAGCAGAAAAAACAGGTCACTAATTAAGAAAAGGGTTAGAATGAAATCCCGCACCTACTGCGGCCTTCCAGGACTGGCGATTGAGATCCCTGCCTTAAATGGATCACTTCAAATCAAAACTACGCGATGGTGGACCCAAGCATTTCCAGAATTGTTAAAAAAAACTTTATTATAATTTCCTTTTAGTCTCTTCAAAGTACTCGCCTTGAGATACAATGCAGTTGTCTCAAAGTTTCTCCCATTCCTAGAAACATCTTGTGTATTCATATTTTGTTGCTGTGTCTTGGGCCTGCTTCATTTATTTCTGGATCAGTTCGATGGAAGCAAACATCCTTCACTTTAGTCTCGATTTTTAATGTTGGTAGCTAAAAGAAGTCATAGGGAGCAAGAACTGGTGAATACTGGGGGTACAAACCAACAATCACATTGTTTATGGTCAAAAACTCTTTGAGTGACAGCGCAGTGTGTGCAGGTGCGATGTCCTGGTGCAAAATCCAGTTTTGGGTATGGCTGTGGTGTGACAAGTAAGAGAATGTTGGTTGTTTGTATTCTTAGGCCTTTTATTGATTTTTTTGCGTATTTTGGTGCACTAATGAGTTGGCCTGTGCTAGTGCTAATCAATGGCTGCTTGGGCAGACATCAGCGCAGCAATCAGGAGACACCAGCTGAGCATAATTTAAAAATGTAAAGAGAGAGTTTAGGAGCAGGTACTGATACAGCACATTACCGGGCCCACCACATGGCAAACCAACACAGGATCCCAGATTAGGACCTGAGTGCAGCCATGCAATGGGTGACACCTCAGCACCACACTAGTTCAAATGGAATGGACCAGGGTGAGGTTTTTTATGGTGGCTGGAGTGCCAATTCTGCCACCAACACCCAGGTTTCCCCTGCAGGTTGGAGGGCCTGCATGCAGGGCTGGATGCAGATTAATGTCATACCCAGGATGGAGCAAATGCAAGTTAAGGTCCTTAGAGTTGGCATTTTACGGGATGTAGAGTCACTTTTGACGTTCACGGGATTCGAACCGTCCCATTGCCAGTGAAAATCCCTAGCCTCAGAGCCAACACTCTGGAGAGGAATTAATGTAAAAAAAAAAGGAATGAAATGAGAAGAGAAAGTGATTGCTGGTTTTGGGAGAAGTAAATGGAGGAGGACAAGTCATGCATCAGGCTGACTGATATGGAGAGCTGGACAGAGAGCTGGGTGAGCTCTGAGAGATGGGCATGCTCTCAGCTGCTGAGCAGTGGAAATGAGGAGCTGGCGAGAAGGAGAGAGAGAGACCACGGGAGCTGGTCCAAGGGTGGGGTCCTGACATAGCAGCATCTGGTGAAGGCCATGGAGCCCTGGAAGCTGGACTGTCTGATTGGGGAGGCTATTGCAGGATTTGCGGGTACCAGCTGAGGTGGCAAATTGGAGGGGATGCATCCAGTAGAGTGCCATGGTCCTGACGAGAACGAAGAAAGAGTATGAAGTAAAATCGGTAATTTTACCACTTAGGATTTTAACATATTTATTTGATTATGAATTGTAAACACCCTGTGACGTTGACTTTGTTATTATGGCACAATATTAAGAATTATTATTTTTATTGTTTTTTCGAGACATTCACTGTTTGCATAATTATGAAATTCACTTTTATATTGTCCATGTTTTGAATACACTGTTCTTCTTTGGTCAAGCAGGCCTCTTTCTTGCTTGCTTCATCACCCTGCTCTGTCCTTGGTCGTGACCACCGATGACCCAGGCACAAGGTGCGGGCAACCTGGGCAACACATTAAGATGGCAGTGGAGGGATAGGCAAGAGGCAGGGAGGAAGAGGGGAACACAATGTGGGAGGAAAAGGAAAAAGTAGCAGTACGACATCCAGTATCCGAATTATTTTTCCTGATGCCTCAGCAGTTCAATGTCATGTCGTTGATTAACCTCCTTAATGTTATATTTAACCCAAGAAAAATAAGCCAAAACATTCAAATTTTTCCATCTTCCTCTGCTTTCTGTATCTTTGCCAATTCTTTCCCCATCTACACACCACACCCTGAACTGCCACTTCTTTTAGTCTGATGTCCAACTCTCATGTGGCACCTTATGAAATGCTTTCTGAAAGTTCAGATAAATAACATAATCTGCTCCACTCTGATCATATCCTGTTTGTTGCTTCCTCATAGAATTCCAGCATGTTAGTAAAGCACAACCTTCCTCTTCTGAACCTGTGCTGACTGTTCAGAAAAACTCCTGTTCTTGCCATTTGCTGCTCAATTGTTTCCTTAAGAATTCCTTCCATTAATCAAACCTATGTCTTGTACATTAAGCTTACTGGCTTATAGTTGCTTAGATCTTTCCGGTCAACCTCTTTATATAATGGGATTTCTGGTCATGTCTCCTCTTTTATAGGTCCCACTACAGAAGAGAAGGGGCCAACATAGTGGTGCAGGAAGAACTGGCATTTTTCATCCCAAAAATAGTCCATCCATCTGTGTGAAACAAAAGGGTTTAGTTAAGGAGAAGGTAACAGTCATATCCTTCCCTGTACCTTCTACTTCAGTGCCCAGTAGCCACTCCACTGACTTTTGTGTGTGGCAGTGTGTACCATTATACCTTTCCATTTGTAAACAAACAATCTAATCTCTTTAACATTCCATATGTCTATCTATGTGAGTTCATTCTGTGGTCCATCCATATCCTTAACCTGCTTATCAAGCACAGGGATTTTGAGAAGCTAGAACCTATCCTAACAAGCATTGGGTACAAGGAAGGAACAATCCCTAGACAGAATGCCAGTCCATCACAGGGTAAACACACCCACACCACAAACTGCACACACACACACACACACATTAGAATTGATTTAACATCGACAATTCACCTAACCTCTGAAATTGCCTTTAAGCCTAGAATTACCAAAGCCTACGAAAAAATTAGTAATCACAGCCCACCTTAAATCCATGTGCACCTCTCCGTCAGCATCGTTTGTGTTGTAAATGTGTCGATAACCCCAAGCAGCAAGCAGCCTGCTATCCCATTCCCATACACCCCCCCCCCCCCCCCCCCCACGCCCATAAGGGCAAAAAGCTCGCGCAGCTCAAGCCTTGTTTATCAGGGAGTGAGAGGGTAAATAATATATTGTTATTCGGAACACATGCATTTCATGTGTGTTCCGTGTCTACAAAGATCTATGTAAGTGTTGCATGACAGGAATGTTGAGCACATACCTAAAAGACAAACTATTTTCATGTTTTAGTATTAACGACAAAAAGTTGACATGAAGTGTGTAATGTGTGAAGACTGAAGTCCAAATATCAAATAAGCACTTTCACAAAAGGTACAAGTGTAACGTTTTCCTCACTTATAAGTTCCCAATTGAAGAACAAGTGCGTTTTTATTCAAGACTATAACCGAAGAAAAAGAAATCGGGTTAATGTAGCTTGTTGTCACGTCTTCTTTGGCAGTACAGTGGTAAGAACTGCTGACTCCTCTTAAAAAGGTCGCGGTTCGAGCCTTGCCGTTTCCAAAAATAAACATTTTGAGTAGTGGGGTGTTAACGATTGTAGATACTCTTCGTGATATTGTAAGTTGATGTTTTCATCGTCTGCACCATCACCACCAACTGTTTCAGCATAGTATTTTGATACGTATTTAACCAAATTGCCGTTTAATCAATTGACATTTTCGGCGTTAATTCGTTTGACTTCCTCATTTCTCGGTGCTAGGATT
Source organism: Polypterus bichir lapradei (assembly GCA_026402145.1). Classification (NCBI taxonomy): domain Eukaryota; kingdom Metazoa; phylum Chordata; class Cladistia; order Polypteriformes; family Polypteridae; genus Polypterus; species Polypterus bichir. The sequence goes on from JANRMT010062852.1 coordinate 10,306,731, forward strand.
GCTCGTGTACTCATTTTTTCTGTTGATAAACCTTCGTGATGAAATTCTTCAATAAGATTTGGACATAATACATCTTCTTCAATTGGGAACTTATAAGTGAGGAAAACGTTAAACTTTATAAGAACTGAGAGAGCAAATGAGAGGTGAGAGTACAGTGTGCGTGTTAGCATTTGGTTGAGAGGTGGGTGGGACTTGAAAAACTTTCATGGCTAAAGACTCACAGGACTTGAAAAAATCTCTTGAAAAAAGTTTAGTCTTGTCACAGAATTTTTTTATAGAGTAGAGAGATTTATTTATTTATATTTTGGAGCTCCATTAAAATTTTAATTTCCCCTTGGTTACAAATAATTTATAATCTAATCCAACCTGCATGTCTTTGGCCTGTGGGAGTTTACATCAGAAAAATAGCAGAGAATTAAGAAGATTCCTGTAACACTTTCATTTATTAGGGATTGTGAACCACAAGGGGGCGGACAGCTCCCTAAACCCGAACACAACAGACACAGAGCCCAGTCTTGCCACACAGCACCCATTTATTTTTAGTGGGGAAGTGCTTTTCCTTTGTGCCCCACTACACAGCACAGTACTGTGCAAAGCACCAATACACTGATCCTTTCTTCTTTCTTTTCCTTTCCTTCTCTTGCCTCCACTCCTCATCTAACAAGCTTCATCCACCTCCTCCCTACTCTGGCTCCCTGACTGATGCTGAAGCAGCTTCTTTTATAATGCAGCCGGAAATGTCCCAGGTTTTTCTTGACCTAATTCTGGATGCACTTCTTGTTGTGGCAGAAGTGGTGCCCCAGAGGGCTAAACTGTAGCTTGTAAGACGCTAGGGCTCTCTATCACCCCTGTAACCCCAACAGACAGATACGCTGGACACAAGTTAAAAGCAATAAGAACTTGTTTTTAACTTCTTCTTTTAAATAGTGCCCTTCAAGCACCACTGCCACCACTAACCAGGCAAATCAACTCAATAATATTCACAATACACACAAATCTCTCCTCCAGACCTCCCAGCAAGTTCTGTCACACTCCTCCCGACTCCGTCTCCCTTGCTGGATTCCTAGCAGTCCTTTAAATAATCCTTGACCCGGAAGTGCTTCTGTCCTTTCGTCTCCAGCTTGAATCATCAGCACTTCAGGGTCAGATGGAAAACTTATATTTTCTTCAGCCCGGAAGTACCTCAGGGCTTCCGTCCCCATGACTTGGGAGTACTTCCGGTCTATACGGAACTTAAAAATCTCCAAGTCTTCCTGTAGCGTCTCCTAGTGGCACCCACGGTACCCAGCAGGACTGTGAAGCCCAACTCCAGATCCCATGGTGCCCTGCGGGAATCCAGGGCACTGTTATGCTGCAAGAAATCACCATCTAGTGTTGTGGGGGAGGCAGTGTCCCAAAGTAGCTACCTTCCTCCATCCTTCTACTCTTTGGGCATCCCAACTGGGTTGAGCTGCCAGCTGCCAGCTGTCCACCACAAGTTGCAGCACCCCCTGGCGGCACCCTCGGAGCCCAATAGGGCTCCTCCAAACTACAACACCCAGCATGCCCTGTTCCTAAAAAGGTTCTCTCTCTCTCTCCTTCCACCCAACTGGCATTCCAGCCAGGTAATGGTCCTGGCCATCCATCACAGGGATAAATCAGAATCATCTATCTGTGTTGTAAAACTAACATTCTGTTCTAGCTAAGCAAATACTTATGGGAATTAAATATTAACATTGACTTCTCAGGCTTGCTTGCTTGCAGTGCTATAATATAAGGTAATATATTTAATTAGGAGTTATTACTTTTTTGAGAGAGTATCTTACCAAAATTCACCCATATATTAACTAATAAACCTATAGCCATACACATGGATATGATGACAGTTGGCCTAAGCTTAATCCAGAAATGACACTTTTAATACTCCAATTGGCATACTTTTTTTAAAGAATTTATATGAATATTATTATATAATAAATGTCTGCATAGAACGATTAAATGCAGGATATACAAAGCATTATATAGAATAAAAGAAAGAATGAAAAATAATAAATAATGAATATTATTTTGGATTGCTGCGCAGTGTTGTCCCAATTAGTTCTCCCGATTGTCACTTGTTGCCTATATGTGGTGGTCCCTGTACTGATCATTGCAGGCTAGGCCATGTCTTTAAAGGCTGTGCTCCATCTTCATACACTGGCTGTCTTTTTTTTTTTTTTACTTATTTTTACAGAGAGGCAGCATTGCAGATCAATATCAAATTAAACACATGTACAGTTTGGCACATTGTTATATCTGTTAGAGAGATTCATAATACTACAGTAATCTGTCCTTATTGCATTATTGTTGCTGTTATTATTTTTATTATTGCTATATTCTGAGTGGATGGGCACATTCTGTATGCTGAAGCATATTTTTTAATGCAATTAGATGTTAGTGTCACATTTTATTGACTAGAAACTGCATACCAAGCAAAGGTGAGGATTGTGCTTTGCTTTACAGCTTTACCTGTGCAGTAAGTAAGTTACAAAATGGCCATACCCTGGCACAATAATTTACAGATTTTGCTCTAGTTAACTGCTCCTTCTTGGTCCAAGTAGCATCCTCTGTTACAAAATGGGCATTGTCGTGTAAGAGGAGAACAGGCATCCCGGGTGAGATGGGATACATACTGTACATTACCCCAAAGGGAGGCCAGGGCGACAATGAAAGCATATTGACCAGCGGACAGGAGGAATAACTTTTTAACAATATAATACAATACAATTTATTTTTTGTATAGCCCAAAATCACACAAGAAGTGCAGCAATGGGCTTTAAAAGGCCCTGCCTCTTAACAGCCCCCCAGCCTTAACTCTCTAAGAAAACAAGAAAAAAGTCCCAAAAAAAACCCTTGTAGGGAAAAATGGAAGAAACCTTGAGAAAGGCAGTTCAAAGAGAGACCCCTTTCCAGGTAGGCTGGGCATGCAGTGGGTGTCAAAAAGAAGGGGGTCGATACAATACAGTACAATGCACATAACAGAACAAATCCTTCATACAATATAAAAATAAAAATTTTAGAAGTACGGAGCAGAATTTAACAGTAGATGATATCACATAATATGATTTGGATTTGTCCTGGAGACCTCATTCATCAAGCTGTCTCCACCATTTGGCCATTCCACAGCTGAAATCCGATGAAAGGACCCCTCTTTCTCATGATTCCTGTGATCCTCCATCAGGGATGACTTTACCTTAGGCAGGCAAAACAACTTGGCTGTTGGGCCATGGCACCAAGTGCCACATCTCTTGTAGTAGCAGACAGGCCATTCCACAGTTTAGTGGGGTCCTGTAACTAAAAGCTCGACCTCCCACTGTTATTTTATTAATTCTTGGAATCATAAGCAGACCGCCACCTTGGGATCTTAATGTGCGCTCTGGTTTGTAAGTCATAATAAGTTCAGACAAGTAAGCCGGACCTTGGCAATTTAATACTTTATATGTTAAAAGGAGGATTTTGAAATATGCCCTAAACTTAACCGGGAGCCAGTGTAGCAGGAACCAGCCGGCAGGAACGATGAATGGATTCGCAGGCTGGGTGAAAAAATAACTCTATGCCCAACCAGTATAAAATAATGGAGAATCCTGTAGAAGTCGATACTTGGGAGTGGTTCCATCCATCATGTGCTAGGTGGCAGTGGACCTGGTATGAGAACCCAGTTGGGACACGTGCAGGGGTGCTAGGGAAATGCAGTCCAGAAGTGAGGCCCAGTAGGGGTCCCTTGGGATTATCGAGGGAGAACCACCCTACTTTGTCTATAGCCCGGAAGTACTTCCTAGAAAAGACAGAATGGCACCGGAAGCATTTCTGGGTCCGGTATAAAGGGAAGCCCGCTGTTAAACATTGACAAGTCAGAGTTGGGAGTCAGATGCAGAGAAGGAGGAAGAATCGTTGGTTTATTGTGCTTTATTGTATTATTGTAGCTTATTATTGGAGAGGTGATTGTGGAACATACTTTAGTAGAATAAAAATCTTTTATTGTATTCATAAAGTGTGTATTGTACTACTGTGTCTGTGGTTTGAGGCTCTCTGGTGCCCCCTTGTGGTCACAGTCATTAATAGTTTATTTATCACTAAACAAAGCACCCCAAATCTGCAGTATATTGGCAGAATGGGTTACAGAAAGGAAGTAAAGGTTTATGTATGTTTTTTAAATGGTGATCCTGTTGTCATTGCTTGTTGTCTCATCCGTTATCCACACTACTCTCACGAGTCGAGAATTTGTTCTTTTTGGGTCTGATTGGATTCTAGAATTACGGTAACTCCTTGCTGGATTTTAACTGTGAATGCTGTTATGTCTGACTCGTCCCCTTAGTTCAAGGTGGACAGTTTGTAGTTCTTAAATTATGAAGAAAAACCAACAAATCAGGAGTAAAACAACAACCTTTTTATTTTCTTTTGCATTGCACTGAACTTCCACTCTCAATAAAGCCGCACCCAATACCTCTTTGGATAAGTGTATGGTATAGTGGGTCCGCGGCTGAACAGTAGGTGGTTAATTTTAACATTAGAATTACCAAAGCCTACGAAAAACCTTGTAAATCCGGCCCACCTTAAATCTGTTTGCACCTCTCCATTCAGCATCTTTTGTCTTGTAAATATGTCAATAAGCCCAGCAGCAAGCAGCCTCCTATCCCATAATCCCACCGCCACAGAAACGGTAAAAAACTCTCCCAGCTGAAGGGAGTCAGGTACTTAGAGCTGTATAGGGTAAAAAATATATTGTTATTTAGAACATATGCATTTCATGTGTGTTCCATGTCTAGAAAGATCTATGTAAGTGTAGGATGACAGGAAATGCAAGAAATTTTGAACACATACCTAAAAGACAAGACTTGAAGTTGCTCGAAGGTTTATGAGTTTTTTCGTAGGCTTTGGTAATTCTAGTGTTAAAAAAATAATTGTGCCCCAAGAAGGTGCAGGCGACAATTAGGTGTGGGTGTGCGGTTCGATATGCAGCTAATTGAAATTCCTGGCTGACCGCGCTACATACGTGCAGATGCAGGCGGATCAGTTTGCCCCAAATAGGCAGCAGTGTATATGAAAAGTCTGCACAGGACAGGAGAAAAGAGGATTGGAAGAGGAAAGAAACAAGACGAAAAGAGAGAGAAACAGATATGGAGGTTAAAGGATGGAAAGAGTGTGAGAGGAAAGGAAGCAGACAGATGGAATTGTGAGCCCCAGAAGAAGAGCGTGTGGCCAGTGCTCAAGATGGGGCTGAAGGATGCTCCTGTTGAGCAGCCAGGGAGCAAGAGTAACAACACTAATTCAAAGAACTCCGACACAAGGCTGGGGATGGCAACGGAAGAGGAGGCTCAGTTGTGCCCTATGGATCGCCATGGGATTGGCGGTGGGGACAATGGCAGGATCAATAGGTTGTCTGCTCCTGTTGGTTGACATCTCCTAGTGCTGCAAAATCCAAACAGGATAAGCCAGAGAGACATCAATTTTAAAAGAGGCACCAGGACTCGTTAGTGTTATGAGACAGCATCCTGCTAGGGAGTTTTAACCTCGGTTTAAGGAAATGTATTTATTGGATTTTTAACCTCCACAGTCACCAATTTTTATTGAGTTATTTATTTATAGAATATTACACTCCACTTTAATTTGGACACTGTTTTATTTTTGTGATTCTTTTTTGTATCCCTTTGTCACTTTTGCATCTACCCTTTGTATGGAGGTGTGTATCCTCATCTGCCTGACTAATCTCAGTTATGGTATAGACAGTGGTGGGTTCAAGTAACTCCTAGATGTGACAGGAGCATGGAGGCAGCCTGCACCGTCACATACTCCTTTGTATATTTCAGTTGATAGAAGCAGCATGCGTGGCATTGCCCAGGTAAATAATGTTAAGCTCTGGTCATTTTGTCTGCTAGTCAAACTTCAGTTTATTCGGATGTGACACTTGCTCTGAGCCAACAACTGGCACTGGGATGCAAACTGTAGTACACAGGGAAAAAATACTGGGACCTTCAGGGTCAAAATTATGGTTTCCAAAGTAGTCTATCTTGTCTGTATGATCCTAGAGAGTGTAAAATAAGGAGAGACAAAAAATGATGAAGATTTAAATTAAGCTGGCAAAAGGCAAAAACAAACAGTCTTTACAGACAGAGGTCATGATTCAAACTGAATACAGAAAAGATGGCTGTTTATATGCCCAGATGACAGGAAGGGGAGGGTCCAGTGGAACCGGAAGTGGTGTCAGTGGTGGAGAGTTCAGTCAGCTGGTCTGTAGAGGGAGGAAGAGAGAAAGCATCAACAAGCCCTGGTCCAGTAGGCTATTAGTATTTCGAGCCCTTAACACTAGAATCACCAAATCATAATCCCGGCCCACCTTATATCCATTTGCACCTCTCAGTCAGTGTCTTTTGTGTTGTAAATGTGTCGATCAGCACAAGCAGCAAGCAGCCTGCTATCTCATTCTCCCACCAATGCAGAAATGGCAGATAGTTCTCTCAGCTCAAATCTGTTTACCTGCGTGTGAGTTGCCGGGAGTTGTAGAGGTTAAATAATATATCGTTATTTAGAATACATGCATTTCATTTGTGTTTCATGTCTACAAAAATCTATGTAAACACAAGTGTTATAAAAGTATATACGAGGGGGTACCCAAAAATAACCAGAATCTCTACTAGGTGTAGCATACTTACAATATCCGGTCTGCCATGTGGCTTTGCTCTGTATTGTTTGTATGACATTCTATGTTGGTTTTTCTTGGTGCTTATTAAACACATTCTGCAATTTTTGTGATGAGTGATCATAAAGAACAGCGAGTCTGCATTAAATTTTGTTTTTTCTTAGGGAAAACAGCTGCTGAAACTGTAATGGTGCTTGAAACTGCTTTTAAAAAGGAAGCTTTAAGTAAAACGCAGGTCTACGAGTGGTTTTTGTGTTTCAAAGGACGGGAAACATCACTTGAAGACCAATCAAGAGCTGGCCAACCTTCCACAATTAGGAATGACGAAAAATCTTGAAAAAGTTCGCAATGCAGTTTAGGAAGAATGTCGTTGGACTATTGAAGAGATTTCTGAATTGACTTGTGTGTCTTGGAGTTCTTGCCACCTTCTTCTACTCACCTGATCTTTGCTCCGTGGGACTTTTTGTTGTTCCTGTTTATGAAAAAAGAATTCAAAAGAAAGCATTTTTGTAACGTGGAGGAAGTAAAAAAAAAAATCACTGCAGGCATTGGACAACGTTCCTCTTCAGAAATTCCAATAATGTTTCCACCAGTGGGTAATTCGTTGAGACAAGTGCATTCATTCACATGGGGAGTACTTTGAAGGAGACTCAAGTTGCAGTAAGTAAAAATCAATTCTGGTTATTTTTGGGTACCCCCTCATATAGCATTCTGAAATTGACTGAAGCATATTTTGGAATCATCATGACAAGACTGGAGAACACCCTGTACAGGCTAGCTCATGTTTACAGTCAAGGAGGAGGTCAAGTTCATCAGGAATAGTAAAGGGGAATTAAAAGACACAGACAGTGAAATAGTGGATGCCCTAAACTTACATTTTTCTGAGGTGTTTACAAGTGAGCAAGTGGACAACCTCAGAGCAGTAACAGGGACTACTAAGGAGGTACTGAGGGATTTGGAAATTATAGAGGGAGAAGTGCTGCTCAGATTAAATAAGACGAAATCAAACAAATCACCAGGACCAGATAATATTTATCCTCATGTTCCTAAGGAGGCTAGTGAGTACAGATATAAACCCTTGACACATATTTTTAGGAAGTCACTGCACACTGGAGAGATTCCAAAGGACTGGAAAATGGCAAATATCATCCCGTTATATAAAAAGGGTGACAGGGCAGATCCAAGCAACTATAGTCCATTAAGCTTAACATGCATCATAGGAAAATTAATGGAAGGAATTATTAAGGATAAGGTTGAGCAACACCTGGCAAGGACAGGAGTTATTAGGGACAGTCAGCGTGGGCTCAGAAGAGGGAGGTCGTATTTTACTAACATGCTGGAATTCTATGAGGAGGCAACAAAAGGATACAATCAAAGTGGAGCTTATGATATTATTTATCTGGACTTTCAGAAAGCATTTGATAAGGTGCCACATGAGAGGTTGGGCATCAAGTTAAAAGAAGTGGGAGTTCAGGGTGATGTTTTTAGATGGGTGCAGAATTGGCTCAGACATTCATAGTAGACTCTAAGCTATCAACTTCCAGACAGTGTTCAGAAGCCTTTAAGAAGGCTAACAGAATGTTAGGATATATAGCACGATGTGTGGAGTACAAGTCACAGGAGGTTATGCTCAACCTTTATAATGCACTGGTGAGGCCTCATCTTGAGTACTGTGTGCAGTTTTGGTCTCCATGCTACAAAAAGGACATAGCAGCACTAGAAAAGGTCCAGAGAAGAGCAACTAGGACATTTCCAGGGCTGCAGGGGTTGAATTATGAGGAAAGATTAAAAGAGCTGAGCCTTTACAGTTTAAGCAAAAGAAGATTAAGAGGTGACCTGACTGAAGTGTTTAAAATTATGAAGGGAATTAGTCTAGTGGATCGAGATGGTGACTTTAAAATGAGTTCATCAAGAACACGGGGACACAGTTGGAAACTTGTTAAGGGTAAATTTCGCACAAACATTAGGACGTTTTTCTTTACACAAAGAATGATAGATACTTGGAATAAGCTACCAAGTAGTGTGGTAGACAGTAAAACGTTAGGGACTTTCAACACTCGACTTGATGTTTTCTTGGAGGAAATAAGTGGATAGGACTGGCGAGCTTTGTTGGGCTGAATGGCCTGTTCTCGTCTAAAGTGTTCTAATGCATACACATACAGCACATTTACTGTGAGTGGAAAAAAAACACACCAAAATGGTTTTCATCACATCTTCAACAATAGTTGGCTGATTTACTTAATGTTTGATACAAAGTGTATGTAATATGTTTTCCAACAACAGTTGTATTAATTACTCACATCAAACAAACAACATCGCTGCACTAGCTTATTGAACTTAAGTCTTCGTGTTTTGACAGAAATAAAATGAGATTACCTTTTCATTCAAAGTTATCAACAAGATGTGGAACAGTAATTTTAATAAGTGTTTTATGATTTATTAAAGAAGTTGTTCGAAGTGCTTTCCCTCGGCACGAACACAAGCCCTCAGCCTTGGTCTCCACTGATCAATTGCCTTGTCAACAACACTCTGTTTCAGTTCAGCCCAGACAGAGATGAGGCGCTGCTTCAGGTCCTCGATGTCTCGTATTGGAGTCTGGTAGACGCGGTCTTGCATCAAACCCCAGATTCGATAGTCGACGGGATTGAGGTCTGGTGAGTTTGCTGGCCAAAGGTCTGGTCCAATTAAACCTGGAGTTTCACGACGTAGCAGCTCAACAGTGTCCCGTGCACGGTGTGCTGGGGCGTTGTCCTGCTGGAAGACAAAGAAGTCTCCTGACATGTGTCTGATTGCTGGCAACATGTTCTGTGTCAGCAGGACATCCCGGTAGTATGCACCATTGACTTTTACTCCGGGTTCAATGAAGAAAAGCTCTGTGCAGCCAAGTTTGGAGACTGCTACCGATACCATAACTGAGCCGCTGAAGGTAGGGCGGGTCCGCAGGAGGCGCTTGGCATCAGTATCTCGCTTCTTTGTTGTTGACGGTACGTACAGACGATCATTCTGAGCATTGATAGGTGGTGCCACCGTAAAAACCTTTTCACCTGTGAACCAGATGAAGCTGACGCTGTGCTCTGAAAACTTGTCCAGCAGCTGCTTGCATCGTTTCAAGCACGACTCCTCGTTGGCTGTTGTTAACTGCTGTGCACGGCGCTTTTCAAGCACTTCAGCTTCAGGTCTTTATAGATTATCTCAACCACAGTTCTTTGGCTTATTCCGATTTCTCTAGCTATCTGTCGAGTTGTTCTGTGAGTCTGTGGTGCGTCTTCTTGGCTTAGTACAAGATCGTTAACAGCTTCAATGTTTTCAAGTGTACGCACCGAGCGTGGTCGACCACTGCCTGGTTGCCGGTCCACAGTGCCGGTCGACCGAATCTTTCGTAGCAGCACATCGAGGCCGTTTTTGTTCCAACCTTTCTGTGGGAACTCTTTAATCAGTCGACGACTGCTGTAACCCTTTAGCAGAACCAAATTCTTAATAAAAATTCGGTCTTCTGTACTGAAACCCATTTTTATCTGCAAATTTAGCAAGGGTCAAACTTGTTTACAAACTTTATCATCTGTGTTCGCACGTATCCATGGCAACCAAATTTATAAATAAGTAAGATCTTATACTGCTTTGACCAGGCTTTGACACAAGTTTATACAATGTTCCAAATTTTATCAAAATCGGCCGACTATTGTTGAAGATGTGATGAAAAACATTTTGGTGTGTTTTTTTTCCACTCACAGTGTAGAAGGAGCAATTAATTTGACACGTGTTTTAAAGGATATGCAAGGACCATTGAAATATCCACAGATAAAGCCATGAACAGAGGAGAGAGAGCAGGTGCTGATTGCCGCACACAACACATAACAGATTAGGACCGAGTGCAGCCATGCAACGGGGGACACCTCAGCACCATACTAGTTCAGATGGAATACAACCAGTGTGAGGTTTATTACGGTGGCTGGAGTGCCAATGCTGCCACCAACCCCTAGGTTTTTCCCTGCAGGTTGGAGGGCCTACATTCAGGGCTGGATGCAGATTAACGTCATATCCAGGATGGAGCAATTGTAGATTAAAGACACTTTTGACTCAAACCTTACAATTGCCAGTGCAAATCCCCAGCCTCAGAGCCACCACTCCACCCAAGAACAGAGGGAGCATATGTAAACTGCACACAGGTAATGGCTGAGCACAAGATTTCAGCTCAGTTCAATTCAGTTTATTTTTGTGTAGCACTCACACTTTACTGACTGCAGGAGCAAAGTGCCTTGACAGGTTTGCAGATAGATATAGGTAAAAACTTAACAAATTACTAAGTATACATTATGAATCAAAAAACAGGAAACAATAGTAGTTTTAGAAACTTATCTTACAGATAAGAAGAGAATGCTCCACACATTGCTAAGTCTTCAGTGGAGTCCCTCAGGGATTTGTCCTTGGACTGTTTATTGATTTCTATTAATGTCATTGATTCCGTTGTAGTTAGTAAACTTGTGAAATTCGAAGATGATATTAAAATTGTAGGAACTGCAGATACTGAGGAAGCAGAAAAAAGAATTCAGAAAATTGTGGACAAGCTTCAAAATGGGCAAACACGTGGAAAATGCAGTTTAATAAAGAAAAGTGCAAGTTGATAAACGTGGGCAAAAGGAACATCAGTTATACAGTAAATACAAGATGGGAGACACTAACCTACAGGAAGCAATTTAGGGGTATATGTTGACAAAACATTTTCATCAATTAAGAAATGTAGAGAAGCAATTAAAAAAGCAAATAAAATGTTAGGTTATATCAAAAACCTTAAATCAAGGGATGTTATGGTTGCACTTGTGAGACCAAATCTGGAGTATTGTGTGCAGGTCTGATCACCACAGTACAATAAAGACAGAGCAGGACTTGAAGTTATGCAGCGAAGTGCAACTAAGTTCATCATGGGACTCGAGGACATGTCCCACTGTGACAGACTCAGGGAATTTAAACTGTTTAGTGTCAAGCAGAGGAGACTGCGTGGGGACCTAATTAAGGTATTTAAAATCCTCAAAGGTATTGAAAATGAATGTCCCGCAGAATTCTATTCTTATCTAAATGCTTATCCATATAGATAAAAATGCATAGTAATGTCGATTCTAACCCATCAATTAAATCTAACTATAAAGAGTAACACATTAAAATTAGGTTCCCCTTAAAGCTAGAAGTAGCAAAAATAAAATTAGTGAGTTGGAGTTGTATGAACTGGAGCATAATTATGATATTATAGCAATAACAGAAACCTGGCTAAATAACAATGATGGGGATGAGTATAGCATAGAGAGATGCACATTTTGTAGGAAGTATAGACAGAACAGAAAAGGAGGTGGAGTTTCTGTTTATTTCCAACAGAATTTAAATGCAAGTTCTCTTCAGTTGGACGATGAGCCCCATCTTAGTGAGGACATCTGGCTTCAACTGGAAAGCAGTAGGGAAATAGATCTTCTTTTAAGGGGTGTGTTATACACCCCCTAATGCAGTCGGTAATTTCAATGCACATCATTTTAGTAATATTAAAAAGGAAAGTTTATGCGGGGATATTATAGTCATGGGAAACTTTAACTTTCTGAATATTAACTGGGATAACCTTGTAAATGGTGGAGCACATTCTACTAAGCGTTTCCCACACCACACAGCTCTTAAGAGGACAATTAACACAGCCAATACACAGAAAAAACACTTGCTCTTTGGTGTCCTCTCTCTGTCCACCTCCCTCCAGTGTTGCGTTCCTTCCTCCCAGCTCTTACTTGCCCAGATGTGGCAGGGTACTTCTTTTTATCTCAGACCTGGGAGTACTTCCGGTGCCATGGCATAGCCCGATGGAAGATCTACCGGGTCAGGTGGAAGTCTCTAGCAGGCAGAGATGGTTCCTCCCTGTAGTTCCCCCTGGTGATAGGCATAGTGTAGATTGTAGCATGGGGCTACATTTCTCATCATGCATGTGGGTTGAAAAGTATAAGCAATGAGACAAGAATACTGCCCTCCATTGAATTGGGAGAGTATAGGCTCCGGGAAGGCCAAGTCCTCCAATCCCGTCATACTTCTGGCCTCCCTTTCTTGCAAAGGATCTGTACTTCACCTGGTCAAGATGCCAGATGATCCCTGAGGATACTTACAATAGATATTGTTGGCTTCCACTTTTGTTTAGTCAGTTCCCACCTTTGTCTGCATTTAAATGCATACCTCTTATGTATTTAGTAATCAGTATCATCTATATTTGTATTTTAACTGAGAATTGTTCACAGCATTCTGCGCCTGCACTCAGAAAAGAACGCTATAAAAAATTAATTTGTATTGTATGGTTGCAAGTGAACTTAGCAAGACTGCCATTTGCATTGCTAGCTGAAGATTCATCTCACTGCCAAAAAAAAAACAAAATTATTTCATTTGCTCAATAAATTAAAGTCGTTGAAGGTTAGATTAATGGCAGTGACTTAAAGTCATTGCAGGTTGTTTCAAGAACTCTCTCCATTGTTCTTCACATTGATACACGTACACGACAGAAGATCTCCTCACTGGTCTGATCGAGGTATGTGACAACCCGCCGGGCTGAGAGGGGGCGCTGTTGCTAACATTCGCTTTTCCTTTTTACCCTGCTGCTCAGAGAAATCGCCCAGTGATGCCACTTCACTTCACCACGCCACTTCTGGTTTGTCCGCTAGAAGAAGCCTGGCTGCCCTGAAGGAGGCATTTTTTACATTCAGAACGACACACCGGATGGAGCTCTTGTGATACAACCCTTATTTCTGTGGCTTGTAGCTGATTACCTTTCACCTAAGGGCTGCCTGTACAATGCTAAGAGACGTTTCTTTTATTGGACGTTTTTTTGATTAAAGGGGGTGGCCCAACTTTTAACTTTCTGTGACTTGCCATTCCTGCACCTGGCCGCAACATTCAAACCTACTTTTATTAGTTAAGCATCACTATGGCTGGAGACTATGAAAGACCTAGTATAAAGGACCCAGTTGGATTCTTTATTGTCGTCTTTTTTAAAAAACCACAAAGCCCAACACAAGTACAGGTTATACTCTGCTTCAGCCGACATTCTCTCTACCTCCTTCCCTGATTAATTTATCGCAGGCTTCCATGTGAATCTTGTGCCCTATGGCACTGTGACCCTGAAAATTTGGTGACTGGGTACATGTCTCTTAATCTTTCCATCAATCAGATATATAAAATCTTTTTTTTTTATGAGGCAATAAATCATCCTCACTTCTCACTGGGATACTTCATGTGTATTGTATTTAAAAAGAAAAAAAAATCAGCAGTAATATTAAATCTATTAATGCCCACTTGACAGATTGGTTGAAAGGGTTATCAGTGCCACCAGAGATGACTTGCTTTAGTATCAACTGAAGGTTATTTTATTATATTTATTTTTTAAGTCAGAAAGAGAAATGTCTGCCCATCTTTCCTATTGTTTAAATTCCTAGAAAGCGTTTAGACTTGTTAAATGGTTCTCAGGATTTTAATTGGAATTGCTATGGATTATGATTTAGACATAAATATTCACAATCGCTAAGCTGCTCAGTATAAAACATGAAGTTATTCATTCTTTAGCTATTCATATAGATTGCCATGTTTGAATAAAGAAGGCCATGCATTATGCTTGTTTGCCAAAATGAAAGATGTGTGCATCATTTTCTGAAAATAAATTCATTAGCTGCTTCACCCATTCCTTAAGCAGATGTCAATATGATAGACCAGGGATCGGCAACCTTTCAGTTCGTGCCGACCCTATGTTATAATGTTATTCTGCATGCCGACGTAATTCCACCAATTTTGTTATATATAATATCAAAATTAGTCCTTTTATAATGGGCTTCAAAAATATATACTTTTGAAGCCCATTAAAACTGGATCTTATATTATTGCTCATTCAACATTTTAAAGTACATAGGATCATATGTGAAAAGAATATTTGCCAATGTTTTTATAACTACATTCAGTGGCTTTATTTTTGATTCCAATTATTTGACTAAAATAAGTATTTTGTTTCTTAAAGCCAGAAACAGCCCTTTTCGTAGCTTCACTTTTCTCATCAGAGTTTTTAAACGTGGACTGATGTTTAGTTTGATAATGTCCTTGTAAACTTGATGTACGACACACAACACTTTCACAGCATAATAACGTACACAGAGCACGATCTTTTTGTTGTACAAATCCATATTCATTCGTCCAAGAGTCATGAAAAGAGCAAACATCAAGATTTTGTCTTTTATGAGTCATTTTAGAGCAGTATTCATAAAGGGCACGATAGAGTACGCATAACTTTATCGAAAAAACAATCTCAGGATGAAGTTCAAGCATATTTAGATACTCAGTACGTCAGTGCAATGGAAAGCGGGTGGCATTTAATGGAATTGCCAATGCACGGTCGAAGTCATTCTGTTGAATTACTAACGATTCATTTACCAGGTCAGAATATGATTCAATTTAAGGAGGGCGAAGAAGCAGAAGCTTTAGAGGTAGTGAGAAATAGAAACACAAAATTATTGGCTTCTTTTGAACTTAAAACAGACATAAATGCAAAAGCATATATATATACGCAAATTCCTCAACATTACACATGGCAGAAACAAAAAAAAGTGTAGCATCCAAGAAAAATTAATTGCAAAAGTGTTGCTCGATTAAATATTGTATCACCAAAAGATATCGAACGGTTTCATTTAAAATTGTTGTTACGTGAATCGAAAGGATTAACGTCATTTTAAGATGTTCTAACTATAGATGGAACTACGTACGGTACTTTTCAAGAAGCGGTAGGAGCAGCTGGGTTATATAAATCGGACGACTATATGTTTAAAATGATGTCTGATGGCGCTTTTGTAATGATGCCTGACAGATTAAGACTCTTCTTCGTTTACTTAATTATGATGGGTGAAGTTGATGCTTTACAATTATGGGAAGCGTTCAAAGGAACATTCTCCGAAAAGTCGAATGAACAAATGGTTCTTTTGATCATCAAAGAAATGTTAGAAGCAGAAGATTTAACAATGCAGCAGTTTGGACTTACAGAAGAAATAGACAAATCAGAGGTGAAGAAAGAGATAACAGCAGACAAAAATTTAACAGTGGAAGACCATAAAAAATTATATCAGAAAAGTTAATTCCAAATATTGTTTTTTACTGAGGTTTTATAATAAAAGTGAACATAATGCATAAGTAACAATTCCCATGAAAAAAACAATCTCTTCAAATTGTATTTCCAGAAAAACAAACCCGGGGGTTGGCAAGCGAAGTGAGCAGGGGCAACGCCCTCTAGTTACTTAATAATACCGAGGTTTGTTTTAACGTACTATGGCGTGCACTGAACACATGCTTTCTCTGTACATGTGAGTCTCACGAGCAGAATGTAGGTGGGGACTGCTTACGGCCATACCAGTGTGAAAGCGCCCAATCTCGTCTGATCTCGGGACGCGGAGCGTGAATGCATGCGCTGTAATCTATATATATATATATAAAAGCCAAATACCACTGACTCACTCATCTCAAATTTCCCGAACCATGAGGACATTTTTAAAAATTTCGTGGTCCATGGGCGTTCTGTCTGTATGTGTATCCACTTTATGTCTGTCCACTATTCACGAGAGAAGTACTTAACAGATTTAGATCTGGGTGTTTCCTATAATTTGCTTGAACTTTCTGGTTGATTTTGCGACTTCTCTCATTGCGCCAAGTACCACAGTTCGCTTGCGTACCGATGTATTTATGCAAATCCAACAGAGTGGCTGTGGGCCGAGAGCAGGGGGGCTCTGTAAATAACTCATGAAAGAATAAAGTTACGTTAAAACCAAGCACACCATTGTTTTTCTTGTGAAATTCCCAATAAGTTTGATGTGTCACATGACCCTCTTCCTATTGAAAAAACAAAAGTTGGATCTAAAATGGCCGACTTCAAAATGGCCACCATGGTCACCACCCATCTTGAAAAGTTTCCCCTCTCACATATACTAATGTGCCACAAACAGGAAGTTAATATCACTAACCATTCCCATTTTATTAAGGGGTATCCATATAAATGACCCACCCTGTATATATATAGAGAGAGAGACAAGGAAGAAGAATATTGTTTGTAGTTGTGTTTGCTCATCCTTGAAGAGAAGCCTGTGAGAGGTATTTATGAAAAATGAAATATTGGAACCTGGGTCTTGTGTTGGTGATGGTGTGTTTGGGGCTTGTGGGCTCAGTTGTACCCCCTACAGGTAACAATTAATTTAAAAACATACATCACAAATCTCTCTCATCATACACTTCCTGCATAAGCTGTCATCCACACTCTAACCAACTCTATGCAATTGGTGATGGAGGTTCATGGAGTGTGTTATTTGTGCTACACTAAATCCAACAACAGCACATATAAAACCCACAATAAAACCAAACTGAGCCCTCTTGTAAAAACAGGACATTAAAAATGATTAAGAAGTTTTAAAACAATACAATAAATGAGTAGTCCATTAGAATTTCAAAATTCACAATCAGTCCATTCCGGCTTGGGTTGTGCAGGCTCTTTTCAAAAATTCAGGCCCCAAATCCTCTTCCCATTTCTTTCACAATTTCATTCCTCACCCCAACAGGCGCATCCCACTCTGCCACCAAATGTGATGGTTCTAGATTGAATCTGCCAGGGACCGTGGAGCCAACCTGGACCATCCATGGGTGTTGCTTTATACACCTTTAACCAGTTCCATGAGCAATCTCCTCTACATTAGATGGGTGGGGCAGGTGGTGGTGGAGGCTTAATGTCATGAGAGTGGATCCAAATATTCCCTGCAATTAGTCAAAAGAACAAGAGCATAGTGTCGTTATCGAATATCCCATGCGATACCTAGGCCCACAGTCTGGTTAATCAATCCACGGAGTAGCATCGTAAGGAGTCAATTGTGTACATATTTCTTTTTTTTTTATTTTATTGATTTTATTGTAGTCATTCCATACAAATAGATCAAGTTTTACAAAAAATTAGGAATGAAATCAAATCAGCCCACACCCCTGGAGTACGTATTTGTAACATTTATTGTACAGTCATGTATGCTTTTTTTTTCTTCATGCCACCACAGCAGATTTCAAAGACACAGTAATGATCTAATTTTTCAACATTAGAACAATCTGGACAAGAACAGGCCATTCAGCCCAACAAAGCTCACCAATTCTATCCACTTAATTCTTCTAAAAAAAACATCAAGTCAAGTTTTACTGTCTACCACACTGCAGGTTGTCATTAAACATTTAGGTAAAGATCAGGGCTTAAGGAAAATGTGCTTTGGAACAGATGAATCCAAAGTAGAGTTGTTTTGATACAGTATTAGAACAATTTGGAAGAGAACAGACCTTTATGCCTCAAAAAATCTTGCCAATCCTATTCACTTAATTCCGCGAAAATAACAAAGTTGTGTTTTGAATGTCCCTAAAATCCTATTGTCTACCACACTACTTGGTCGCTTATTCCAAGTGTCTGTGGTCCTCTGAGTAAAGAAAAACTTCCCAATGTTTGTGTGAAATTTATTCTTAATGAGTTACTAACTGTGTCCTCGTGTTCTTGTTTAACTCATTTTAAAGTCACAGTCTCAATCCACTGGACTAATTCCCTTCATAATTTTTAACACTTCAATCATGAATCCCATACATCATCTTTTGCTTAAACTGTAAAGGCTCAGCTCTTTTAATCTTCCCTCATAACTCATCCCCTGTAGCCCTGGAATCAGCCTAGTCGCTCTTCTCTGGACCTTTTCTAGTGCTGTTATGTCCTTTCTGTAGTCTGGAGACTAAAACTGCCCCAGTACTCCAGTTGAGGCCTCACCAGTGTGTTATAAAGCTTGAACAGAACCTCCTGTGACTTGACAAATGAGTTTGTTCCCTGTGGACAGGCTGTTTAATTAGCGACATTACAATGAACTGCTGCTGCGTCTACGGATTTTGTGTCATGATAATACGTCTGCACACCATGTTGTCAGTCAGAGAGTTTTTGATCAAATGCAATGTGGTTGTTGCTTCGCACCCTCTGTATTCGTTACTTGTGACTTCTTTTCAAGTCAACTCAAGTGGCTTTATTGTCATATCATCCTATTATAGCATACATTGGCACAAAATAATATTCATCAGGACCGCTGTGCAAAATATACATAGATGCAGGACAAGTGCAAGACAGGTGAAAAAGCATACTATACCATAAAAAGAAAAATAAAAAGCTAAAAATAAATAATAGGTAGGTGAATATATATTAATAATGTGTAATAGATAGTAGTAATAAATAAACAATAAAAATTAAGCAAAACTAACAACAAAACACAACAGTAGTAACAAATATAACAAATATACTGCATAAAAATTTTCTAATAGAAACAGATCTCAGGGCCAGGGGTCATAACAGAATTCAGAAAAGCTGTTGCAGAACCAGGCAGAACTGGTTTGGATGGTACAACACCTTCTGCCAGACAGAATTGGGAGAAAGAGATCATGGGAGGGCTGGGAGTGGCGTTTCGCAATGCTGTAGGCTTTGTGGCTGCAATGCTTTATAAAGATGTCTTCAATGGAGAACAGGGAGGAACCAATGATCTTTCCTGGTATGTGTACCATCCGTTGTAGGACTGCATGGTCAGAGACACTGCAGTTCCCAATCCAGATGGTGATGCAACTGGTCAGAACGCTCTCATGTTTGTTTAATCGAATATTCTCCTATTTATTCAACCTGCAGAATGTGGTGAGAGCTGAGGTAAGGTTTTGGTTTTTGAAATTAAAACTGAGAAGGGAAGATGATTTGATTCCGTGAAGGAAATCCAGTAAAAATTTCGTGAGTGATCTCCCCTAGACTTTCTCTTGTATACTCAGATATGGGGATGGATATATGAGGAGTAAACCACAAGAAAATGATTATATTGTTATATTATGTACATTAAAGAACCATCAAGATCAAATCAAATTAATAATATATTGAACATTGTTATAAAAGTAAAGTTGAATAAATTGGACTCTGCAGCTGCATGAATAAAAAAAGTACCACTTCCGGTTGAAGGTTGATAGAAATTCGATAGAAATCTACAGTAAATTTTGTACCTAATACTTGTATGCAAAATTTGGTTGGCCTAAGTGAAAGTGTCCTCAAGTTATCATGTTTACACACACATACAGACATACAGACATAATTTAAAAAAAAATGGTATTTTTGGACTGAGGAAGGTATCAAACATCGAGATTCATCAAAATCTCGAGGTCGAATTTTTGGACAATTCCAATACTTTCCCTATACTTCGTATCCAAGAAAGTAAAAACAGGTTCTAGATATGTGTACTAAAAGATGAGTGCAGGAAATGTTTCCATGAATGAGAATGTGTATTACATCTCAGTGGGGGTATTTTGATGGTAATGAAGGCTGTAATGAATCCCTGATGGAGAGAAATGGCCTGATTTCTATTGCTTGCCTTCCCAAAACTATAAGACAGCTAATATAAGGATAGGTCAATATCACCCCTGAAGCGCCTCACCTTTATTGTCCCCCTTTCGATATAAACTGTCAAATGAATATTGACAGTAGATGTAAAATTTCCACAAACCCAAAAAAATATACATTTAAGAAGACATGAAGATGAAAACAGCAATGACCATTTTGCTCCCCAATCAAAACCCTAAGAGTGTTATTAAAATTATATACAGTATAGTGAAATTCACACTCCAGCTCTTCCCAAAGTTCACACAATAGTCCAGAGTTGTCATATAATACTTGGTCGATGAATTGTATATGCTGGCCAATGAAAAAATCTGAATATTTAAATGTAAACTCTTTTCACAGTCAGTACTGCGCCATTATAAAAAAAGGTCTTCAATGAGCACACCCGCGTCCACTAGTCATAACTGAGAGCAATGCAGGATTCATGTCTTTGGAGATGAACGCTGACCTTCACCTATCTAGACAGGCCTTCATAGCCGTCGTTTCTTTTCACGTGGCCAATGCAGATGTGGATCTGTTTAGCTAGTTTCCTGTCTTTTTCCTCCGATTGCTGTCCTCCTTCTCCTTTCTATTAAAAAAAAAAATGGACAGCCAGCCTTCAGGGGTGCTGCTGTCAATCACCTGTCTCTTCCCAAAGACACTATCACTCATGTGGGCCACCTTCTTTTTCCACACGAGCAAATCAGACAGAGAAGCAGCAAGCACATTTTCTTTTTTTTTTGATTTTATTGATTTTATTACAATCAAATAACATTCCATACAAATAAATCAAGTTTTACAAAAAAAGGTAAAAAAAAAATCAACCCACACCCTTGAGAAAGAGCGCTAGGCCAGCAGAGTAAAACGTAAATCTAGTAAAGCTAAGTAAATAGATAAAATATTAAATGAATTAAGATAAATGGAGTAAAAGAGGGGAGAGAACCTGCTTCCTCAATTTAAATGCTTATTCTAAAATATTATTGATTAGTTCCTTCCAGATTTTAAAAAAGTTCTGTACAGATCCTCTAAGTGCGAATTAGTTTTTTTTTCAGTTTCAAATAGTAGATAACATCAGTTACCCACTGAATAGGAGAGTTAGGATTCTTCCAGTTGAGCAAGATAAGTCCACGTGCCAATAGTGTAATTATGGCAGTTTGTTTGTCCTTCTCCACTTTAAGCCCCTCTGTGAGCCCACCAGACACAGCTGTTAGTGGATTAGGAGGGATTGTGACACCCAGGCTGTCTGATAGACATTTAAAGATTTTGGTCCAGAATGATGTTAATTTGGTGGAGGCCCAAAAGATGTGGCCCAGTGAGGCTGGAGCTCAATTGCAACATTTGCAGGTTGGATCTTACCCTGGGAATATTTTGGACAATTTTAAACGAGAGAGATCCGCTCAATATATCATTTTGAGTTGAATAATTCTATGCTTTGCACATATGGAGCTTGAGTGAATTCTGTGCAAGCAAACACATTTTCCATGTGGTAGTGCAACAAGGTAATCGCTGTAAGATTTTTTTGTACCACTCTGGGATTTTGTTTGGGATGTCCCTCATACTCTTTCAAAATGAGTGTGGGTTTTTAGGTACACCACTACATGTAATTCTCCCTTGCCTTCAATAGGTGAAGGTGGGGTAAGTTCCAACCTTTCATTGTCCACATGGCAGTTGTTTTAAGGCCTGGTCATGTCAGGGGCCAGGGCTAAGTTTTTGCACGCCTTCTCAAGGGTGACAAGCCCCTTTGAACTGCATAAACTGCCACTTACAGTATGTGTCCATGCCCTGTTGCCACAGTGAAGCACTGAAGTGATCCCCTTATATCAGGGGTCTCCAACCTTTCTTCCCCTGAGAGCAACATTTACAGAATTAAAATGGCTGAGAGCTCCTTATGTTTTCTAACATTTATTCTCATAGATTATTTGAACCTAAACAAACTGAATAAGCTTGTTTTGCCTGAACATTTACAAAATGTAGGTGTCCACAACTCACATCTTGCATTAAAACATCACAAAAAATATTTAGTTCACCTGCGAGTGCATTTTGTATGTCTGTATGCAATTTCTAGTGCATCTCGCACTATTGAATTAAAACATGAATGCTGTCAAAACAAAACAATGCAATTCCAAATCCACAGATGTGACTGATTCATTTGTCTTTTTGTCACATGTTACTGTGTCACTTTATTCACATGTGTGACGTGTTTTTTAGTTAGTCAGATGAATGGCACTTCATGAGAGAGTTAACAAGAGAGGCATGTGTCTGGTGGAGTGGAGCCACTCAGGTTCACTCTGATAGAGTCCTTTAAATGTTCGTCTCTCAGTCGTGTTCTGCACTTTGATTTCATGACATTCACGTCAGACGCACAGAGGTATGGAGACCCAAACAAAGCAGACATTTTCAGAGCTGCTTGGTGAAGACTCTCATAGTTATCTGGCTCTACTAAGCTCCAGAAATGCTGAGAATGCTGTTGAGACTTTAACTGCACATTATTTTAAAGGTTTACTAAAATACAATATAATATATAAAGTCCAATGTCTGTCTGTCTGCTTTAAATAAGAGAACTCCTTAATGGATTTAGATCTGTTTTTTTTTTTTATAATTTGCTTGAACATTCTGGTTAATTTTGCGACTTCTCTCATTTCGCTGTGTATCACAGTTCACTTGTCGTAACGATTTATTTGCGCAAATCCGAGAAACAAGCAGCGGGCCGAGGGGAGGAGCCTTCCTCACTCACTCGCCAGCTTCGGGGCGTGTTCCTTAACTCTGCTTAGCCAGCGAACAAGAGAACAATTGAATTCAACTTTGTTTGGTATTTAAAATAAAGCGTTACTTAGGTCTTGATGAGTTTGAGTCCGGATATTCTCTTAAGTGTATGCCAGATTGAAAAGATAGATTGCAATTCAGATTGTGGATTGCGATATGATTTTTTGGAAAGATCGCCCACCCCTAATTTGACTAATCAAGTTTTCAAATTTATGTAGGATTCATTAACCCTTTGGCGAGCTACTTGGAAAGGGGTTGCGAGCTACCGGTAGCTCACGAAAGATGTGTTGGAGAGCCCTGAACTATATCCACAATGTGACATTCATTAATTCCAAATGGGGCAAAGCTAATGCAAAGTTTAAAGATCATATTTTTCCTTCCTAATAAGCACCCCGAGAGTATTGTAAAATACTTGTCATTAAACTTTTCTTATTTAGAAAGTATGATGGAACCAAAATGCATTAATTCCTAAGCCAAATTAAACCTTTTTTTTATCTTTGCTAAAAGCTACCTTTGGCTGGAAATACCAGCTTTAATAGCAAGAACACCGGTCCGTCTCTAAGGGAACCGATTCTGCCACATAGTGAGAGCTCATAGATGACCCTGAAAGATTCAAAACACTTCATCATCTGACAGCGCAATCTATTCATACCAGTGAAGGAGCAAGAGAGACACAGATGAGGCTTAATTTGGTCTATTATTCATCTTTGAGATATAATTAATATGATAATTTTGCAGTACAAGGGTTCATAAAATGTCCTATGTTATTGTATGTTAATACTCATATATTTCCTATATCTTCACACACACACACACACACATATATATATATAATTGAATATCCAGGTTGTATAAATGACACTTATGTGTACTTGTGTATATTTAGTTTAGTTTACCTTGATCGTCCACAAGTGGAAATTTGTTTTTATTCCAATCAGCAACATATAAGAGCACAGTCCTGCATAATGTACAAGGCATGCAATGAAGTACAACTAAATGACATATTTATAGAGTGTGATGGACCCGGCCGGGATCACCTCCATGCTGGAAGGACCGGGGGAAGGAGCATATCCAGAGCATTACCTCCCCCGGAGCGCTAGGTGGCAGGCCCCCTTGGGTTGCAGTGGTGCCACAGACTCACGCAGGGCTCCCTGGGAGTTGGAGTTTGGTGCAGCCCTGTTGGGATCCATGGGTGCTGCCAGGGGGTGCTGCTGCTGAGCCCTGGAGTGCAGTTCTTCCACTACACCCAGAAGTCAATGAGCACCTGGTGCCTTATAAGAGAATCCAGCAGCCACTATTCCAGGAGCCAAAGTCGGTGGGAGTAGATGAAGCTTACCAGGAGGAGTGGATGAGGAAAGAGGAAGAGAAAGAGACAAGAAAGAAGAAAGGAGTTTTGTGCTGTGCTTGGTGACTGTGTTGTGCTTGTGGGAAGCGGGGGAAGACGTTTCCCATGAGGAAAAATAAAAATATAAACGTGTCTGCTTGCACTTGTGCCTCTGCGTCTGTCTGTATTGGGTTCAGCAGGCAGGAGCGTCCTCTGCAGGCCACAAGAATTAAAAACAAAATTCTGTTTGAGTCTGTTACCAAATATACACGCGGCCTAGATGATTAAAGGAAGAAATTAAATTATTAAAAGAAACAGAGTGGCAAAGAAAAAACTAGCACCACACGGGTATCAGACATTGGATGCTGGAAGTTATTGTTACACCTTTAATATCAAACTAAAACTTTCCTTCAAATACAAGCTAAAATAAGTAGGAGTTTAGGGCTTGGTCGGTAGGTCGATACAAGCTTTGGATCACACAAAGGAAGCAAAGGGTTATGGTGAGGGGAACCTTTTCAGAATTAAGTGATGTTAAGAGTGGAGACCCTTAGGGGTCTTTTTAATATACATAAATGGTCTGAATAGGAATATCGACCTTATTAAAAGGACAGGTGTCTATGGGTCTGTGTAACTGTGTGTCTATTCAATTGCTATGTCTCTGTCATTCCAACAGATGATGCATCATAAACATTTCTAGTAAAAACAATACATTGCATTAGCCTTTCCAAGTGATGGCACATCACAAACATTAACACTGCTTTGTATGAATCCCATACCAAATGGGATGAGACAAATACAATTACATTGCAGTTGTCACTCCAACAGGTGGCACATCACAAACACTTGTAGTAATGCATTTTATTATTACAAATATTTGTGACGTGCCATTTGTTGGAATGACAACTCCAACGCATTTTATTACTACATGCATTACAACATACATTCCAGTAGATGGTGCAGTGCAAACATTAACACTGAGGTCTACATTGATTATTGAGACCTCAACCAGTCTTAGAAGGGTAGCACAGCTAGTAAGCAATAGGCTAATTAAGTTTGCAGATGATACTAAACTAGGTGGAAGAGCAGATAATGTACAATAAGATAAATTGTTACAGAGGGACTTGGACAGCATGCAGGTTTGCGCAGATTAGTGGCAGATAAAATGTCATGTCGCTTTCTAACCCACTTAATCTAGACAAAGGTAGCATGGGAAAGCTGGATCCAATCCCAGCTAGCATAGTGTGCAAGGCAGGAAAAAAGCCTGAAAAGGGTGCCGTCCATCACAGGGTGAACACACACACACACACCTGGGGCAATTTAGTGTTGCCAGTTCACCAATCCTGCATGTCTTTGGAGTGTAAGAGGAGCAAACCCAGGCAGACATGGGGAAAAACATACAAACTCCACATACAGTGAGGACCGGGCATGTGAATGCTGGTCTCCTTACTGTGAGGCAGCAATACTACCACTGCAACACCGTGCCACTGGATAAAATGTAAAGTATTACATGTAGGAAGTAATAATGTTAGATTTGAATACACAATAATGAAAATCGAAAGTATGTTGTGACAGGGGGTGCTGACATCCCCTTGAACCCTCAGATCAGACGGCAGACACCAGATAAAAGTCCAATAATAATTTTTATTTGGACACAACAGTGCACAAAGCACCCTCCACTCCACAATACTCATAAATTAAACCCCAATCAATAAACAATCCTCCCCTCCCAACTCAGCTCACCTGTCTGGGATCTCCCACAGTCTTTTATAGTCCAGCACTTCCGGGTCAGGTGAAAACTCCTTTTCTTCGTCAGCCCGGAAGCACTTTATTTCTTCCGTCCTCGTGACATGGAAGTACTTCCAGGCTGTATGAAAAACAAACGTCTCTGTGCCTCCCTGCAGCGTCCCCTGGTGGTCCCGACGTTATCCAGCAGGGCTGTGTATTAAAACTCCATAGTCCATGATGCCCTGCTGGAATTCGAGGCATCTCCACATTGCAGGGAGGGCTCCATCTGGTGGCTTGGGGGTCTTAGTCGGGATAAGCTGCCGGCCATAGTCCACAATGTCTAATGAGAAGGACCTTTGAGTCATAATGGACTCATCACTATCTACATCCCGACAGTAGATGGATGTGATCAAGAAAGCTAATAGAATGTTTATTTATTTTTTTCTTTTATTGAATTTATTAAAGGCATGTAACAGTGCATACAATCAAGTCAAACTTAACAAAACAAAATTCAATTAGATCCCCATCCATGAGAAAGAAAGGAAGGCCAACAGCCAGAGTAAAACTTTTAAGAGTAGTAAAGAGAGTAAGAAGTCCTTCTCTCCAATATAATAGCTTATTCTATAATGTTATTGATTAGATCCTGCCAGGTTTTAAAAATGTTTTGCACAGATCTAAGATAGAATTTGATTTTTTTCAATTTTAAATAATACATAACATCAGATACCCACAGACTTAAAATAGGTGGGCTATTCTTCCAGTTGAGCAAAATAAGTCTACGTGCCAGTAGTGTAGTAAAGGCAATTCCAGTTTGTTTGTGTTTCTCCACTTTAAGCCCCTCTGTGAGCCCACCAAACACAGCTGTTAATGGATTAGGAGGGATTGTGACCCCAAGGCTGTCTGAAAGACATTTAAAGATTTTGGTCCAGAATGATGTTAATTTAGTGCAAGCCCAAAACAGGTGGCCTAGTGAGGCTGGAGCTCGATTGCAACGTTCGCAGGTTGGATCTCACCCTGGAAACATTTTGAACAATTTTAAATGAGACAGATGTGCTCGATAAAAAGTTGAATAATTGAATGCTTTGTGCATATTAGAGATTGAGTGAATTCTGTGCGTGGCTGTCTTCCACTATTTTTCTGAAATGTTGAGTAAGAGATCCTTTTCCCACAGTACTCTGGTGATATTTAAAAGGAAGGGATTTTAAAATGGTTTTAAATATTGCAGAAATGTTGCCTGAGTCTTCAAGACTGACCGCTATCTTTTCTGGAATAGAAATAGGTACGAAGTGGGCAACCTGGGCAGATTTTGTTTAGCAAAGTTTCTAATTTGGAGATAGTGGAAAAATTGTGTTGATAGAAAACCAAAGCTAATAGGATAAGTTACGTATTTAGCTTTTCCAGCCTAGCTGGCCCAGAAATGGAAAGCTAGCTATAAATGTTAAAGAAAACACAAAATACCCTTCACAAAATATGATTACTGTCAACCTCTGGCTTGAATAGACAAGGAAAAAACAAGAATTTTTATAAATGAAAAATTTATTATAAGAAGACAAAAGAAACACACAAAGTGAGAAAAAAAAACACAGTGAAAAAAGGGGATTCAAGGGTTTGCCTAAAGAGGCTAACAAGTCCAATACTCAGAACCCAAAGACAAAGGAAGAAATTCACATCACCAGAAAACTCAAATGAAAACAAAATACTTACAATAATGAAGTCCTTCAACTCTCAGTGACAAACTAAAGGAAAAACCGTCCAATCCACTTCAACACAATGGTTGGGGGCGGTTCCTCAGGTATGACATCATTGTGGACCCGCCTCTTGGGGTTCCACACACAGAACACAAGGCATGGAAGCTCATTGAAAGAGTCAGTACATAACTACAGGAAAATTAACAAAACCAGCTGTAATCAGAAAAATAACAAAAACAAGAAGAAAAGATAAAAATTAGGTTAGATTAGATAAACTTTATTAATCCCATGGAGTTTATTTAGATGTGTACAGCAGAAGAGACATACAAGGATGCAGACTCACAGGATAAATAATACAGCCAATCAATCAATCAATCAATCGAGAAATACATAAATAAAAATAAATTTATATTGTGCAGATATTTCAAAATAACCTTACCGAGTACATCAGGTGAAGGCATTGAATTGCCTGATAGCAGTGGGCAGAAAAGACCCCCAGAGTCGCTTCTTAACACACTGTAGTGAAATGAGCCTGTGGCTAAAAGTGCTCCTAGAGAGCACCCTCTCCAGGGAATGGAGGGGGTTTTTCATGACAGCGTTCTATTTTGCCCCCGTCCTCTTTTCCACAACAGCTTCCAGTGTGTCCAGGGGTTCGCTTGTGAGGTGCAGGCCTTCCTGATAAATTTGTTCATCCATTGTACTTCTATTCTGCTCAAGTTGCTTCCCCAGCAGACCACAGCGCAGAATGCCTCACTGGCTCCTCTGGACTGGTAGAACATTTCCAGCAGCTTGCTGCATACATCAAAGGTCTTGAGTCTTTTCAGGAAGTCCAGTCTGCTCTGGCCATTCTTGTACAAATACACATCAATACAAGTTGAAACATTCTGTAACATAGACTCAGCCTGGACGAGGTCCTTAAATGCCACTCAGAAATTACTTCTGGGGTCATGGGTACCTTCTCAGAATCCCTGGATAGCTAGGTTAGAGTTCCCCACCATTTTTGAGAAACACTGAACATGTAATTCTCAACATTTAAATCACTTGGTCTGCCTTGAAGTGGATGTATCATGCCATATGATGGAATTGTTTTTGGATGTTCACTATCCAAATGAAACTATCATGGGAGAGTCTGAATTTGGACTTGAGACTACCCTGAATATTTGGCTTCCTATCTCTCTCTGTCTATTGCTCTGTTTGTCTATCATATAACTGTTAGGTCTGCAGTGAAGCAGATGAAAATTGCAACCAGAAGATTAAATGAGTGCCAGAACAACTCAGGAAATGCCTTTGAGTTGCTTAGCCAAAGCCAAGACATGGTCCCAACTGAACATCTCTGAAGTATAGTTGAAAATAGCTGTGGACCAACCGCCTCCATCCAATAGGACAGAGTTGGACAGGATCTGCAAAGAAAAATGGCAGAAAATCTCCAAGCTTGTAATGTCAAACCTAAGAAGTCTCAAGGCTGTAATTGCTACCAAAGGTCCTTCAACAAGTAAAAAGTCTGAATGCTTGTGTCATTGTGATATTTCAGCCGCTTTAATTAATTACAAATCTTAGCAGCTTTGGTAGTGCTTTGTCTTTGGGCAGCATTGGGAAGCTGAGAGGAAGGTCAGTCATCTGCCTTTTGTGTTTCCACACTTCGTCGCACCTCAGGATTACAAATCAACCATTGGATTGCAGCTGCTTGTCCTGTGCCGGCTTGTTTGTGTGATTTCATCTGGGCTGGTAAACGTCTTCATCTGGAGATTTTCACACAACAACAGGAACATGGTAGGACAAAACTTTCATAATATTTGGGAAACTGTGCACTCAACATGTCAATTCATCTTTACTTTCACCACATCTGTCAGGCCAGACTGTTTGAGACCAGTACTGTGAGTGTTTTCTTGTTAAGCGTTTGGTGCTTAATGTTTTGTCAGATGTTGTTCTGTGTTAGTTAACTGATAATCACCAATCAGGTGATTGGGGAGGGCTTTTGTGTACATGTTAATTGCTGTCGACTGTGTTTGCCTTCTTTATTCATTTAATGCATTTTTTATTATCAATTCATTTGTGGCTTTATGTGTCTCTGTTTGTGGTCAAGGCTGGGCACATTCCTTGTGTCAGAGGGGGACATTTTTTGTACACTGAGTCATTCCATTTCTCTTTTAGGAAAAGAAACACATCAATATTTCATTTAAACCCCAGCAGATGAACAGGCAATAGACACCCATTGTTGGCACTGGGGGTGAGAAGTTAAAAGGCTGTCTGCAGATTGTAGGTATTTGCTGTATTGCAAAGGAGTCACCGCTTTGAAGTTTGGCTGGTTGAGTATACAAACAATACAAAGTTGTGATAACAGAACTGCTCCTTCCTTGGAGGATGTCTGTATTTACCTGACTTGGCAATTAACATGTTGGACAATATTGGTTTCTAAACAGCAGATCTGTACTCATTAATGGTTGGTAACAATACATTTTGTTAAGTTGTGTTTTCATTATTTGTTAAACCCAGGAAATTTAAATGTGCCATTGTTTAATCCGATTGTCCAGAACTGATAATTGCAGGGACTGAAGGAGATTTAAGTTTCTGTGCAGGAGAAGGCAAGGAGAGGGACAGTCCACTGAGAACACTGCCAAGACTCGCAGAGAGCACAGGGGCTCACTGGCAGAAAGGGGTACATGACTGGTGCGACGTGAGGAACACGGACGGCAACACTTACCCCGAGGGAGGAACAGGAAGCTCCACAAGAAGACGGTTGTGGGTCCAGTGAGTGAGGAAAGCTGCATGAAAGGACCGAGCAAAGCTGGCAGACGAGAAGTGAGGCGTGCTGAGGTCACAGCAACACAAGGAGCCCAGAGTGGAGAAAAACAATGATGAGGAAACGCTGACAGGGATTCCACGATTGGACAAAGTTTCTGTTGTGAAACGAGTGTCCGGTGAACAGAGTGCATCGGTGGACAGTTGGACGATTACCGTAGATACTCGTGTATAAGTCGAAAAATTTATGCCTTAAAATTCATTCAAAAAAACAGGGTCGACTTATCCACGGGGCAACACAATTTTCCATAGAATTTGGGTAATGGCACAGTGCACAGTGCTTTTATTTAAAACAGTAAATCAAAATCAGAGTTCAAAGTAAACAGTGCAGTGATTCAAAAGAACTCTTCATTAAATAAATAATCCATAAAGCAAACGTGGAGGTTTAAAAATCAATAAAATAGAAAAACAATCCTTTAAAAACCCAGCCTAGCACCCAGGCTTCCACACAGCTGCCTGCGAGCACTCGTTCGCTCGCTCGCCCACTCGCACCGCCTCCCTCCTGCTTTCTCCAGCCCCCTCCGTCTTTCTTTCTCTTCCTTGTTTTTATTTTTACTCTGTTTTTCATTCCTCTCTAACTGACTCATGCTTCTCTTTATATGCAGAGAGGACATAGCAGCTGCAGCACATTAGCCACAGGAACAATCACGGATGTGGGCAGTCCCTCACCTGTGCACTAGGTGAGAAACGCCCACACCACAGATCGCCCTGCGGCTCGCTAAGTCACGAGCGCGGTGATTATTTATTTAAAAACTAAAACAGCCTTTGCCAAGAGAGCTGTGGACCCATAACACCACATAAGCCTTTGTTGAAATTTCAAGCATCGGCTGGCAGGTGTACGCGGTTTATGAACAGATATGGGCTGTGCCTTTGTCAGCGACCAGAAATCGCGCAGAAGCTGCCGAAAGATCTAGAAGAAAAGGTCAGTTCCTTTCATAAATCTATTATCAAGCAAAGACAAAGGCATGACTTTGATCTCAGTAACATTGGTAACATGGATGAAACGCCAATGACATTTGATATGCCGGGGAATCGAACTGTAGCAGGTATTGGTGAGAAAATCGTACTTATTAAGACAACAGGCCATGAAAAAACCCAAGTTTTGCCCTCGACTTATACGCGGGTCATAACAAATTTCGTAATTTTCAGCTTAAAAATACACTCGGCTTATCTGCAAGATCGACTAATACGCGAGTATCTACGGTAAGTGTTGGGGTAACACAGTGTACAAACTGGACTCTGCACCACTAAAGGTTGTATCCTCCAATTCTGTTTCTGACGGACTTTTAGAGTGTGGACTGTGTGTTTTCCTTTTAAAAAAAGGAAATTTGTTCTTGATATTGTTAGATTTGGTTTATGTTCATTTATCTTTTTAATGTACTTTATATTGTCTGGTGTAATAGAAGTTACTGTTGCTTTTCCTGAAATTACTGTTGTGTCTTTCATTGTGTGTTTACTCACCGTCCAATTTAAAGAAACCTGTGTGCTATTATTGGTAAATTTCAGGAGTTCCCAGTCTCTTAATAAAACTGGGTGGCGTAGTCGGATATTTAAATGGTGTCCAAGTTAGATTACCTGTAAGTGTGACCGGACACCTGTCACACTTGCATACTTAAAAAAAACGAACAAATCACAGTTTAAAGACAGGAGATAACCTGAGTGTTTCACAACTGCCACAATATAAATAACTTTACCTTTCCATCCTTCTAATGTTTTATATAGGTTGATGCCATGTAACTCAGCAAGTTGTTCATAAGGTGTTGCTGTTGTGAATATATAGTTGTAAATAATTAATTAATTGGACACATCATAATATCTATTTTCTATAAATTGCATCCTGAAAATTTCTATCCTTCTATGACATGCAACCCTATCCAAAGATTATATCATTAAGAAAAAATAGAACTTTGTGCAAAGCTTCTGTTGCTCATTTGCTTGATGGTGCTATGTTGTTATTATTGTTATTATGTATTTGGCTGCCAACTTTAGGCAAGTTGACGTAAGTTTAGGATAAAGGAGTTACACACTGAGTCACGGGTGAGCGTTAAAACTCTGAAGTTCAAAGATCGGTGCCTTAGTCACCACACCACACCACACCACACGGCCTGCTCACTGCCTCATCTACACGTCTTCTTGCCTTTGATGGCAATGATCACAAATGTTTAGAGAGATAGCTAGTTAGGAAAAAAAGTGAGTGAGTGAGTGAAAGAGTTAGTTAGTCAGTGAGTGAATGAATGAGTCAGAGAAAGAGTGAGTGAGTGAATGAATGAGTTAGTTAGTCAATCAATCTGTCAGACAGTGATTGAGTTAGTCAGTGAGTAAGTGAATGAACGAATGAGTTAATTAGTCAATGAGTGAGTGAGTGAGTGAGTTAGTTAGTCAATGAGTGAATGACTGAGTGAATTATTGAATAAGTGAGTGAATGAATGAATGAGTAAATGAGTCAATCAATTAGTCAGTCAGTCGATCATTAAGTAAATAAAGTAATAGGGTAAGTCAGTGAACTTTAATTGTCCTAAAGGCAAACTTGGATTTTGTTGCAGCTCAAAGAATTAAAACTATTAAAACACATAACAACCCCACTTCAAATACACATAAGATTACAAAACGAAGAAGAACAACTGACTTGGCTAAAGATAAAGTGAGCAGTTGCGGTGCCAGTAAGGCATCATAAAGGCATATTGTTGTTGTTGTTATGTAGGAGCCCCAGTAGCGTTTCTTGCTCAACTTCTAAAATTATTAAAGTTTTTTAAATGTTAATTTTTTATTAATTGAATGGTACACCACATGTTATCTGCATTTGATTAAAATAACCAAAACATGTGAAAGAGAGGCGAGGATGTAAGTTCCCATTGAATTGTCTTCAGCCATAAATTTCCTCATTTCCTGCAAGTGCAAATATTTTAATTATGTAATTAGCAGGAAGAAGTTCACATTTTCCCTCACCACAGATCATTAGTAATTATCACTCTAGTGATCTCACAGTTAACCATTTTACTTTGGCTTGTCTTCTAAATTACTTGAATCCTCCTGTTTTACAGATTAAAAAAGAGTAAAATGTTTCAGCATTGAACCTCAGACTGCAGAGTATTAACCATTAATGTTATAAAATTGCACAACGTATAGTGGAAATTTTGAAATACACTTACTAACTGACAGTTTTACTAGGGATAAAAACTAGCAACAAAATAATATAAGATTGGAGTTTAGCCAAACTGGGGGTTATACATTATAATACTAAGTAGAATATTTATTAAGAAAAATATTCCGGATTATGGAAACTAAAGAGGGATAAAGCTGATGTATGAGCTTATGTAAGAGACCACCACAGGGGAGGAGCAGTTTGGTTTTATTCCAGTGAGAGGAACAGCTGATGTAGTCTTTGCATTGAGAAAGCTGAAAGAGAAGCATCAAGAAAAACAGAAAGGTTTGTATATGGTGGTCATTGATTTGGAGAAGGCTTATGATGGAGTGTCACATCAAGAGGTGGAGGAGAGAGAAAGGAGGACAAGAGAAGTGTGTAAAGATTGTCCAGGATATGTATGAGGGAGTGAGGATTCGACTTAAAAGCAGATTTGGAGTAACAGATAAGATCCCAGTTAGAGGAGGTCTGCACCAGGGATCTTCTTGAAGTCCTTACCTTATTGATCTGCTTATGGATGTGTTGAGTTGTGGGATAAATGACCAAGCTCCCCGGTGCAGGCTTTGTGCTGGTGACATTGTGTTGTGTAGCATCAGAAAGTAAGAAGAATGGAGGAGGGCTTTGGAAGACAGAGGGATGAGGAGAGACTATCTGAGGTTTAACCATGATCAGGATTCAGAATTTAGCCTGCAGGGGGAGCTATCAAAAAGAAGGGATAAATTTAAATATGTAGGATCAATCGTAGCCCGAGATAGAAAATTAGATGCAGAGATAAACCACAGAGTGTGAATGGAACAACTGGAAGAAGGTAAGGAGACTATTGTGTGATTGACGATTTAAGTAAAACCAGCAATGATGTATGGAACAGAGACATTAGAAGTCAAGGGAGGGCCAGAGAATTTGGATATGGCAGAAATGAGAATGTTGAAATGGATGTGTGGAGTTAATGAATAAAAAAATGAGACAAACAGAAGTGCAACAAACGTAGGAGAGATAACTAAGAAAGTATAGGAAAGTAATTTGGAAGGATGGAAGTAATTTGGAAGGAGAATTGCGTGATTAAAGATTTAAGGTAAAGGTTGGGTTTTTGAGATTGTGGTAAGATCAGCAATGATGTATGGAGCTGAGACATGGGCAGTAAAAGGAGAGTAGGAGAAGAAGTTAGTTTCAGACAGAAGTGAAAATGTATAAATGGATGTGTGGAGTTACAAAAAAAGGCAGAATAAGAAACGAGACAATTGGAGGTACAACAACAGTGGGAGAGAAATCTAAGAAAGTACAGGAAAGTAGGTTGAAGTGGTATGGACATGGGATGAGGGGAGACAATGAATATGTAGGCAAAAGAGTGATGGGAATGGAAGTCTAAAGAAAAAGAAAGTAAGGGAGTCAAAAGTGGAGGTGAATGAGTAAAATAAAAGAAGATCTGAAGGAAAAGGGCTTGACTGGCGAGGAGGTGCAGGACCGAGCTACATGGAAAAGGTTGATCAAGCACATAGACCCTACATAGAAGTGGGAAAAGGAAAGATCAAAAATATACCTTATGATAAGGGCCTGGAAGTCATAGTGGACTCATCACTATGCTTATCAAGACAGAAGCGATCAAGAAAGCTAATAGGATGTTAGGTTATCCTGTATGTCACAAAGAGTGAGAACAAGTCAAGGGAGGTTATGATCAGTGCTCCTAGATCAAAGCAGTGACATCACAAACAGCTATGTCACAAATGGCATATCAGCATGTACTCCTTGATTTGTGGGCTGCTTTTTTCTGCACTACCATAATTCAGTAATCCATTATTTAGCCAATCATGTGGGCATATAAAAACTTGTGTGTCAACTCCTAGCTTTCTGAAGATGGCCAGTGAATTCTGTTGTAAGCTTTCTTCTGCAGAATAAAGAATTTTGAAATACTGGGTATATCTCATTATACCATACGTGCATGAAACATGTCCACCTTACTTCAAAGAACACTAAAACAATTGTGATAAGAACCAGTCCTTCAGCTCATTCAAGGTCATCTATCCTTTTCACGTAGATTGTCCAAATTAACGTCAAATCGAGATTTGAAGGACCATGAAATCCTACACTCAACCACACCATTTGGTCATTTATTCCACGTGTCTGGGGTTCTTCATGTGAAGAGAAATGTTTGTGGAAAATTTACCCTTAACAAGTTTTCTGCAGTGTTCATGTGTTCTTTTCAAAGGAATTATTTTAAAGTAACAGCTGGAATCCACTGTACTTATTTCCTTCATAATTTTAAACACGTTGATCATGTCCCCTCTTAATCTCTAAGCTAAAAAAAGAGGGTTCTGCTTCAGTCTCTTCTCATAGCTCTGACCTATCAGTCCAAGAATCAGCGTTTTCTCAGAACTTTCTCTAGCATGGCTGAATCATTTTTGTAATATGGAGACAAAAACTGACCACGGTAATCCAGGTAAGGCCTCACTAGTGCGTGATTTGGATGAAAAAAACTCAAACGAATGTTGTGCGAATTTCTCTGTTGGTTTCTGAATGTTCAGTTTTCCCTCCAAGTTTGATTTTTGATTAGCATTTAAGCTTTAATACAATAGGTTTTCATCTTCTTGGTTTCGACATGTTTCTGGTCTTGACTACATTTCATCTCCTGGTCCTCTTCCAGCCTTTGAGGAGAACAGTATAAAGGTCACCGTGTGCTTTCCCAGATTATGAGATTAAAATTTAGCGATTTTGTGTGTTTCTTTTTGTTAATCCTAGTAATGAAATGAACTCTGATATTTCAGCTTTGATTTTTGGATTAGAGTTCTGGTCTAGGCTCTTTCTGTTTTTGTCTGCAAGTAATGATCTTCTCCTTGCTCTTGTCTATGTCTTTTCTCCTGGTTTATTACTGACTTAGCTTTTCAGTATCAACATGCTGTAATCAGAATATAAGTTTAATGTCACTGTGCTCGTTGCAAATTTTTTAAATCTGCTTCTTCTCACATGTACAGCTAAGGCCAGATTTAGGACACAGGGGCTCATCATTTAGAACTGCTAGGCAAACATTAGAAGACAAGAAAGGGACAACTACAAAAATGGGCATTGTACTATTTCTGTGTGTTAGAGTCAGCATGAAATTGAATCCTCGTCTGTTATGCCACGTAAACCGTCATTAAAGAAAGCTAAGTTATTTTCTCTTATGTGATTTCTTACCGCAGTATCACTATGGGAGGGATATTACCTCATTATAATATATCTATTTAGGTTCTGGTTAATTAAAACGCCGCAATTAAAAAGAACTTATTCCAACCAGGGAGCTAGCGCCCCCTAGAGGAAAGCGCATGCTACACAATCAATATACGCTATTTAAATGGACATGGTGTTTCAGTCACTAACAAGAGCAGTATTTGGGGGTGGCAGGTGGGGCTAC
The DNA here is from genome assembly GCA_026402145.1 of Polypterus bichir lapradei. Classification (NCBI taxonomy): domain Eukaryota; kingdom Metazoa; phylum Chordata; class Cladistia; order Polypteriformes; family Polypteridae; genus Polypterus; species Polypterus bichir. The sequence continues at coordinate 10,343,650 of JANRMT010062852.1, forward strand.
CGCCCCAGGCCCCAAACCTAAGGGGGCTCCGCTATTGAGGTCCGCATGTCCCGTTCAAGCAGATTTATAAAGTTATATTCTCCAGTATATTTATATGGGTTCGATTCCTGAGAGGGAGTGCAGTGAGTGTGTACGCCTGATGAGCCCAGAATTTATGCATTGAATATATATATATATATATATATATACTGTATATATATATATATATATTTGATTTGCTTCTAAGAGGTACCCTTTCAAAACCCCTATTCAAGGTCAAATTCTGTACATGCACGTCTTTAAAAACATTCCATAGTCCACCCTCATTGCGCGAAAAGGGTTGCCAGTATAATCCCTTACTAAAATAGGTATAGCCCACTAGTCCCTGGGTTGGCTTCTCCTATTGATAGAAAGACATTGCATCCAGATTAGACTACGAAGATCTCATCAATGACTTTTCCAATCGGAAGGCAAGAAAAGTGGATTATCGCCTCTGAATATGGAAACCAGTAAGAGATTTCATGATGATATCTATACATTACTTTCACACTTCTAGTTGAAACACTGAAACTCACATTTTATTTGTAGGCCATAAACATGTCCAAAACATGCATCGCTAATGATTGGCGTTACATCATAATCAGTTATGACTGTGACATCCTGCACATCGTAACTCAGAGTATGCTTGCAATTTGGGTACTTTTCTAGAAGAGGCCCTGATAATTTCTGCATGACACTGCATCGCACTTCGCACTGTCGTGGTATTGTCATGAATTATGAATTACACTTTTGTAATATATTATGTCATTATATTTTGATAAAGTCCATGTGTTATTATGCAAAAATTTAGCTGAATACTGTAATGAGAAAATCCAATGTATGTTAACGTTATTTTTATTAAATTCGCACGCAAGTTTATACAATCCACATATACCGTTAACAGCATTTGACGTAACCGGCCCTGCTTCAGGTTGGTCAGCCATAGGCCCCCACACCCCTAAGGCCGCCTCAGGTCACTAAGTAGAGCTATTGCAAATCAGTTAAAATTTCCTAGTATGTGTCCATGTTGCCTTTTTCTTCTTTCTACAAACTTAACAAGAATGAATGCCAGAGTGATGTGGATGTAAGAGAGACTTGATCTATTGTTACAAAAAAATTATCAACTTTATTAAAATGTGAGCAGTAGAATGGCCATTCACTGAAGCACGTTAGAAACTCTGTAGTCTCGACAAACATTCAGGCCAGAGTAGAGACCATCCTAAAGTTAATAACTAACGATGTGTGAGATATGCCCGGCCATTCATCTCGGCCAATACCCCCAGGCCGCTAGATGGAGCCCTCCTTGCAGCATAAAGGTGCCCCAAATGCCAGCAATGAATCATGGACAGTGGAGTCATAATACACAGCCCTGCTGGATACCATGGGGGCCGCCAGGAGTCACTGCAGGGTGGCCCAGGGATTTATATTTTCCGTACAGCCCGGAAGTATTTCCAAGTCACGGGAACGGAAGAAATGATATACTTCCGGGCTGAAGAAAATGAGAAGTTTTTACCGGACCCGGAAGTGCTGGATAATCACATGGACTGAGGGACAAACACTTCCGGGTCAAAGACTATAAAGGACTCTGGGAAATCCCAGACGGACGAGCTGAGTTGGGAGGCAGGGTGGCTAAGCGTCTGGGAGATTGGAGGATTTGTTTATTGGAGTATTGTGTATTTGATTATTGGAGTATTTGGGAGTGGAGGGTGCTTTGTTATAATAAATAATAATTATTTGGACTTTTACCTGGTGTCTGACGAGTGGTCTGAGGGTTCAAGGGAGCGTGAAAGCCCTAAACTGTCACAGATGATATATCAGATTTTGAATCACCCAAGTGGAATGCAACAGCAGCTATTAGTCTCTTACCCACTGCAACATATGAAGAAACAATTAGACCCAAGAAATAATTAAAATGAGATATTTATGCCAATGTATTAACAAGAAAGTAAGATGCTTTTCTACCTCATTCAAAACACACCCATTCCTTAGTAACAAAAAGCCCCTCTTGTTGTCATCACCTTTAAAAGACATCTCCTTTGAGTGTATTGTGATGGATATTGGAGACCACTTGAGCGTTCTGCTAGCAGCCACAAAATGAACGATACATTCAATACGCCACATCATCCTGCTTTGTGTGGCAATCTCCGAAATAATCACACAGGATGTAGTGGTGGCATCCCACCAACCAAAAATATTTTAACAGATGTACCTATACCATCGCTCTCAATTCTCCAAGGGGAGCACTGCCCACCATGTTCCGGTGTGTCACTTTGTATAAGTCAGGTGTTGGGCTACTTTCTTGCACCTCTATGTGGTTTTTGTGCAGTCCTTTGGGTTGGACATTTTTTCCGGACCTGGCTACCTTGGTCCGCTCAAATGTTACTTTAAAAGTACAGTACAGTAAGACTATTTGGTGTTGATAATTGGATGATATAATAATAAAAATGACAGCTTAACAATTCTCTATACAGTAGGAAGAACAATGAAGCGCATTAAATGTTTCTGTTAAAAATGTAATAATAGTCTGAAGACAAGGTAGCACATTAACTTGCAAAATTATCTTTTAAGTTTATAACCACATTGTTAAATTTTAGCTACAGAGCAGCATAATATTTCATTTTTAAAGGTTACTTGATTGAAGCCGAACTAAATGAATTTCATTCCATTCTTTCTTATTAGTCCAACCAATAATAATGCATTTTACCTTTACTTTCGTATAACCTTGATTTATTTTTAATGCTGATTAAATAATGCAAAATCTCTGACAGTTGAAAAAAGAATGTATCGAGCACAGAGAGCTATTTAAATATAGCATTCACTGCTGAAACACAAAAAATAAATTATTAATATCAATATGTCTCAGCACTGAAGAGACTGACCCCAGGGTTCCTGTGTGCTTTTGATGTATTTCAATAGAAATTTTTGTTTTCCCATTTTTCACATTAGGCAAGCAGCTGGTCATGCTTAGAAACATTAGCAAGAATGCTTTCAAATTAAGATTGTCAGACGGCTTTCTGAAATGGATTTGAAGATTGGGATTGCTTGTTTGTTTGACATTTAAGAAAAAAAGAAAACTTCAAAAACTCTGGCTGTTCCACAGTTGGGAATATTGGGTTGTGACCTGCTTCCATTCGTTTTCTGAGCCTTTCACCAGTACTCGGTCAACAACGGTACAAGTAAGGAAATATTGTAGAACTAGAGAGGGGACTCATCGGGCGCACACTCACTGTGGGTCACCTTAACCCTTAAACTGCCACATACAGCCATATGAAAAAGTTTGAGAACCCATCTTAATTCTTTGGATTTTTGTTTCTCATTGGCTGAGCTTTCCAAGTAACAACTTCCTTTTAATATACGACATGCCTTATGGAAACAGTAGTATTTCAGCAGTGACATTAAGTTTATTGGATTAACAGAAAATATGCAATATGCATCATAACAAAATTAGACAGAGATATGACATCAATTCTTAGTTGATCCTCCTTTTGCTCCTTTGAGCCTCTAGACGCCTCCTATAGCCTTTGATGAGTGTCTGGATTCTGGATGGAGGTATTTTTGACCATTCTTCCATACAAAATCTCTCCAGTTCAATTAAATTTGATGGCTGCCAAGCATGGACAGCCTGCTTTAAATCTTCCCATACATTGTCGATGATATTCAAGTCAGGGGACTGTGACGGCCATTCCAGAACATTGTACTTCACCCTCTGCATGAATGTCTTTGTAGATTTTGAACTGTGTTTTGGGTCATTGTCTTGTTGGAATATCCAACCCCTGCATAAGTAACTTCAACTTTGTGACTGATGCTTGAACATTATCCTGAAGAATATGTTGACATTGGGTTGAATTCATCCGACCCTAGACTTTAACAAGGGCCCCAGTCCCTGAACTAGCCACACAGCCCCGCAGCATGATGGAACCTCCACCAAATTTAACAGTAGGTAGCAAGTATTTTTCTTGGAATGCGGTGTTCTTCTTACGCCATGCAAAGCGTTTTTTTTTTTATCACCAAATAACTCAATTTGTGTCTCATCAGTCCAAAGCACTTTGTTCCAAAATGAATCTGGCTTGTCTAAATGAGCATTTGCATACAACAAGCGACTCTGTTTGTGGCGTGAGTGCAGAAAGGGCTTCTTTCTCATCACCCTGCCATTCAGATGTTCTTTGTGCAAATTGCGCTGAATTGTAGAACGATGTACAGATACACCATCTGCAGCGAGATGTTCTTGCAGGTCTTTGGAGGTGATCTGTGGGTTGTCTGTAATCATTCTCACAATCCTGCACATATACCGCTCCTGTATTTTTCTTGGCCTGCCAGACCTGCCTGTGGCCTTCCATTTCCTGAGTCCATTCCTTACAGTTGAAGCTGACAGTTTAAACCTCTGAGATGGCTTTTTGTAGCCTTCCCCTAAACCAGGAGACTTAACAATCTTTGTTTTCAGATCTTTTGAGAGTTACTTTGAGGATCCCATGCTGTCTGTCACTCTTCAGAGGAGAGTTAAAGGGACACAACTTCCAATTGACCACCTTAAATACCTTTTACCACTCGTAATTGGACACTCCTGTCTATGAAGTTCAAGGCTTAACAAGCTAATCCAACCAATTTGGTGTTGTAAGTAATCAGCATTGAGCAGTGACAGACGTTCAAATCAGCACAATGACAAGGGGACCCAAATTTTTGCACAATCAGTTTTTCACATTTGATTTAATTTCATACAACTAAATATTGCTTCACTAAAAATCTTTGTTCAGAAAACACCGCAGTACTCAGATGTTCCAAGGAAATGAAAGACACAACACTGTTTTCTTTTTTGTTGAAAGTAGAGTCAATTATTATGCAGGCTGAGAGGGGTTCCCAAACTTTTTCATATGACAGTCCTTGGGGGGTTAATGCACCCCTGGACGCCAAATACTTTTTTACTGCACTTTTTAAGGAACGGTCACAATTCACCAAGAAAAAGTGAAATTTTAAAAGCACACATATTTTTTCATGCAAAGTGAATGACTCTAAAGACTTGGACCTTCGTCCTTTTGCAGAGATATCAGGAGCGCCACACACCCCTTTCCTGTGACCTCATGAACCCCCATGCTCTCCCTATCCGCCTACTGACTTCATAGGAAGAGTCACCAGAGACATGAATGACACTGCCGAGGTCAGTAAATATCTCGATGAGGTCGACACTCTCTCTGCAGACAGACACACTGCTGATGGCCGTGCCCAAGAGGTCATTAAAGGCCTGATGTTGGTTTTTATCAGGACACTCGCAAGCCCAGACCCTCAGACTCGAGCGCCCCGATCAGAGCCTCCATTGCCTCTGTGAAGACCACAGCATCGTCAGCAAAGTCAAGATCAGTGAATCTTTCTTCACCAACAGATGCCCCACAGCCACTGGAACCCACGACCCTGCCCAACACCCAGTCTATACAAGCATTGAACAAAGTAGGAGAAGAACAAACCTCTGACGGACCCCAGAATCAACTGGGAAATTGCAGGGAACATTAGCAAAACTTAATAAACTTTGTATGCAGGGGTGTCAATCTCACAACCTGAAGGACTGCAGTGGCTGCAGTCTTTGGTTCCAGCCATTTTCTCCATTAGTAACCAGTGACAACTTCTAATCAGACTTCTTTTGGTTAATTTTAAATGCCTTCTTAACACTTTGCCCTCTCAATTGTTTTTTTTTTTTATTAACTGGAAGCTAAAGAAAAGTGAAATGCAAAGCAAGTCATGACCAGCTATGACAGGGGATCACAACCACTTCTTAATTCTGGATATTAGTGAAACTTTTATTTAATTCAATGGCTTGTTGGTGTTCATATTATGACCCATTTTCAAAACTATTTTTTTTCCTGAGAGCACCATTAGAATATTTTGTGTGTTTTGTGGATCAAAACAGATCGATATTTCTCAGACTTTCACGAGATGGATATACAGGTAAAAAATAAGATTAGGGTGGCTTGATGTGTTGGCTCACTTTGTATTTAATTATTGTTAGATTGACGAATTAAGGGTAAAATTAAATTAAGGTAAAAAAAAGCATGTTTCATTATCAATAGTAATTGGCTAATAATTAACAAAGTGGCTGGAACAAAAACCCACAGTCACTGCGGCCCTCCAGGATACGAGTTTGACACCCCTGCCTTACACAATAAAAGCACATTTGACACTGAGGAATAAAATTGAACCATACCCAAAATCTAGTCAGAGTTTTAATATCCACACAGATATCTTCTTTATTTTATTGGATTAATAAAAGCATATAACATTCATACAATCAAGTCAACTCAACAAAACCAAAATTAAATCATCCTTCATCAATGAGAAAGAGAGCAAGGCCAACAACAACAAAACTGTTAAGCGTAGTAAAGAGAGAAAGGAGTCTTTTCCCCCAATATAAATGCTTATTCTAAAATATTAATTGATTATATCCTGCCAGGTTTTAAAAAAGTTTTTAACAGATCCTGTAAGTGGGTATTTGATGTTTTCCAATTTTAAATAATATATAACATTAGCTACCCACTGACTTAAAAGAGGTGAGTTAGGATTCTTCCAGTTGAGTAAGACAACTCTCTCTGCTAATAGTGAAGTAAAGGCCATTCCAGTTTGTTTGTCCTTCTCCAATTTAAGCCCCTCTGTGAGCCCACCAAACACAGCTGTTAGTGGATTAGGAGGGATTGTGACCCCAAGGCTGTCTGATAGACATTTAATGATTTTGGTCCACAAAGATGTTAATTTGGTGCAGGCCCAAAACATGTGGCCCAGTGAGGCAAGAGCTCGATTGCAGCGTTCGCAGGTTGGATCTCACCCTGGAAACATTCTGGACAATTTCAAATGAGAGAGATCTGCTCGATAAAAGATTTTAAGTTGAGTAATTGAATGTTTTGTGCATATGGAGCTCGAGTGAATTCTGTGTGTGGCTGCCTTTCACTCTGTTTTTGAAATGTTCAGTAAGATACCCTTTTCCCACTTTACTCTGGAATCTTTAAAAGGAAGGGACATAAAATGGTCACATATATTATAATATATATTATGCTGATCAATATCTCTTCTGGAATAGAAATAGGTGGGAGGTGAAGAAAACGGGGCAGAATTCATTTATTTGGAGATA
>JANRMT010062852.1:10350785-10364219 GCA_026402145.1 Polypterus bichir lapradei
ATGCAAAGACGTTATTTATTTACAAATCTCTAAATGACTTAATCCCATATGTTTTCCAAATATTAAAAACTGTGTAAGTTCAAGAGGTTGGAAAAAGGTTATCGGGTATAGGTGCCACAGATTAAATATTCTCTAACATAAAGTGCTTCCTATGTTGGTTTTCAGATATTCTGAATGAAAGAAGGACAATTGGGTTGTTAGTATATTGGCGATAACTCATATTAACTGAAGTACAAAGCAAGGAATATAAAGAAGCGCTGCAGGATTTCATTTCTATTGCTAACCAAGCCTCTATGTGTTCATCTATTTGTGTCAATGTCCAGATTTTTATAGCTTGTATGTTTGCCACCCAGTAATAAAATTGGAAATTAGGTAGTGCCATGCCGCCTTCTGATTTCGGTCATTGTAGGGTCGCCTTTTTAATGCCTGGATTTTTCAAATTCCTAATAAATGTGGATATGATTAACAAATCGTTTTTTTTAAGAAATTAGATTCAATGTATACGGGGATGTTTTGAAATAGAAACAGAAGCTTAGGGAGGATATTCATCTTCACAGTGTTAATTCTTCTTGCTAAATTAAGATGGAGGGTAGACCATCTATGCATGTCCTGTTTTAATATCCACACAGATATCTTCAACTGCAATGACAGTGCCACACTTCAAGTCACCTAACTCTTCAGTATAACCCATTCTATTGCTAATGGAATCCGCATGGCTGAATACATGATTCGTTAATAATGAAACACCTGAACTCAGTCACTTGGAGAGGTGTCTAAATTCTTTTGGCTACATTGAGATGATATTCCAGTACACTGATGAGGATATTTCAGATTGAACTGGTGTTGTGGTCAAGGCTATTCTACGGAATACTTAGGGAAATGAAATTCTCTATCACTGTGTTGGTCATTATAATAATCTCATTGGAAATTCCAAAGCAGAGCTATAATCAGCCATCTTAATGTTCATCAGAATATAGCCAAGAGACGATCCATCAAGCTCATTTGGTTAGAATTATGTTAAATTGTTCCGACATCTTAATGAAAGATGACAGATTTGGTTTTATTACAAGAACATTGAGAGAATTCGATATACGGGCCAAGACTCAGCACTTGAAATCTATCTGGAACAGAGTCTCAAATTCTTTGTACATTTTTAGTTCTGATGGTCAATGTCACATTCGAAGGATGTGGTATGAATTATTTGGAAGACATGCATTTTCTTTTTAGGTAGAAAAGAAGAGCCTATGAAAGCACACTAGAAAATCCAGTCTATTTTGATGCCTGGGAGGAACTGTTTTCTTCTTTTTTTTCTTCGTCCTCTCATTTCTTTGATATCTACATGTCCTATATTCTCCAGGGATAAAAAGACAAAACAAAAAAAAGGCCATTTACATGCCGATGGCAATGTAAAAGCCTCCACAAAGAGACCACATTAGCAGTTTCAGCTTCTCGCCAGACAAAATGGTCACGGAATTTTATTTCTCTACATAGAAACAGACGCCAAGTCTTATGTATCTCCCGGAGTGTGTAATGTACTGTGCCGAAGAATGCTTGCTTCAGTAATAAGCTGTTTTACATCCTCCAGGCATTCAAAATGATTCAGCCTTTGATAGGTTGCAAAGAAGGAAATCATCGCCTGGGTCAATGGCTTTTCTGGGAAATTCACTAGAAAGCAGGGTTTTTATTTCCCACTATATAAATAATGCAGAATACGCTGTATGTGCAGAGATGGAGCCTGTAATCATATTACAGTCTAAATCTAAACTTCACAAGACTGCTGTTTCTGAAGTATACAGGAACAAAACTGAAAAATAAGACGACTTAGGTTGGATTATTTAAATTCAAAAAACCAAATTATTTAAACATGTAATTAAATATTCCATGAAGGAGATTCTATAAACAATATTAAGGTCATCTTTGGTGTTTGTGATAACTTTATAGGTAACCTAGGTCGTCACTGTACTGTAAAAAGATCATATATTAAAAACTGTTAAACTCCTTTTCATTTCCATCAAGGGGGTCCCAATTCAGACATCATTATAAGTGAGATTAGACTCACCACAGGTATCTACTGTGATTCATGTCTCAACCCGAAACTGAACCCTAGCCCTCCACTTAAATCCATGACAAGCAGAGGATTCAGACACGTAACAGTGGATTCAGAAAGAGTTCAGACCCCTTCACTTTCTGCCCAATTTACTGTGTTGTAGATTTAATTATAAATGGTGTGGAAACCAGGGGCGCGTACAGCCACCCTAACCCGAGACACGAGTGCAACACAACACTCTTTTATTCAGAGTTGGGGAGCGCTTTTCCCTTGCTGCCCAGAGAACACAACAGTATAAAAGCACAAAAGTACACTGCTCACAGTCCTTCTCTTCATCTCTCTCTCTCAGTCCTTCTGCCTCCACTCTTTCTCTGGCAAGCTTTGTCTTCCTCCTCCCAACTCTGGCTCCCCAAATGGAGTTAGGCAGCTCCTTTTATGCTGACCATTTGAGTGTTCCAGGTGGCTCATTGATCAGACCGGTGTGGTGAAAGCCCCCTGCAGGGCTCTGCAGCTCCCCCTTGTGGCCCCAACAGAACCCAACAGGGATGCATAAAACTCCAACTCCCAGCGTGCCCTGCAGGAATCAATGATTCCACAGCCGCCCAGGAGGGTTGCCCAATAGCGTCCCGAGGAAGGTAGTGCCCTGCCGATACTCTCTGCCCCGGTCCATACATCCAGATGGTGCTCCGGCCAGGTAATGGCCGTGGTCACCCGTCACAATGGATAACCTTGACATTTTTGCCCATCAATCTGTACTCAATAACCCATAATGACAAAGTAGAAAACATGTTCACAAAGGTTTGAAAGCATAATGGGAGGCTTGAAAATTGAAAGAACTCCTTCTGAGAAGGGCCTGGGAGTCATAGTGGATTCATCACTATCCACATCACGACCATGGACAGAAGGGATCAAGATGACTAGCAGAATGTCAGGTTATATAGTGCCTTGATGTGTGGAGTACAAGTCACAGGAGGTTCTGCTCAAGCTTTATAACACACTGGTGAGACCTCATCTAGAGTACTGGGTACAGTTTTCATCCCGGGGCTACAAAAAAGAAATAACAGTGCTAGAAAAAGTCCAGTCATGTGCGACTAGGCTGATGCCAGGACTAAAAGACGTCCCGTAGATTGCACATGGGAGACAGTTTAAGGGCTTTGGTGAAGGTAATTCTCTGCTGATCCAGGGGCTGGAGCTGTGTGATGATAACCTCTCTTTTACTCCTTCCGCAGAAAGAAAGATTGACAGCTGTCCTCCTCGAACATCACTTCTGGGGTCCATTTCTTCACCTCCATGACCAAAACCCTTCTTGACCTGTTACTCAGTTTGTTGAGATGGTTAAAACTTGGAAGAGTCCTGGAGGTTTCAAACTTCTTTCGGTTCACAATTTATGAAGTCACTGTGCTTATGGAAACACTCAAAGCTTTAGAAATGGCTGGACCCCCTTGCCCTGACCTAGGCCACACCACAATTTCATCACGGAGCGTTCTTTGGACTTCATGGCTTGGGTTTTGTTCTAACATGCAGTACGGATTGTAGGACCTCATATACACAGGTACAGAGTGGTGGCTCTGAGGCTAGTGATCTGCACTGGAAATCGGAAGGTTGCCAGTTTGAATCCCATAAATGCCAAAAGGGACTCTGTTCTGTTGGGCCTTTGAGCAAGCCTTAACCTCTGGTGAAGTGTCACCTGTTGCATGGCTGCACTCAGGTCCTAATCTAGGATCCTGAGTTGGTTTGTGTGGTGGGTGTGGCAATGCACTCTCTCAATACCCAGGTACACATGTGATGACATCACTTCTGGTTCCGGTGCCTTCGATGATGTCACTTCTGGTTCCGCCTATGATGATGTCACTTCTGGTCCCCGCCTCTGAGGATGTCATTTCTGGTCCAGCCTAGGATGATGTCACTTCCTACACTGGCCTTTAAAGCGGCCATCCTGTCTCTGTACCAGCAGTTCAGTTGTGGACTCCAATCTAGAAAGATCTGTATATCAATTCTTAAATTCATTTTGCAGCCAGGACATGTAATATATTTAATGTCTCATCGTGGTTTTTGTGACAGTATATACATATATATTTATATATATTGTGGAGGACTGCCGGCTTCGTATTCCGGCCCTCACCCTCAGGCCGCCAGGAGGAGCTCTCCTGACAGCAGGATTGTGCCCCGAGTTCCAGCAGGGCCTCATGGACTATGTAGTGTTTATACACAGCCCTGCTGGATACCTTGGGGTCCACCTGGAGTTGCTGTAGGGGGGCTCGTGGGCTCTTATGTGCCCTATAACCCGGGAGTACGTCACAGTCACGTGACAGGAAGGAACGACGTGCTCCCGGGTTGAAGAAAAGGACTGTTTACCCTGACCCAGAAGGAATAAGGAACTGTGGACTGATTGGGCAGGAACACCTCCGGGTCAGGGTGTATAAAAGGATTGTGGGGAAACCCTGACAATGAACTGAGCTGGGAGGTAGAGGGACGAAGTGTCTGGGCGAGGAGGAGAGAATATTATTGTTGTGATTATTGAATTTATGAGTAGTGTGGAGGGTGCTTTGTGCACGTTATTGTTAATTAATAAAAGAGTCTGGGACTTTTACCTGTTGTCTGGAGTGGTACCTGAGGGTTCAAGAGGTGAAGAAGAGCCTCACTGCCACTATATATATATATACTAGCAAAATACCCGCGCTTCGCGGCGGCGAAGTACTGCCTTAAAATTTTTATTAAGAAGACAATTTAACCTTTTTAAACTGAGGGAAAATATGCCAATAATTATTTGTTAAGGATCTCTTTGTATACCATGTTGTCAGTTTGGCCCTCCGGTTGTAATATGACCAAGCTGTGCGCTGAGCTTACTCTTAAGCATGTAACTTACAGTTGGCCATGTGAACAGTAATCTTGTCTCAAATCTCACAGCTTGGATTGCTGCTGTCATAATCGGTTTGAGTTTCATGGTTTGTTTCAATTACGACAGTATTTGCAGGATTTGTTGTGTTGAAGTGACATTCGGCATCTATCAAGCGTTGTAAGTACACAACCGGTTTCATCGATAAAATCACATCCAGCTTTTGAGAGTTTAAACATTCATAAACATCAAAGTGTCCACTACTGAAATCGTCACCTGTGAATCTAAGATGTTTAAGAGGCATTGGCGGTTGTCGAAAGGTGTAAAATATTTGGCCATTTCAGTACACTTGAAAGCGACAACCGAACAATTCAGCGGCAGCCATCAACTCACATGTAGAACCATAGGTGAAGGGCTTAAGCATTTCACTCTTATAGTGCTCCTGTGTAGTATAATTATCTCCTGTACCGTCATCAGTCCACACCTTGAACCTGTCCCAGTCATTCAATACATAAGACACAATGTTCCTCCGGATATCAAGAGTGAGCCTGATATGGCCGTGCAATATGTAACAAAGAGAATGGAAAAGGTAGGTGCCATCTCCGGGCACTATCAGTAAGTGATAGTTCTTTGATCGATGGTGATCACCTCGATAGACATGGTAATGGGGGTTGGAATGATAAAGGAAATGGGTACCTGAGCAATGTAAAGTAAGTCTAAAATACCTATACAATAACTATAATTGTAATAAACAAACAATAAAACAGCGGAGAAGCCGTGGATTAAACAAAAAGGCTATAGTTATCAGTAGGGAGACGTGAATCCCGTGGCGAAGCAAGGAAGGGAATGTAGAGACCGGAGCGACGGACGGTCTTATATAGGCAGGCAGCCAACAACGTGGGAGGCGTTGGGATGGGGGACCCAACGCCACCTCACACGGTGACTGAGCTGCAGGCTATGGACGTATATATGTACGTAAGTAGGATTCAGTTAGCGTTGGGAACCCGTGTACCAAATTTCTTGAAGATGGGCCCATAAGTAACAAAGACTGTTGAAAAGTTCAATATGGCGGCCGACAGTGGCATCATACCACCGAAATAAGTCTGTACATTGGTTTCGGTTAATGCAGGGAAGCCGCCTATAAAATTTCGAGAAGATGGGGCCATAAATAAGAAAGTTCAACATGGCGGACGTTGTTGACCGTTATGATCATTACGCGTAGAATTTCGAAATGAAACCTGCTTATCTTTTGTAAGTAAGCTGTAAGGAATGAGCCTGCCAAATTTCAGCCTTCTACCTGCACGGGAAGTTTGAGAATTAGTGACGTTGGAAAGTTCAATATGGCGGCCGACAGTGGTGTCATACCAACGAAATAAGTATGTACATCGGTTTCTGTTAAAAGTTTAATATGGCGGCCGACAGTGGCATCATACCACTGAAATAAGTACCAAATTTCAGCCTTCTACCTACATGGGAAGTTGGAGAATTAGTGACGTTGAAAAGTTCAATATGGCGGCTGACAGTGGCGTCATACCACCGAAATAAGTATGTACATTGGTTTCGGTTAGCGCAGGGAAGCCGCCTTCAAAATTTCGTGAAGATGGGGCCATGAATAAGAAAGTTCAATATGGCGGACGTTGTTGACCGTTATGACCGTTACGCGTAGAATTTTGAAATGAAACCTGCTTAACTTTTGTAAGTAAACTGTAAGGAATGGGCCTGCCAAATTTCAGCCTTCTACCTACACGGGAAGTTGAAGAATTTGTGACGTTTGGAAAATTCAATATGGCAGCCGACAGTGGCGTCATACCACCGAAATAAGTATGTACATTCGTTTTGGTTAGCGCAGGGAAGCCACCTACCAAATTTCGTGAAGACGGGGTCAGCCTTCTACCTACACGGGAAGTTGGAAAATTGGTGACGTTGGAAAGTTCAATAAGGTGGCCGACAGTGGCATCATACCATCGAAATAAGTAAGTACATCGGTTTCAGTTAGCGCAGGGAAGCCGCCTACCAAATTTCGTGAAGATGGGGCCTTAAATAAGAAAGTTCAACATGGCGGACGTTGTCAACCGTTATCGACCGTTATGACCGTTACGTGTAGAATTTCGAAATGAAACCTGCTTAACTTTTGTAAGTAAGCTGTAAGGAAGAAGCCTGCCAAATTTCAGCCTTTTACCTACACGGGAAGTTGGAGAATTAGTGATGAGTGAGTGAGTGAGTCAGTCAGTCAGTCAGTCAGTCAGTCAGTGAGGGCTTTGCCTTTTATTAGTATATATATATATATATATATATATATAGTATATATATATATATATATATATATATATATACTGTAGTATATATCTACATTTTACATAGGTATATGTACATGGCAACCCATTAAATATAAACAGTTTAATGTTATTAAAGTTAATGAAAAGATTGAAAACCTAAAAAACCAATCCATAATGGTTTCAGTTGATTTAAAATGTAGATGAATCTGACAAGGAGGAGAGGAAAACAAAAAACTCCTACAATGGGCCAAAGGAGAAAAGTAAACCTCTGGAGGGTCACAGTCGGAAGACAGATATAAGCAAATCAAATAGTTAGGTCTTAGGTAGTTAGCTGCTGCATCATAAACGTCAGAATAACCTAGGACAGCTGGTCACCCACTATCCATCGGGCATGGTCGATACAGTTAGCACAGTCGATAATAAGGGTTCCAAGTCCTCCTTGTTTCCTCCAGTACCCCGGGTGACTGCAGATTTACAGCACTTTGAGCAGGTGTGGGTGGTGTATTAGACATACAGTCATATGAAAAAGTTTGGGAGCCCCTCTCAGCCTGCATAATAATTAACTCTTCTTTCAACAAAAAAGATAACAGTGGTATGTCTGTCATTTCCTAGGAACATCTGAGTACTGGGGTGTTACCCAAACAAAGATTTTTAGTGAAGCAGTATTTAGTTGTATGAAATTAAATCAAATGTGAAAAACTGACTGTGCAAAAATGTGTGTCCCCTTGTAATTTTGCTGATTTGAATGCCTGTCACTGCTCAATGCTGATTACTTGTAACACCAAATTGGTTGGATTAGTTCGTTAAGCCTTGAACTTCATAGACAGGTGTGTCCAGTCATGAGAAAAGGTATTTAAGGTGGTCAATTGGAAGTTGTGCTTCCCTTTGACTCTCCTCTGAAGAGTGACAGACAGCATGGGATCCTCAAAGGAACTCTCAAAAAATCTGAAAACAAAGATTGTTCAGTCTCCTGGTTTAGGGGAAGGCTACAAAAAGCTATCTCAGAGGTTTAAACTGTCAGTGTCAACTGTAAGGAATGGAATCAGGAAATGGAAGGCCACAGGCACAGTTGCTGTTAAACCAACCTCAGGTCTGGCAGGCCAAGAAAAATACAGAAGCGGCATATGCGCAGGATTGTGAGAATGGTTACAGACAACCCACAGATCACCTCCAAAGACCTGCAAGAACATCTTGCTGCAGATGGTGTATCTGTACATCATTCTACACTTCAGCACAATTTGCACAAAGAACATCTGTATGGCAGGGTGATGAGAAAGAAGCCCTTTCTGCACTCACGTCACAAACAGAGTCGCTTGATGTATGCAAATGCTCATTTAGACAAGCCAGATTCATTTTGGAGCAAAGTGCTTTGGAATGATGAGACAAGAAAAACACCTGCTACCTACTGTCAAACTTAGTGGAGGTTCCATCATGCTGTGGGGCTGTGTGGCTAGTTCAGGGACTGGGGCCCTTGTTAAAGTCGAGGGTCGCATGAATTCAACCCATCGAAAATCTATGGGATGATTTGAAGCAGGCTGTCCATGCTCAGCAGCCATCAAATTTAACTGAACTGGAGAGATTTTGTATGGAAGAATGGTCAAAAATACCTCCATCCAGAATCCAGACACTCATTAAAGGAATAGGAGACATCTAGAGGTGTCTGTTAGATTTGCAAAAGGAGGCTCAACTAAGTATTGATGTCATATCTCTGTTTTGGTGCCCAAATGTATACACTTGTCTAATTTTGTTATGATGCATATTGCATATTTTCTGTGAATCCAATAAACTTAACGTCACTGCTGAAATACTACTGTTTCCATAAGGCATGTCATATATTAAAAGGAAGTTGCTACTTTGAAAGCTCAGCCAATGATAAACAAGAATCCAAAGAATTAAGAGGGGTTCCCAAACTTTTTCATATGATTGTAAACAAAAGACCTGTGTGTGTGTGTTTGTGTGTGTGTGTGTGTGTGTGTGTGTGTGTGTGTGTGTGTGTGTTTGGAGCAGTACACATGCTCAACGTACTGCTCCTGTTCAACCACAGCCACTGGATGGCGCATGCATGCACTTTTACATTTTTTTGCTGCTTGCATGCACATCACTTCTCACTATTAAAGACCTGTGTGCAGCAAATGGTGCAGCGCAATAGCGACGTCATGCTAATGACACAGATGAAGAGATGCAACGTCGAAACGAAGCAAACACAGCAGCTCAACAACGTGCAAGTGAAACACCTTAGCAACGGAGGGGGGCAAGGCTTGAAGTTTTCAATAATGACATTGTCTCTCTGTGAGTATTTTCTTCAGACAGAGATTATTATATGCTAGCGATATGGCTAAGATTTGGTATGACCAGTGTCTCCTTACAAAAGCCAATGGTGCAGCAAGCACAAGGTATGTCCATGTCCTCTGCATGGATAATTCTTAAGAGTTAGCTGACGCCTCTCCAAGTTCATGAATATAATAAAACTACTAGGGAATCTTTGTGTTGTTTTGTGTCCCGAAGACAACATGCAGCTAGTAGTATATATGTTTTGTTTTATTTGAATTATGTTACTAATACAGGTGCCCCTAGCAGAAGATCTGGTTATATCTCATGGTTTAATTAAGCTGTTTATTTTTTGGTTATCAAATGATTTAGAGTTTGCTCCAAGACTAAATTTATAAGAACTCCCTTACCAGAGATTCTGGGTAGCTGCCACAAGACAACTGTAAGGACCGGATTGGGCACAAACAGGGGCATCTGAGCTACAGCATAGTAAATTGATTCAGTCACAAATATTGGGCTCAAACTCAAATTTGCATAGTACACTAAAAAGAAAGGATTTGTTTCGAACCTAGTTTTGTTAAACTTGACTTGCTTCTAAGAAAGGATGACACATAGAAGCTCACTAACATTAGTGGGGTTGACTTTTGTAAAGTGTTTGGTGCATTATATATCCATCCATCCATCCATCCAGTATCCAACTCGCTATATCCTAACTACAGGGTCACGGGGGTCTGCTGGAGCCAATCCCAGCTAACACAGGGAGCAAGGCAGGAACAACCCCAGGCTGGGCGCCAGCCCACCGCAGGGCGCACACACCCCAAGCACACACTAGGGCCAATTTTGGATTGCCAATGCACCTAACCTGCATGTCTTTGGACTATGGGGGGAAACCCACACAGACACGGGGAGAACATGCAAACTCCACGCAGGAAGGACCCAGGAAGCGAACCCAGGTCTCCTTACTGCGAGGCAGAAGCGCCACCATGCTGCCCCGTGCATTATATAAAATGTTATTATTATTTAAGAATATTCATTATAACAGACAGTGTGTTACAAAACTTGGACCTGGATGTTCCCACATGGTGAAGAATTTATAGCATCTTGAATTTCGATGAGGCTCAGTGATTTGTCCAACTCTTCTACAAGCAGTGTGTAGACTTGTGGCAATTCTGATTTTTCATGCTGAATGTTTCTTTACGCTTCATTGGCACTCAGATGCATACACATACTTATTTGCTAAATATATAATTTCTTTATGTTCACTACCTTTAGCTTCAATTGCATTGTTAATCACTAAAATTGTGTTCAGCATTTCTTATTTATGTTCGTTGAGATAAAATCGTATTAGTTTTATTCCATGTTTATAATAAAAATGATGGGACTTCTAAATTACTAGCTGTCCCCCATGGCTCCGCCCGTTCAGTAGTGATACAGGACAAACTTTAAAAAAAATGTAAAAAGTGATAATTTGTATTGAGAAGAATTCATATTGATAGCTTTCATATCCGAAGGCCTCTTGATATACAATATTTTTGGTTTTGCTATCAGGGCAAGAATGTAGCTGTGATCTCGTAAAAAGTGGCAAGGTATCTCTGGTCAAGCGGAATGTAGGTACGCTCTAACGTCAAACACTGGCACTGTATGTGATTGTGTTCAGCTCTGACAGGAGAGAGTCCCCCACGTGAGGAGAAGAGCATGTGACCGTGATATTTCTGCCAATGAGCAGCTACCATCTACAACACATGTAGCTCTGATCTCTCTCTCAAAAAACATCAAACGTCACTCCTTAAAAATCTCTACATGATAATGTCTGCTGAAAAAACAGGTATCGCTATCTAAGTGAAGGCAAAGTAACACTCCAACACGTGGCTAGAGGTAGACTGACTCAAACGGAGGCTGGCGCGTGAGTGAGAAGCTCCCTGCCCAGTTCCTTACTGATGAAGTCCCGCTTCCCCCTCCCCTCGGCCTACAGCCTGTCTCTCAGATTTCCGCAAATAAATCGGTGCCACAACCGAACTATAATACATAGTGTGATGAGAGAAGTCACAAAATCAACCGCAATGTTCAAGCAAATTATACAAAAAACAATCTAAATCTAAGTAGTTCTCTCATAAAAAGCGGACAGACATACAGACAGACAGACATTGGATTTTATACATAGAGTGATTAGTCTGTTTCTCTTGTGGTTAAGAGATTAAATTCTATTTGTAATGACAATCTTTTTTTGTAGAGAATATCTTTAGGTGAATTTTCATATTCTTCATTTGACATAGAAATCTCGGTAATTAATTCTGATGTCCTTCGAGTTTCCATTTTTGTTTAATCTAAGATACATTAAAAGATTTGTCCCCTCAGATACACTTTTCTGAAGTGTTTTTGAAGTGCTTCTGTGAAAATGTGTTGGTCTATATTCAAATTTCAGTTTGTGTCTAAATTAATTTTGGGTTCAGTCACCAAAGGTAATTTCTAATAGTAGTGTGAAAACGTTTAATTTCAAAATAACAGGAGCATGGTTCAAAATAATAATAGCAACATATCTACAAAATTTAAGAAAAAGCTGAAACTTGATGTAGTCAACTCATGAAAGATTATTACGTGCTTACTTACTTATGCCTTCTACCCTTCCTGGGTCATAGGCTACCAGCTTGTGTCCCCCAAGCATCTCTGTTCTGTGCCTTTCTTTCCAGCTGGCTCCAAGAGAAGCCCATCCTCGTGGTGTCTACCTCCAGGACCTGTTAATTCTTGGCCTTTCTCTTTTCTGTTTGCCTTGGGGGCTCCATGTCAGGGACTGTCTAGTGGTGCTGGGAGGCTTTCTGAGGGTGTGTCCCCATTTCTTCTTTAAAGTCTCAGCTTCTGCAGCCATCTGGCTTGTTCTCTGCCAGAGGTCTTTGTTGTTGATGGTGTTGGGCCAGTTTATCTGGAGGATCATTTGTAGACATGTGTTGATGAAGGTTCAAATTTTCTTACTGGTTGTATCTGTCATCCTCCAGGTCTTAGCTCCAGAAAAGGGACTGACACACATTGGTATTAAATATCCGGATCTTGGTTTGTAACATCAGCTCCTTGGAGTGCCAGATGCTTTTCATTTGCAAAAATGCCATCCTAGCCTTACCGATTCTTGCACTAAAGTCAGCATCTGTGTCACCCTGCATGCCCACAACACTGTCCAGGTAGGTAAAAGATTCAACCTCTTCACGTCTTTTCTGAATAGCCTTGGAAATTAGTTATATTAGCCTTGATGACTTTTGTCTTTCCTTTATTAAAGTAAAGGCCAACCTGGGAAGAGGTGGCTACCAACTCACAGTATATTGTATCTGCTGGTGCATATGTGACAGGAGTGCCAGCTCATCCTCAAAGTCAACATCATCGAGCTGCTTTCCATCAAGCCCACTGTATTCCAGTCTCTGTTTGAACTATTGATGACTTGAGGAGCAGGAATAGAAGCAGAAAGAGATGGCAGTAGTCTTCCTCCAATTCTCACTTACTATAAATGGCCTTGGTTTGGTTTGGTGTATACCCCCCCTCTAGTGGGAATTTTTAGAAGTGTTTTTGGAATTTATTGTGATTTATGTGCATTGGGACTCCTAGTCCATGACACTGAGCACCTGAATGCTGCTGTCTCTGCTTTAAAACAGGTGAGCGCTGTGAGGGATTGCCGGCCATGTATCCCGGCCAACACCCCCAAACTGCCAGATGGAGCCATCCCTGCAACATGCAAGGGCCCCGAATTCCAGCAGGGCATCATGGAACTTGGAGTCTTTCATCACAGCCTTGCTGGATACCATGGGGGCCACTGGAGGACGCTGCAGGGAGGCCCAGGGACTTATACTTTCCTTATAGCCTGGAAATAATTCACAATCATGGAAACGGAAGAAATGATATACTTCCAGGCTGAAGAAAAGAGGAGTTTTGATCTGACCTGGAAGTGCTAGGAATCCCATGGACTGGGGGGATCAGAAGCATTTCCAGGTCAAAGACTTGAAAAGGACTCTGGGAAATCCCAGCAG
>JANRMT010062852.1:10369590-10385037 GCA_026402145.1 Polypterus bichir lapradei
ATAGATAGATAGATAGATAGATAGATAGATAGATAGATAGATAGATACTTTATACTGCCTCCTACTTGCCTTATGTGGTATAGCTTGGAATACTGCCATCTGTTGGTCTTATGTGTTGCTGCAGCTCAATTAAATCAGTTAATGATCCTTTTCCTTGTCACTATCAGATGATGCAATCAGTAGTAACAGGTAGGAAGCAGCATGGCTGCATTTATTCACTCAATCCTCATCCATCTGTTTTCTATTCAAAGCATCAGTGGTATGTTTAATATTCTTTATCTGTGTATTTATTGAAGGTTGTAATATTTCTTGTATTAGAGTAACTTGTTTTATAGAGTTGTCATTTCAGTATGCTTCTGACATGTGCTGTATGCTCTCTAATACTAAGAGGTACTGTCAACAGCAGTAATATTCATCTCTTTTATGTATTATCTTTGTTTTCTGTGCATTATTACTTGGATATTGTTTTTCAGTTTTTCCTTTTCCCAGTTGCTACATTAAATAAGTTAAGCAGTGTAGTGAAAGGAGGATGAGTTTAGATAGATAGATAGATAGATAGATAGATAGATAGATAGATAGATACTTTATTAATCCCAAGGGGAAATTCACAAAATCCAGCAGCAGTATACTGATACAAAGAAACAATATTAAATTAAATAGTAATAAAAATGAAAAAAATGAAAAAAAAAAAAAATGTTAGCATTTACTCCCCCGGGTGGAATTGAAGAGTCGCATAGTGTGGGGGAGGAACGATCTCCTCAGTCTGTCAGTGGAGCAGGACAGTGACAAAAGTCTGTCACTGAAGCTACTCTTCTGCCTGGAGATGACACTGTTCAGTGGATGCAGTGGATTCTTCATGGTTGACAGGAGTTTGCTTAATGCCCGTCGCTCTGCCACAGATGTTAAACTGTCCAACTTTACTCCTACAATAGAGCCTGCCTTCTTAACAAGTTTGTCCAGGCGTGAGGCGTCTTTCATCTTTATGCTGCCACCCCAGCACACCACCGCATAGAAGAGGGCACTCGCCACAACCGTCTGATAGAACATCTGCAGCATCTTACTGCAGATGTTGAAGGATGCCAACCTTCTCAGAAAGTATAGTCGGCTCTGACCTTTCTTACACAGAGTATCAGTATTGGCAGTCCAGTCCAATTTATCATCCAGCTGCACTCCCAGATATTTACAAGTCTGCACCCTCTGCACACAGTCACCTCTGATGATCACAGGGTCCATGAGGGGCCTGGGCCTCCTAAAATCCACCACCAGCTCCTTGGTTTTGCTGGTGTTAAGATGTAAGTGGTTTGAGTCAAGTTTAAGCAACCTGTCAAATTTTACACAGGGTATGAGGAGGACAGAACAAGGGTGGTGGCAGCATCATGATATGTGACAAAGTAGTGACAAGGAGAGTGGTCAGAACTGAGGGTAGGATCAATGCAGTCATCTACAGAGAAGTCCTTGAAGAACACCTGCTCCAGAGTGTGCACACCCTCAAATCCTCAGACCCTTAGACTGGGGATGACAACATTGTCCTAAAGCATACAACCAAGACAATGCTGGAGTGGCTTCAGGACAAGTCTCTGAGTGACCTTGAATGGTCCAGACTTTACAGTCAACTTACCATTTGGCCTAACAGAGCTTGAGAGGGTCTGCCAGGAAGAATTGGATAAACTGCCCAAATCCAGGTAAGCAAAGCTTGTAGACTCTTTTACAAAGTACTGAATTAAAGGTCTAAAAGCAGTTATGAATGAGAGATTTCAGTTTTTGATTTTTAAGATATTTGTGGACAATGTTTCCACTTATGGGTTCCATTATCAGTTTCTGAGCATAGATTGATGAGTAATAAAGGCTGTTACACACACACGAATAGGGGGCAGCCAATGGGTCTGACAGAGTGCGAATGAAGGAAAGGTGGGGATTGGAAACTAAGTATTAATGCCTTTCTCACTTCTCCAGCAGAAAAACAGAGGACTAGAGAACACACCTTTCGGAGATCCACCAACATAACGTCCGTCCCAGCTCCTGTAGATGACTTCACTTTCGTTTGACTTCATCATTTCTCTGTGCTAGGATTGCCCGTGTACTCATTTTATTTCTGTTGATAACCCTTTGTGATGAAATTCTTCAATAGGATTTGGACATAATATGTCATCTTTAATTGGGAACTTAAAGTGAGGAAAACGTAAAAAATTTATAAGAGCTGAGAGAGCTGGAACTGTGTCTGACAAAAGCATTCACATGAAAGAGAGGTGAGATTACTGTGTGCGTGTTTGAATATGGCTGAGAGGAGGGTGTGACTTGATAAAAATTTCATGGCCAAATTCTCATCTCGCGGGACTTGAAAAAATCTTCCTAAAAGTCTCGTCTCGTCACAGGATTTTTTTTATATAATAGAGAGACATTAACATTCAAATACATGCAAAAGGGCAGCCACAAACAACATTTATAAACTGGACATAAATATACATTTACAGTACTCTATACTGTATTTATATAGTGTAGCAGTGCTTCAAAACCTCTTTAAACATTGCAAGATGCTAAGAAATTCACACTTTTGATTTTAGTTAGCTAGATTTCTTTAATGAAGCAACTTCTCCTTCTAAGGAGGACATCAGTCTGTTGCAGTCAGTGCAGAATGCAGCAGTAAGAATGTTAGGCAGACAAAGACAATCTGAGCACATCCTACCAGTCTTAGTGTCATTCCACTGGTTACAGTACCTGCGTCATTCAGAATTGACTTTAAAATACCACTAATGATATATAATGCTTTAAATAATCTTGCTCCTTCCTATATTTCAGAGTGCTTGTTCCCCTACACTCCATGTTGTAACCTTAGATCTTCTAATGGTGGTCTGCTTATTATTCCAAGAGCCAAGAATCAAAGAAGTGGTGATGTATGCTTTGCTGTTATGCACCAAAAATTGGGAATACTTTACCAGCCTAATACTATGGATCATTTTAAAAAATCTCCTAAAAACTCACTTTTTTAATTTGGATTTTTCGTAATTAATTGTCGCTATGGTCTTAATAGACTCTACATGATTATACCATTGCAGTGGGCTGCCGCCCTGCCTGGGGTTTGTTTCCTGCCTTGCGCCCTGTGTTGGCTGGGATTGGCTCCAGCAGACCCCCGTGACCCTGTAGTTAGGATGTGGCGGGTTGGATAATGGATGGATGGATGGATGATTATACTATTACCATATTATTCACTAATCTTCATTTGTGTCTCTGCTTTCTAATCCAGTTTTTCTTGCGCCACCACCACCTGACCGCGGCAGAACCCATAATCTGTGCTTCTTGTCTGTTTATTTTGTTACAAGGCAAACATGTCCATTTCACAATACAATAAAGTGTGCTGAACTTGAAGGGCCTGAATACTTTCTAAGTCAATTATAAGTTAAGTTTTAATTATCTGTGAATAAGGTTAACATTTTTCATACTGTGTCTGCATTACCATACAGGCACCATTAGTCGGTAGATCAGTGCTCCAGGGGTCCCTCAGTAGCTAAGGGAGAAAAGGAAGACATCTGGAAAATAAGCAAATGTAACTTTCTATGTGGAGGCGTGCAATATATTGTTTTATCCAATATCCATATTAGTTTGGCACATTTTAAAATGAAATACAATGACTGCCCTGAGGAAGCAACAAAAGAAGAAGTTGTGAAAATCAAGTTTCCAGTGTAAAGTAGCAGGCATAATTCTGAGCTGAATATTTTCCATTGGCTTTACTAAAACATAACAACTGACATTACTTGAACAGTTAGAGTGAAAAGCAAACCCTCGCAAATCAAAGGTTACACATTCTCCAAAACTGCGGGGTGCTGTTTTAAACCAGCCATCCATTTTCACAAGATGGACTCTCACACTTTGCCTATAGACCATGGTTAGTTTATTCTACATCTAAAGGTACTTTTTATCGCTTTTGTTGCAAGTCATTTTGGGACTGAACAGAACATTGTCACATCTATATTACTAAATGAAGGTTGTATATATGCACGGATGCCAGAGGCCAGAATCACCGAAAGCGCACGCGCACAGCGCCTCAGCGCCCCAGAGTCAAACCCAGCGGCTTCCCAGAGTCAGTAAGTGGCACCCAAACCACACCACACAACCTGTATAATAAACTTCAAGTCACAATACAACCGCCTCCCGAACGTACAACCTTTGTTTAGTAATGTAGATCTCCATGATGGGATCAGAGGCCAGAAACAAGCCGTGCACAATACAACCGCCGCCCGAACGCGAATGTGTACACCACCACATATACAACCTTTGTTTAGTAATAGATAGATAGATAGATACTTTATTAATCCCATGTAGATCTCCAAGCCGGGATCAGAGGCCAGAAGCAAGCTGTGCACAATACAACCGCTGCCCGAACACGAACACGCACACCATTAGAACATTAGAACACTCTAGACGAGAACAGGCCATTCAGCCCAACAAAGCTCGCCAGTCCTATCCACTTATTTCCTCCAAGAAAACATCAAGTCGAGTTTTGGAAGTCCCTAACGTCTTACTGTCTACCACACTACTTGGTAGCTTATTCCAAGTGTCTATCATTCTTTGTAGGAAGAAAAACTTCCTAATGTTTGTGCAAAATTTATCCTTAACAAGTTTCCAACTGTGTCCTCGTGTTCTTGATGAACTCATTTTAAAGTCACCGTTTCGATCCACTGTACTAATTCCCTTCATAATTTTAAACAATTCAATCATGTCACCTCTTAATCTTCTTTTGCTTAAACTGTAAAGGCTCAGCTCTTTTAATCTTTCCTTATAACTCATCCCCTGTAGCCCTGAATCAGCCTAGTCGCTCTTCTCTGGACCTTTTCTTGTGCTGTTATGTCCTTTATGTAGTCTGCTGACCCAAACTGCACCCAGTATTCCAGATGAGGCCTCACCAGTGTGTTATAAAGCTTGAGCAGAAGCTCCTGTGGCTTGTACTCCACACATCAAGGCACTATATAACCTGACATTCTGTTAGCTTTCTTAATGGCTTCTGAACACTGTCGGGAAGTTGATAGCTTAGGGTCCACTATGACTCCTAAATCCTTCTCATAAGGTGTACTCTCGATTTTCAGACCGCCCATTGTGTATTCAAACCTAACATTTTTACTTCCTATGTGTAATTCTTTACATTTACTGACATTAAACTTCATCTGTCACAAATCTGCCCAAGCCTGTCTGCTATCCAAGTCCTTCTGTAATGATATAACGGATTCCAAATTATCTGCTAATCCAATTATCTTGGTATCATCTGCAAACGTAACCAGCTTGTTACTTATATTCCTATCTAAATCATTTATACTGTATATATTAAAAATAGCAGCGGCCCTAGCACTGACCCCTGTGGAACACCACTCTTATCATCGGCCAATTCTGATGAGGTTCCTTGCACCATCACCCTCTGCTTCCTGTGTCTGAGCCAACCGCATATACAACCTATTGACGTTGACCAGATAAATAACCAAGTGATTGGATTGCTTCCTGGAGAAAGACACGTCTTTCTAAGTACTGACAGTGTTGATTCTGAAGACGAAACTGAGCATCTTAATTTCCTATTAGAATATTTAAACACTATTAACCCGGCCGGATTACCACAACACAATCTTAACCTTAAAGTAGGGACAATAGTCATGCTATTAAGAAACCTTAATACTAAACAAGGTTTATGTAACGGTACACAGTTGGTCGTGAACAGTATGAGAGAAAATGTTATTGAGGCACAAGTGCTTACGGGATCCCATACTAGCAATACTGTTTTGATTCCCAGAATTGACTTTACAAGTTCTGACCTGGAATTACCTTTTAAACTTTTACGATGCCAATTTCCCATTAAGGCTACATTTGCCGTGACGATCAACAAATCCCAAGGACAAACCATGGACAAATTACAGATTTACCTATTTGAGCCTGTATTTGGACATGGACAACTTTATGTTGCCTTTTCAAGAGTCCGGCGTTCGTGTGACGTTAAAGCGAAGGCTTTAACTAGTCCATACCAGGGAGAGCTAATTCAAGGACAGGAAACCATCTTTACCAAAAATGTTGTTTATACGGAAATTTTCGATTAACTATTTTGAATTTACCATTTTATGAATTTATTGTTTCCAATTTACTTCATTTAAACCTTTGCACTCCGATATTTTTTTTTACTTATAAGTGCAGCAACTCAAAGACATTTTGGACTTAAATGATATAACAATTACATTTCAATTTTAGTTTTAATAAATTGGATAATTTTAGTACAAATATATTTATTTAATTAAATGAAAACTTTCCCAGGACGCTCCCAACCTCCATCATTTTCCATCCCTCCAAAGATTGAAGGAAACAGAAAGTGATTGCCATTCTTGGATTTGCGATTCTTTAGAGAATTGGGGGTTTACTGGTATGTGAGAATCACGAGCTTTAAATCCTAATGACCAGAACAGACAGACAAACTTGGCTGGACTGATAACACAGTGGCACTGGAGAAGAAAGGCCAGAGCAGACTGGACTCCCTAAGGGGACTCAGGTCTTTGGATGTGTGCAGCAAGCTTGATGGAAATGCTCTACAACTGCAGTCTCCAGGGGAAGCAACTTTAGTTCTTAAGGTTGTTTGCCTGCCATGGAAAAGTCATTTCAGATAAAAGAACACTGGAATCATCACGTAGGAGGGCCCTTTCATCTGATTGGCCAGCCCAGTACTGACTCAGCTGTCGAATGGCCAATGAGGTGAGGTGGCTTGCTGGCCGAGGTTTCCAATACTCTTGACTGTGTCTGGCGCGTCTCTGACTCCTTTTCTACACTCTGGTTGTGGTTCTACAATTAGCTGATGGACACATGTTGTTGTTTTTTCATTTCTGTTTATTCATTTCTGCTTTGTTTTGGATGTATTTAAAGAGATCTGCATCTTCATTTGTGATAGCTCTGTATTTAGTGAGTGGTATCATTTATTCTTGCAATCAGCCTTGAGAATCGTTGCATGGTCTACTCTTGCACTTGGTGAGGAGCACCGTGTGAGAACAAAACAGTTTGTACATTGTCATTAAACCATTTTTTAAGAAGTCAGACCTAGACCCACACATACTAAATAATTATAGGCCTGTTTCAAATTTATTCTTTCTCTCTAAAATACTAGAAAAAGTAGTCACCAATCAGCTTCAGTCACACCTTATGCATTACAATTTATTTGAGAAATTCTAGTCTGGTTTTCGCACTGGTCATAGTACAGAAACGACACTAACGCGGGTTGTAAACAACATTCTGATATCCTCTGATGAAGGAAACTCCACTGTAATTATGCTGTTAGACTTAAGTTTAGCGTTTGACACCATTGGGTTCAGCGAGTGGGGAGCCATTTCAATCACCACTGATGTTCAGCATCCACCTGTATGATGCGGCGGCAGCCATTTTTGTGGCAGTATGCTCAGTACACATTGGCTGTTACATGGTGAAGTGGTGAGACAGATAACCAATCAGAGCCCATATTGATTTACTTTGTGTTATTTTTGTATTATTATTCTTACCAAATTTAACACATTGAACGCGAGGTACGAGTTAAATTGTATCTCACTGAGTCCATCAAAGCGCTACATACAAGAGAAGCCGTATCTCATTATACAGTCACTATAGAGACAGCCGGCTTTCTGGCAAACTTTGCTGCTGTTTCTCAGTTACCTACTATTGTGCTGCCATCTAGTGGATAACCATAGATTTTTTTTTGGTGGCATTAGCTTGGGTAAAATAGTGTTATAGTTTGTAGTTACAAAACTGCAAAAAAAGGAATAGGGCTGTTGATATTTTGAAACAGCTAGATTTGCTGCAAGATGAATATTGTGATGATAGTGAAAGCGATCGAGATTGTGACCATCAACTGGATGATGTGGAACCTGTAGGCTCTGGTACTGATATGGAACTGATCTGAAGGATATTCTTCATCACAAGGCATCTGAGTTGTCCCTACTGTCAGGACAGCACTACATGGACAGGACAGCACAAAGAAACGCGTAAGATTAATGGCACATAAGCCTGCACTCTGCGAGGTGCCATCCTTCAAGAACTCTCATTTAAATGGAGACTTTTAGTCTTATCCCAGGTCAAAATAAATTAATTAACAGTTTCTTTACATTTTGACAGATTTACTGTTGACAATAAAACTGTTGCTTCCTAATACAGTTCTTTACATTTTCGGTTCATTTATCATATATGAGGGCAGCACAGTGGTCGCTTCCCGTGTCCTCCCTGCGTGGAGTTTGCATGTTCTCCCCAGTGTTCCTTTATCTGAAATGACTTTTCCATGGCAGGCAAACAACCTTAAGAACTAAAGTTGCTTCCCCTGGAGACTGCAGTTGTAGAGCATTTCCATCAAGCTTGCTGCACACATCCAAAGACCTGAGTCCCCTTAGGGAGTCCAGTCTGCTCTGGCCTTTCTTCTCCAGTGCCACTGTGTTATCAGTCCAGCCAAGTTTGTCTGTCTGTTCTGGTCATTACGATTTAAAGCTCCTGATTCTCACATACCAGTAAACCCCCAATTCTCTAAAGAATCGCAAATCCAAGAATGGCAATCACCTGCGTGGAGTTTGCATGTTCTCCCCGTGTCTGCATGGGTTTCCTCCGGGTGCTCCGGTTTCCTCCCACTGTCCAAAGACATACAGGTTAGGTGCATTGGTGATCCTAAATTGGCCCTAGCGTGTGCTTGGTGTGTGTGTGTGTGTGTGTGCGCTCCCAGCCCGAGGTTTGTTTCCTGCATTGCGCCCTTTGTTGACTGGGATTGGCTCCGACAGACCCCTGTAGTTAGGATATAGCGGGTTGGATAATGGATGGATGGATGGATTATCATATATGCCTAGACCACTGGTTCTCAAACTGAGGGGCTGGCCCTCCTAGGGGGGTCCGAAGTAACAAAAAGGGGGCGTGAAGATGTGAAAAAAGAAAACAAAAATCGAAAATATGAAAAATACATCTATTGAAACCAAAACAAATTAACTTAAACTACATTCTGACACTAGAAAAATAAATATAGAGTTAGATAAATGTTGATAAAAGTTAAGTAGGTATAATAAAATATGCATCTATGATGCAATATATCATTAATTAAAAGAGAACAAATTGGTATTAGTGGGTTCCTTTCATAAAAACGTTAGGGGGGCGCGATTAAAACTGTTATGAAAACTCGGGTCGCAAATACTTAAAGGTTGAAAAACACTGGCCTAGACCAATACTGTAGTGTCCTGGTAATAACCAGTCCAGCAGTCAACAGGCTAACTTGTTTTTCTTTTCTTGTTACTATTTCTTTGACATCTTGTAAAACACTTTGAGTTCCGTCCTGCGCATGTAAATGTGCGATAGAAATGAATGTTGTTGCTGTTATTTCAGTTGAGATAAGCGCGTCCTTACAAAAAGTAATAAAGCTGCCTATTACATCAGCTGGACCCCCATCTGGCCCAAACAAATTTATTTTGGCTTCGTCTGACCAAAGAATGTGCTGCCAATATTAATCAGACTTGTTTTTATGCTGGTTGGCAAAGTTTCATCTTGCAGTTTTGTGCCATTTTGTGAGCATCTTGGACTCCGTCCATATTGGTTGACTTCATGATACTTGCGTCAAGCCAGGAGCACTTCCAACGTTGCATAATAATCACCTTCAGCATGGGAAAGGCGCTAAATTAAATTAAATCTATTATTATCATTATTAATAAATAGGGACTTGTATGTGACGTCATTTTTCGAGGAAGGCCACTGTGTCTTCTGTTATTGGTAGCATTGGCTCTTCCTACACCGCCTAAGGACTGCTGCAAGTGAGTTTTGACTTCTGTTCAGTTGACTTGTGATGCTCTTGCACCCTCTAACATCTTTATGAAATTGGAAGTTATTAAAGTTCAATGCGATTTCGCAGTTGCTTCATATGATATGTAGGAGAAAGGGTCTGCTCTATTAATTACATTTTTAAATTGCCACATGCAACAGTTAGCAAAGGAAAAAAGAATTCTATTTTTAACAGGTTCAGTTATTTATTCCTTTCTTACTCAAATAACACTGAACAGTAAAGTTGAGTGATAGCAGGAGCCCACGCCTTTGCAAACTGATTTAAAATAAACTGGCATAGTACAAACATGAAAGCTTAAAAGGCTTCATGCATTATTTTACGGTTATTTATTCCCTTTAAAGAGTACAAATGAGAGGAGAATGCCCACATGGATTGAGGTCATCAATGGAGATCCTCAGGGGTCTATCCTTGGATCCTCATCACCTTTTCTGATTTATGTTAAGGATATTGATTCTGGTAGAGTTAGTAAACTTGTCAGGTTTGTAGATGACACTAAAATTGGAGGGATGGCAAAAAGAATTCGAGAAGACAGGGACAAGCTTCAGAACTGGGCGACCACTTGGAAAATGGAGTTTAACTCTTTCAGGGCTGATGTTGACTTTTGTCAAAAGGAGGAGTTGACGATGGTAATCAACTGTAAACTGCCACGTGAAGACAGCCGGGCAGCAAGTCTGCCGCACATTCTTGGCAAACTGGCAGCCGCAGCATGCAGCAACAGACATTTTTATGTTGATCTCTGTGTGAAACCACTGCTTTTCAGAAACTATGTTTTTCGGAAAATATATTCAGCCCTCAAAGAGTTAATGTAGAAATGTACAAAGTCCTACATGTGGGCAAATGGAACATCTCTCTCTCTCTATATATATATATATATATAAAATACAACATTTGTCTATCTGTCCGCTTTTCACGAAAATACTACTTAACGGATTCCGGTTGATTTTGCGACTTCTGTCAGAGCGCTAAGTATCATAGTTCTCTTGCAGGAGCGATATATTCACACTAATCCGAGACAGAGGCTACAGGCCGAGGAGAGGGGGAAGAGTGACATCAGGAGTAGGGAGCCGGGTGTAGCCCTTGTCACTGTTCTGTTTCATTACTATGCAGGTGGAGCCGCGGGGGACAGCTAGTCAATTATAAATACAAGATGGGAGACACTGAGCTACAGGAAGCAACCTCCAGAAAGGATTTAGGGGTTTATGTCGATGCCACATCTTCATCATCTAAGCAATACGGAGAAGGAATTACAATTACAAAGGGAAATAAAATGTTAGATTGTAAAAAACATCAAAAAAACTGTTGAATGTAAATCGAGGGGCATTATACTCCGACTATGCAAGAGCACATATGGAGTGTTGTGTCCAGTTCTGCTCACCACGGAACATGAAACACTGAGCAGCACATGAAGCTGAGCATCCCAGGACTTAAGGACATGCCCTACTGTGACAGATTCAGAGAATTTAAACTGTTTAGTGTCAAGCAGAGGAGACTGTGTGGGGACCAAGGTTATTATAGTTTTGCCTTTTTATATTAGTTTTTATTTCTATATTTTTTCTGACCTTACTTGTAAATTCAGTTTAGTTTTAGTTTTCCTTCATTGTGTATTTTTAGTTTTAGTTTAGTTTTTATTTCACAAAGGTATTTCTATTTTATTTTTATATATATCAGTTTCAGTTTTAGTTTTAGTAATTATGGCATGGAGCTCCTACGGAGTTACTTTTGTGTCACAATCAGATAGAACTGCACACTTAACAGATTTGGATATGAGTTTAATGTTAGTGGAAGTTTACTACACTGCCTAGTTTACTATCTGGTTTTGTTTTTGTCTAATAAAAACAAACATAATCAAAACTAGACACTGAATATGAACAATTTTACACAATTTTATAATTTTTAAAATATTTTCTCATGAAAATCACAAGGGCTTAGGAAGAGCAGGACTCTTAGGCTTGAGTCAGTGTGCAGAACCCACCTAGTTGTATTGAGGGAAACAAAGAACAACAAGCATGTAGTGTCAAGGTTAGGGGTGGTGAGTCTTGAATAGCCCACCATAAGAACAGTAAACCCATAATGAGCAGAGCAGGAGCAGGTACAGTAATAAGAGTATGGACAGGCACAAAACAACAGAGACAGCGTCTGAGATTATGAAAACATATACATTATCTAAACCTGTTTATCCAGAGTAGGATTGCAAAACTTACAAGGGCTAAAGACTAACGGCAAGAATATTCATTCAAAAACTAAAACTAAAAATATTTTAGTAAATTATTATTTTATTTCAGTTAGTCTTTCCAGCTACTTTAATAGTTTCGTTTAGTTTTAGTTTTTAATTTTGGCTTTGTTAATTATTGTATTTCAGTTTACGAAAATTGTTTTTTAATAATAGTTTCAGTTTTGATTTTAGTTTTCGTTAACTATAATAACCTTGGTGGGGAACTCATTCAGGTCTTCAGAATCCTCAAAGGCATTGATAAAATAGAACCAGCAACATTCGTTCAGCTTAAGGGTGATTTGCGTACTCAAGTCCCTCGGTGGAAATTAAGGGGAAGTGCATTTAGGACTGAAGGCAGGAAGCACTAAAGAGTTGTGGGACTCTGGGAGAAACTACTAAGACATGCAGTTGAAGCTGAAACCTCGACAACCTTTAAGAAGAATCAGGAGGAGATATACGGGACAGCTTAGCTATTAGCTAAACAAAGGGGCTTGATGGACTGAATGGTCTCCTCTCATTTGTCAAATTTCTTATTGCTGAATTTCATTCGCTTTGTGATTGAGTGAATGCTGCTTTACACCTTCAGCAACATAAAATCTGTTATCCAGTTTGAGGATGTTAACCCTTAAACCGCCTCATACTTGGAGGGTTAATGCACCCCTGGACATCAAATACCTTTTTGCTGCACTTTTTAAAGAAACGCCACAATTCACCAAGAAAAGGTGAAATTTTAATGGATCACATTTTTTTTCATGCAAAGAGAATTATAATTAATGCAACACTGATCATTTTACACACTGCCAATGAACTGTAAAAGCTATAAAAAAATGACTGCAACAATCTCTTTTGATATGTACAAGGTGCAACTGACGCCACTGATGAAATTCAGTAAATCACCAAGCGGACTGCACTTGAACTGGCCAACGCTGACGCTCTCAGGCCAGTCTAGTGCAGTGGCTGAATCCCAGGGACAGTGACACTGATTCACTAGGGGGCGCCAGTTGTCATGAGCTGGCTGCTCAATGAATGAATGGATGGCACAGACTGATCAGCTCTGGCGTACTGGCAAATTGCACTGGGAACTGACTATAGCCAGTTGCGGTGTTCAACGAATGTACAGCACTAAATATACTTGGCACCGGCGTGCTGGAAAATGGAATTGGGAACCGACTACTGGTTGTGTTGGTTTAAGGGTGAAAACTGAAGCCTGCATTGGCTCAGTCACTGCTGGGATCCACTGAGCCCAACTCCCTTGTCTTGCAATCTCCACCAATCACTGCAGGACATTCAGAGCCCCTATCACTCCTGCTGAACTGTGGAGCAGGAACAATCCACCCCTGGAGGACCGCTCCCCTCGCTGCACCTCATGGCACATCTGACCACTTCGCCTCCTCTTTCTAGCACTGGTTCTACCATTTAATTTTGTACTTTCTCTCCTATTCATTTTCCCTCGATTTTCTCTTGTCATTATCCTCCCCTTCGTTCTCCGTTCAAACCCTTTTTATTCTTGTGAGTGTAGGTGCTTTCCATAGTGACCCACACTTGCACGTGAAAAAGCAATCAGACAATTCCCACATTAAACACTCTGAGGCTACGTGGCTTCCTGCCAGCACACACCTACACCAATAATCCCTGACTTGGCCTAGCTGTGGACCCCTGACACACTGCATAACAACCCCAGGCATTTCTGTGGTAAAAACCTTTTGTCGTATTAAAAGATCATTATTTAGCCCTTCCTAGTTTTACAAATTCTTGCTATTGCTTTTATCTCTAAATCCTCTGATTATATTGGGGTTCTGATGAAAGAACTCTTTGTTTTCCGGTTTTGATACTCTGAGTCCTGTTCATTTTCTTTTTGCCATTTCTTGCAAGTCAGTTTAGGTGCCTAAATAATGTCAATTAACAAAAATCATTCTGTAATAATAATAATAACACTTTGCATTTTTTTAGTGAGTGTAGAACCACTTCAACCACCACCCATGTGTAGCATCCACCTGAGTGATGCGACGGCAGCCACTTTTGCACCAGTGCACTTACCATACATGAGCTATTGGGTGATGAAGTGGTGTGGCGAGAGAGATAGCCAGTAAGGGATGATTAGTGGGATAGAGTGACCAGGCCATGGAGTGCAATTTAGCCAGGACATCGGGATACACCCTACTCTTTATGACGGATGCCCAGGGATCTTTTATGACCCCAGAGAGTCAGTACCTCGGTTTTATGTCTCATCTGAAGGACGGTGCCATTGTTAATGCACAGTGTCCCCGTCACTGCACTGGAGTTTTGGGATCCACACACAGAACACTGGGTAAGTACCCCCTGCTGGCCTCATCAACATCAACATCAACATCAGCAGCAACCCAAGTTTTTCCTAGAAGGTCTCCCATCCAACTACTGGCCGGGCCTGCACATGCTTAGCTTCAGATGGATGACCTGTTCTGAAGTGCATGTGGTATGGCTGCTGAAGCACTGGGGAGAAACAAACTGTGCTAACATAATCAGAATTGAGACCCTGGTGTTCTCCTGACGTGAAGCCCAAACATAGTGAAGAAATAATTGCTGCTCTACCACATAATTTCCGCAAACAGGCAACAGAACACAGCCCCATCTACATCGGAGGTGAGGTTGTGGAGCAGGTCAACAGCTTTAGGTTCCTCGGAGTCACCCTCACTGATGACCTTAAATGGTCAAGTCACACTGCGGCAGTAGTCAAGAAAGCCCAACAATGCCTCTACTTCCACAGGAGACTGAGTAAAGCCCAGATGTGCAGAGGGTACAGACCTATAAATACCTGGGAGTGCAGCTGGATAATAAACTGGACTGGACTGCCAATATTGATGCTCTGTGTAAGAAAGGACAGAGCCGACTATATTTCCTTAGAAGGCTGGCATCCTTCAACATCTGCAATAAGATGCTGCAGATGTTTTTTCAGACAGTTGTGGCGAGCGCCCTCTTCTACGCGGTGGTGTGCTGTGGAGGCAGCATAAAGAAGAGGGACACCTCACGCCTGGACAAACTGGTGAGGAAGGCAGACTCTATTGTAGGCACAGAGCTGGACAGTTTGACATCCGTGGCAGAGTGACGGGCGCTGAGCAGGCTGCTGTCAATCATGGAGAATCCACTGCATCCACTGAACAGGATCATCTCCAGACAGAGGAGCAGCTTCAGCGACAGACTGCTGTCACCATCCTGCTCCACTGACAGACTGAGGAGACCGCACACTATGCGACTTTTCAATTCCACCCGGGGGGGGTAATCGTTAATATTATACAAAGTTATTGTCTTTTATACCTGCATTGTTATCACTCTTTAATTTAATATTGTTCTTTATCAGTATGCTGCTGCTGGAGTATGTGAATTTCCCCTTGGGATTAATAAAGTATCTATCTATCTATCTATCTATCTATCTATCTATCTATCTATCTAT
>JANRMT010062852.1:10385047-10396355 GCA_026402145.1 Polypterus bichir lapradei
TCTATCTATCTATCTATCTATCTATCTATCTATCTATCTATCTATCTGTCTACAACCCTGTGCAGATTCTACAGGTGTACTGTGCAATCCATCCTGACAGGAGGCATCACATCCTGGTACAGCAACTGCTCAGTTCAGGACTGCAGAGCTCTGCAGCGGGTGGTGAACACAGCACAGCAGATCACGGGCACACAGCTAACTGCGATCCATGACATCCACACTACACGCTATCTCAGCAAAGTGAACCGTATCAGGCGGGACCCCAGCCACCCTGCATTGTCACTTTTCACCCTCCTCCCATCAGGGAGGTGACTAAAGTCTATTCGGACGCGTACCCCCAGGTTCAGGAACAGTTTCTACCCAACTGCAATCAGACTCATGAACAATCAGTAACCTTGTGTCACCTCCACTGCTACCTGCACATACTGTATACTTCTGCCACTCTCTTTATTTATTCATGGATTCTGGTTTTATTTATTTACTTATTATATTCATTTATTTATTGTGTGTGGTTTTTTTTTTTTGTCTATGTTCACTGTCTGCAGGGGCACATGCAAGCAAGCATTTCATTGTACATGGTACTTGTACTTGTACACATGACAATAAAGAATTGAAATTGAAATCATGCAGCATAAAGCCTGGTGGAAAAGTGACGGCTGCTTCTGCCCTTATGTCAACTAAATTCTTAATCGTATTATTTCAATGTACCCTTTCAATTCTTTGGATCAAGGACTAAAACATTTTGATTTTAATGGCTGCTTTTATGTCTTCACCTTTTTAAAGCAATCAACATGATGATGAAACAAATCTAATCATCCTAAACTCCTGTCATTTTTTACTAAGCGTAGTGTACATTATGAATGGGAATATCATCATTGACCTTACATACTGCACAGAACAAGGCATCAGCTAGCAAAGAGTTAATTCAGCGAACGCTCGATGGACGATGTTTCTTTCATTCGTCTAATCAGACTGATTGACAGGTTGACTTTCTTAAAGACGCCATGTAGACGGTTGACCTATGAGCTTCCCGAAAGCTGGCAGACTTAGAATGAAGTGTCTGATGGTTGATTGACATGGATGCTGATATTTTTCTCATAAAGAAAGGAGATAAAAAAAGAAGCCCTTTCCACAATATTTTTTACTTTTATGTACAGTGGAAATGTAGAAAAGTATGTTCATTGTGTATCATAGTTAGAAATGATGGTTTACATCTATGCACTGCATAGCAATAAAAACACACGATTAGATTAGATTAGCTTTATTAATCCAGTGGAGAACTTTCAATGCATACATAAAAAAAATAAAGAGGCTGACTCACAGGACAAATAATACAACCAGTCAATCAATCTCCAAGTAAATAAATAAAAATAAATTTAACAATTCCAGTGGATGGAAGCATTGACTTGTGTGATAGCACTGGACAGAAAAGACCCCCAGAGGTGTTATAGTACTTATTGTTCAGTTTCTTCATCTTCACTGATCAATCTGTATACAGTAAATGTCACATCATTTTCTAACTCGCTTAATCCAGACCAGGGTCACTTGGGTTGGGGTCAGAGCCCATCCCAGCTAGCATACATTTTGTGGATGCCAGACAACATTAAACTTGGGCATGGATTCTGGATACTAGACGTTGCTTCATGTTACATATACAGTATACTAGTGTAGCGAAATGTTCGTTTAGCAAAATGAGCTTATTGGTAAGTCTGTCTGTTCTGATCGGTGTGGAAGTAACCCCAGAGGAAGACAGGAATAGTTCAATCAATCAGTCTTTATTCAGTCAAAGTACTGCGTTTCGCTGAAAATAAGACCTACTCCGAAAATAAGCCCTAGGATGATTTTCAGGCTGCTCTGGAATATAAGCCTTACCCCAAAAATAAGCCCTCATCAAAATCGTCAGCTAAAACGTAAGGCGCCACGCGATGCGACACGTGTGCCTGAAACATCCATTAAATTCTGAGGACACCTTGCCACAATATCTCTGATATCTACATCTACACCATCAGTTTGGGGATGCACCCATTCCAGCAGCATTGGCGCAAGACAGAAACAAAATCCCTGGATGGGGCATCACTCATTGCAAGGTGAACACAAGCACACAAATACACTAATGTCATTGTAGCTTCACCAAATCCCCAAACCTTCATGTCTTTGGATGGAAAACTGAGTACAGGTCTAGACCACTCTGTTATGTCTAACTTTAGGCCTATTTCCAAGCTACCTTTTTTTGTCCAAACTCTTGGAAAAAGTCATCTATACCCAAATGAAGTCTTTCTGGATGAACATTCAGTTCTGGAAGTGTTCCAGTCTGGGTTTAAAACTCACCACAGCACTGAGTCTTCTCTGTTAAGGGTTTTTAATGATATTCCTTTAACAGTGGACTCTGGTGACTGTGTGGAAGGGCAACAGAGGTGGAAGTAAAATCAACAATGTTGACACAAAAACTTCAATCTGAGAGATAGGACCTAAACCATTGGAGAGCTAAACCTGTGATGCCCACCCACTGCTCCAGCCTGGAGATGAGGATCTCATGGTCTATCGTGTCAAAGGCAGCTGTTAAATCCAAAAGCATACAGTTAGGTCCATAAATATTTGGACAGAGACAACTTTTTTCTCATTTTGGTTCTGTACATCACCACAATGAATTTTAAATGAAACAACTCAGATGCAGTTGAAGTGCAGACTTTCAGCTTTAATTCAGTGGGTTGAACAAAATGATTGCATAAAAATGTGAGGCAACTAAAGGATTTTTTGAACACAATCCCTTCATTTCAGGGGCTCAAAAGTAATTGGACAATTGACTCAAAGGCTATTTGATGGGCGGGTGTGTTCAAGTCCGTCGTTATGTCTTATCAATTAAGCAGATAAAAGGCCTGGAGTTGATTTGAGGTGTGGTGCTTGCATGTGGAAGATTTTGTTGTGAACAGACAACATGCGGTCAAAGGAGCTCTCCATGCAGGTGAAAGAAGCCATCCTTAAGCCGAGAAAATAGAAAAAACCCATTCGAGAAATTGCTACAATATTACGAGTGGCAAAATCTACAGTTTGGTACATCCTGAGAAAGAAAGCAAGCACTGTTGAACTCAGCAACGCAAAAAGACCTGGACGTCCACGGAAGACAACAGTGGTGGATGATCGCAGAATCATTTCCATGGTGAAGAGAAACCCCTTCACAACAGCCAACCAAGTGAACAACACTCTCCAGGGCTGGGTAGGCGTATCGATATCCAAGTCTACCATGAAGAGAAGACTGCATGAAAGTAAATACAGAGGGTGAACTGCAAGGTGCAAGCCACTCATAAGCCTCGAGAATAGAAAGGCTAGTTTGGACTTTACTAAACAACATCTAAAAAAGCCAGCACAGTTCTGGAAAAACATTCTTTGGACAGATGAAACTGAGATCAACCTCTACCAGAATGACGGTAAGAAAAAAGTATGGAGAAGGCGTGGAACAGCTCATTATCCAAAGCATAGCACATCATCTGTAAAACACGGTGGAGTCAGGCAGTGTGATGGCTGCCAGTGGCACTGGGACACTAGTGTTTATTGATGATGTGACACAGGACAGAAGCAGCTGAATGAATTCTGAGGTGTTCAGAGACATACTGTCAGCTCAAATCCAGCTAAATGACGTCAAATTGATTGGCCGGCGAGCGTTTCATGATACAGATGGACAATGACCCAAAACATACAGCCAAAGCAACCCAGGAGTTTATTAAAGCAAAGAAGTGGAAACTTCTTGAATGGCCAAGTCAGTCACCTGATCTTAACCCAATTGAGCCTGCATTTCACTTGTTGAAGACTAAACTTCGGACAGAAAGGCCCACAAACAAACAGCAACTGAAAGTAAAGCCGCTGCAGTAAAGGCCTGGCAGAGCATTAAAAAGGAGGAAACCCAGCATCTGGTGATGTCCATGAGTTCAAGACTTCAGGCTGGCATTGGCAGCAAAGGGTTTTCAACCAAGTATTAGAAATGAACATTTTATTTCCAGTTATTTAATTTGTCCAATTACTTTTGAGCCCCTGAAATGAAGGGATTGTGTTAAAAAAATACTTTAGTTGCCTCACATTTTTATGCAATCGTTTTGTTCAACCCACTGAATTAAAGCTGAAAGTCTGCACTTCAACTGCATCTGAGTTGTTTCATTTAAAATTCATTGTGGTGATGTACAGAACCAAAATGAGAAAAAAGTTGTCTCTGTCCAAATATTTATGGACCTAACTGTATGCTTTTGGATTTAACAGCTGCCTTTGACACGATAGACCATGAGATCCTCATCTCCAGGCTGGGGCAGTGGGTGGGCATCACAGGTTTAGCTCTCCAATGGTTTAGGTCCTATCTCTCAGACAGAAGTTTTTGTGTCAGCATTGATTATTTTACTTCCACCTCTGTTGCCCTTCCATGGGGGGTACCACAGGGCTCCATCCTGGGACCTCTTCTATTCTCCTTGTACCTGCTGGCACTCAGTGCAAACACTGTATTTCCTTTCATCTTTATGCAGATGACTGTCATGTTTATTTCCCTCTGAAGCGCCAAGGTCCATGTTCTGTTCAGCCCCTGCTTGATTGCCTTATTGACATAAGGAGTTGGACGGCATTAAATTTTCTAAATTTTAATGAGAACAAGACAGAAGTCATGCTATTTAGACCCAATAGCACCATTGGAACCCCCTGCATCGACATTTCCACTGTGATTTAATTTGAGAAATCCATGATCACAAATTTAGGTGTGAAAATAGATTCCACTTTAAAACTTGATAGCCATGTGAACGCAGTGGTAAAATTTTGCTTTTTCCAGTTGAGGTGGCTGTCAAAAATCAAGCCTGTTTTGTCTAAGCGCAACCTTGAAACAGTGATACATGCTTTTATAACATCTCATCTAGATTACTGCCATGCGCTTCTTTATGGAATTAGCCAGGCCTACAGTACATTGCTCACCTACAGCTGGTACAAAACGCTGCTGCTCGATTTTTAACTGGCACATGAAAGCATGAGCATGTTACCCAAATTTTGGCTTCCCTTCACTGGCTTCCAATTCATTTACAAATCCATTTTAAGATTCTTGTATTTGCTTTTAAATCTTTTAATGGTTTTGCCCCATTTTATTTGTCAGAACTGCTGCACCCTTATGTACCGTCTCACTCTCTCAGGTCAACAGACCAGATGCTTTTATGTGTTCCCAAGGAACGATGCAAACTCTTTCAGTTGCAGCCCCAAAACTCTGGAACGGTTTACCGTTGCACGTTAGGCAGACTCCTTCGCTAGCTGTCTTTAAATCCTATTTAAAAGCACATTTTTACTCTCTGGCTTTTAACCCAGTATGATATGTTGGCTATCTGTATGCTTTTTATTAAGAATCTCTTCTGGTCTTATGTGTTTATGTGTTTCTGTTTCATTTACCCTTCGGTTTTGTGTGTCTGATATGTTGGGTTTTCTTTTTTTTATTGTACAGCACTTTGGTCAGCCTTGATGCTTTATAAATAAATAAATAAAGTACACTGTGGAAACCCACCAGGAACACAAGCAAACTCCAGGCAGGGATCACAAGGGATGTGACTCCCTGCGAGACAGCAGCTCTACCACTCTGCCACCCCCATATGTGTAACTTTTAACAGTATTCATTATTTAAATAAAGTTAACGATTTATCTGTAAATAGTAACATACATATTTAAATATATTTCATCATGAAAGTGATATCAAGTATAAATCTCAGAATTCTAAGAATTAATGTGTTCTGTGTGGTGATCTATTGCTGCTTGCCGCTGCTGTCAGGTCAGGAGGAGAAACCAGAAACGAGTAGCGATTAACAACTTGGTTGGTTTTAAGATGACGTTTACGACAGTCTACTTTAATGATAAAGTAAACTGTGAGGTTAAAGTGGACATTTTGAGTTTGAAGCCGAAATTTCCACTTTAATCACAAGATAGACATTTTCATTATGTCCTGTGGAAGATCAGCCTCGGCACAGACAGGCAGACACCAATGTTTCAAAACCTACAACACGTTTATTTACACAATGTACAAATAATCAGTCCCGCACACAACCCAGTGCCCCAGCACCACACACCCTCAGTTCCGGGCTTCTCCAAAGTCCTGTCTTCGCTACCTCCACTCCTTTCCTCCGAGCTTTGTCCTCTTCCACTCGACTCCAGCTGACGACTGGAGGGAGGTGGCCACTTTTATGTCCACCAGGACGTGCTCCAGGTGCGTCCTGATGAGCTTCCTGCGGCACTTCCTGGTGTGGCGGAAGTGCCGCATGAGCACCCGGAAGAACTCCGGGTGTCCCTGGTAATACTTCCGCCAGCACCTCCGGGTGTGGCGGAAGTGCTGCCGTCCAGGGCTTCACAGTCTTCTGGGCACCCCAGGCGGTGGCCACGGGCCCTTATAGGGTTGAGCATCTATGCTTAATTCCCATGGGCCCCCACACAAACCAGGGCGGCTGCCCTCTCGTGGTCCAGGGGAGGCATAGCCCCTCTCCCGGTCCTTCTTGGCGTCCCGGCTGGGCACAGTCCCCAGCCGCCCGCCACAGTCCTTATTTTTTTTTTCTCTGTGGTTCAAATACGCTGTCGTATCTTCTGATGGTATTGTAAAGGTGCAAAAAAAAAAAAAAAGACGCCACTGAAGATGGTATGTGAGACTTTTAAAATGTGTCGTGTCATTACTTTGGGGAATATGCAACGCTTGAAAATAAAAGCACCACAAATGCATTTGTATGTCGTCATTTTGCTTCACCACATCGAACCATTCATCAAACATCGAAGCACGCACATCGATCCTGGAGGATCCTAAAAGCGGCTGGGGTAGCAAGAAATTCAGGGTTTGAATGCAGAGAGTTATGATGACATTCCAGAAAAATATTGTTGTACATGAATAAATATAAGATATCCCCTGAAAATAAGCCCTAGTGCATCTTTTGGAGCAAAAATTAATATAAGACCCGTTCTTATTTTTGGGGAAACACAGTACATGGATTCCACATTGCAAGGCAGAAGTGCAAAGTTCCCCTGTTTCAATCAGCTTTTAATATTAATTTTCCTCTCTCCCCCTTACTTGTGAAACAGCATCTAAGCATTTT
Source organism: Polypterus bichir lapradei (assembly GCA_026402145.1). Classification (NCBI taxonomy): domain Eukaryota; kingdom Metazoa; phylum Chordata; class Cladistia; order Polypteriformes; family Polypteridae; genus Polypterus; species Polypterus bichir. Next base: position 10,392,127 of record JANRMT010062852.1, read on the forward strand.
GTCTTATATTATGCAAATTGGCCAATCTTTTCTTTTTTGTGTATGTATGAAGAGGGGCCCCAAAGAAGGAAAAGTCGATGGACACATGCTAAATAAAGAAGTTGTCTGACGTCAGCTTACTGCAACCTGTCTCATGAATGACGTCTATATGAATAACCTCCTGTTATAACAAAACAGCTTTGAAACCTTAGTAGCTTGCAAGTAATTCAACTTTCTTTCACATCGGGTCATGCATTTATGAGCGTCAGTCTGCCAGATCCTCACATGCCTTTTTCTTTCTTAATCTGACATTCTAGCCCTTCCATGCCTCTTTGTTTGCACTTGTTGTTGCCTTTCTTTGTCTTGGACGACTTGACACACAGACATACAGTACAACACAAGGCTTACTACACAAAAAGAAGAGTTGGGGGAATTCCCCGTACGATGTCGGTGGTCCAATTCAAAAAACGACTGTTGCTATGGTCAAAACTGAAGATAGTCATTTGACAATGAGAGGATACATTCACAGGTCTTTTATGGAGAAATGGTAGGAGTGGAAGCAGAAGTTGTTTCTGACAGAAGTGACGACATCGTTGTGAGCCGGAATTGAAGTCATCAGATGAAACATGTCAAGAGGAATGCCAGCGCTTTCCTCTTCAATCCTCCTTGTTAGTTCAGCAATGGCTGCAGGACGTGTGCAGTACACTTGGCTTATTCAACTGAGACCCTACACCTGCGTCTGTGACCCAATACCAACAAGTTTTTTCAAAGAAGTATCGGGTGTGCTAATTGATAGTGTTCTTGACATAGTAAACTTGTCATTAGATACGGGGGTCTTCCAAGACTGTCTTAAGACTGCTGTAGTTAAAACCATATTCAATAAGAATAATCTTGACCCCTCTGCTTTTGAAAATTTTAAACCCATCTCTAACCTGCCTTTCTTAAGTAAAATTCTAGAGAAGGCAGTCATTATGCAGTTAAATAACCATCTCAATAAACCTGCTATTCTTGATAAATTTCAGTCAGGTTTTAGAACAAATCACAGCACAGAAACTGCACTCGTTAACAACTCAAAGCCACATGATATTCTATATGGTCCACTGCTCTTTTCAATCTCCTTGCGTCCGTTAGGTCAGATTATCTCGGGGCACAACGTGAGCTACCACAGCTATGCTGATGACACACAGCTGTACTTATCAATAGCACCTGATGACCCCGACTCTCTCGATTCACTAATACAATGTCTTACTTGTGTTTTTAAATGGATGAATAGTAATTTTCTCAAGCTAAATAAAGAGAAAACAGAAATTTTAGTGATTGGCAATAATGAATATAATGAGGTTATTAGAAATAAACTTGATGCATTAGGATTAAAAGTCAAGATGGAGGTAAAGAATTTAGGGGTAACTGTTGACTGTAACCTGAATTTTAAATCGCATATTAATCAGATCACTAGGACAGCATTTTTTCACTTAAGAAACATAGCTAATGTTAGACCTCTTATATCATTGAAAAACGCTGAGAAATTAGTTCACGCTTTTGTTTTCAGTTGACTAGATTACTGTAATGCACTCCTCTCAGGACTACCCAAAAAAGACATAAATTGTTTGCAACGAGTGCAGAATGCAGCTGCTAGAATCCTAACTAGATAAAGAAAATCCGAGCACATTTCTCCAGTTTTGATGTCACTACACTGGTTACCTGTGTCATTCAGAATTGACTTTAAAATACTACTTATGGTTTAGAAAGCCTTAAATAATCTCGCTCCATCTTATATATCGGAATGTCTGACACCTTATATTTCAAATCGTAACCTTAGATCCTCAAATGAGTGTCTGCTTAGAATTCCAAGAGCTAAACTTAAAAGAAGGGGTGAGGCGGCCTTCTGCTGTTATGCACCTAAAATCTTGAATAGCCTGCCAATAGGAATTCACCAGGCTAATACAGTGGAGCACTTCAAAACACTGCTGAAAACACATTACTTTAACATGGCTTTCTGATATCTTCACCTTCATTTAATCCTGATGCTCTGTATATTCAATTCATTATAATAATTATTCATGGTGGCTTTAAAATCCATACTAACCCCTACTCTCTCTTCTGTTTCTTTTCCCGGTTTTCTGTGGTGGCGATCTGCACCATCACCACCTAATCAAAGCACCATGATGTCTTACATTGATGGATTAAAAGCCAGATGTCTACATGACCGTCATCATCAAGTCCTTCCAAGAGAACCCTAAATACAAAGAGGACTGTTTCATTGATGTTAGGTAGAATGCCCAGAGGGGGCTGTGTGGTCTCGTGGCCTGGAACCCCTGCAGATTTTATTTTTTCTCTCCAGCCGTTTGAATTTTTTTTTTGTTTTTTCTGTCCTCCCTGGCCATTGGACCTTACTCTTATTCTATGTTAATTAGTGTTGTTTTATTTTAATTCTTACTTTGTCTTTTTTTTCTCTTTTCTTCATCATGTAAAGCACTTTGAGCGACATTATTTGTATGAAAATGTGCTATAGAAATAAATGTTGTTGTTGTTGTTTTAAGACGTCCCCACAAATAGTGAGATCTGGGGATCTCAGAGGCCATGGAATGTCACTGTGGCATGAAATGACGTGCCTTACAAACAATCGTCGAATACTTTCCATCGATTGCTGAGAAGTATGCAAAGGGGATCCACCCAGGAATTTCTTATTTTAAGGCTGAACCCGTTTCTTCGAAATTACGCACCCATGTTGTAATCACATGAGTGGACGGGACACAATCATGATGTCCTAACTGGTAATGACGCCGAAATTCCCTTTGCGCAGCAGTCCCACTATCACCATTCTTATTAAAAGCTATCACAGCAAACGCTCGGTGCGCACCACTCCACTGCTCCATTATAACTAATGGCAAAGGGTTCTAAACGCGGTCGCATTGGTCCCAAACAACTGCCGACGCCCCAGGGTCGCCAACACCTAGTTCCAATGCACCGCCCTATATAAATAAAATGTTTTTCTTCCTTTTCTTTATTGTTAAACAGATAAGCACAAACTGCTATTATCAGTAGCTTAGCACAGCACACCTCCAAGACAGCATGTAAATTGGACGCTCCAGCCTGTCACCTTGCTATAATGTGCTGTAACATTGAAACAGATTCGGTTTTGTTTGTGAATGGCAAGCTGTAGGGGAATGCAGTTTTCTGAATGTAATTGACACATAAAATGTTTCATGGGTACTGAAGCCTAAAATTGTAATGTCACAGTAAGGAGGCCTCTTTTGTGTGCTTTATCTGCTTCATTTTTTTGGTGTGTAAACTATTTTTATGTTGACATTTACTTGGACTGTGGAATTTTCAAAAGTAATTGTGCAGACTATGGGCAGTATGGGGTTAGGAAAAGCCAATTAAATGATGCACTGACCCAATGTGGGGGCTGCTACAGGGGGTCCTCTAGTGGCCCAAAATGGCTGGCAGTACAAGTTCAGTAAGCCCCTCAATGGCTCAGTGATGGTTTGGTAACTCTGGCCAGTTTTGTCACTATCCCACTTGTTAATGTGGTCGTAGAGTAAGTAATGCAGTGAATTAGGATTTGCATTTAGGAAATATAAATCACAATTACAGTAGAATGACTTTAAAAAGTAGCATTTTACATTGGCTACCATTGTACTTTTTTATATATTACCAGTAACGACACACTGCACGATAACATGCAGTGAATACACTTGACTTGAGCATGTCTAGTTTTCATCCTCTTTCTTTCTCTGTACGTTTACCATTCGTTTGTTCAGAGATTCATACGCTTGCCACTTTGAGAGCAGCACTTCTTTTCTCCACCCTAGTGGCCCACGTCTTCTCTTCTTCCGCCGGCATCTTTTCGCATTAAAACTGATTAAGTCAGTGCTTGTGTTTCAGTTACTTAGTACATTTTTCTTTAATTTTCACTTAAGCTGGCACTTAAGTCTTCAATGTGCCTCAAGAATGATTTAAGATATGAAGAGGTAGGGAAAGTGACAGCGTAGGTGGTAGGGATGAGAACGGCGCCCGTAAACATGTGCCACACGGCCACCCTGCTGCCTGCTGCTGAGCGTTGATTCTACAATAAAATAAAAGAAAAAGAAAAATAGGAATAACCTTGGAGGTCAATCATCACCCCGAAAGCAGACAGTAGACGGCACGTAGTATATGTGTACCAAATTTCAGGTCAATCTGTCAAACGGTTTGCGAGCTACAGGTGATTTAAAATCCTGGACTGACAAACGGACAGCCACGGTAGC
>JANRMT010062852.1:10402770-10417186 GCA_026402145.1 Polypterus bichir lapradei
ATAGATAGATAGATAGATAGATAGATAGATAGATAGATAGATAGATATGAAAAGCAATATATAATAGATAGATAGATATGAAAAGCACTATATAATAGATAGATAGATAGATATGAAAAGCACTATATAATAGATAGATAGATAGATAGATAGATAGATAGATAGATAGATAGATAGATATGAAAGGCACTATATAATAGATAGATAGATATGAAAGGCACTATATGGTAGATAGATAGATAGATAGATAGATAGATAGATAGATAGATAGATAGATAGATATGAAAGGCACTATATAATAGATGGATAGATATGAAAGGCACTATATAATAGATAGATAGATAGATATGAAAGGCACTATATAATAGATAGATAGATATGAAAGGCACTATATGGTAGATAGATAGATAGATAGATATGAAAAGCACTATATAATAGATAGATAGATAGATAGATACTGTAGATAGATAGATATGAAAAGCACTATATAATAGATAGATAGATAGATAGATAGATAGATAGATAGATAGATAGATAGATAGATAGATAGATAGATAGATAGTGTCAGGGATGCCAGGGGCAACGACCCGGCCGGGACGCCGTAAGGGACCGGAAGAGGGTCAAAGCCCACCCTGGATCACGTGGGGGCCGCCTTCCTGGTTGCTCTGGGGGCCACGGGTACAGGGCATGGAAGGTCCACCCTGTAGGGGCCCGTGGTCACCGCCAGGAGGCGCCCCAATGCCTTGGGGACCTGTTACCCCAGCACTTCCGCCACACCAGGAAGTGCTGGGGGGAAGATTTAGGACGGCACCCGGAGAGCTGCCGGGAGGACAGCCGGCACTTCTGCCACGCTGGGGCGTGGCCAAGGGAGGAATGCCGGGAACACCTGGGGCTCATCCGGGAACTGGATAAAAGGGACCGTCAGGGCTGGAGTCGGGTGGAAGCAGGACGAAGCAGAGAGGAGAGTGGAGGCGGCCCGAAGAGAAGGCATTGTGTGGCCAGGACTGTGTTTGGGGTCTATGCACTGACGTTGAATTGTAAATAGTTTGTAAAATAAACGTGTGGTGGTGGATTACAACATGTCTGCCTGTCTGTGTCCGGGCCGCGTCCACAATAGATAGATAGATAGATATGAAAGGCACTATATAATAGATAGATGTGAAAGGCACTATATAATAGATAAGTGCTGCCGCCATGTGTCATCGTTTGGTAAATATGTGTATTACATTTCTAAAAAACGTTCTGCACTCCAGTTGCACTCTACAGTTAGGTGAACAACAGGCATAAATAGAATTGATTTTACCGGTGGGGTTATATGCTTTATGTAGCTGTGGAAAAGAACAATGGTATAAAGCCAAAAAACAAAAACAAACGAAAAAAAAAAAACCTTTAAAACCCTAAAAAATGGTTTAGTGAGTTTCACGTTTCACAAAAGCGAAATTGACCATCTGTGAAATGTATTTTTGTGTGAATTTTTAAGATCAAAATAACAACATTTATTTCTATATCAAATTTTCATATAAGGGAGTAGCTCAAAGTGATTTGCAACATCTCAAAGAAGCTGTTATATACAAAGAAAAACAAATAAATTTAGATAAGAATAATACTGAATATATATTATACAAAAAGACAGATAAATAATACAGACTTACATAAAGATATATAATTAAGAGAAGTTCTTAAATATAGATTTTTTTTTTTTTTTAAGTTTCTAAATACGAATCTGATGATAAGGTCAGATGGCCATGGTGGATGGAAAAAATAACCTCCAGTTAAGATGGTGAAGAAAACAAAATCTGCAGAGGTTTCAGGCCAAAAGACCACCCAGTCCCCATTAAATTAGATTAGATAAACTTTATGAATTCCAAGAGTAAATTTAGATACACACAGTAGCAGAAGCATAAACATCAAGGATACAGACTCACAGGACAGATATTCCAGCCAATCAATCAATTAATCAATAAATAAATAAATAAATAAATAAATGTATTTAAAAGTAGTTCTTTAAGTTTTTTTAGCCTTCATCTTAGAGGATTCAACGCAGTGCGTCTTGTGACCAGTGTGGATGTTCGCTTTTATTCAGAGATCACAGGCGGCTGCACAGGACTTTGATCAGGTGGTGGTGGTGCAGAACATCATCACAGAAGAACTGGAAAAGAAAACTAAGAAAAGTAAAGATTAATAAAGATTGTAGATTAACTGAAGACAATGATAATTCTATGTATCTCTAGGTTATTAAGAGAAAAACAAAACTGTTCCACAGTATTAGCCTAGAGTAAGTCAGTTGCTAAGGTATTCCACTTTGGTGATGCATAATAGCAAAATGTCACCTCACCACTTCTCTTATGCATGGCTCTTGGAACTATAAGCAGAGCGCCATTAGAAGATCTAAAGATGTGGGATGTAGGGTTCAGGGACACCAAGATATAGGAGATCAATAGCTGCCACTAACTCTAACGTATACAGTATAAATAACTCTGACAATGTACATTTCACATATTCTAACGTGAAAAAGTGTTCATGAAGGTACTTTAACCTCTAAGCTTACATAAGAGCATAAAAAATTGGACAAACGAGATGAGACCGTTCAGTCCATTTGTCACTTGGTTGTTTAGCTAATAGCTAAGCTGTCTAATATCTCATCCAGATCCTTCTTAAAGGTTGTCAGATTTCTGATATTCTTATGTAATGGAGATGCAGTATATGTGAGACAGAGAGGGAGTTATAGGGAAAAGGAGCACTTGGAAGGTAATAAAACAGAATATATGAAGGAAAGCAAAACGAGCAGCTCCTTAGTAAAGCAGGACTCCCACACCTCACATTTGAGGACGTCTGGGTGTTTTAAGTGTGACGTCGTCACTAAGGCTTTGGAATTCAAACCCCGTGGTTTGACTCAAATCCTGCTATTGGCACTCAACTTCAACTGGAAAAACACAAACACTGTAACCAATTGCATCTTAAATGTTGGAATTCACCTTGGATAATGGCGTCAAGTAATTAATAGCAATGTTTTATGTGCGTTTTCTCCACAGATATTTTCATGTATTGTATAAATATAATATTTCTAGCAGTAACAAGCAGCTTCGTTCCTAAGTCCAGGTCATGTTGGAAGAGAAGAGGCTATGCCAGCTCTATTAATCAATAATATCAGTACCTTCCACCCATGCCCTAAACACCACCTTGTCAGGCTAAATGAATGTCGTTTCAGTGTGCCATATTTGTAAAGTGCACAATTTTTTTTAAATAATATAAGTAGCAGATGGTGGCATTTTGACAGGTGACAGGTGGTTATAATTAGCCTCTGACAGTAACCAAATCACTAGGTATGTGACTTTGGTGGGATGGTGGGAAGGTGGCAAGGTAGTTGGCTTTCAGAACTGCTAAAGATAAAGTTCTCAATGGGATAACTTCAGGGGGTCAGGAATTCCATCTCCTTGCTGTCCTAATGATGGATGAACTTCTGAAGAAAAAAAAGTTAAGACTATGTTCACAGAGCAGCTGTCTGTACAGTACCAATAAAAGGTATTCATCCTCATGGACATTATGGCATTTTCTTGTTATACAACATTGAATCCCAGTGGATTTAATTTGTTGTTTTTGAGTTTGATCAACAGAAGAAGACTCTTTAATGTCAAAGTGAAAAAAGAGCTCTGCAAAGTGGTCAAAGTTAATTACAAATATACAAGGGACGTTCAAAAAGTTTCCACACTGTTTTTTTTAACTCTATTAAGAATTTCAAAAACAAATGATATCACTTTTCTACTTAGTCACCTTCGTTTGCGATGCAATTTTCCCAGCGATGTACCAGCTTTTTAATGCCCAATTACTACTCTTCCCGTCTTCACTTTGAGCTACTGTTTGTATGAAAATGTGCTATATAAATAAATGTTGTTGTTCACCATTTTCAATGAAAATATAAAATGTTCTTCGTCAAATAAATTATGACACAGCACCTCCTAAACAGGACAATCTGGTCTGCAGGCAATGCCCACACATTCAAGACCACCGTTATTCTGTCTTCTTTAATGTTTTCTTCCACCGCGGCATGTAAGTGGTGGAAGTGGGCTTTGACTGAGCCACTCAAGGATACTTGGAGATTTGTCCTGAAACCACTCCAGCATTATGCTTTGGGTCATTATTGTCGTGCTAAAAGGTGAACTTTCACCCCAGTTGTGTGCACTCTGGTGCAGGTTTTCTTCAAGGTCCTCTTTGTATTTGACTGCATTCATCCTTCCCTCAATTCTGACCAGTCTCCCTGTCCCTGTCACTCCAATAGCATGATTCTGCCACCACCTTACTTTACTGTAGGGACAGTGGTCACAAGGTGATGCAATTTATGTCTGATCAGACCAGATCATTCTTTTCCACCTGGCCTCAACGTCCTATAAATAACAGGTGGGATAAACAACAGCCTGTGATTTAAGATCACATGACTGCGGCCTGGATGGTGCTTTGATCAGTCACCAAGGCAGTTTTGCTGCCGTGAAGGGAATGCAATCTGATATAAATCACATCCCTTCTATATAATCTTGGTAAGGGGCCAGATACAACTAAATTCTGACATTTTCTTTTAGCTTTGGTGCATAGAGAGATGAAGTTCCTCTTTAATACCTCAGATTGCTGTAAATAAATATCATTAGTGCCGACATGCAGCAATAAGGTAGATACTTCATCGTCGGCGACACGGTCCAATGCGCCTCTATGCCAGAAATCTTGGCCGCTGTGAGGCGTTAAACATTAACTGCTGGTTTAACATAGTTTGGAATTCTAACATTCCGCACTATGGAATCGCCAATTATGAGCATTTTGTTATTCTCAGTTTCCACAGGTGTGCTGCGGAGTGCTGAGAATCTGTTCTGGGTCCGAATTGGTGACCCGGGTTCCGGGAGACTAAATTTTGGCTTCTTGCCCTGTGGCTGAATTGGTGCTGCTGACTTCGGCCATGCACTGACTACAGTGGGACCTGGAGAGACTGAATCCGAATCAGAAGTAGCCGAATTGTCTAAACAAACCGAGTTGATCCAATTTTCGGTTTGCCTAATTGCTATCAGGTTCCTAACTCAGTCCTCCAATTTGCGTATTTTCCCGACCAACTCTAAATTAACTAAACACTTTTCGCAGGTGAAGCTGTCTACACTGTTGGCCGGAAAACCTGAACTGTACATGCTGCAGGACACACAACATATAAACATATAAATACCATTTGCAAACTCCAAGTGAGCTGTCAAATGTGTCCAATGAATGGAATGCTGCTGAGATCGTGGTCCTCTCGAAGGGCTATGCATCACAGCAGAGGACTTCTGAAGCTTGGTTAGAGTAACCATTAGGTTATTGGTCGCCTCTCTGACCAAGGCTCTTTATGCTGGTTACTGTTTGGCCAGACGGCCTACTCTAGGAAGAGTCCTAGTGGTTCCAAAGTTCTTTCATTTCACAATAATTGAGGCCACTGTGCTGCTGGGAACACTCAGAGCTTTAGATACAATTTTATTTCTTTGATCTGATCTATTCCTCAACACAATTTGATCACAGGAGTCAACAGAGAATTCCTTGGACTTCATGGTTTGTTTGTTGCCCTGACATGCTGTGTGAATTGTAGAACCTTCTATATACAGATGCTAGTTAAATACCCGTGCTTTGCTACGGGATAGCAACAGGAAAAATGTGTTCTAAAATATACAGAGTGACAGTATACGTTATAGAACATAACCTAGACACAGATCGACGGACACGTCAATGTCACCCACAACACGTTTATTTATATCCATTATTTACAAGTTTAGTGCACCACACAACCCCAAAAGTCCCCCAAGTCCTGGCCACAACAATGCCTTACTCTCTTCAGGCCGCCTCTTTCTCTCCTCCAGAGCTCCATCCTACTCCACTCCCGACTCTTGCCATCGTATGAAGGGAGGTGGCCCCTTTTATACACACACGGTTGTGCTCCAAGTGCTTCCCGGCAATCTCCCACCGACACGCCCCAGTGTGGCGGAAGTGCCGGCTGCGTACCCGGCAGCACTCCGGGTGTCCCCAGTCTTCTTCCCCCCAGTACTTGCTGGTGTGGCGGAGGTGCTGAGGTCCAGGGCTCTCCAGGCATTGGGGCGCCCCCTGGCGGTGACCACGGGCCCCTACAGGGTTGAACTTCAAAGGTCTGCACCCGTAGCCCCCAAAGTAACCAAGGTGGTCGCCCCCACATGGTCTGGGGAAGGCATAAGCCCTCCTCCAGTCTTCCTAGGCGTCTTGGCCGGGTCGCCACCCCAGCCATCTCCGACAATGTCCTGTAAAGGTCATAAGGCAAGATTTAGCAGATAAATGAAACAAAATAGGTTACTAATTATTTCTTAAAATGGTTTACTCAAATATAGGCTGTTTTAAGTATAGACATTTCAGGTCTGGACATTTCGGAGTGGTGCTGAGGCTTGGTACAGTAGGGGTCACTGGTCCGCGTCATGTTGTATGGCTTGAACCTCCGCCAGTTATTAGAAACGTGGCTGACAATGTCAAGGCCAGAGAGGTGGTGCCATGCACAAGGTAGGGCAGCGAGGAGAACAGGCACCACGCGGTGAGGGACCATTACTTCATCAATATAAATCCTTTCTTCCTCAGTCATAGTTTTACAGGTTTATTTAAAGAGGTATAAACTTAATAGAAGAATTTGTGAAGAAAGTATGACAAAGAATAAAATATGAAAATAAAAATCCTCAAAAAAAAAAATTTGCTTTTATATACCTTGGAACAACCTAACTAAATAATTTTAAAAAGATAAATGAATGGCAAATTATAAACGCTTTGTGGAAAAATATCAAAACAAAACTTGTACTCTTCAGAAAAATGAAAGTATTTTTAATTTACTTTAAAGAAATTTATTTTAGAAAGAAATGGAGTGAATGGGTCTAAAAAACTATACGAAGTTTTGCACTTGGACCACAAAATTTTTTAAACCGTTTCTTAGCGAGCACCTATGGGCCAAGGGTAACCTACATTCCAAATTTCAAGTCCCAAGTCCTCATAGTTCGGCAGATTTGGTGATGAGTGAGTCAGTGGTATTTGGCTTTTAAATATATAGATGAATGCATCTTTCTTTCAATTTACCACTCCAATCAAGTTCTAAAAGCATTTCAAGGATAATGAAAGCACACAAAATGCACCCGAGTGCCACAGCTAAAGAGTCTGAATACTTTTGTGAATGAGAGATTTCAGTTTTTGATTTTTAATAAATTTACAAGCCTTTTGGAAAACATGTTTTCACTTTGAGTGTAGACTTATGGGCAAAAATTGCAAATTTATCCATTCAAAATTGAATCTACAACACAGTAAAGTATGCAGGAGTCTGAATACTTTCCAATGACATTGTATATTAGAGAGTGACAGATCGAGAGAGAGAAAGTGCGCCACTGGTAAGAGGATGTTAGGAAAAAAAGATGCCATAACAATGGCAGAGAGTAGCCAATAGTCCAACATAAAGCCTTCAGAGGAGTCAGGGAGAAAAAGATAAAGAGAACATCTTACTGGCAGCTGGACAGGCCTTACCTAAACCAGTGTGGGTATACAGAGGCCACTAGAGGGCATTACAGCTGGCAAATGTACCAGGCCTCTATTAATACTGTAGGTAAATGAGATGAAGCTTGAAGTGAAAGTGTGGCATGTATTCCTAGAACACCAGTAAAGTGAACCACAACTTCTATACCAAAAGAAAACAGGTGAGCTACCACAATTACGTAGATGACATGCAGCTTTACCTATCTATAGCATCTGATGACATTAGTTCTCTGGCTTCTCTATACTAATGTCTGTCTTGTGTTTCTGAATGGATGAGTAGTCATTTCCTTAAGCTAAATAAGGAAAAAAATGAAATCTAAGTCGCTGGTAAAAATGGAAATAATGAGGGTATAAGCTCGATCCCTTAGAATTAGAAGTCGAGGTGGAAGTGCAAAATTTTGGTGCAATTATGGACTCTGACTTAAACTATAAATCACAAGTTAACCAGATTGGCAAGACTGCATTTTTCCATTTAAGGAACACTGCAAAGGTTAGACTACTTATAACATTGCAAGATGCCAAGAAATAAATTAACGCTTTTGTTTTGAGTAGCACACTCCTAACTGGTCTACCTAACTAAGCTATCAGCAGGATGCAGTTAGTCCAGAATGGAGCAGCAAGAAAGAAGATCTGAGCACATCACACAATACAATACAATGCAATACAATTTATTTTTGGATCACACAAGAAGTGCCGTAATGGGCTTTAACTGGCCCTGCCTCTTGACAGCCCCCCGGCATTGACTCTCTAAGAAGACAAGAAAAAACTCCAAAAAAAAAAAATGGAACAAACCTTGGGAAAGGCAGTTCAAAGAGAGACCCCTTTCTAGGTAGGTTGGGCGTACAGTGGGTGTCAAAAAGATGGGCGTCAATACAACACAATACACAGAACAGAACGCAAGTAATCCTCAATACAATATAAGTATTACAGTCTTAATGCGGTTATACTGGTTACCCGAGTCATTCAGAATCAACTTGAAAATACTCCTAATGGTTTGTAAAGCTTTAAATAATCTTGTTCCTTCATATACTTGGGAGAGCCTGTCCCATTACATTCCAGTTCGTAACCGTTAATCTTGTATTGGTGGTCTGCTTATTATTTAAGAGCTAAGCATAAAAGAAGTGGTGAGGTGGCCATTTAATGTTATGCGGCAGAAATCTGGAATACTTTACCATTTGAGATACAGCAGGCTAACTCTGTAGATCATTAAAAACAAAACTCCACAAAAACACATTATTAATTTGCCATTTTTGTAACTACATTTCAGTTCTACCCATAATTATAGCTATGCATAGAATTATTCTCTGTAATGAACCTTCAATCTTTACTAATCTTTACTTTTCTCTTTTCTCCAGTTTTTCTGTGGTCATGTGTTGCGCCAGCATCACCTGATCAAAGTCCTGTGCAGCCACCTATGATGTCTGAATTAAAGCGGATACCCACACTGGTCGCAAGACGCACTGCGTTAAATCCTCTAGGAAGAAGGTCAAAAGGAACTACTTTCAAATGGATTTATTTATTAATTTATTTACTTATTTGTTTATTCATTTTTTTTTTTTTTGTTTATCGAGACATATTCTGTTGAATCTTCTAAGGTGAAGCATTAAATAAAAAATAAAGAAACTTAAGTACATTTATGCTAGGGCAGAATTCCCAGTTGTGGTTGGGTGGTCTTTGGGCCTGGAACCTGTGAGAAAATAATTTAGAGGTAACAGTAGTTAAGTATTTTGGTTTCCAGTGCACAATGAAATATATAAGCATTTGTTTAAAAATGTCATGAAGAAGTAATGAAATAATTACATAATAATAAAAAGAATAAAATGATATAGTCATTTATTTTTAAGAAGTCATTTGGGTTTAGACCAGTGTTTCCCAAACTCGGTCCTGGGGAACCCCTGTGGCTGCAGGTTTTTGTTCCAACCAGCTTCTGTTTTTAATTGAACTCCTGGGCTAATTAAGTGAACTGATATTTTCCAAGTTCTGTGTTTAGGGAACAATATAGAAATTAGAAAAATGTTTGCTTAAAAAAAAATATATTAAAATGTACCAAGCAGTTATATAGGAATAATGTATTTTTTTTCTTTTTAACAGTATTTTCATCTTGATTTTCATTCTACTTTTCTAGGACTTCTAATTGTTTAATTAATCCATTATTTACTAATTAGTGGGTCTGACTCTAAAGTAGTTGCAGTCTTTGATTATTCAGTTTTGTTTGCTTGGGTGTCTGCTCTGCTCGTTTTAAGTTGTCATTATTAAGATACAACGAAGGGGGAAAAACTGCACAAAGAAAGGGCAAAGTATAATGAAATCAACAAAAGAGAGTTAAGCATTTAAATCTCTAGCAAAAGCAGAAATATTTCTAAATGTCTTATAAATATAACATACATGCTGCTATGCTTTTCTGAATGTCCAATAAAAGAAAAAAAAATACCAGCTAATTAAATGAGATCAGTGTGATCAGGTGTTGTCACTGATTAGGAATCCAGTTGGAACAAAAACCTGCAGCCACAGGGGTTACCCAGGGACGAGTTTGGGAAACTCTGGTCTAGACCAATGAACCAATCAGATTAAATGTATGCATTGATTGACACTGTTATGTAAATTCAGCTGCTTATGAAACAGAGCTATACCCTTAAAATTTTGATCATTCTGACCGTGCTGTAACAGACTGCTGAGATGGATGCTACTACTTCAGTCTGGTGCTGCAAGAGGAATAAAGGATGCAGATGGACAAGCTTTCTCCTGCCTGATTACTGACTCAAAAAGGTTCTATCAAACTTGTCCCGGTAGAGGATCAATTTCTCTCCTTAATTAAGATGTTGATTTCAACCACAAACCCTTTTCTAACTTAACAGAGTTTGTTTTGTTTTTTGTCCACCCTGGCCAACTGACCTTATCATTGGACCATCATTTAGAGATTATTTTGTATACACTATTCATGCATTATTATTATTCTTAGATAATTTTAACTTGTTTTTCTTTGCAAATAACTACTTCTTTGACATATTTTTAACCACTTTGAGCCACAGTACATCATTTGTATGAAAATATGGTATAGAAATAAATGTTCTTGTTGCTTAGTAGAGATAGGTGAGATTGAGAAAAAGAGAAGGAAGGGTAAACAGTTAGATTGGTGAGGCTTCAGTAGCCAAGTGGGTGAGCTAACTTACCCAGCATGCAGGGATTGATAACCATGTAGGTAAGGATCAGTGGAAGCTGCAACCGATCATCACAGGGACCATCCATGTCAGATGGACCAGAGAACAAGAAGGGAAGGAACACACAGTCATGGGGAGAATCTACAGCCTTGGATGTTCATGCATCGAGAGAGTGCAAAATATAAAGCCAGGATATTGGATCCATGAGACAAGTTATGTAGATATGTAGCCAGCTAAGTCAACTTCAATCAAAAACAGAAGTCTCTGGAGTGCAACTCTGAGATGCTGCTTTTAAAAACTAACTTGAATAATTAAACATATAGTATGTCCAAATAGAAAACACAGCAAAACTAAGTTAGTTATTGGAACACAAGAGCCATAGATTACTGCACAAATAGTCACAAACACCTTCTAATTTATGTTACCTCACTATGATTATTTTATGTAGTGCTTTTCTTTAAGATACATAATTCAAAGGCAATTTATCAAGGCAGAGTTGTAACAAAATGTTTTTTCACACCTGGAGCACAGACAAGTTATGAAAGCTTCAGGCAGGGATGAACCAGCAACCTCATGACTAAGACACTTGTGACCATCTTTCTCAGAAATAATAAAATAAAAAAAAAATCACTGCATAAATTGAATGAAATCATATATAATGTAATAAATACGAAAATTAAAGTTCCTAATAATATTAGTTATTTTGAAATTGCCTGGTCAGTATTTACAATAATTCAGTTTTTCAACTCTGTATGGCATAGCAAAACTATTTAGATTAGAAACTTGAATTCATTTATATATTTAATTCCCAATTTGTCTTTTTAACCTTGATAAGTTGCAGATGTTGTTTTGGCCTTAATCAAAAGTGACCTCGAAGTAAAAATCATAAATTGCTAGAACTTCTATAAAGAACTAAATTTCTCCTGAGGACAAACAAAATACTATCTATATATATAAATCACTAAGGCAAGACACCCATGGAAAGCACGCCGGAAGGGGCATGGATTCACTAAGCCGCCGACAAGTAAGACACCTATGGCGCAGGCAGGGAGGAGCCACGCCCACCAACTCCAAGACCATTGGATACGACGACAACTCACAGAGCCACGCCCACCAACTCGGACGCGAGGACACAGAAGGAATGGCATCATTTATATTCGTCTGTCGTAGAGGCCTCATGTACCTCCGAGCCACCTTGACTGTTCATAGAGGCATGTTTCTCGCGGAGGTGAGTCGCCATATGCAGCGTGTAAAACGGTTTGCGAGGGGTATCCCATGGGATCCTTAAAACAATCCTTTACAACTGAGGTTAAAACACAATGAAGTAAGCAGTCTTTAAAAACCGAGTTTTCGGTTACGATGCACGACCGCGTACACCATGGCAAACTGTTTTACACGCTACATACAGCAATTCGCATCCGCGACAAACATGCGTCTTCTTCACTCATGGACAATTATATGTTGCTCTCTCCAGAGTTCCATCTTTTCATTCACTTTCTGCTGTATCCTCAAACCCTCCCTTTTTAGACAACTGTGTCTTTCCAAAAGTGTTCAACCATCAATAAATAATTATGCAGCATTTCTTATGCCACGGGTTCACTATTGTGTTGTATTTTGCTCTCTCCAGAGTTCCATCTTTTCATTCACTTACTGTTGTATTCTCACACCAACCCGTTTTAGACAACCGTGTCTTTCCAGAAGTGTTTAGCATTCAATAAATAATTATGTATGAGATTGAGCGTGTGTCTACCTGGGGCAGAGAGGCGTGGGTAAACCGTTGAACCCCATTCGGGCTGCAAACCGTGGAATTCCCACTAAGTGCGACTCATACGCTCCCACTGGTTTCGTCCCTACCCTTTGTGCACACACCCCTCCCACCTCGCTACTACCGTGGTCGGGTGTCTTGGTGGATTATATATAGAAAAGCAGTCAAAACCGCACAGAGCAATGAAAAGTCTACGTGAGTCACAGGTGCATCTGGACTGTGTAAAGACGACAACGACTCAAGTGACGAGTTGGAGGTGGGCACATGAGCGGGCAGTGCATACTGGATGAGAAATCAGCAGACTAGCATGACGGAGGGAACTGAATGGACGTCCTTCTCCTTTCCTCCCGTTCCACCCTCCGCGCCTGAATGCCGTCCACCTCCATCCCTCCGTCTGGCAGGAGGAGGCGCAATGGCGGTCCGCCAGTTTTCAGTCACGGACGATTGTGTGTTGGTTCGTTCTGTGCATTGTTACAATGTTGCTTTTCTTGCTGATTTATTACATTACTGATTTTTCAAATGTTAATTTTCTCCCAGTGCTTAAAAATCATTAAAAAAAACGGCCTGATTATGCCGTTATGGTACGCCGCGGGTTGGCTAGTCTATTATATAGTGCCTTTCCCATCTATCTATCTATACATGAGGGCTGGCCTCGGTAGGACAGACTGGTGTAAGAAATACAGGTGAGATAAAGTTCGAACGACAGTAGACACGAACAGATGTCTAGCCACGGGAGGTGCCGCTATTAACTCCACAGTTGTGCACCTTTGCTGTTGTAAACTCCCCTTTCCAAATATCAAAGTAAGGAATAACCGCAAACGCAATCTGAACTCAGAAAGTACTTAAATTCCTGTTGCTGTGGTCTGTAAACAAAATTAAATACATACACTAAGTGACAACGTTACATACTAGTACACATTTTAAATACTCTGCACGTGTAAGTTTAACAAACATTTGAACCTCTTTATATCAAATTATCCATAATAGACTTACTTATCTAAAAGGACGCACAGCATTAATCGCTCAAGTGATATGAGAAAAGGACAAACTATTCTCACAACGTGCAGCAAGTAAACAAAGGAATGAATGAAGTACGAAGCCTGAACTTTAACCCGGAAATATATAAGAAAGGTTCTACAAGTGTTTCTAATAGCCTTGCCATTTAATAGGACAAAGGACTTTCTGACATATCTACTGTATCTATCTATCTATCTATCTTTCTATCCAAAAAGATCGCAGACATGCTATAAGCGCCTGTCATCAATGGGTCATACAAGGAACATTATAAAGATCCCGCTACAATAAATAACAGCGCTGTTGCTGTTTCAAGCTGAATAAAGCTGGTGTTAAAGTACTGAGACTCAGCTTTGTGTTTTGGGGAGCAAGATGGGGACTCACACTTCACAGCACACACACACACAGTCACAATGCTGTAGTAAACAGTATACGCTCGTACAGATGTGGACTATATGAGTGAGGCACACAGACTCAGACGGAGAATAGGAGACGATTGCCAGAGAGAGAGAGAGAGAGTGAGAGAGATAGAGACGTGCTGGGCGAGCGAGTGAGCGAGATAAGGAGAGAGAGAGAGACGCGCTGGGCGAGCGAGATAAGGAGAGAGAGAGAGAGAGAGAGACGCGCTGGGCGAGCGAGCGAGCGAGATAAGGAGAGAGAGAGAGAGACGTGCTGGGCGAGTGAGCGAGATAAGGAGAGAGAGAGAGAGACGCGCTGGGCGGGCAAGCGAG
Organism: Polypterus bichir lapradei; assembly: GCA_026402145.1. Classification (NCBI taxonomy): domain Eukaryota; kingdom Metazoa; phylum Chordata; class Cladistia; order Polypteriformes; family Polypteridae; genus Polypterus; species Polypterus bichir. The sequence goes on from JANRMT010062852.1 coordinate 10,416,975, forward strand.
CGAGATAAGGAGAGAGAGAGAACCACCATCAGCTCAGTTGTGATCACATGACACTCAGCAGACAAAGTGTATCCATACTACTCATATTGCAAGACTTCGCTCGTTTATCAAGTCAAAATTTATTAAAAATTTTTGCTCGTCTTGCAAAACACTCGTACACCAAGTTACTCGTAAACCGAGGTTCCACTGTATATATATATATATATATATAT
>JANRMT010062852.1:10424737-10448179 GCA_026402145.1 Polypterus bichir lapradei
AGAGAATGAGTCACAAGATTTATAGTTAGATGCAAAAATTAGCTTAGCAGAGACGGTACCCAGACAGAAGTCAAGGTATGAGAAGAGACGTTTAGCACAAGAAATATATAATATTAGCAGAAAAAATATTTGATAGACAGTTGGAAATATATGTTCAAAAAGCATAAACTGGAGGGCATTTCCAAAACATGTGGAGAAAAATGCCAGGGGTATTTAAAGGAAACAAGTGGTGGATGGCATCAACAGCCAAATGCATAGCATAAAGTTTCTGAGGGGTGAGATAGAAGTGATGTACAAATTTAAACTGTTTATGCTGATTGTAAGGGCTTTTGGAGGATGTTGAATTATTGTTAAGGGTATTCTACCATGAGATAAGAGCAGAAGAAAAGAGGGCACATTACCAAACTGAAAGCAAAGGTAGAGGTCTGGAAATTGACTTATGCAGACTTGAATTTATCTGGAGGTGCATGAGAGAGAATAGAGCACAAGAGAAGTATGTGAGGACTGTCCAGGATATGTATGAGGGAGTGAGGACTCTGGTTTAAAGCGATGATGGGGTAACAGAAAAGAATCCAGTTAGACTAGGTCTGCACCAGGGATCTTCTTTAAGTCCTTACCTCCTTGATCTGATTATGGAACTGTTGACGTATGGAGTAAAAGTCAAATCCCCCTGCGGCCATCTTTTTGAGGATAACATTGTGTTGTGTAGCACCAGAAAGGAGAAAATGGAGAGGAATTAGGGCTGGACGAATGGAGAAGGGCTTGGAAGATAGAGGATTGAAGATAAATACAGAGTGGTCCAGATCTAATTTTGCAGATCCAGATCGTCTGGATGACTTTGATTTATGCGGGGACGATTCCAGTTTCGCGTAAAGACGATTTTTCATGTTGTCACTTCGCACACTTCTCGATGGTCCGGGACTTTTCGGGTGATTTTCTATATAATAAACTTAATAAGTTATAGCGTAATGAAAATTGCATAATTAGATCTGGACCACCATATAGGAAGAAGGTAGACTTTCTTTTCTAATGATGATCAAGATTCAGGAGCTATCCTTCAGGGAGAGGTAATGAAAAATGTGAATAAATTTAAATATTTAAGATCAGTGGTAGCTCAAGATGGATAATCAGATGCAGATATAAGACACGATGTGCAGTTTGGATCGATGGAACAATTGGAAGAAAGCATCAGGAGTATTATGTGATTGAATAATTAAGGCAGAGGTTAGGTTTTTGAGACAGTGGTATGACCAACAATAATGTATGGAGCTGAGACATGGGCAGTAAAGGGAGTGCAGGAGAAAAAGTTAGATTTAACAGCAATGAGAATGTTGAGATGGATGTGTGGGGTTACAAAAAAAGGGCAGAGTAAGAAATGAGACAACTGGAGGTACAACAACAGTGGGTGAGAAATCTAAGAAAGTGCAGGGAAGTAGGCCGAACTGGTATAAACATGTAATGAGAGGAGACATTGAATATGTTGGCAAAAGAAGGGATGGGAATGAAAGTATGGAGAAAAGAAAGTGAGGGAGGCCAAAGCGGAGGTGGATGGATAAAGTAAAAGAAGATCTGAAGGAAAAGGGCCTGACTGGGGAGGAGGTGTAGAACGGAGCTACATGGAGAAGGTTGATTAAGCACATCAACTGTACATGGACGTGGGAAAAGATGTAGAGAAAGAAGAAGACGACTGACTTAAAATTCAAAGACATTAAGTAGGAAAATGTATAAAGTGGGTGGGAAGGCAGTGCAGAGATATCATTTGCCTCATCTAAAAATAGACAAAGAAAGGGGAATAACAAAAAACCTGGAACTAAATAATATGAACAATCCAAGTCCATATTTATCATAAATGTCACCAACTATCTCAATAACCTGATTAGCCCATGGATGAAGAGAAATGGGCCTGCCACCGATAGGTAGGGCAGAATTCTGAAAAATGGGGGTATAGCTGTTTGAAACTGAAGCTCGGCCAAAAGGTTCCTCCATTTTCCGCCAAATCTGCAGAGCATACTGTATAAGACTAAGGGACTTAAAGTAGGGAGACGTGAATTTAACTTCAGGGCAGTAAAGGGAAGAGCAATTTTCTTCTGGTTTTAGAAACTCTTACAATCAGCATATAAAAACCATTTCATTTGTCTCTTGTACATTCATGGACTGTGAGTAAGTAACAGAAGCCACATAAATGACTCAACGGAACATGATGAAATGCAGAAATAATTTCATTACGAGCTGACCAATATATCATAAGCATTTTAAAGCCTATGGATGTATTTATAGCCTGGAATTCCTCCATCTACCTCTACACATTCATTTCTTATGGGGTCATTAAAATGTGCATCATGACCTTTAAGTCGAAGACATCAAGTGGTTTCATTTTTCCACTTGCAGAGATTTTATGAGCAGCGAGTCATTTTTTTGGTATGGAGCACACAGCCGGCTTTAAACAGAAAATACAGTTGTTTCACCTGTGGGAGACATGAAAACATTGTGTATGAATATATGAGATGTTAGAAACTTCCCAGTCAATTAAAAAGAGAGAGCTTATACCATTTGATATTCAAAAATAAGAAAGTTTCAGGAAAAATAATGAAAAAAGAACATGTAATATTTTCAAGATTAGTGCAGTGTATTGTGTACGGTTAGTTGCAGTCACAAACGTGGACCCAATCTTCACACTCATATGCACAGTTTTTTTTTTTTTTTTTGCTGATCCCAGTCTGGCTAATCAGTTAAATCCGTTTTATGGTCACTTTGAAAGACAATGGGAAATAAATTTACCTGTACCCTGTCTACAGTATGCGTGGACATTTTCAACGGATCTCTGGATCTGTGCACTGCTCCTCCACCATCAGTCTAGTAGCAAATAAATCAAAGGTCACAGGCCTAAATGACTAGAGACAAGTACCTTTAACCTCTGTGGTAATGAAGACCTTTGAACGCCTTATTCTGAATTATCTCTAGAATGCTACAAAAGACTTCTTGGACCCATTTCACTTTACTCTCAGAGCCATCCGGTCTGTGGAAAATTCAGTGCATTTAGTTCTGAGCTTTACTGACCAACGCCTTGATGAGTCAGGGGCAGATGTGAGGATCTTGTTTGTGGACTTTAGCTCTGCTTTTAATACAATCATCCAGGGCTCCTTGATAAGAAAACATACCCAAATTCAACCTGCCCAGGTCAATCTGCCAGATTTTCTTACACGTGGCTGGGCACACACACATCTGACCCATTAACTCTTAATACTGGTGCACCACTGGGATGGGTCCTTTCCCCACTACTCTTCTCACTTTCTACAAATGACTGATCTCTGGTGATTCACCTGTCAAACTTCTTAAATTTGCAGAAGACGTAACACTAATAGGCCTCATTTCAAACAATGATGAGTCCATATACAGACAAGAGGTGGGAAATCTGATATTGTGGTGCAGCCATAACAATTTGGACCGCAACATCCAAAAAACTCAGTAGACGATAAGAGATTTCAGGACGCAGTCACCTGCTCACCTATCACTGGTTCGGCTGCTGGGTTGTCAGAATCATTCAAGTTTTTGGGCACTTTGCTGTGCTAACCTTAACTCTACTCCTAACCCAAAGGCCTGCTAACCTCTTTTTTTTCTTTTTGTAGCAGATAAGTCAATATTTTTAATATACTTACCTGGTTTTACTTTGTTGACTTGTTTTTAATTTAATTGAAATAAAGATTGCCATTTTAACTGTTTTTGCTAACTATAACTTTAACAGTTTATTCAGTATCCTGAGGACTCTATTTAGTTTTTTCATTTTTCATTCTTCACAAGTGCATTTGTTCCCCAATTATTTTTCAAAACAGTTTTTTTTTTAGTTTTTTTATCCCCTTTTTTATGTTTTCTCAAAATCACAATTTTTCTGTCACATTTTTACAAATACATTCCCTTACCTCAGCTAAACTGTATTACTTTTTTTTTCATTCCATACAAATCAATCAATTTTTACAGAAAGTAGGATTGAGAGCAAATCAACCCCCAGCCCTGAGAGAGAGAGCATGGCCAACGGAGTAAAACTTAAGGCTTGTAAACATACATAAACTGATGAGTTTAATAAGCCAATAGAGATGAATGGAGAAGAAAAAGAAGTGCAGAAATAATTGCTTCCTCTGTGCTTTAAGTGCTTATTCTAAAATATTACTGATTAGATCCTGCCATGTTTTGAAACAAATCTGTACAGATCCTCTAACTGAGTATTTGATTTTTTCCAATTTCAAATAGTATAAAACATCGGTTTCACACTGACTTAACACTAGAATTACCAGAAATGGAGAAGTTTGTGCACGTTCTAAGTCGGTGGGGAGATGGAATAGCCGGCTGCTTGCAGCCTGATTTTATCAGCACATTTCGATGACAAAGGACGCTGGTGGAGAGCTGTGAACGATTTTAACAAGCGATTTAAGGTGGGACGGATTTACGAGTTTTTTCGTAGGCTCTGGTAATTCTAGTGTTAAAAGAGGAGAGTTAGGATTCTTCCAGTTTAGCAAAATAAGTCTGCATGCCAAAAGTGTAGTGAATGCAATCACAATTTGTTTGTCCTTCTCCACTTTAAACCCATCTGGAAGAACACCAAACACAGCTCTTAGTGGATTAGGAGCGATTTTGACACCAAGGCTGTCTGAAAGGTGATTAAAAATTTTGGTCCAGAATGACGTTAATTTGGTGCAGGCCCAGAACATGTGACCCAGTGAGGCTAGGACTTGCTTGCAGCGTTTGCAGGTTGGATCTTGCCCTGAAAACATTTTGGAGCGTTTTAGGCGAGACAGATATGCTTGATATATAATTTTGAGTTGTATAATTTTATGCTTTGCGCCTATGGAGCTCAAGTGAATTCTCTGCATTGCTATTTTCCACTCCTTTTCTGATATATTAATTGTGAGATCTGTTTCCCAGTATCCTCTTGGATCTTTGAAAAGGAGGAATTGTAAAATAATTTTATATATTGAAGAGATGGTGTCTGAGTTCTTGAAATTGAGCAATATTTTTTCCAGCGTGGACGAGGGTGCAAGATGAGGAAAATTGGGCAGGTTCTGTTTAACAAAGTTCCTAATTTGAAGATAGTGAAAGAAATGTGTGGCTGGAAAGTTAAATTTACATTGTAATTGTTCATAGGATGCAAAGACGTTGTCTATATAAAGATCTCTAAGCAAGTTTCCAGATATTAAAAACTGCATATGTTTGCGAAGGTTGAAAGAGGTAGTTCTCTTGCAGAGGTGCCACAGATAAATGATTCTCCATCTTAAAATGATTTCTACATTGGTTCCATATTCTGAGTGAGTGAAGCACAATTGGGTTATTAGTATACTGCCAATAACTTGCATTTATTGGGGCACAGAGCAGGGAATATAAATAAGTACTGCAGGATCTTAGTTCTATAACTTATAACATGAGGTAAGCACAAAAGCCGAAATGTGCTTACGCACAGAAAAATCCAGATGCAGGAATCTGTGCGTTCGCCCACTTCCGCGTTCTTCCACTACATAAATCCCGGTCAGCATGAAAGGTAACTCTCGTGCACGCGCGTGCTGTCCTGCCCCAAATCCTCCCAGAATTACGCCTCTTTGAATATGCAAATCTATATAAATTGCCCTTAAGCTCAGCGTTTTGTGAAAAGGCAATGGCAAAAGCAAGAGGGAAAATATAAGAATTTCAGCGAATACCAAGTGGAGGCAAAGAAAAACGTACTATTTATTGATTTAAACAGTGGTTTTAAATCCAGACCTAGATAGGTCTTCTGCCACAGGGGTGATGACATCTAACACTGCAAAGACAATTACAAAGTTTGTAACTGACCACACTTTATCAGACCCCTGGAGATTTCTAAATCCAAACTCAGGAGCATATTTCTTCTACTCACCAGTGCATCATGGCTACTCAAGAATTGATTAATTATTTGTAGATAACAATTTCTTGGCTACAATTAAATCTTGTAAGTACAACACTATTGTTATCTCTGACCACAACCCTTTGATCTTGGAGCTAAACTCATTATGCCCCACATACTCATCTCAGCATTTATTAAGAAATTGTGTTTAGCTGTCTCAGTTTTACACTCTGTAGTGAATAATAAAGGCAAACTTTGCACAATATCATAATAACAAAAATAATGGATATATGTTTTATTAACAACATATTGCAGTTGTTTTTGGGTTTATTATACCTTCAGAATTAGTGATATAAGTGAGGTCAGAGATGTTTTAGATAAGATTTTATCTATGTAGTCAGTGTGCCATTGCTTTGCCCTCTAGGGGGCAGTACCTCTTCAAACCCTAACCTAACATCACATGCATTATTAAGAAAGACCATCAGAGAGTGTTCTTTTTGCATCAGCTGAGGAAATTCAATCTCCCTCAAGCAATTTTGGTCCAGTTCTACACAGCCATTATTGAGTCCATTCCCAGCTCATCTAGAACTGTCTGGTTTGGTGCTGCCTCTGTTGAGAGTGAGTCCAATTTGCAACGTGTCATTAGAGCCTGTGAAAGGGTAATAGGCTGTAACTTACTTCACATTGAAGCCCTATATGAGTCCTGGGTAAGGAAGAGGGCTGTAAAGATTATTGCTGATACTACTCACCCAGGGCATCACCTGCTCCAAAGAGTTTCCCCCGGCAAACGTCTTCGTGCACTGAAAGCAGAAACAACCTGTCATCTAAACACGTGCAGTTATTCTGACTAATCAGGTCTGAGCTTCTACTGAGTATCTATGTTGACCTGCACACTAGACGGCCTGGACATTTTAATCTTAGTGTTTCTTTATTTTTTTTAGTATTGCCCCTGTATGCTGTATCATATGTTATTATTTTATACTAAGGGGCTTTGCCCCTGCTTGCTTTACTCGCCAACCCCCCGGCCTGCGCTATGAACTAGCCTCTTTGCAGTTCTGCCGCTCGCATATGGGGATGTGGATGTACTGTACAATTTAAACAGATTTTTATTTTCATGGGAATTGTTACATATGCATCAATACAACATATAACTGCCCATGATTGAACTTCATTTCTTTCTCTCTATTACATAAAATGACTTTTTTGAATGTTTGGCTGTGAGGTTCAATTGTCTTTGCAAAAGCTATTCTAATGGGAAACGGTAAACATTTTAATACGAATGGCATATCAAGATCTCCTTTGCTGTCTAATGTTATCCACGTTTGGATGTTTGGATTTGTATCTATTATTGGCTGTAGAATTTCTAATATGTCCGATCGTTTAACTCGATTCTGTGTTGCATCGCTTCTCCGTGATCATAAATATAAACCTGACCGAATTGTGGTTTCTTTGAAATTAAACTTGTAGTAGCTTTAATTGTTGCAAGACCACAGATTCTCATAGCGTATGGTCCTGAATCATGTAAATCTACGTTTTGAGCACTGAATGATGCAAACGCGGACGGATTATTGTAGATTTAGATATTTTGCCTGTAGTGTTTGTGGATTGCACTTTCACCAAATATCAAATCTTTTATTTCTCAAGGATACGTCTCTTTATGGGAAGAAACACTACTTTTCCTTGATGGCAACACAAATTAAACGATCTACAAGTCCCCGACTTAAACTTTAAAGCCAAACAATCTCTCTATGTCTATATATTCGATCTCTTTCTGCTGTTCTGTTATTTCACCGTGTAATAATTTCAGTTTGTTTGTGCTAATGCAATCTTTACTATCAGTTTTTTGAGACTTTCGAATTTTAATACTTTCATAATCTCTAACCTGCTCTGCACGTGTATCACGCCAATGTTTTTGAACCTCTTTACGATGTTCTACTTTGTCTTCTACTCTTTGCCTTTTCTTCTTCTACTGTTTGTTTTTCATTTCCGCCCCTGCTTGGACCTGTTAGGTTTTCAATTCATCTCTTGTCACAAAGTCTCAACTCGCGGGACGTGAAATTATCTCTCTGGAAAAGTTTCGCCTCATCCCAAGATTTTTTTATATGATAGAGAGATTTTATCCAGTTATATTTATCTATTGTATACGGTCCTCGTATGTTGCACCAATACTAAGGAGACAGATTCCTAGTACACGTTAGTGTACCTGGCCAATAAAATAAATTCTGATTCTGATATATGGATATATCAAGACTTGATCTTCATTTAAACAGTATCTTTAGATAAAATAATATGTAAATGAAAGAAAAACAAAACAATGAACACTTTTTAATTTACTCAATGAAAAATGACCAGTCATGCCATTCCCATGTGTCCACCCTTGGCTTTGACAGCTGCCATTGCCCCCTCAAGTTGGCATTTCCTCAGACTTTCTCTGACAGTCTCTGATATCAACTGGGAGGAAGTTTTTGTCCACTCCTGGTCAGACCCCCATGTAGTGGGAACTTGCACCATGCTGAACTTTGGGGTCTTGTATTTCATGGATCAAACATGAGAGCCGAGAGAGACACAGACAAGAAATGATAAAAGTGGGGAAAAAAGTGTTTTTTATTTACAGGTGCTTCAAGCAAAAAATGTGTAATAATGAAATCCCCAAACCAATTTAATAAATCTCCCACACACGAATAAAAAATCAGTAAGAGGAAAATAAAAACCCCCAGCCTAATAAAACAACAGATTCATTTTGTGCACCAACACAAATATTTTACATTTTTTTACATGGCCCAACCCCCATTTCAGGGCATCATGATGTTTGGACACAGCAATGTCAAGTCTGTTAAAGCTGTTGTCATATTTAGGCATATCCCTCACATACAATAACTGCTTGAAGTCTGCGATTCATAGACATCATCACATGCTGAGGATCTTCTCTGGTGATGTTCTGTCAAGCCTCTAATGCAGCCATCTTCAGCTCCTGCTTGTTTGGGGGGCTTGACCCTTAAGTTGTCTCTTCAGTATATGTAAGACCTGCTCAGTTGGATTTAAATTGGGTGACTGGCTTGGCCATTAAGAATTTTCAATTGTTTTAGCTTTGAAAAACTCCTGTGTTCCCACAGCAGTAAGTTTGGCTCATTATCTTGTTTTAGGATGAAGTACCATCCAATGAGTTTGGAGGCCATCACTGGAACTCGAGCAGATCAGATGTTTCTACGCACCTTGGAATTCATTGTTTGACTGCAGTCAGCAGTTCCATCATCAGTGAAGAGAAGTGTGCCAGGACCTGTGCCAGCCATACATGTCCAAGCCATAACACCCCTGGCACCATGTTTAACTGATGAGGTGGTCCGCTTTGCATCTTCAGTAGTTCCTTCTCTCCACACTTTGCTCTTGCCATCACTCTGAAGAGATTCATCTTTTTCTCATCTGTCCACAAGACCTTTTCCCAGAATTCTGCAAGCTCTTTGAAATCCTTTTTCTCAAACTGTAGTCTGGCCATCCTGTTTTTGTGGTCTGCATCTTGCAGGGTGTCCTCTGTATTTCTGTTCATGAAGTCTTCTGCTGATAGTCGTCTCTGACACACACATATTGGCCCGCTGAAGACTGTTTCTGATCTGTCAGACAGGAGTTTGGGGCTTTTTCTTGACCATATTGAGGATTCTTCTGTAATCAGCAGTGGTGCTCTTCCTTGGCCTTCCGGTCCCTTTATGATTACTGAGCTCACCAGTGTGTTCTTTCTTCTTAATGATATTCTAGACAGTAAATTTCAGTCATTCTAACGATTTAATGATGTCTTGAATAGTTTTATTCTTGTGTTTCAGCCTCATAATGGCTTATTTGACTTTCATTGTCACAGCTCTTGTCCTAATGTTGAACAATGGGAACTGCAGATTCCAAAGAGTAGGAGTAAACTGAGGTATCTTATGAAGTCATGAAACCCACCTGAGGAATCACAAACACCTGTGATGCCAGTTGTCCCAAACATTATTTTGTTGTCATTTCTACATGGTGTGACTGAAGTGTATGTAAATAATCTCAAATGAAAGTCTGCAATGTGCATTTTAATCACAATGTCTGAATTGTTTAATTTGTAATTTTAAACTGTAGAGGATCAGGGAAAAAATTGCCTTTGTCCTAAACATTATGGAGGGCACTTAAGTCACTGTAAGGTTTCTTTTGTACGTGTCATCATGTTACCTTTTTTAGTACACGCCAAGGGTTTTCAGTCATCCCTCCTCTTTTGGGACTTTATTATATTTTTCAACGTTTTCAGATGTTTTGCCAATTCCCCAGATTTGGGACTGTCACATGCTGAAGCCAGCTGTAGAATTGCCTTTTGTGGAGCTTTTGGATGCCTCACAACTATTTTGCATTTGTGGAAGATTCCACTTTGTGACATGTTGCATAGTCGTTCCTAGTCATTTCCCTGTCCCACCTTTACGTCATGTCTCTAATTTACTCCTTTAGCCCTATATTACATGAAGACAATCAACAGGATGATAGTAATAAGTCATACTTGTCCTTTCGAAATATTCTACATAAAAGTTAATGAGAATTATATACAGTATGTTTGCCAGGAAGTGTTGGCAGAAGTTTGTTTGGCTGGTGACAATATTTGACAGGCATAAGCACATTAAAAAGCAGCTTCGGTTGACTTTAAAGAATTTCTGGCACTTACTGTATGGAAACTGCATTACTTCATGTCGAGAAACATCGCCTTCCTGACTGGATTTCCTTGCTGTTGTTTTGACACTGAGATTTCCTTCTTATGATAAGGAGGATTGATTATTTTTTTGCAGATTTTGGCCAGTCCTCCTCTCTATATATTACATTTACCAGATCTGGTTGCTAGGCAATGTGTTCATTCCACATAACAAACCAAACATTTTGATTAATTACCAGTCTCTTTCGTCTGACCCACTTTCAAGAACAAAGACCACTGCTGGCCATTGTCCTTATCTATTTTCAGTGTCCACTCACAGCAGCCACTCGTTGAGCACGTATTGTTTTAAATTAGTAATCAGATACAGTATCTCAATACTTTCTACAAGTGAAAGATGTTGAATTAAAAGAGGACACGGCTTGAGGATCTCTATGCAATGCAAAGCAGCTCTTTAACAGAACATTTAAAAAAATAATTCTGCTGGAACTCACTGCTATCACACTACAAAATGACCCATAGAAGAGGACAGGAAATCAATTCCCACACATTCTATCAGCAGCCACCAGATAGTGGTGAACTGTGTGCAAATGGGAAGACAGCAAAACCATTGTGCTTCTAGAATTTAAGTGGCAGGTACCCTTATTCCTCATGAATATTCAGTGTTTGTTATGTATTTGTTATGTTGCGGCCTTCTGCTTTACTTTATAGGCTTATTTTTTATATTTGCTGTTCGTGTTACTTGTGTCTTTCCTTACACTTGTAACATAAGTCATTTCCTTCAGGATTAATAAACTTTTTCAAATTCTGATTAAATGTATTTTAATTCATTCAGCAATGCTCGTTACACCAGAATGACAAAATGAAAATTGGATATTACAGTTGTGGCCAAACGTTTTGAGAATGACACAAGTATTGGTTTTCACAAAGTTTGCTGCTTCAGTGTTTTTAGATCTTTTTGTCAGATGTTTCTATGGAACACTGAAGTAGAATTACAAGCATTTCATAAGTTTCAAAGGCTTTTATTGACAATGACCTGAAGTTTATGCAAATAGTCAATATTAGCAGTGTTGGCCCTTCTTTCTTTTTCAAGACCTCTGCAATTCACCCTGACAGGCTGTCAATCAACTTCTGGGCCAAATCCTGACTGTTGGCAGCCCATTCTTGCATAATGAGTTCTTGGAGTTTGTCAGAATTGGTGGGTTTCTGTTTGTCCACCCACCTCTTGGGGATTGACCACAAGTTCTCAATGGGGAGTTTCCTGGCCATGGACCCCAAAATTTTGATGTTTTATTCCCCGAGCCACTTAGTTCTCACTTTTGCCTTATGGCCTGGTGCTTCATCATGCTGGAAAATGCATTGTTGGTCACCAAACTGTTCTTGGGTGGTTGGGAGAAGTTGCTCTTAGAGGATGTTATGGTCCCATTCTTTATTCATGGCTGTGTTCTTAGGCCAAATTGTGAGTGAGCCTTGGCTGACATGAATGGTCTCGGGATGCTTTACTGTTGGCATGACACAGGACTGATGGTACTACCCCTCACCTTTCCTTTTTTTCCGAATGCCCCAAACAATCAGAAAGGGGATTCATCAGAGAAAATGATTTTCCTCCCAGTAGTCCAATCCCTGTAACTTTTGCAGAATATCAGTCTGTCCCTGATGTTTTTCTTGGCTTCATTGCTGCCCTTCTTGATGCCAGGCCATCCTCCAAAAGTCTTCGCTTCACTCACACCTGCCTGCTGCCATTCCTGAGCAAGCTCTGCACTGGTGGTGCCCACAAGCTGAATCAACACTTGCTGGACTTTCTTGGGCGCCCTAAAGCCTTCTTTACTGCAGCAGTAGAAATGGGCTTTTTGGGATGAAGTTCATTTTCATGAACTAATGAACTAATTAATTGCAATTCATCTAATCACTCTTCAGAACATTCTGGAGTAGATGCAAATTGCCATCATTTGTGAAAATTAATATTTGTGTCATTCTCAAAACCTTTGGCCACGACTGTAGAAATATTTGTACATTTGTTAAAACTAAACTAATATAACTCTTCCAACACTTTCTTATGATACTTGAACTTCGCCTCCAGCACATCTCATTCTGTTGATCATCACTGAGATGTTTCTACACCTTGTCTGCAGTCCACCTGTGGTCAATATTGATTGCCTGAACTGATTAGGAAAAAAACACACCTGTCTGTAAAAGATCCACCAGATGAGTAAAAACCAAGCCATACAATTAAAAGAATTGTCTACAGTGTTTAGAGACAGGATTATGCTGAGACATAGATCTGGGGAAGGCTACACAAACATTCCAGAAGCACTGAAGTTTCCCAAAAGCACAGTCAAGTCAAGTTGGGGAGCAAGCACTGGTACAGTGCGTTGCCGCACCCACTACATGGTGAAACAACTCGGGATCCCGGTTGGCAACCTCCCAGGCAGACACGCAGTCCAGTCCTACCCTCCGGAAATGACCCTTCATCTGCCGCAGCCAGGTGTTACGTGAGCGACCCCTCGGAGTGTTCCAACCACTTGGGTCCCCAACAATGAGGATCTTATGAGGCGGGTCACCCTCAGGAAAATGCGCCACATGGCCGTAGTGTCGTAACTGATGCTGCCTCACAATGCAGATAATGTGCCTCATTCGGAAATCCATGAGCAACCGCTTATTCGACACAGAGTCAAACCAATGGTACCCAAGGATTTTCCGGAGAGACACAGTACCAAAGGAGTCCAGTCTTCATCTCAGGTCAGTGGATAGCGTCCATGTCTCACAATCATATAGCAAAAGACAGGAAGCACCAGGACTCTAAAGACTTGGATCTTCGTCCTTTTGCATAGATATCGGGAGCGCCATACACCACTTTCCAGCGATCTCATGACCCCCCATGCTCTCCTAATCCGTCTACTGACTTCACAGGAAGCGTCACCAGAGTCACATGAATGTCACTGCCAAGGTAAGTAAACCTCTCAACAAGGTCAACACTTTCCCTGCAGACAGACACACTGCTGAAGTCCGTGCCTAAGAGGTAAGGCCTGGCTGTTGGTTTTTATCAGGACACTCGCAAGCCCGGACACTCAGACTCCTCAACCAGTCTCTCGAACACCCCGATCAGAGCCTCCATTTACTCCGTGAAGATCACAGCATTGTCAGCAAAGTCAAGATCCATGAATCTTTCTTCACCAACAGATGGCCCACAGCTGCTGGACCCCACGACCTTGCCCAACACCCAGTCCATACAAGCATTGAACAAAGTAGGAGCAGAACACACCCCTGACAAACCCCAGAATCAACTGGAAAAAACGCTGAGGTTCTGCCTCCACTCTGCACAGCACTCACATTACCAGTGTACAGGCCAGGCATGATATTTAGCACCCTCAAGGGGATCCCGTGAACCCTCAGGATGTCCCACAAGGCAGATCGATCAATTGAGTCGAACGCCTTTCAAAAATCGACAAAGGCTGCAAGATATTTGGGTTTGCACTATATGAGAAACCTCAGTGCCAGGATGCGGTCGATGGTAGACTTCTTAGTTGTAAAACCAGACTGATCCGGTCGCTGGTAGGTGAGCAAGTGATCACGGATCCTAATAAGGACAACCCTAGCAAGGACCGAAAGCAGTGTTATCCAGGCGATCACCCTTCCCTTTCCAGATAGGGACGACAAGTCCCGTTTTCCAGTCAGTTGGGATGATACCAGTCTCCCAAATGGAAGCAAAGATTGCTTGCAATGCCAGGAGAATAGCCTTACCACATCTAATTAGGATTGGCAGTTGTACCCAAATCTGAAAGTTCCTCACACAAACTGCATGCAAACTCATTAGAAACAGCCTGGTCTTGGAGTCTGGCCATGTCCAGGTTCATTTTCCTAGTAGGTGGTAACCTACTGGACCTAAACTGGATCCTAAGAGTAGCAACAACAAGTCTGTGGTCAGAATTCACAAACTGGGCACTTCTGTAGACCCTGCAGTTTTGCAAGAGCCTCCAGCATCTGTCCACGAGGATGTGATCGATCTCCTTCACCGCACCAGAGTACCAAGTCTAAGGATGCGGTTCAGGGAGTTGGAACCAGGATCCAGCGATTCGCAGCCCCTGACCATTTGCAAAGTCAATGAATATGGAGCCACTTTCACCACAGTCACCAGACCCATGGGGACCGAGACAATCCTCATAGTCAGCCCTATCAGTGCCAGTGGCTGCATTGAAGTCGCCTATGACCAGAGGAGTGTCACCTCATGGGCACCCATCAACCACCAAGCAAAGCTGCAAATAAAATGTCTCCCTCGCCGACACATCACTCACCACAGTGTCCTCCATAATTCTTAAATGGACAATCATCACTCTTCCTAGAGCTGACCAAACTGAGCAAATATGAAAGAAATGCCCTGGTAAGAGAGGTGAACAACAGCCCGATGGTCACTCTGGCTGAGCGCCACAGAATCTGTGTGGAGATGGTAGAAACTTGTATAGTGATACCCACTACTGCAACACTCCGCTAATCTGGGCCTTACTGAAGAGTGTCACGTGGAATCCTGCTTTGAGTTTGCAAAAAAAGACACCTAAAGGACTCTCATACTATGAGAAACAAATCTCTCTGGTTTGATAAAACCAAAGTTGAACTTTTTGGCCTTAATTCTAAGTGTCCTGTTTGGAGGAAACCAGGCACCGCTCATCACCTGTACAATACCATTCCAGTGGGTGCACAAAACATTCATCAAACCCAAGAAGACCGTAGGCCATAACTGCTGTTAAACGGGCTTCAGTGAAGTACTGAGGAAACTGTCTGAATACTCAGGGTTAATATGAGATATCAATTTCTAATTCTTAATAAATTTGCCCAAATTTCTAAAATTTTGCTCTACATATTCAATCAGGATTATAGTCTGCTACCATAACACATCAAACAGGTAGGCCTGTCATTGTGTACGGACTGAAAAGGTAGATAGTAAAAAATGTTATGAAGGATTACCAGGAGAAAAGACTGCTGTCAATAACAGGCAGGGGTGGATACCAGAAGTCAGAACGAAAGTCTATAAAGCCAAATCACTAACCAAAAATCAAAGTCAAAAACACAGAGCTAGTTTCTATTACTAGGGAAAGAGAGAGAGATGTTAGGATCAGGCTCTGATACAGCGCATTGCTGCACCCACCACATGACAAACCAACTCAGGATCCCAGATTAGGATTCGAGTGCAGACATGCAATGGATGACACCTCAGCACCACACAGGTTCAGATGGAATGGAACCAGTGGGAGGTTTTTTATGGTGGCTGGAGTGCCAATTCTGCCACCACCCCCCAGTTTTTTCCCTGCAGGTTGGAGGGCCTACATGCGCGGCTGGATGCAGAGTAACGTCATACGAGGACCGAGCAATTGTAGGTTAAGGGCCCAACGAAGTAGAGTCACTTTTGCCGTTTACGGGATTGAAACCAACAAACTTCTGATTGTCACTGAAAATCCCAAGCCTCAGAGCCACCACTCCACCTGCCATTGCTTGGAATCATAAAAAATAAGAATTATAAAGTTGCTATATAAATCAGTCTTAGTTAACTTTTATACAGTTGCTTTGATTATGTCATCTGTCTCACAATATTTCCAGATCAAGATCCAACCTGTGAACATTGCAATCGAGCTCCAGCCTCACTGGGCCATATGTTTTGGGTCTGCACCAAATTAACATCATTTTACATTTATCATGTTACAATCCCTCCTAAGCCACTAACAGCTGTGTTTGGTGGGCTCACAGAGGGACTTAAAATGGAGAAGGACAAACAAACTGTAATTGCCTTTACTTCACTTTTAGCACGTAGACTTATCTTGCTCAACTGGAAGAATCCTAACTCTCCTATTTTAAGTCAGTGGATAACTGATGTTATATACTATTGGAAATTGGAAAAAATCAAATTCTCACTTTTTCAAAACTTGGCAGTATTTAAATTGAGGAAGCAGATTCTCTCCCCTCTTCTTTTTTTATTCTATTTATTTTTATTCATTTATTTACTTACATATTTTTACTATTATTAAAGATTTACTCTGCTGACCTAGCTCTCTTTCTCATGGGTGGGGGGTCGATTTGTTTCAAACCTAGTTTTGTTAAACTTGACTTGCATGTATGGAATGTTACATGATTTTAATTAAATTAATAAAATGTTAAAAAAATAAAGACATTGTCTAGACAATTGCCACAAGGTGATGGATGTTACAAATACCCAGCAACAAAGTGAAACAGCAGCAAAAGGACATTAACAAAGCAAGTTTAAGGATACAGATGTATTTTGTGCAGTCCTTAACTTGGTTCATTTCTCTTTATTCCTAAGCACAATTTAAGTCCCTATACACAGCATCTCCTGTTCCATCTCATTCCAAAGGTTCTGTATTGTACTGAGGTCTATGAGATCTAGGGAATGTGCATGCCAGTGAAGTAAACTAAGGCCACTGTCATTTTCAAATAACCAGCTTGAGATGATCTATGCATTACGCAAAGGTAAAAGAACAGATTGTGGCCATAAAGGGATGACGGTGCTTTCATCTTTCCTACAGAGATGTGCAGTGCTAAGACCATCACCTGTGCATTACACCCAGCTTTATAATGAAGCCTGCAGTTCTCCGAGAATTTATTTTCTATGCATCTTATACTAAGTTACTATCCCACATACAGTGGTGTGCAAAATTTTTCAGTCCCTTTCAAAGTCATCCTAATTTTCTGCAGGACAAAAGATTTGTCCACATATTTATGCATTCAGTATCCTTAATGTGAACTCTTCCACTGTAACAATACATTTCTAAAGCCCAAATAAACCATTTTCTGTAGATATTTAACTGAAGAAGAAAACTCCAAGGTTAGTGTTTGCCTAAGTATTCAAGCCCTACACTTTGATACTTTGTTGAGAAGCCTTTTGCTGCAACAACAGCCTTCATTCTTTTGGTTAGGTTAGGTTAGGTTGGGTGGATTAGCGACACTAAATTGGCACGAGTGTGTGGCTGGGATGCATGTGTGTGTTTGCCCTGCGATGGACTGGCATCTTGTCCAGGATTTGTTCCTTCCTTGTTCCCTATGCTAGCTGAGATAAGCACCCCGTGCAACGTGGTTCAAGACTAAGAGGGTTACAAAATTACTGAGTTTAAGCATGGGAAAGATGCTTTATAAATTAAAAAAATCTTTATTATTTCTCATTTTTTGGTTTTTGTACTTGCGATTGGATTTTGATTTCTGAATAGTGGATTTAATTTGTTAACTTTTAGGTGTGATTCTTTCTGGACAACCTTTTTTGACTTATTTTGTACTTGCCGTCTTTTGAAATAAATTACTAAGTACCCTGTTTTTGTCCCTGTGTTTTGTTTTTTTCATAGTTCCTCCTTCCCCTTTTCAAAATTTCCCCATTTTCTGTTGGACTCGTGCAGCCCATGGTACCTGTTTCCCAAGTTTGGGTCCAGTTTGATCTGGGCAGGTATGTCCTACATTTTGTTTAGACCAGTGTGGTGTACTGCTGTGATTTTCATTTCAAGTTGTGCTATTGGGAGTGTTAAGAGTCCCAGAAATCATAACAGAAGAGAAGTGCGTCCTTTAGCTGAATTCAGAAGGTTTTCAGAAATAGGACGGAGACTTTTGTAGCAAAACGTATAAATTGAAGCATCAAGCAGCTCTTCATGATCCCCTTGGCCTCAAAGATGCTGTCTGCAGAAAGTAATGGAGACTGCTATTTACCAAGGGAATAGTGTGTTACTTAAGTGACCTGCTTCTTAGCTAACTAGAACTGCAGTGGTGGTCTGTAGCAGGGTGGTGAAGTGGCTTACGGCACACAGTTACCTTAATCCACATGATGAAATAGCCATTTTAGTGTTATACACGGAGCATCTAAGTTTGTCTGTGCAATGAAAAGTGGCTGATATGAATGATGCTAGTCACAGGTTCAAGACGGCATGTTTTTTGTTCGCAGATTGCATATCTTGGTCAGGTTGGGGAGCATGCACTGGTACAGCAAGTTACTGCACCCACCACACAACAAAACAGCTCGGGATCTTGGTTAGCAACCCACCAAGGGCAGACACGCAGTCCAGTCCCACCCTCCGGAAATGACCCTATATCTGCCCAAGCCAAGTTTTACATGGGCAACCCCCTGGCCTGGTCCAGCCACTCAGGTCCTCAACAATGAGGATCCTGCAAACTGGATCACCCTTGGGTAATCACGCCATATGGCCGTAGTGCCGTAACTGACGCTCCCTCACAATGCAGGTCATGTGCCACATTTAGGACTCTGTGAGCAGCCGCTCACTCTACACAAAGTCAAACCAGCGGTACCCAAGGATTCTCCGAAGAGACACAGTATCGAAGGAGTCCAGTCTTCGTCTCAGGTCACTGGATAGCGTCCATGTCTCACAATCATATAGCAAGACAGGAAACACCAGGACTCTAAAGACTTGGACATTCATCCTTTTGCAGAGATATCGGGAGTGATACAAACCCTTTTCCAGCAATGTCATGACCCCCCATGCTCTCCCTATCTGTCTACTGACTTCATAGGAAGAGTCACCAGAGACATGAATGTCACTGCCGAGGTAAGTAAATCTCTCGATAAGGTCGACACTCTCTCTGCAGACAGACACACTGCTGATGGCTGTGCTCAAGAGGTCATTAAATGCCTGGATTTTGTTTTTTGTCCAGGACACTCGCAAGCCCAGACACTCAGACTCATCACTCAGTCTCGAGAGCCCCAATGAGAGCGTCCTTTGACTCCACGAAGATCACAGCATCAGCACAGCACCAACAGATGCCCCACAGCCACTGGAGTCACCGGCCTTGCCCAACACCCACTCCATGCAAGCATTTAACAGAGTAGGAGCAGAACCCATCGCTGATGAACCCTAGAATCAACTGGCAAAAATGCAGAGGTTCTGCCTCCACTCTGCACAGCACTCACAGTACCAGTGTACAGGCCAGCCATGATATCCAGCAACTTTGAGGGGATCCCGCGAAGTCTCAAGATGTCCCACAGAAGGGACTGCTTCCAGCCAGTATTTTAACCTCAGTTTTAAATGGATTTATTTATTGGGATTTCATCCTCCACATTTTCACCCTGATTTTAATGGATCAGTTATTTATTTATTGATGCTTTGAACACTGCACTTTAATTGGACACTGTTTGGATTTGTTTGTTGTTTTAAATAAAAGCACTTTTGTACTTTGCACCTTCCCCTTGCTTCATTTGGTGTCCTCACTGTCCAGCTCATCCAGTTACATTACTGACGGTGTCGGGTTCAAGAGGCTCCCAAAAGAGAAGGGATCATGGAGCAGGAGCCAAGAGAATTACTTAACATATTTTGATCTGGTTTTTTTTCTATAATTTGGTTGAACATTCCAGTTGATTTTGTGACTTCTCTCATCGCGCTAATCCAAGAGACAGGCTGCGGGCCAAGGGGAGGCAGGACCTCAGGAGTAGGGAGCCGGGCAGAGCCCTCCTCACTCACTCGCCGGCTTCCGTTCAAATCGATCTACCTCTGGCCACGTTTTGGAGCGTACCTTGCCTCCACTTAGCTAGCGATACCTGTTTGTTTATTGATTTTTAAATTTCGCTATTATGCAGGCGGAGCTGTGGAGTGTAGCTAGTTCTTTATAAACTCGAGCAAATGTAGTGCATGAAAGTCCCAGGAAGGCCCTCACAAAGATGCCACGGTCAAAGTGGTCTAGGCCATGAATCTTTGTAATGTTTGGTTGAGCAACAACTAAACCTCTTGCCTGTATCAGCCTGCAGTTAATATTAAGTTGGCGCCATGGCATTGACTGTTTGGAGATGTGGGCCATCATCAATCTAAAAACGTGGCCACTACAATGTTAAATAGTCAGAGAATACTCAACCAGCCAGTCCATCAGGCCAGAAATAAAATCTTTCAATCCAGGTCCACTGGATGGGTTTATAAGGAGTGAAGCACTGAGGTTCCAGCTTTGAGGTTTAAAGTACAATTAATTAAAACCACTAAGCCACAGTGTACTACAGATAAAGTTCAGAACGAATCATCACAGGACTTAGGATAGAAAGAGTCAATGTTGTTAAAATATTGATCATTTGAAAGAATAAAAGTGGCACACTGCCCAGGTGGATCAAAAGTAAAGACTGAAAGAGCCTCTGGGAAAAGGATTTACAGTACTAGAATAAACTGTGAAAAGTGCTTTAATTATAGCGACTCATGTCTGGTATGCCACTAAAGCTGACATGTACAGTATTTATATGCATACATCCTCTAATTAGAGAATCGCTTACATTATGCGACAGTAATATCAAATGAGAATACTGACCTCTGCGTAGCTTCCAATTAAATTATCCATACTTTTGTATGTTTATCGTGTTCTACAATGGAACGAAGTAATAGCAGCCATTCAGGAGAAGTACTCTGCTTCATCAAATGCAATCTGCATTATCATTTTTCATTCCAGCAGGTAATTAGTGCTTTGAAACATTAAGCATCTAACATTAGCGCATTCTAGGTAAAAACTATAATATTTTTTTATTCTCCATTGAGCAGCTGATTGAATGAAAAATACGGAAAGTGGATTTCTGATTTTATCATCTTTGTTCTCAACCCCATAATGTTAAATCATGGAAGAATTTTGCAAAATGGTGTTTTAGGAATTTGAATAAAACTCATTAAAATACCTCAAAAATATTTGACTCTAAGCAAAGTATAATGATGATTAATAAAACTCATTAAGATACCTCAAAATATTTGACTCAATACAAAATCTAACGATGGTAGCATTGTGGCACAGTGTTCACAGCTGCATGGCACCAGCGTTCTGGGTTCATATCCCAGAATTACAACAACATTTATTTTTATAGCACATTTTTATATAAAGAGTGTTGCTTAAAGTGCATTACAAGATGACAAACAAAAAAAAAAATACAAAGAAAGAAAAACAAATAAGAAGCAGAACTAGATAAAAATTTGAAATAGATAAAAATAAGGAGGAGCAAATGACATACCAAAAAAACAGATACGAATAAATCGATACACACATAACACAGACGTACTGAAGTAATAAAAAAACTCAATTCTTTTTAAATCGATTACTCCAATGCTATGGTAGGATGGCCAGGGAGGACAGAAAAAATGAAATAAAAACATTAATAGAAAAACTCCAGAGGGGTGAAAGGTGGAGAAAAAAAGAGAAAATCTGCAGGGGGTTCCAATGCCACTAGGTGTCCATCCATCCATTTTCCAACCTGGTATATCCTAACTACAGGGTCACGGTGGTCTGCAGGAGCCAATCCCAGCCAACACAAGGCGCAAGGCAGTAAACAAACCCCGGGCAGAGTGCCAGCCCAACGTAGGGCACATGCACCAAGCACACAATAGGGATAATTTAGGAGCCATAAGGTGCTCTAAACTAATATACAGTAAATTTATTTAATTAATCCTTATTGTCTTTTAACACTAGAATCCCTGAAGCCCACAAAAAAACTTGTAATCCCGGGCCACCTTAAATTCCTTCGCACCTCTGCATCAGTGTCTTTTGTTTTGCAAATGTGTCAATCAGTACAAGCAGCAAGCTGCCTGCTCCCATCCACCCCACCGATGGAGTTGAGTCTGTTGCAAAATTCTCAGAGCTCAGGTCTCTTTATCTGGGAGTGAGGTGCCTGGAATTGTGGAGGGTAAAAGATATATTATTTGGAATACATACATTTCATGTGTGTTCCGTGTCTACAATGATCTGGGCAAGTGAAGGATGGCAGGAAATGTGAGGCAAGAAATGCAGAACACATACCTAAAGCAGAAACGTTTTCCATGTTATACTAATAATGACGTGAAGTGTATAATGTGTGAAGATTTTAGTCCAAATATCAAATAAACATGTGTGCTTTTATTCAAGAATATAACCAAAGTAAAAAAAAAAAAAAAATCATTCAATTTACATGTTGCTGTCAATGAGTTACAAACCCAAGCTAAAATGTCAATTGACAAAACATTTATTCGTATTCTTGAATGGTGTAGAGGTAAGAACTGTTGCCTTATAACCCAAAGGATCTGGGTTTGAGGCCGAGCGCTATGTGTTTTGAGTAGTGAGCTGCTATTATTATTATTATTACCATAATATAATAAAAGCATTCATTTGATTTGAGTCCGTAACCACCCGGTGTAAATTTCGGCCACTTGTATAAATTAGCACTTGTTTTTTTATTATTCAGTGGTGCAACGAACTTGCCTCTCCCTCTCTGAGTTGGTGTCGTTAATCTCCATTCTTTTCACAAGAGCAGCGCTGTAGCTGAGGCCTGCTCAGAACTATTTTTGTTGTGCCAGCAATCAAAGATATGGTGTCCCGTGACATGCTGATTGTTAAATATTTTGAAATATTGACTTATTTTCAACTTTGTTAAATAAAATAAACAATCATGGGAAAGATAGTCTTCGTAAAGCAACTTTATTTAATATTTCGAGTGAAGGGAAACACGTTTTTTGGGTCTGTTTCGATGGTTAATGCTATTATTAAACTAATTCTGTCAAGTGTCCTTTGGTTCAGTGTTATTAGAACAAAAATGGCGCTACTTTTTGGGGACTGGAAATACTTTCAAATACTTTCATGTTTTCATTTTAAATTAGTTATAATTAGATGTTTACATTATAAAAATTCAGAGAACTTCTTAAAGAAGAGATGCCTGCATGTTTGTCCTAGTAGTGCCTAAACCACTGAATTAAGATACAAACATTAAGATGTTTGCTCATGCTGAATGTCACTGCTGCAGTGGCTCAGACTTTAGTGAATGTAATATAACTCACACAAACAGAGCTGTAAGCAAAGAAGCAAACACAAAACAAAAAGGTTTGGGGGGGCACCTGAGACCCCATAAAAATAAACGAAAGCAAAATGATCCTTTAATACCAAGATGAAACTGACGTCTTTTCAGAAGGGAATCCAAAACAGATCTGATTCAAAATGGCCACACCTCATATGGATTCCA
>JANRMT010062852.1:10448279-10476417 GCA_026402145.1 Polypterus bichir lapradei
TCCAAAACAGATCTGATTCAAAATGGCCACACCTCATATGGATTCCAGGCAGGAAGGGGCGGGTCCAAAAGGGCAGACTACAGAAGTGATGTCAGAGGTGGACCGGCTGTCAATCTTCCATTCTGTAGAGAGAAGAAGAGAGAAGGCGATAGAACACAGTGCCAAACCCTGGAGCGGAGGGTTATTACCATCACTAGAGCCCTTAAGTTACCTCACATGTGACAGAGGGTAGTCTGAATTATTTTATGTTTGGAAGAATGTTTTGACAATAAAAAATGGAGAGACCCTACATTTACTCTTACTTTTGATACATAAGTACAAGTAATATAAGGTATTCAGCAATTTCTACTTGAATAGTTTGCTCAAGGGCGAATTTTACGTTACAGAAAGATATTTCTCCTTTTACTCATGTAATACTTTATACAACACTCGGTTAGGGAAGCAACATAAACTCAACAATATTAAATCCACTGTTTAAAAGGAAATCATGGTACAAAGGAAAGAAATTTTCAAACGTCATACACATAGGGACTGAGGCGGCCATGGAATTCTGTCAGACTGCAGAAATGAGGAGCTGACATTGATCAGATAGTGTAGCCTAAATAACATGCCAAAGAAAAGAAAAGAACTGATGGTGGATTTTAACCAAGGTTTCTTATTTTACAGGCCACTCTCACCCTCACATATAAATGGTCCATATTCAACACTCTGAAAAAGGTGGATAAAAATTTTTCTCTTACACTCAAGGTTAGAAGACCTTTTAAACTATTATTAACGAACACAAAATGGCATGTGTTCATGCATACGGCCTCTGCTTTATGATACCAGGATCTGACTTTACAGATGACTGCTTGAAGATGAATGGCTTGTCCAGGAATGTGCGCCTGTTTTTACCTTGGAAAGGACTCAAGCATGTCAGAATGGGAGCTGTCTTTAACAACATTTCACAGTTTTCAGTAACATTAATGCAGCCAAATAATTACATTGTTTCTTAGAGAAAAGGATCGTATATATACACTATTTTTTTTTAAATCTCTAATTCCAGGGTGTCCATAACTTTCTCTTAACATACTCTTTAGCTTTATTAAAGTTTATACAGTGTATGTATATATATATATATACACAGTTAGGTCCATAAATATTTGGACAGAGACAACTTTTTTCTCATTTTGGTTCTGTCCATTACCACAATGAATTTTAAATGAAACAACTCAGATGCAGTTGAAGTGCAGACTTTCAGCTTTAATTCAGTGGGTTGAACTAAACGATCGCATAAAAATGTGAGGTAACTAAAGCATTTTTTTAACACAATCCCTTCATTTCAGGGGCTCAAAAGTAATTGGACAAATTAAATAACTGGAAATAAAATGTTCATTTCTAATACTTGGTTGAAAACCCTTTGCTGGCAATGCCAGCCTGAAGTCTTGAACTCCTGGACATCACCAGATGCTGGGTTTCCTCCTTTTTAATGCTCTGCCAGGCCTTTCTTTCAGTTGCTGTTTGTTTGTGGGTCTTTCTGTCCGAAGTTTAGTCTTCAACAAGTGAAATGCAGGCTCAATTGGGTTAAGATCAGGTGACTGACTTGGCCATTCAAGAATTTTCCACTTCTTTGCTTTAATAAACTCATGGGTTGCTTTGGCTGTATGTTTTGGGTCATTGTCCATCTGTATCATGAAACGCACGTCGCCCAATCAATTTGACTGCATTTAGCTGGATTTGAGCAGACAGTACGTCTCTGAACACCTCAGAATTCATTCGGCTGCTTCTGTCCTGTGTCACATCATCAATAAACACTAGTGTCCCAGTGCCACTGGCAGCCATGCACGCCCAAGCCATCACACTACCTCTACCGTGTTTTACAGATGATGTGGTATGCTTTGGATAATGAGCTGTTCCACGCCTTCTCCATACTTTTTTCTTGCCATCATTCTGGTAGAGGTTGATCTTGGTTTCATCTGTCCAAAGAATGTTTTTCCAGAACTGTGCTGGCTTTTTTAGATGTTCTTTAGCAAAGTCCAATCTAGCCTTTCTATTCTTGAGGCTTATGAGTGGCTTGCACCTTGCAGTGCACCCTCTGTATTTACTTTCATGCAGTCTTCTCTTTATGATAGACTTGAATATCGATACGCCGACCCCCTGGAGGGTGTTGTTCACTTGGTTGGCTGTTGTGAAGGGGTTTCTCTTCACCATGGAAATGATTCTGCGATCGTCCACCACTGTTGTCTTCCATGGACGTCCAGGTCTTTTTGCGTTACTGAGTTCACCAGTGCTTGCTTTCTTTCTCAGAATGTACCAAACTGTAGATTTTGCCACTCGTAATATTGTAGCAATTTCTCAGATGGGTTTTTTCTATTTTCGCAGCTTAAGAATGGCTTCTGTCACCTGCATGGAGAGCTCCTTTGACCGCATGTTGTCTGTTCACAACAAAATCTTCCACATGCAAGCACCACACCTCAAATCAACTCCAGGCCTTTTATCTGCTTAATTGGTAATGACATAATGACGGACTTGCACACACCTGCCCATGAAATAGCCTTTGAGTCAATTGTCCAATTACTTTTGAGCCCCTGAAATGAAGGGATTGTGTTAAAAAAATACTTTAGTGGCCTCACATTTTTAATGCAATCGTTTTGTTCAACCCACTGAATTAAAGCTGAAAGTCTGCACTTCAACTGCATCTGAGTTGTTTCATTTAAAATTCATTGTGGTAATGTACAGAACCAAAATTAGAAAAAAGTTGTCTCTGTCGAAATATTTATGGACCTAACTGTGTATATATATATACACATACACTGTATAAACTTTAATAAAGTTATGGACACCCTGGAATTAGAGATTTAAAAAAAAAAATGAGTTGAAATAAAGTTGAGATAGATAGATAGATATATAGATAGATAGATATAGGGTGGTCCAGATCTAATTATGCAGATCAAGATCGTCTGGATAACTTTCATTTATACGGGGACGATTCCAGTTCGGCGCGAAGACGACTCTTCATGTCGTCAGTTTGCACACTTCTTGATGGTCCAGGATTTTTCGGGTGATTTTATATGTTATAAACTTAATAAGTTATAGCGTAATGAAAATTGCATAATTAGATCTGGACCACCCTATAGATAGATAGATAGATCTTTATTGTCATTGTCACTGTTGCAAAGGAACAACGAAATTGAAGGTGCAGTTGACTCAGTGTGAGGCATAAGAGTTAAAAATACAAGAGAGAAAATAATAACAAACCGAATAGTAATAAAAGTACTTTACAAAATATACAAATTGCACTGATTAAATGTACAAATTGCACTGATTGACTTAAGGTCTGTATTGCACATTGGGAGAATGATACGGAGCTGTTTTATTCTGAGTTCAGGGCCATGATTGCTTTTGGATAAAAGCTGTTTTTAAGGCGGTTTGTCCTTTTTTTCATTGCTCGGTATCTCTTGCCCAATGGCAAAAGCTGGAAGAGGCAATGACCGGGATGTGATGAATCCTGTGAAATGTCTATTGCTTTTTTGCGGCATCGGGAGGTGAAGATTTGTTCCAGAGTGGGCAGGGTACAAACAATTGTTCTCTCCGCTGTCCTGATGACCCTGTGGAGCGCTTTCCTTTCTGAGGAAGTGCAGTTGCCGTACCACACACACAGTCCGTACGTAAGCACACTCTCTATGGAACAGTGATAAAAGGCAAGGAGCAGATTTTTGGGGAGATGATTCTTTGTGAGGGTTCTCAGAAAATACAGTCTCTGCTGCGCCTTCTTCAGCAGCTCCTTGGTGTTGGCGCTCCAGGTCAGGTCATCCTCCAGCTCAATGCCGAGAAACCTGAACATTGGGACCCTGTCCACACAGGCCCCGCCAATGATGAGTGGCTGGATGTCAGTTTTGTTTTTTCTAAATTCAATAACAAGCTCCTTGGCTCAATATCTGTATGAGGACTGTTCACATTTGCTGCACTAGATGGAATACTATCTGCAATATTGCAGGCTTGCAGTTTTTATAGGCACCCTGGCTGCTGGTGATAGAATGCAAACTTATACTATGGGTGACTCATCCATTGCTGATATAACTTGTTAGTGCCGTTACAATACTAAAACACTCATTTATACAATGATTTACACAGGGATCTGCCAAAATGCACAGAGTGCATTATTTACACCGACTGATGAAAATATGATACTGTATATAATTTTCAGAAAAGAAGGAGTTAACCAAAGTGAAAAGGACAAATTATTTGGCCTCTGGCCTCAGTGGCAACAAAATTGATGAGAAATGTTTTCAAAGCTTCTTCTGACAAATTCAAAATTTCAACCACAAGGTTAAGATGTCAACCAAACTAAAAAACAAAAAGGAAGATTTATGGCCAGAAAGCCAGGTCTATTTCAGGTACTATTTTTCAGGACAGAGATATTCATTGTTTCTTCTACTCGGTGGTAGAACAGATAATAAATCGTTTCACAATTCCTGAAATGTAAACTTTTTAAGGGCTGGCTGACCAATTAGTGAGCAAATGTAAACTGGGTCCAGTAGAGAAGTACAAACTTCTAAACTTTATATTACAGTGAATTCAGAAAGTATGCAGGTGCCGTGCAGTTGTGTTTCGGGGTTTTAGGGCTAAGTGGCGCCACCTGCATGTCACAATATACAATTTTTATATTTCTTTATGTCAAACCTCTCTGCATACAGCTGCACACATTGGATTTTGAAACAGTTCATTTTCTGCCGACTTTACTTTGTTGTAACTTTACTTTCACATGGAGAAATTTGACATTTTGCCCATCAATCTACACTCAATGACCAGTAATGGTTTGCAAATTTATTAAGAAAACTGAAATCTCAGACAGATAGATGCGGCACTCCAGATTGTGGTCAGGTGCATCCTGTTTATTCTAATCCTTGAGATGTGTTGAGAACTTCATTGACGTCAACCTGTGTCAAACAGAATTGATTGGACATCATTTAGAAATGCACACGTGTACATGTGTAATGTCATGCGCATGGGAGACAACTTATGGGCTCTGGTAATGATGATTACTCATCGAACCAAGGGTTGGCGCTATGGTCAAATGCCTTCTCTCTTCCCCGCTCTTCAGAATGGAAGACTGACTGCCACTCAACTGCTAACGTCACTTCCATTGTTAGCACTACTGGATCCGCCCCTTCCTGCCGTTTGACTACATAACCCGGGAACCCACTATCTTGTTCTCAGTTATCTTCTGAATTTGTATCTGGAAAGACGTCTCCACAAAAGATTGTGTGTTGCATTTTTGTGCATTCTTTCAAATTAAAGGGGGTCACCAAGGTAGTGCCCCAACTCTTCAGTTTGTTCTGTCTCCTTTGTACAATATATAAAGTCCCACAAGTCACATTGCATGTCACAACAAAGATCAACATACAAAGTAAAAAGTATGTGAACCCTTTGGAATTAGCTGGTTTACTGCATGAATTGGTCATAAAAAGTGATCTGATCTTCATCTAAGTCACAGGTACTGATATACCACAATATACGGTGTCCATTTTAGGACATCCTCCGCCCTCCGAGAAAAATCCATCCTTTCTACTACCTTCGACAAAATATTCCTCCTTCCTGCGAAGAATCCCCCGTCACAACTCCCTTCCTCCTCTCTCCTCCCCTCCCTCCTTCCACCACCGTCCGCTCTTAGTTCTAGTTCTCCAATGTCCGTTTTTCATCATCCACCTTCAGCTCTCCGTCAACCCCCACAATCCCCCTAGCGCACATCATGAGATCTTCGTTAATGAAGTGACGTAATACTCCACCTCCACCTTCTTAACAAGTTCATTATTTGTCAATTATATTTCACAGTAAGAATTTACAGCATGACTCAAATGCGGGAACGAAGGTAAATGACGTTAATTGTTGACTGTCTTTTAATACTGTGTAAGCATACATATTAACATGTGTGCATTAAAACGTGTGCTTTTACGGGGTGATTTCTCAGGCTTAAAAGCTCACCTTTTATTGAAAAAGGTAAACGCAAACTTTTTTCATTCTGAAGGGCACAAACCACGTCGGATTTCAGCCGTTAAACGCGAAAAAATTTCGGTACACCAGATAAATAAGCGCAACATATTACCAGTTGTATTGTATGCTTACAATACATATAGAAATGTGTTAATCGTTAACTAATAGTATGGGATGGTGTTTTTCGACTCAGCTACAGATGCCGAACTGCTTTCGAAATTTACGAACGCCTTGATTTAAATGATTCCATGTCTTGGTGGGTTTGCGTAGCTTCTTGTCAGTATCTTTACACCTGTTTTTAAGGCTTATTGACTGAAAGGGGCTTTCATGAAAAAAGTTAGGGCTTTGCTACAGGATACACCCTCCACAAGTCAAGGAAGTAAAAGGAAGGCTGCGCTACCTTCTTCCAGATTGGCCCCAAGGCGTTCGTATTTTTCCAAAGCAACAACAACAGCAACAGCAATATTTATTTATATAGCACATTTTCATACAAAAAAATGTAGCTCAAAGTGCTTTACATAATGAAGAATAGAAAAAATAAAAGACATAGTAAGAAATTAAAATAAGTCAACATTAAATAACATAGAATAAGAGTAAGGTCCGATGGCCAGGGAGGACAGAAAAAACAAAAAAAAAACTCCAGACGGCTGGAGAAAAAAATTAAATCTGCAAGGGTTCCAGGCCACGGGACCGCCCAGTCCCCTCTGGGCATTCTACCGAACATAAATGAAACAGTCCTCTTTGTATTTAGGGTTCTCACGGAAGGACTTGAAGAAGATGGTCATGCAGACTTCTAGCGATTAGTCCATCAATGTTGAAGCATCATGACAAAGAAACCAGAAAAAGAAGCAGAAGAAAGAGTAGGGGTTAGTACGGGTTTTAGAGCCACCATGAATAGTTATTATAATGAATTGAACATACAGAGTATCAGGATTAAATTAAGGTGAAGTTATGAGAAGGCCATGTTAAAGTAATGTGTTTTCAGCAGTGTTTTAAAGTGCTCCACTGTATTAGCCTGGCGAATTCCTATTGGCAGGCTATTCCAGATTTTAGGTGCATAACAGCAGAAGGCCGCCCGCCTCACCAATTATAAGTTTTGTTCTTGGAATTCTAAGGAGACACTCATTTGAGGATCTGAGGTTACAGTTCGGAATATAAGGCGTCAGACATTCCGATATATAAGATGGAGCAGATTATTTAAGGCTTCGTAAACCATAAGCAGTATTTTTAAGGTCAATTCTGAATGACACAGGTAACCAGTGTAGTGTCATCAAAACTGGAGAAATGTGCTCAGATTTTCTTTTCCTAGTTAGGATTCTAGCAGCTCCATTCTGCACTTGTTGCAAACGATTTTTGTCTTTTTTGGGTAGTCCTGAGAGGAGTGCGTTACAGTAATCTAAACGACTGAAAACAAAAGCGTGAACTAATTTCTCAGCATCTTTCAATGATATAAGAGGTCTAACTTTTGCTATGTTTCTTAAGTGAAAAAATGCTGTCCTAGTGATCTGATTAATATGTGAATTAAAATTCAGGTTACAGTCAACAGTTACCCCTAAGTTTTTTACTTCCGTCTTGACTTTTAATCCTAATGCAGCAAGTTTATTTCTGATAACCTCATTGTATCCATTATTGCCAATCACCAAAATTTCAGTTTTCTCTTTATTTAGCTTGAGAAAATTACTATTCATCCAGTCAGAAACACAAGTAAGACATTGTGTTAGTGAATCGAGAGAGTCGGTGTCATCAGGTGCTATTGATAAGTACAGCTGTGTGTCATCAGCATAGCTGTGGTAGCTCACATTGTGCCCTGAGATTATCTGACCTAACGGAAGCATATAGATTGAGAAGAGCAGCGGACCCAGGATAGGGCCTTGTGGAGCACCATATATGATATCATGTGTCTTTGAAGTATAATTACCACAACTAACAAAGAATTTTCTCCCTGCCAGGTAGGATTCAAACCAATTTAAGACACTGCCAGAGAAGCAGTTGTGGTCTCCATCGGCATCTGTAGCTGAGTCGAAAAACACCATCCCATACTATTAGTTAACGATTAACACATTTCTATATGTATTGTAAGCATACAATACAACTGATAATATGTTGCGCTTATTTATCTGGTGTACCGAAATTTTCTCGCATTTAACGACTGAAATCCGAGGTGGTTTGTGCCCTTCAGAATGAAAAAAAGTTCCCTTTACCTTTTTAATAAAAGGTGAGCTTTGAAGCCTGAGAAATCGCCCCGTAAATGCACACGTGTTAATATGTATGCTTACACAGTTTTAAAAGACAGTCAACAATTAACGTCATTTACCTTCGTTCCCGCGTTTAAGTCGTGCTGTAAATTCTTACTGTGAAATATAATTGACAAATAATTCGGTGAATGAACTAGTGAAGAAGGTGGAGCTGGAGTATTACGTCACTTCATTAACGACAATGCTGTGATGTGTGGGGGGCGGGGGGAGTGTAGGGGTTGACGGAGAGCTGAAGGCAGATGACGGAGATAGGAAGGTGGATGACGGAAAACGGACATCGGAGAACTGAGAGCGGACGGTGGTGGAAGGAGGGAGGAGAGGGGAGGGAGGAGGGGTGATGGGGGATTCCTCGCAGGGAAAAAGAATATTTTGTTGAAGGTAGTAGAAAGGATGGAGTTTTCTCGGAGGGAGGAGGATGTCCTAAAATGGACACTGTAATACATGAGATTAAGCCAAAGACACACAAAAAATTCTATTCTTTCATGTCTTTATTTTACAAACGCATTCAATCTTCACAGTGGTAGTGGAAAAAGTAAGTGAACACTGTTTGACCCTCCTGGCAGCAATGACCTCAACCAGGCACTTCCTGTAACTGCAGGACTTGAAGAGAGCCATAAACAGAAGACAACCAAAGAATATGGAAGAGTTGAGGCAGCTCTGCAGATCAGACGTACTCATTGTGTGGGAGGGATTTTGAGCCCACTCTTCCCTGCAGAGCTGCCTCAACTCTTCCATATTCTTTGGTTGTCTTCTGTTTATGGCTCTCTTCAAGTCATTCCACAGCATCTCAATAGGATTGAGATCTGGGCTGTGACTGGGCCACTCCAAAAGGCGGAGTTTGTTCTTCTGAAGCCATGGTGCTATGGATTTGCTGCGATGTTTGGGCTCATTGTCCTGTTGCATCACCCAGCCTCATCTGAGCTTAAGTTGACGGACAGACACCCTCACGTTATCCTGGAGAATTTGTTGATAAACTTGTGAATTCGTTTTCCCTTCAATGATGGCAAGCTGTCCAGGCCCTGATGCAGCAAAGCAGGCCCAAATCATGATGTTCCCTCCACCATACTTTATTGTAGGGATGATGTTTTGATGTTAATATGCAGTGCTCTTTTTACGCCAAATTAAGTTCTGCTGGTTCCTCCCAAATAGTTCAATTTTGGTTTCATCACTCCACAAAACATTTTCCCAGTACCGTTGTGGAGTGTCCAAGTGCTCTTTCACGAACTTCAGGTGTTCAGTAATGTTCTTTTTTGATAGCAGTGGCTTCTTTCTTGGTGTTCTGCCATGGACTCCTTTCTTATACAATGTTTTGCGTATAGTTGACTCCTGAACAGAGATGTTAGCCAGTTCTAATGATTTCTTCAAGTCCTTTGCTGTCACTCTAGGGTTCTTCTTTACCTCATTGCTGACTTTGCGTTGAGCTCTTGGAGTCATCTTGGCAGGGCGCCCACTTCTAGGCAGAGTACCCACAATACCAGATTGTCTCCATTTATAGACAACTTGCCCAACAGTAGACTGATGAATGTCTAAAATCTTTGAGATGACTTTGTAACCCTTTCCAGCCTTCTGTAGATGAACAATTCTCAATCGTAGCTCTTCAGACAGCTCTTTTGTGCGAGGCATGATTCTCATCTGGATATGCTTCTTGTCAAAAGCTCAAACTCAAACTTTAGAGTGTTTTTCTATCAATCAAAGTCATTCAAGGCCACACCTCTGAACTAGTTTCATTAAATGGACTCCTGGTGTGCGAAATTCTACCTGCAATGAGCTTTTTAAAAAGTCATTAGCTTAGGGTTCACTTACTTTTTCCAACCTTCAGTTTCACAGTTTGAATGATTTATTCAATATGGTCAAAAATTCTCTGAAAATCTGTGTATCTTCAGTTATAGGAGACTCTGTGTTTGTTCATTATTGGGACTGACATGAAGATATGACCATGTTTTATATGGGAATTAGACATAAATATAGATAATTCCTAGGGGTTCACATACTTTTTACTTTGACTGTAAACTTTAATTATCAAGAATATTAAAAGTATACTTACTCATAAAGAACCTATAAAATATGTTTAGGAAGACACTGTGTACACTGGAAATTCCAAAGGACTGCAAAAGGGCAAATATTATCCCATTATATAAAAAGGGTGACCGGGCACATCCAAGCAACTGTAGGCCAGTAAGCTTAATGTGTATCACAGGAATATTAATGGAAGGTCACGTGCGTGCAGCGACAACATCATTGAAATAACGCAATGTTTTGTTTTGAGTTTTTGGAATAAACTTCCATAGTAGTATTAGCCAGGCACCTTTTATGAAACTGTCAATCAAAATGACCTTTAAGCCACCCCATGATGTCATACCGGAAGTCCCACCCCCATGACATAAGACCGGAAGTTCCACCCCATCGTCCCCTGATGGCGTCACAGCCACCCCTTTGGCACCGCCCCCGGTGGTGGATTGGTGAAGGGCACCCAGTCCCCACCCAGACTCCGCTTTGAACCCGTCCCCGACACCTGATTGGTTCAGGAAACTGTCAAGGGGATTTTGATGGATGTCTGCCCCCTCCTTGAACTCACCACCGCCCCCCACCCACTTCCCAGCCCCTCTCTCCCGAAAAAAGAGCCCGGGCATGTTACAGCCTTTACCTCGACAAGATCAGACATGCCCAAGGTCGTCCCTGAACCAGTCCGGCCACGTTCCCATCCGTACCCTTTCGGCCTGAAGGGCCTGCCTCGGCCCCCGGTGAGGCAGCACCTGATGGTCGGCCTCCCCACACTTCCCAGTCCACTCTCCAGAGAATGTGTGCTCCCTGCTGAAAGCCCTTCTGAAAGTGCGGTATGAAACAGCGAAGCATCTTCTTCGGTTCTATTCTAATATGAAAACAAAATTAAAATATCTATCTCATCTTTGCTTTTTGACTTGCAGCTCCAGGCTTTTTTGCCCATCTCACAGACAGAATCTGCAGTAAAAACAGCCTTAGCGGTGATTCAAGCTTCCCATCTCACAGAAAGAAATCAAGCAGCCCCACGCTTTTAGCAGCCCCTGTGAGCATTTCTCAGCCCCAGCTTTTAGCAGATCCCTTGTAAGCAGGCCTGTGTGACTGCTTTCTCTCTCTTGTGACAGATTTAGGGTTTCCTCGCACCCTTGTACCCTCGGACCACACGTCAGACACCAGATAAAAGTCCAAATAATTATTTATTATAATAATAAAGTGCACAAAGCACACTCTCCACCACTATACTCATAAATACTCACAAATACTACAATAAATCAATCCTCCACTCCCAGACGCGTTGCCACCCTTCCACCCAGCTCAGCTCGCCATCTGGGAGCTCCCACAGTCCTTTTATATCCCCCGACCCGGAAGTATTCCCAATCCAACAGTCCACAAATCCTTATTCCTTCCGGGTCAGGGTAAACAATGCTTTTTCTCACCCCGGAAGCCCGTCGCTCTTCCTATGACGAACTTCCGGGTCATAGGGCACGAAGAACTCTTCGGTCCTCCCTGCAGCTCCCTCTCGTGGCCCCCATGGCATCCAGCAGGGCGGTGCATAAAAACTCCATTGTCCATGATGCCCTGCTGGTCTTCTGGGGACCTCCATGCTGCAAGGAGGGCTCCACCTGGCGGCTTGGGGGTATTGGCCGGGATAAACAGCCGGCCATCCTCCACACTCTACACACAGAAAGTAAAGTCAGGTATGGGAGGACTCTGTGAGTTCGCTTGCAAACAACTGAGCCCATCTGTTTCGAGCACCCATCCACATAGCTTCTCACTTCAGCTGTGCAATTCACAGGCTGACACAGTGATGTAATCTCCCGCCCCAAACAGCCCCCACACCGCTGAGGAAATTGTTTGAGGTCCTTTGAAGCACCCGGAGGACATTTTTCATCTCTTTTAAGGGAGTTTAGGATCACCCTTTTCAGAGAGCCATCTCCACTCCAATTATTTTAGACCGATTTCTCAACTATCAACTTGCTGTCTGCAAGTTCCCTTCCTCCGGTCCCAGCCTGTTCGTGAGTGCCCAGAACGTCTGTCCATGGAATGTACTTCACTTTCAAGGTGATGCATGGGATAAGTAATTTGATATAAGCCTTGTAAAAATCACACAGACGTATGCCGCAGTTCCCTTTTAAATCATGTTTGAGACGTATAAAAAAAAAAAACTAGCCTGGGCTAATTGGTGGCTGATACCAAAAATGTTCACATATATACAGAGCTTACCTTTAAGGTTTATCTTCCGGGGACTGTCTAAAATCAGACAAAAGACAGTTACTAAAAAAGAGCAAAACCCTAATTTCCTTAATTACATTGTCCTCCTGGCTGAGTAATGAACCACGTCCTGTACATGTCGAGATGCCAGCCCATGCCCGCCATTCCTTACACTATATATCGTTTTTAGGTTACTCATTTTGTAGTATAATATAATAAAGTTATTTTTAAAAGTAACACCACACCGCTCAAGAGAGACAGATTCCACGTGTGTTTTTGGATTTGCTGTGGTCAGTGATTTTTTAATTTTTTGCTTAGCTCATTTCTATCACCTAGGAGCCTTTTGACAAAGGAAAACTCTGTAAATACACTTGTGCATTTAAACGGAGATTTATAAGAAAGCACAGGAGGCTATAGTGAAGTGTGCTGGTTTAACTAGAGGCCTTTAAAACACCCTTTGGCAAGCCACGAATACATCAGTCATTTTTTCAACTGTTTCCAAAGCACATAGCCCCCCAGCGTCTATATGAACTTCTTAGAAAAATTATTTCTTTAATCTTTGTATAGTATTAAATGAAATATAACTATTCTTCATGCAGACTATTCATGATTATTATAGGCACCAAACGAGTATGGTTTTAAAAGACGGATGGCTGAATCCTTAATATTTCCAAGTTGATTCTCAAGTGCATGCGTGAGCACGCTCGTATGTAGTCACGTGAGCGTGCTCATGCGTGCGTATAATATAAGATGCAGCATTTTTTTCTATCTACGTGTACGACGATTAATGTACAAATTCATAGGACTGAAGCAAACAGTAGTTTTTCATACCAAAACGGGTAATCCAATCAAGTAGTTTTTGTCTCGGCGTCTGAAAATTCAAACAGGGGCATCTCCTCTGAGAATATTCAGGAGTGGCTTTAAAGTGCAGGCCGGTGGTGCATTAACTCTGACATAAAAGTATTCTGAACTACTTGTAGAAGGGACCCGCTTGTGAAATGCCTACTCTTTCGAAACGACCTCTCTCTGTACAGAGCCTGTTTTTAAAAGGCTGAGATAACAAAACATTTTTGCTTTATAAACTCTCATTTGGACAGCCGGTTACAGACAAACTCCAGGAACTTACTGTAACGGTGTTTTCATTCATTCTGCTAAATGTAATTATTTTAATACAGAATAGTAACCCAAAATCCGGGTGATTTTAGACGTGTGAGTAATATAATGAAGTTATTTTTAAAAGAAACCCCACACCGCACAAGAGAGACAGATTCTATGTGTGTTTTAGGATTTGCTGCGGTCAGTGATTTTAAATTTTTTGCTTAGCTCATTTCTATCACCTAGGAGCCTTTTGACAAAGTAAAACTATGTAAATACACTTGTGCATTTAAACGGAGATTTATAAGAAAGCGCAGGAGGCTATAGTAAGGTGTGCTGGTTTAACTAGAGGCAGGGGATGTAAGAAGTGCTTTTCTGCACCTCCGAAGTTCATCGAACTAAAATCATGTTTTTAAAATCAGCAGCTTTAGCTCATGCTAGTGACCTCATAAATGGGAGCCAACAGCTCAGCACGCTTGTATAGCTCACAAAATAGCAGAGCTAATTACTCTTTCTGCTTAAACTAATGATCAAATATTCAGGTAATTCTTAATTAAACACTAAAGCATTAGTGAACAAAAATACATGTTCAGTAGCCAAGTTAAACGACCAGTTGCTTTAACATGAAAATAAAGCATCTTTAGAAAATAAAGCATCTAAAAGCATCTTTGTAAAGGTCCGATTTTAAAACATTATAAGAAAAATCCTTGTTTCCAAAAGAGTTCTGCCCATTTTTCCAACAGTTTTCTTGACTGATCTTTGGAATCATCAGTGCCTTTCTGATCACATCCACCCCATACATAGCATAGAACTTAATTTCTGTACTCATTTTAAATGATAATAGCCAGTATAAAGTCCCTAAATGAACTGGAGACATCTGATATCTTCTATCATATATCTTTTCTTGCCAGCCCAAGTCATTTAGATTCTGCTTACAACACAAATGTACGATTATTTTTTCTCAAATGGCCAAATCTTTGGCCTGCTAATCATGAAAAAATAAATACATAAATCAGATTTTATTCTCATGACACTTTATTTGCACATTTTATTATAGCTACTTAACTTTTATTGACATTTATCTATCTCTATATTTATTTTTCTAGTATCAGAATGTAGTTTAAGTTAATTTGTTTTGGGTTCAATAGATGTATTTTTCATATTTTCGATTCTTGTTT
Organism: Polypterus bichir lapradei; assembly: GCA_026402145.1. Classification (NCBI taxonomy): domain Eukaryota; kingdom Metazoa; phylum Chordata; class Cladistia; order Polypteriformes; family Polypteridae; genus Polypterus; species Polypterus bichir. Next base: position 10,462,990 of record JANRMT010062852.1, read on the forward strand.
TCTTTTTTTCACATCTTCGAGTACCCTTTTTGTTACTTCGCGCCCCCTAGCGGGGTCAGCCCACAGTTTGAGAAACACTGTTGTAGGGTTTTATTTGTAAAACACTCTGCGGCATTTCAAGCTAAGTTAGATTCCCTTGTTTATTCAGCCATCCATCGGTGTTCCATTTTTGTTATAAATTGTATTTAGTCTCTCTTTGTTTACTAAACATTTTATATGATGATTAAAAAACAGTTATCTTGTTCAGGCTTTAATTTAAAACAGCATTTTCATCAACAGGTTATAAACACTTTGGTACTCAGGGGGCTTTGTATAATACAAAGTTTTAGAAATTCTGTTAATGCTTGGTAATAGCCTTCCATTTTACAGCATTTATGAGCCCCTGAAAATAAGAACAGTTATAGTAGGTTACAGGAGCCTATACACTACAGGGCTGATGATTAGGCTTTGGACACGTTAGGCCAATCAGGATGGAAAATGTTTTTAGTGAATAGTTACATCATATCTATTATATGCGTCAGCACAAGGATTATAATTTTACAAAAACAGTGAGGGTTGTTCTTTCTTTTTGTTAGTCCAGGTGACATAGGACAGCTGTCATTGAAAACTGCTTTTCCCCTCTGTTTGTGAAAAAGCATCCTTTGTTTTAGTAGCATTCAGGGTCAAGGGATGTAAGCTTGAACTGTGATTCCAAGTGTCTGCAAATGTCTTGAATACGAGTTAAAGGACCAGGGTTTGTGCAGGGATCACAGTCAGGGGCAGAGTTAAGCTAGACGTTATTATTCCAAAATGAAACATTGACTTGCCCCTATCACAAAGATAAGGCAGTAAAAACTAAAATTTACAAATGCTAAGTCACAGAGGAGATTAAAAAACATCTTAAGACCGGATCAACAAGGGATCACCCCAAGCTCATCGCACACTACAACAGAACCTACCTGTTCTGCCGTATATTATCAGCTAAACCGTCATCTATGTAGGCAGTTCCATGGGATTGCAAAGAGTTGGGGAAAACATTATTTAACATCTGCTAGTATGAGGCTAGTTAACATTAGCCGGTTATTGTTAGAATCTTATCTGGCACTAAAAGTGAGGCTTGTGTTCCTCCTGATTCAGGAAGAACATTAAACATTGGAGTTTAGAATATGAACTAGACTGGTAGTCTTGATGGTAAGGACATTTGTGCCAAAATAAATAAATAAAGTTAATTATGAAGTAAATACCCACGTGAAAAAAGTGGAGTGATTACAATTTGAAAAACTGCCGTGATGTATAAAAACATTTGAAATAAATAATAAGCTTTTTTGACATGCGCAGTCTGGAGTTCATTTTTAAATAAAACTTACATCTTGCCTGAAGAAGGGGCCTGAGTTGCCTCTAAAGCTTGCATATTGTAATCTTTTTAGTTAGCCAATGAAAGGTGTCATTTTGCTTGGCTCTTCTCTAAATAAAACTTAAAAAGGCAAATTAAAAATATTAAATCTGAATAAAACACAGAAGCATCATTTAATGATATCAATTAGTGTTAAGTATTATCAAGCACCGGGATCTATTTATAAGGTTTATTTAATTTAGTTATAAACAAAATGACTGGTGGCATTTTGCTTTGAAATTAACAATAGTTTGATAGAGTTTTAAGAATTAGAATGCAAGACAAACCTCTACACTCTATAACAAAATGTTGCTGTTCCAATAGGAGTATCTCGGATCTCTGTTTTATTTTAACCTTTTGACAAGAAACCCCTGGTCAGGGAAATATACCACCTATATTGACATGCTAACTAAATAGATATAATCTAAGATATTTTAGAATATGGCTCTGGGCGCTACCCCCATGATTCTGACAAACTAAAGGGTCTGCACTTAATTGTCCAACTTCCTGCGGGTGCTATGGATCTTGTAATGGAGACTGCAAAAGATTCTATAATCTTTACTCTGTAATGGTCCATATGACGGAGATCTAGCGCCTGTGTCCGCAGTGTTAACCAGTCATAGGACATGATGTTCAAAATTCACCTAGGGTTTTTCAAAAGAGATAGGACGAGTGCGGTGTGTGTTCTGTATTCTCTTTTCTGTATTAACTATTCACAGTGACCATACCCCCGAGACCTTAGGTTTTTTTATGCCAAAGTACCTTTCACTGACCCGAATAAGAGACATCCATCAAACTGCCCTTGACAGTTTCCTTAACCAATCGCACCGCATTGTCACCTGATCTACTGTTACCTGAATGTTCACGACAGATACCGATACGTCTCAGACTTTCTGGAGTGAAAATACGCGACTATAAGAGCAGAAGCAGCGGCGCCGCTCGTCATAGAAACAAACTTCAAATAGAAAAGGAGCTCAGAGTGTCTCGATATCTCGAATATCAAACCAAACCTGGACAGGCTGTGTACTATAAAGCAGGCACATATTAGTCATTAGATCTATGCCTTAGAAATGTTTTATTTTAATTTTAGTTATAATGCATTTGTTGTGATTATATGCTTGCAAATTTAAATTTGAAATAAAAATGTAAAAAAATTCATTTTGATGTCTTGTTCATTTATTCGATGCCCCCCTTGTACAGCTTCAGCGCCCTCCTCAGAGTGGTGCGCCCCACAGTTTGAGAACCGCTGCCTTAAGGCTCATTTCATGTTGGACTTTCAGGTTTAAACGGGATAAACCAGTTGGTGTCCCACTTTTTCAATGTTGCCGTCCTGTTTTTCCTGCACACACATTTTCTTTTTTTACTTGGCAGCAGGTTGAATTTTGGTTGGCTGTGTTTTTTTTATCTCCTTTGTATTCATTTCAAAGTAAGCAGTTGTATCTGTTAAGTTATTCAGTAACATGTCATTGGTTTGAAACTAAAATCATTAAAACAAAATAAAAGATTACCAGTCAGATCATTCTGTAGTGGTAATCAAAGCTCTTAATATTAAGGCCCAAAAGATTTTTTTTATTTATTTATTTTTTTTATCCCTCATTAAATCAATGCCAATGATCCTCCAAAATCTTGCATTAGTCTCGGCAGAGAGCTAGTAACGTATTCATGGGGGACAGATAAACATGAGTAATGTCTCTTCGGTGACGTGATTAACAAATTGTTCACATGGTCAGGAATCTTCACACGAACAAACTTCTAATTACAGTTTGATACAGCAAGCCACCAGTGAGTGCGAAACATCAAACCATGAAAAAGTCGCACTTGAAAACAAAAAAATTTCAATCCAGCGGCTCCGGGTTAAGATGCACTTCTGCTTCAGCTGAACTGTTGAAGTGTTGAGTAAGCCACATGCAGCATACACAGTGATTGCTGTGCCGCACAAAAGATTAAAGAGCCCTTGGATGGAGTGTTCCTTCACTTCATCATTACAAAAAAAGAACAGCTCCTGCAGGTTTTGAGCACATCCAGTGGTTTTGTAAGAAGAAAAAAAAATACACAACTAAACACGACTTTATCAGAAACAAAGGGGCCTAAGGGCCTCGGCAGTTGCTAAGCAACCAGGAAGTAAAAGTGAAATAATTCAAGGTTTGCATTTGTACAGCTAACTACTTTCATTTCAAGAGGATTAATGGGAGGTTTGCTGGAAGACAGGATCAAGTGTTGGGCGGTGGGGAGCCATTCGCAGGAGGAGAGACGTGGAGGTGCTGACCCTCAATAAACTTTTCCTCTGTACTGCGCTAGTGAAGCGTGTTTTGCAGGCATTCTAAGTGTTTAGCGAACACTACATTTTTGTTCTATACATTTCAGTAGATTCCATTGTTCTGTCACCAAACATCGAATTAAAAATTAATTCCACCAGATTACTCTTGTGTTGGCATCAAAATGCATTTTAAATCACAAAACTATCACCCCCCTAATAAATATATATAGTGCATCTGGAAAGTATTCACAGCGCATCACTTTTTCCACATTTTGTTATGTCACAGCCTTATTCCAAAATGGATTAAATTCATTTTTTTCCCCAGAATTCTACACACAACACCCCATAATGACAATGTGAAAAAAGTTTACTTGAGGTTTTTGCAAATTTATTAAAAATAAAAAAAACGAGAAATCACATGTACATAAGTATTCACAGCCTTTGCTCAATACTTTGTCGATGCACCTTTGGCAGCAATTACAGCCTCAAGTCTTTTTGAATATGATGCCACAAGCTTGGCATACCTATCCTTGGCCAGTTTCGCCCATTCCTCTTTGCAGCACCTCTCGAGCTCCATCAGGTTGGATGGGAAGTGTCGGTGCACAGCCATTTTAAGATCTCTCCAGAGATGTTCAATCAGATTCAAGTCTGGGCCACACAACGACATTCACAGAGTTGTCCTGAAGCCACTCCTTTGATATCTTGGCTGTGTGCTTAGGGTCATTGTCCTGCTGAAAGATGAACCGTCACCCCAGTCTGAGGTCAAGAGCAGGTTTTCATCCAGGATGTCTCTCTACATTGCTGCAGTCATCTTTCTCTTTATCCTGACTAGTCTCCCACTTCCTGCTGCTGAAAAACATCCCCACAGCATGATGCTGCCACCACCATGCTTCACTGTAGGGATGGTATTGGCCTGGTGATGAGCGGTGCCTGGTTTCCCCCAAACATGACGCCTGGCATTCACACCAAAGAGTTCAATCTTTGTCTCATCAGACCACAGAGTTTTGTTTCTCATGGTCTGAGAGTCCTTCAGGTGCCTTTTGGCAAACTCCAGGCGGGCTGCCATGTGCCTTTTACTAAGGAGTGGCTTCCGTCTGGCCGCTCTACCATACAGGTCTGATTGGTGGATTGCTGCAGAGATGGTTGTCCTTCTGGAAGGTTCTCCTCGCTCCACCCAGGACCTCTGGAGCTTTCTCTCCCGATCGCTCAGTTTAGATGGCCGGCCAGCTCTAGGAAGAGTCCTGGTGGTTTCGAACTTCTTCCACTTATGGATGATGGAGGCCACTGTGCTCATTGGGATCTTCAAAGCAGCAGAAATTTTTCTGTAACCTTCCCCAGAGTTGTACCTCGAGACAATCCTGTCTCAGAGGTCTACAGACAATTCCTTTGACTTCATGCTTGGTTTGTGCTCTGATATGAACTGTCAACTGTGGGACCTTCTATAGACAGGTGTGTGCCTTTCCAAATCATGTCCAATCAACTGAATTTACCACAGGTGGACTCCAATTAAGCTGCAGAAACATCTCAAGGATGATCAAGGGAAACAGGATGCACCTGAGCTCAATTTTGAAGTTCATGGGAAAGGCTGTGAATACTTATGTACATGTGATTTCTCAGTTTTTTATTTTTAATAAATTTGCAAAAACCTCAAGTAAACTTTTTTCACATTGTCATTATGTGGTGTTGTGTGTAGGATTCTGAGGAAAAAAATTAATTTAATCCATTTTGGAATAAGACTGTAACATAACAAAATGTGGAAAAAGTGATGCACTGTGAATACTTTCCGGATTCACAAAATATATATATAAATATATATATATACAATATATATATATATATATATATATATATATATATATATATATATATATATATATATATATACAGGGTGGTCCAGATCTAATTATGCAGAACCAGATCGTCTGGATGACTTTGATTTATGCGTGGATGATTCCAGTTCGGCGCAAAGACGATTCTTCATGTCATCAGTTCGCACACTTCTCGATGGTCCGGGATTTTTCAGGTGATTTTCTGTGTAATAAACTTAATAAGTTATAGTGTAATGAAAATTGCATAATTAGATCTGGACCACCTCGCTTCACTCGCCAACCCCTGTGTTTGGTTAATCGGATATACAATTTTAAAAGCTTTTTGTTTTCTTTGGATTTGTTTCAATTTCATTATTTGCACTTTTACTTTAAAGCTTCATTAAAAACAATATTTGGAATTGCCTTTTCTTCAAGATCACATTGAATTTTGATTCCGTTTTTGGAGACACACTGGGACAACTCAAAGTATAACTGCCCGTGAGTGACTATTGTTTCTGTTTCTCTAATAAATATTCCGACTTGTTCTAATGTTTGTCCCTGTGATTTGTTATTTGTCATAGAAAAAGTTATTCTCACAGGAAACTGTAAACATTTTAATACGAATGGCATATCAAGATCTCCTTTGGTGTCTAATGTAATTCGCGGAATATATACATTACTTTTCTTGTTGCCTGTTAAAATTTGCATCGCTTCTCCGTGATCATAAATATACACCTGACCAAATTGTGTTTTCTTTGAAATTAAATTTGTCGTTGCTTTAACTCTTGCGAGACCACAGATTCTCATAGCATATTGTCTATTATTGTGTAAATCTACATTTTGTGCATTGATTAATACGAAGGCAAAAAGACCTTGTTTTCTGCTCTTTGCCTTTTATTTTTGACCTCGCTTTGTCCTGCTAATTTTTTCAATTACACCTGGTCCTGATGATTAATTTCCTTTTGTTTGTGCTAATGCGATCTTTACTATCTTTTTTTTGATACCATAGTGACTGACGTATTAAAGTGTCACAAACGTTTTACTTGAACAATCGCCGACTTCGTAACCCCAAACACAACTTTCTAGCACCATGTCCAACCCCTCCTCTCCCGGGTCTCACCCACTCCCTTACCGCATCAATCAATATCCCGCTATCAGTCTTCCGTGCTGTACTCTGTCCTCCCTCAATCGGACCTAACAGTCACTTAAAACAAAAAAGGCTGGGATGCTACAATACTTTTGGATTTTACTGCTTTCATATTCTTTGCCTTTCTCTGCATGTGTATCGCACCATCGTTTGTTTGAGCCTTTTGAATTCCACTGCTTTCATAATCTCTTATCTGCCTTTTTTTCTTTTACTCTTGCTTAGTCATTGATGTTTCATCTAGAATGTATTGTCTTTATACGCTTTATATGTGCTGAGAGCACAGGATCTGTGTGTGCTGCATGCCTTTAAACGACTGAGTGTTTTGCTGGCTGTGATCTTATTTGATATTGTTTGCGTCTCGCGGGTCTTTTAAGTGTCTTCCAAGAACTTCCGAGAAGATCACATCTCGTCTCCCTGCTTTTCCTTTCCAGGATTTTTTTTTTTATAATAGAGAGATGTATGTGTATATACATACTGTATATATACAGTATATATATATCTATTATAAAAAAAGACTTGGAAGGAGATGAGACGTGAATGGTAATACCCCACTGCTCCAAGGATTGGCGCTGTGTAATAATGTCTCTTCTCTTCCTCCCTGTGCAGATTGACAGTGTTATTAGCACTGAAAGTCTCCAAAGCCGGAAGATCTGCCATCTTATTTCAGTTCATTTTGGGAAATTAGATCTGAAAAGACATCAATACATTTATTGTGTATTTTCTTACATATTTTTCCTTACAATTATAAGGGATCAGCAGGATGGTGCTCCAGCTGCCCCATTCTTTGTTGTTCTTCCACAGATACCACTCTGGGTCGAGAGAGGGCGCTGTTGCTAATCATGTCTTCTCCTATTCCTCCCACAGCAACAAGAAGACGTCCAGGAAGGGCACCTGACTCTGCCCCTTCTTGCTTTCCACCTATAAGTCATGGTGTTGATGGAAGAAGGCGTCATGCTGTGAATAGAATGTGACACAGGATAGAGCTCCTGCATGACTGACCTGCTGTAAAGCAGCAAAAAGATCTCAAAGCTAATTTTGGCTACTTTTTTATTTAGATTTGTTTTATTATTTTTTAGAAGTGAAAGGGAACAAACAGGTTGGCATCACAACATCACAACATTTATTGTTTGGGACTTCTCACTTGACCACTATATATATATAAAATCCTAAGTATGTATCTATACATATATATAGAGAGATAGATTAAGAGTTGGGCCTTGGTTGAGCCTTGCCCATCTACTGTCGTGGCACAATAAACAAATCAATATGCACTGATATCACGGTCAAGTTAATGAAAACAGTTGACAACTAAGCAAGGACAAACAGAGCAATTTATGTAATTTGAACCGGAAATAGGCGGAAGGAAGGGGGTGACGTGAGTAGAAGGTGACAGAGGTGATCGGAGGGCATCCAGAAGTGAAGTCATCAGGGATGGACGGATGTAAACACAGAAGTTCTTCATGATTCGGGATGGTGTTTTCATGCGTAGAATACAAGGTGTGTGATATTTTTGTTCTTCCATTTTCCTAGTGAGGAAAAGAGAAAAGCATTAATACGCTGTCTTAAACTCCACTTGGGCCTTATGGCTGCCCCTAATCGCGCATGCATGACAATATATAAATACATATATATAAAAATTCAGGCTTATTTTAAAACTTACATATATATGTTTGGTATCATTCTTTTCAGAATTTATCGAACTATAATGTGATGTAAGATTCTAATTCCGTTTTTAAATTATAAAGTAAAAAATATCAAGAACTCACGTCCCACGAGACAAGACTCTGTGCCAAGAGATTTAACTACGCCTGGGGCCAGAAATAAAAGTCAAAGAGCAGATGACAAAGTAGAACGTCGTAAAGAATTCAAAAATGTTGGCACAGTACACATGCAGAGCAGGTTAGAGATAATGGAAGTACGAAAATTCGAAAGTCTCAAAAAAAGGATAGTAAAGATCACATTAGCTCAAACAAACGGAAATTATTACTCGGTGAACTAACGGAACAGTGAAAAGAGATCAAATATATTGTTTGGATTTAAACTTTAAGTTGCAGACTTGTAGATCGTCTAATTCGTTTTGCCAACAGGGAAAAAAAAAGTAGTGTTTCTTCCCAATGAAGAAGCGTATCCAAGAGAATTAAAAGATTTGTTGATTGGTGAAAGTGAAATCCATCAAGAGAAATCATTTCTAATTTGTGTGGATGCTATTGTCAGACACATTTCTTGTAGAGATAAAGAAACGATATTCACTCATGGGCAGTTATACGTTGCGTTGTCATGATGTAATTCCAAACACGGAGTCAAAATTCAATGCGATATTGATGAAAAGGTAAAAGCGAAAAGAGATTGAATATATGGACATAGGTGATATGACAGAAGTGTGCTGCGTGAGATGCAGATCACGTTGCACGGCAGCAGCAGCAAGCCAGCAGCTGATTGAGCAAAGAGGAAATAAAAAAAAACTGTATTTGTTTCCCATTGTATCACCATTTAAGAGGGGGTTTGGGATGAGCAACCGCGTCTCCTTCGGGTGCGTTCAGTCCCCCTCTTCACAATGCAAGCGGCAGAGACGTGAAGTCAATGGCACATAGCGCAGACCTCTGGTTTCGGTGATGAAAGCGAGCAGGGGAGGACTCCCTAATATATATATATTTATATATACTGTATATATATATTTTTTCACTACTATAGTGTCTCAATTTTTTTATGTTCTTAACATCTAGCCCTAAAACAATACTTTTACAGTGTGTTTTTTAATTAAACAAAACAATGAAAATTTTAAATTTGCAATAATTTATACAACAAGTAATGAACAGCTATGCCACTTCCTTCTCTAAATCCACCCTTGTCTCAAAAAGCTGATATTGCCACTCAAGTCTAGCATTCTCTGACATTGACAGCTGAAAGTTTCTTCCTCACTCCTTCATGCAGATCCTTTATTTATTACTGGTTTTTGGTTGGTAGTAATAACACAATTTCAAATAATATGAGCGAGTCTGGCATGACTCCGATCTGAGTTCACCTCAATGGTTCTCAAGACAAGCTCGTAGTATGAGTCTGTTTTGTTTGATTCTGATTGGAGTATACCTCTGAGGTTGGCAGAACAGGCTTGTACAGGAAATAAGTGGTTTGGTTGGTTTATTGGTTTTATTATTTTATTTCTTTATAATATCATTTTTAATAAAACTAAGAGAGATTTAGAATTGGCTGGGCCGCTGTGGTCAGGAAAGTGGAGGGATGTGTTTAAGGCATCACATTCACTGTTAAAGCCTTCTTGGGTCATCATAGGCCATAAATCTGACGAAACACCAATTGAGAGAAGGGGGCCTACCTGAAGACCTCAGTGATTTTCCTGAGGCAGATGGTCAGCCAAGTCACAAAATAATTTTAAGTAATGGCAGTATGGAAAGCTTGCTTTGTACCCTTATAGTTCTATTAGGATAAGGTGTGGAGGGGTTTGGTGCAATACAATACATGATTAAATAATGATGTTCCATTCTTCTGCACCTGATCTGGTACACCTGATTCTAACGTCAGGTCTTGGTGGTAGTAATAAATGTAGTGGTGGACCATTAAAATGAAGTTCAAATCTTGATAATTCTGTTAAAAAAGAAAAAAAAACATTTCTTGGGATGTATTTACTTTTTCACATGACTGTAAGTCAAACAAAACCGCCCACTTCAAACCACTGCCCTGTGAGAAAGACGAGGGACTCAAAATGGTCAGGTAGAGTCTTCACAGTAATGAGAAGGAGAATGGAAAGTGGCGGCCTGCTGCAGAGACAAAAAGAAAGAGTGAATAGAAGATTCGATGAAGAAAGATGAAGGATTGGCATCCCAAAGGTTGCCCCGTTTAAAGTCTAGTAAGATGGGAAGACAAAAATGATAGAAATGCTTGGGCTGGAATCAATTGCCAGTCTTCTATGGTCTCCTCAAAGAAATTAAGCTTCCTATTCATGGAGCTCCATCTCTTTCAGAAGCTTCCGGGTCTGTGGTGGTTTATATATCAGAGGAAGAGGTGGGGCTTGAGGTGTCAGGGTGGAAGAAAAGTCTTCGTTCTTCTGCACTGCGGGATTCTCAACCACTCTAAGAAAAGTGGTGGAAACTGAATTAGTGATTGTGTGACAATTTATTGTTCCTTCTTTGGTTTCCCTTTACCAACACCCATGAACTAACACACTCCATGTTCATATATATGACAGGTGGGATAAAATGAGTTTCCCAACATCACAATTCCTCCAGACATCCAGTTACCCAATAACTGTGCTTTATTATTTAATGACGCCTGATTGAATATTGAATTTGACTTTCATTGGACTTTTGTGAGTTGCACGGTAGCACAGTGGCTGCTGTCTTGCAGTAAGGAGACCAGGGTGTGTGTCCCAGGTCTTCCCTAGGTGGAGTTTGCATGCTGTCTCTGTGTCGGCATGGGTTTCCTCCCACAGTCCAAAGATATGCAGGTTAAGTGAATTGGTGATCCTAAATTGGCCAGAGTGTGTAGTTGGAGTGTGTGTGTGTGTGTGTTGTGAAGCGTGAGTTACTGTCTTTGAGCACTTTGAGCTACATTTTTTGTATGAAAATGCTATATAAATAAATGTTGTTGTTGTTGTTGTTGTCTTGCACCCCAAAACATGAGGCTGAGTCTCAGTACTTTAGCAAAACCAGCTATATTCAGCGTGAAACAGGAACAGCACGGTTATTTATTGTAGCGGGATCTTCCACTCTCCCATACACAGACACAGCAGTTAACTCAAGGTCGGGATCAGGTCAGTGGCCAAGTTATACTGTTCCCTGCATTTATAATGTTCCTTGCATCACCCATCGACAACAGGCACTTATAGCATGACCACGATCGGCTCGTAGTTGCTTCCGTGGCGCTATGCTGAGAACCTTCGGTTACCCCGGCAAAGGACAAGCAGCCCTTTACAGACGTCGCAATCGCTCTTCTGCGTGTTGTCCCATTATTTGGGATTCGCTTTAATGGACTAGCAAGCTGTCCAGGTTTTGTTCCGGCCTTGTGCCTTATGCTAGCTGAGATAAGCTTCAGCAGACCCCCACGGCCCTGTTCAGGACTGAGCAGATTAGAAAATGACTGACTAACGTTGCATTTTTTTTGTTTTTGCACCTATAAATACATTTCTTTTTCACAATTTCAGGTCTGGATTTCTTTAACCTTACTCCATTGATACATTTGGTCCATAAACTACAAGTACCCAGAGCATGGCATGGTGCCAATTCTCACTACACAGGGTATCACAAGAACCTGAGGAATTTATATGCATGCTAATAATAGGCTGAGTCTCCAAGGACAAAATACAAATGTATTTCAAATTGAAGTAAAATACTGACTTGATAGGAGTTTTAAAGACATACATAAGTCATGCCCAGCCAGGACTGGTTAAATGACACAAGGCCTAAGCATGACAGTGGAGTTGGCCCCTACGCTATGACATCCCATCATTACAAGAGGCACATCAGGTAAGCACAAGATCTCCATAAATTTAGAACTGATCTCTCAAGAAAATTATCTAACAGGGTCATTCATCAAATTAAATTTAACTTAAAATAATTATGTTTGTTGATATTATGTAGCTTTTTCTATTTACATCAATTCACATCTCTTAAGTGTTACTGTGACACAATTAAATCATTTTGAAAGAAAAACGTTAAATTATTTTCTTTTAACAGTAGCGTAATCAGCCTCAGGGTTATTGTCTTTACTCACCTATTTTAAATTAACCTTGTTCAAAGTTAACGCTATTTTTAATCCACAATGGTATGTCTATTTTTACTGTGCACAGTTGAATCAAACTGATTTAACTTAGAATTAACAAACTTTATATATGTGGCCATCTCATAGCTGCACTAAGATGTGCCCCTTTTGTTGCAGTGTGGTCCATTCACCTTTGTGAAGTTGGAAAGAAATTTAAGATTTTTAGTAAATTGATTTTTGTGGTTGGGGAATCTGATATTCAGTATGATACTTTTTTTTTTGAGGGAATGGCAAATTTGCTGCCCAGCCTGCGTCAGAAAAGTGTGCTCTTCTTTGCTTCCTGGGGATTGTTCAATTTATTTATCTAATTTAAATTAATATAACTTAAATGTATGTTAATATTGTGAAGCATTTTCTATTTATATTAAGACTAGCCATCCCCCGTGATTGCCCGCGTATTAGTGAAACAGGACAAAGAGGAGGGCCCTGCCCAGCTCTCTACTCCTAACGTCACTCTTCCCCCTCCTCCTCAGCTCGTAGCCTCTGTCTCGGATTAGCGCAAAATTATATATCACTCCTGCTAACGAACAATGATTCTTAGCACAATGAGAAAAGTTGCAAAATCAACTGGAATGTTCAAGAAAATTATAGTAAAAATAAGATCTAAATGCGTAAAGTAGTTCTCTCGTTTGTTCGCTAACTAGGCAAAGTTAAGGTTACGCCCCAAGGCAGACGCGTGAGTGAGAAGGGCCTCGCCCTTTTCCCTGCAGCCGGATGAGTCTCTCTCAGATTTGTGCTAATAAATCGGTACCACAAGTGAACTATGATACTTAGCACAAATGTTCAAGCAAATCATAGAAAAAACTCAATCTAAATCCGTTAAGTTGTTATCTTGTGAAAAGCAGACAGACATACAAATTGGTCTAAAAAACAATAAGAAATTTTGCACTTGGACCATGAAATTTTTAAAACCGTTTCTTAGCGAGTACCTATGGGCCTAGGGTAGCCTACATTCCAAATTTCAATTCCCAAGTCCTCATGGTTTGGGAGATTTCGTGATGAGTGAGTCAGTGGTATTTGGCTTTTATATATATATATATATATATATATATATATATATATATATATATAT
>JANRMT010062852.1:10476427-10497871 GCA_026402145.1 Polypterus bichir lapradei
ATATATATATATATATATATATATATATATATATATATATATATATAAAATATGTTTACAACATTCAAAAATATTTAATATAACATTGCAAATCGAGCACAAAGGCTTCTGACTTTAATTTTGAGCACACAGCTTTCAACTTTTTAGACATGTTATAGAAACAAATACCAGATCAGGCCGAACACCCATATTTATAAGTGAAAAAGTCCAAAGGGATGAAGTAACTATAGTGTCCATAATTAAAGCTTCTAACAATGAATATTCATTTCATTTTGTTGTCCATCAGCCAGACGTGTTTCAGGAATCTACCCTTCTTCCGGGCCAGACAAATAGAAGCTGAAGTAAATAAATAATATTTACATCCTAAAACAGTATATAATTACAAGCTCTGAAAAGGGCATTAAAGAGTCACCTCCAAGCAGGCAAGGAACTAGCACCCATCCTGGTTGGGATGCTGGACCATCCTTTTCCACAACAGTAGAATACAATATGTTCTCTTGTCTACTTCCCCACCTCCCACGTAGTCTCAACCACCCTCCTCTTGCCTCTGACTGAATTCTCACCCAGGAAGGTTCTTTTATGTTGGACTCTGGAGTACTTCCGGTGCCACAAAAATGCATACTGGAAGCACTTCCAAGTCAGGCAGAAGCCCTACAAAGAGGGTGTAACAATCTCCTGCAGCTCCCCCTGGTGGCACCTAATATCCCCAACAGGGATGTTAGCCGTATAAAGAGGGTATAATGATCCCTTGCAGCTCCTCCTGGTGGCACCTAATATCCCCAACAGCAATGTTAGCCCTATAAAGAGGGTATAACAATCCCTTGCAGCTCCCCCTGGTGGCACCTAATATCCTCAACAGGAATGTTAGCTGTATAAAGAGGGTATAACAATCCCCTGAAGCTCCCCCTGGTGGCACCTAATATCCCCAACAGCGATGTTAGCCCTGTAAAGAGCGAATAACAGTCCCTTGCAGCTCTCCCTGGTGGCACCTAATATCCCCAACAGGGATGTTAGCTCTGCAAAGAGGGTATAACAATCCCCTGCTGCTCCCCCTGGTGGCACCTAATATCCCTGACAGGGATGTGCTATGGGACTCCAATTCTCAGCCTACCCTAAGGTTACCCATATGACAGTACCATCACCAGATTTAACTCCTGGAAGCAGCCACCTTCTGCCCTTTTAAGCAGGTGAAGAACTAGCACCAGTCCTGGTTGGGATGCTGGACCATCCGTGTCCATTCAACTATATATATAGTCTGAAGTGCAGACTTAGCTTTAATTCAGTGGGTTGAACAACATGATTGCATAAAAATGTGAGGCAACTAAAGCATTTTTTTAACACAATCCCTTCGTTTCAGGGGCTCAAAAGTAATTGGACAAATTAAATAACTGGAAATAAAATGTTAATTTCTAATACTTGGCTGAAAACCCTTTGCTGGCAATGCCAGCCTGAAGTCTTGAACTCATGGACATCACCAGATGCTGGGTTTCCTCCTTTTTAATGCTCTGCCAGGCCTTTACTGCAGCAACTTTCAGTTGTTGTTTGTTTGTGGGCCTTTCTGTCCGAAGTTTAGTCTTCAACAAGTGAAATGCAGGCTCAGTTGGGTTAAGATCAGGTGACTGACTTGGCCATTCAAGAATTTTCCACTTCTTTGCTTTAATAAACTCCTGGGTTGCTTTGGCTGTATGTTTTGGGTCATTGTCCATCTGTATCATGAAACACCCGCCGCCCAATCAATTTGACTGCATTTAGCTGGATTTGAGCAGACAGTATGTCTCTGAACACCTCAGAATTCATTCGGCTGCTTCTGTCCTGTGTCACAACATCAATAAACACTAGTGTCCCAGTGCCACTGGCAGCCATGCACACCCAAGCCATCACACTGCTTGACTCTACCGTGTTTTACAGATGATGTGCTATGCTTTGGATAATGAGCTGCTCCCTACTTTTTTTTTGCTAATCATTCTGGTAGAGGTTGATCTCGGTTTCATCTGTCCAAAGAATGTTTTTCCAGAACTGTGCTGGCTTTTTTAGATGTTCTTTAGCAAAGTCCAATCTAGCCTTTCTATTCTTGAGGCTTATGAGTGGCTTGCACCTTGCAGTGCACCCTCTGTATCTACTTTCATGCAGTCTTCTCTTTATGGTAGACTTGGATATCAATACGCCTACCAAGCCCTAGAGAGTGTTGTTCACTTGGTTGGCTGTTGTGAAGGGGTTTCTCTTCACCATGGAAATGATTCTGCGATCATCCACCACTGTTGTCTTCCATGGACGTCCAGGTCTTTTTGCCTTACTGAGTTCACCAGTGCTTGCTTTCTTTCTCAGGATGTACCAAACTGTAGATTTTGCCACTTGTAATATTGTAGCAATTTCTTGGATGGGTTTTTTCTGTTTTCGCAGCTTAAGGATGGCTTCTTTCACCTGCATAGGGAACTCCTTTGACCGCATGTTGTCTGTTCACAACAAAATCTTCCACATGCAAGCACCACACCTCAAATCAACTCCAGGCCTATATATATAAAATGTGTGTAAGTATAAAATTTCCCAGTGCCACCTTCATTTGTAAAGCATTTTTCCAGATTGTTATTTTCTGAGGTAGATAGCACATTGAAAGCTGATCCATCCCGTTGTGACCAGGCATACACTGCAAAGCACTCCACATGTCACCATGGACACTGAGAAGAGACAAGTAATGGCAAATGAGACTCAGCTATTACAACTAATTAAAAAGCAATACGAGAAAGTAATATGCAACCCCGGCAGCCATATGCTTTGCTCAAACAGTAAGTCTTTTGTCTTGATTGAACTGCCCACATCACTGGGGCTTCTTTAATATTGGTAGGTAGATCATTCCACGGTTTGTATGCCCTGTAGCTAAAGGCTCTTCCTCCTACACTTGTTTTATTTATGCTTAGAATTTTAAGATGTCTGCATCTTGAGATTTCAATATGCACCCTGGAGTGATAGCATTAATAAGTTCTGTAAAGTGAGTTGGATTTAAACAATTTACTACTTTGTGAGAAGGAGGATTTATAATTAATTAGTTCAGCAAATGATGGATTTATACTATACTTCCTTTTTAGCAGCCCAAATTGAACTTTCTGGAGAACTGCACTGTATATTGCATCTGACCTTTGTCTTTACCTGTTTTTTTGCCTATGGTCAAACTCTGTTCAGATTTTGATATTTGAAACACCTTGTATTGCATAACTTTAAAATCATACTTTGTCATTTTTATACAGATTTTGACTTCAGCTAATATGTTTTTTTCTCGAAAAATTAAAACTTTTATAGGTTTTCTCCAACTTGAAACCTTTCTTTGGGTCTAATGGAAACCAAATTAAAATTTGCATGGAAAGGGGATGATTTTGTAGGTACACAGTAAGTATCATGCCTCTTTTTTATTCTCCAAGCCAATCCCTGACCTGGAAATGGATGACAAACCAGACTCTGTCCACACTTTGTCTGGATCTCAAGTCCGCAGATATGAGACTGACACAGAGGGCTGCACTCATTCCATTTGTCAAGGATGTGGAAGGAACATCTTCAAGAGTTCAATAAGGTAGGCAATACGACCCCTAACAGAGAGGGGGCACTCTCACTTCAGATGCTCACCAGAGAAGACCCTCAGTACCTGCTGACGTCTATGAATTGCAGATTTCAAGCAGTCATAACATGTGAGGGAAATGCGACAAAGTCTTAAATATGACAACGAATTTTTTAGACCTGCCATTGCTGTGTCCAAAACAACATGATGTACTGAAATAGGGGGACCGTGTAGAAAAAGTATTGCCATTTCTACATGTTCACCACATAAAATGGGGTCACAGACTGGTAACCGAATTCCTTTTTTGACTAATGGATTGTTGTTTGAGCTTGCAGTACAAACTCAAGAAACACTTTGAGGTATCGCAACATAGGAACTAAAACCTCCATTATTTCTCTTGTCTTCGTTTTATATAAATTCATTTGGAACAAATGTGTGCATAAATTTGTAAGTTCAACAAAAAGTGAAGCATATACTGTATGTATTTCTTCAAAACTATTTAGAACAAATACCACATTTAATGATGAGTCAAGATTCAATTTGCATACACTTTCGCAAAACTGGTGCTAAAATTTGTTTCAAATGCAGTTTTACCATAATCACTAAAGCTACATTTGGGTTTTTAAATTTTTTTTGCAGGAGTGGGTTGAAAAACAATATATGCTGTTCCTTAATACTTCATTAACACTTCCATGCGTACCTGTGTTCTTTTCTGCAGTTGTTTAAAGCAGAATTTCTCAACAATATTATGTCGTGACCCACTTGTATCCTTATAATCGTCTTTGTGACACACCAAAGGTGAATTAAGCACAATCATTAGAGCGCTTCCCCCACCCATCTATCTATCTATCTATCTATCTATCTATCTACCAATTATATAGTGCCTTTTATATTTCTCTATTTATTATATAGTGCCTTTCATATCTATCTATCTATTATACAGTGCCCTTCATATCTATCTGTCTATCTATCTATTAATTGTATAGGTCCCTTTCATATCTATCTATCTATCAATTATATAGTGCCTTTTATATCTATCTATCTCTCTATCTATCTATTAATTATATACAGTAGGTCCCTTTTATATCTATCTATTGTGATAAATCAGTCACAAAACAATTATAAAGGTTTGGGGAATGGCCCCAAATAATTTTTTTTCGGTCAAGTTGATAAGTAAAATTATTATCAGACATTCGACATTAGTTGTTTGGTTCAGTCAGCTTTTATAAGATGGCTACAGGAAATGACGGAAGCAGGAGGGGACGTCATCTGCAGGAGCCGGAAGTGACGTCATCATGGTGGAGCCGGAAGTGACGTCATTCTCTGGAGCCGGAAGTGATGTCATCATGGTAGAGCTGGAAGTGACATCATTCTCTGGAGCCGGAAGTGGCGTCATCATGGTGGAGCCGGAAGTTATGTCATTCTCTGGAGACGGAAGTGAAGTCATCATGTTGGAGCCGGAAGTGACGTCATCTGTGGGAACCGGAAGTGACGCCATCATAGTGGGATCTGGACTGTATGGTGAACCGTTTGAAATATGGGTTGTTGTGGGTATGAAATGATTATTTTTCTTCCTTAGTTCTGCAGGGTCAGAAAGAGAGGCATTAGCACTATCATACCACCCCACATCTTGTAGCCATTCACTCACCTCTGGACCTGTTGACTGCCTCCTACTCGCACGTGTGTGACGTGACCCCCCCTCCAGCCCAGACCCATCGGTTCGGGCGGCCTGAACCGAGAGGTCGAAGGTCCGGGAGAGGGCAGCCACGTTGGTCTGTAAAGAGCCCCGATGATAAGTGACTCTGAATCTGTAAGGTTGTAACTCGAGGAACCAGCTAGTGACACGAGGGTTAGACTCTCGATTCAGGGCCATCCACTGTAAGATGGCATGATCCGTCACCAGAGTAAACTCCCGTCCCAGTAGGTAGTAACGTAATTGTGTCACAGCCCACTTAATCACCAAAGCCTCCCGTTCCACCACCGCATACCTGCTCTCCCTGTCCAACAGTTTTCGGCTGAGGTATAAAACCAGGGTGTTCAGCACCCTCGATGCATTGGCTCAACACGGTACCCAGTCCTGTGTCCGAAGCATCGGTCTGGAGGATAAAAGGATAAGAAAAGTTAGGAGATCTCAAAACAGGTGCTGAAGTAAGGGCCATCTTTAAGTCACGAAATGCAGCTTCAGTAGAATTGTCCCATACCACTTTAATAGGAGCCTTTTTCTTTGTCAGATTAATCAGAGGCACAGCTCTCTCAGAAAAACGAGGAACAAAGTGACGGTAATAACTCTCTAATCCCAAGAAAGCTTGAACCTGCCTCTTAGTAATCAGACGGGGCCATTTAATGATGGCATCAATTTTAGAACACTGTGGTCGAACCGAACCATCCCCCGCCAGATAACCTAAATATATGGCCTCACTCAAGCCAAAGAAGCATTTCTTCGTGTTGATATGAAGCCCTGCTTTAGCTAGTGTGAGTAGAACAGATCGCACGTGCAATAAATGATCCTCCCACGTGCCAGAATAGATGACGATGTCATCCAGGTAGGCGGCACTATAGGAATTGTGGGGCCGTAACAGTGTATCCACCAGACGTTGAAAAGTCGCCGGAGCCCCGTGCAATCCAAATAGAAGGACCTTATACTGCCAGTGTCCACTAGGGGTACTAAAAGCGGTTTTCTCTTTAGCAGAATCCGTTAAGGTAATTTGCCAGTACCCTTTTGTCATGTCAAGAGTAGTTAAAAACTGAGCACTACCCAGCCTCTCAAGGAGATTGTCAACTCGCGGCATAGGATAGGCATCAAATTTAGAAACCTGATTGAGACGTCAGAAGTCATTACAAAACCTCCACGACCCATCTGGTTTAGGAATTAAGACGACTGGACTAGACCATGGACTATAACTTTCTTCAATAATGTCCATCTCTAGCATTCGTTGAACTTCCAATTCTACTTCAGCTTTCTTTGCCTCAGGAAGTCAGTATTGTCTTTCTCGGACAATAAGCCCAGGGTTTGTGACAATGTCATGCTCAATCAGCACAGTGCGTCCCGGCTGTTCACTTACTACACCATGCACGGACAGAATAGCGGATTCTGACTCACTTTTCTGTCTGTCAGATAAATTCTCACCGAAATTAAGGGGTTGATATTCTATGAAAAGGGAGCGCGGCTGACCAGAGGGAGGCTCCGCCTCTCTATCCTTCCATGGTTTCAGCAGATTAATATGATAAACACGCTCGCTTGGCCGATGATTAGGTTGTTTAACTAAATAGTCGACAAGCCCTTTTCGCTCCTTAATTTCATAGGGCCCTTGCCAATGAGCCAATAATTTAGAGTGCGAAGTAGGAACGAGCACCATGACACGATCCCCCGGAGCGAACTCACGGAGGGTGGTGTTACGGTTATAATAACGCGCCTGTGTTGCTTGAGCCTTTTCCATATGTTCTTTTAGTACAGGCCGAATTTTATTTAACCTATCACGTAATTGTGCGATATACTCCAATATATTTGAGGTTGGGAGGACCTCCTCTTCCCATCCCTCTTTTAACATATCCAATAAACCTCGGGGCTGTCTTCCATAAAGGAGCTCAAAAGGAGAAAAACCTGTAGAGGTCTGTGGGACTTCCCAATAGGAAGAGGACGAGGGGAAGTAACTGATTCCAATTTCTCCCATCCTCACTAACTACCTTGTGTAGCATCTGTTTAAGGGTCTGATTAAATCATTCTACCAGCCCATCAGTTTGAGGGTGATAGACCGATGTTTTCAGATGTGTA
This sequence comes from Polypterus bichir lapradei, assembly GCA_026402145.1. NCBI lineage: Eukaryota > Metazoa > Chordata > Cladistia > Polypteriformes > Polypteridae > Polypterus > Polypterus bichir. The sequence continues at coordinate 10,483,747 of JANRMT010062852.1, forward strand.
CTTCTGAGTAACCTAGCCACTTCCCTGAACGTTTCTGAGGTGAAGGGAGTTCCTTGGTCAGTTAAAACCTCTTTGGGATCCCAACACACGCAAAAATCCCTACCAACTCTCGTGCGATTGTTTTCGAATTGGTTGAGCGCAAGGGAACAGCTTCAGGAAAACGTGTGGCATAATCTACAAGTACTAATATATATTTATGACCTTGTAGCAAAGTTTCAATGGGTCTTACAAGATCAATTCCCACTCTTTCAAAGGGCACATCAATTAGGGGAAGAGGAATAAGAGGAGCACAGTCCTTCTTAGGAATCTGACGAATCTGACACTCCGGACATGAAGTGCAAAATCGTCTGACCTCCTCATTAATTCCCGGCCAATAAAATCTGAACTTCATTCATTCTAAAGTTTTTTCGGTCCCCAAATGGGCTCCATTGGTAAATGCGTGGAATTAACAATTCTTTTACAATCCCCTCATGTTCTGCCACTCTATATAATAAATCATTCGTGGTACAGACTCCGCGGACCCATGTCCATTTACTGATACTACTGCATTTCTAGCAAATTTCAATGAATCGTCATTCCATTGCTCCCTTTTAAAGGATGAAGGTGTAAATTTAAATTGGAACGTTAAATCCCAAATAGGATCAGGGTTTACCTCAAGGGGCAGAGACTCGGGTTCTGGAGGACTTACAGGAGGGGGAATACCTACTGTAGTGCCTGAGGTGCCTTTGTCTCCGTTTTCTATGGAATCAGTTTCACTATTTTGGGAGTTACTACACGGAGTGGAGGCAATCGTATTAACTGAAGTAGCATCCATTATCAGGCCCTCATTTATTACAGGAGTAGTTTCTGTTTTTCCGCTATTACTTTGTGACCAATCTCGCCCTAAAATCACTGGATAAGGAGGATCTGTCATTACGGCCACTGGTGCAGCCTTCATGACGTCACCTACCGTAATAACACAGAAAGCAGCGCGATAGTATTGGGTGTCCCCGTGCATACATTTTAGGCTGATGCTATGATTTATCCATTGTCGCGGAAAAACAAAATGGCGAGCAACAATAGAAATGTTACTCCCGGAATCAAACAAGGCTATTACTTTGTACCCATTCACAATCACCACCTCTGTACATGGAGAAGATAAAGGGTTAACGACAGCACAATACCTTTCTCCCTTTCCCAGCGAACAATCCATCGGCTCTGGTGTAGGGCAGGCAGTGTAGATATGTCCCAGCCCTCCACACTTGAAACAGCGCGGAGGTGGGGCGGATCATTCTTTCTTCTTAGCGGAGACATCAGGCGTTTGTCGGGAAGGCTCAATAAAAGGCACACAAACCTGTCAGGGTTGGCGAGAGAACCGTTCTGATCCACCTGATTTACAGACACCCCAATGTCGATCTACCACCTCAACGAGGCTATCCAATGAGTTTACCTCCTGTTTGCGGACCTGCTGGGCGAGATTATCTGGAAGTGCATTTATAAATGTCTCATTGGTAAGCAACTCAGCCATTCTTTGGGCACTGTTTACATCTGGCCTTAACCAACGGCCCACTGGCCTGTACACTTGAGTACGTACGGCTCTTTCGGGGTCAAAGTTCCAGTCACGCCACTCCCTCGCCTGCTGTGTCGCGGATACGCTGTAGCGTTTAAATATTTCCTGTTTTAATAGATCATAATTGGATGCCTGCTCCTCAGACAGATCATAATAGGCTCTTTGCGCTTCCCCCTTCAGATAGGGAGCCAGAATGTAAGCCCATTCCGACGGTGGCCAGGCATTCCTTTTTGCGGTTCTCTCAAATATAAGAAAATAGGATTCTACATCATCACCTTCTGTTAAATGGGTAAGTAGAGGAGGTACTGACCGTGATGCCTCTGCTCGGACTGTCGCTGCCGCCCGTGCCTCTGCTTCCGCCAATCGGGTATGAGTATCTCCCAGCTAAATCTTGACTTCTTGTAATTCGGCTGCGAGAGTGTTCAATGCGCTGTTCAGGTCTTGTCCCTCTGTCATTTATTTGAGACAATAATCCTGCCGACTATGCCAATTGTGATAAATCAGTCACAAAACAATTATAAAGGTTTGGGGAATGGCCCCGTATGTTTTTTCGGTCAAGTTGATAAGTAAAATTATTATCAGACATTCAACATTAGTTGTTTGGTACAGTCGGCTTTTATAAGATGGCTACAAGAAATGACGGAAGTAAGAGGTGACGTCATCTGCAGGAGCTGGAAGTGACGTCATCATGGTGGGGCCGGAAGTGACGTCATTCTCTGGAGCCGGAAGTGACATCATCATGGTGGAGCCGGAAGTGACATCATCATGGGGGAACTGGAAGTGATGTCAGTCTCTGGAGACGGAAATGACACCATCATGTTGGAGCCGGAAGTGACGTCATCATAGTGGGATCTGGAGTGTATGGTGAACCGTTTGAAATATGGGTTGTTGTGGGTATGATTATTTTTCTTCCTTAGTTCTGCAGGGTCAGAAAGAGAGGCATTAGCACCATCATACCACCCCCATCTTGTAGCCATTTACTCACCTCTGGACCTGTTGATTGCCTCCTACTCGCACGTGTGTGACACTATCTATCATATAGTGCCTTTCATATCTATCTGTCTATCTATCTATCAATAGTGTACTGTAAGTGATGCATGAGCCTCAGATATCTGAGCTGGAATAATACACAGGAGATCCACTCAGTTTTTGGGAATATTGGAAATAAATATAAATCATTTTTTGTTTAATTGTGGATGTCCCTGTTTTATGCCTCAGGTGCCCACAGCTTTGGCGTCAGCAATTTTACAGAACATCGAAGGTCATGCACTGAGATGGACTAGTACAATGAGGGTATCAAAGAACAACTCTTGGTGCAGAACTGCTCAGTACATTTTATTAAAAGTAACATGAGTTGCCATCCAGATATGACTCACTGTCTCACCAGCCACGTCCATTGTTACCCCCAAGATGCTGATAGCTCTACTCCTTTGTTCTACAGTAATCCCTCAGTGTCCGCAACATGACCCTCGCAGCATTCCGACTGCTCCTGCTCCTATGCTCAACCACCTCTGGAATGCCATTCCTCCACTCCAACACGGGGGCATGCTGACCACTTTGCCTCCTTCCATTCACACTGGTTTCCATTTGATTCAGTTCCCTTTCTTTCTTTCACTGATCCTTCTTCCTCGATTTCCTTTCTCTTTACATTTTTTTCTCATACTATCTTTCTTTTATTTTTAAACCTTGAGTTTTCAGTCTTCCATTTTGTTCTATTCGGCCCCCTTTTATGACTTGTGGGTGAAGGTGCTTTCATTAATGACCCAAAAAGTAATCAAATGGGAAAGGCTTTGCTGTCTGCGCTTACATGTGATCAACCAATCAGCCAATCAAACACTGCACAACTGCAAAGCCTTCTTGCATCACAAGCACCCACACCCACAAAGTCTGTTTTTTTAAAAATCATGCACCACCACAGATCCCAGTGCTTCACCACACTGTGTAAGAACTTGGCTTCCCACCACACCTAATTGAACTGATAAGATCACCGTAAACAAATCAAGAAGCAACTATCAGAATCCATAGACACAGATGGGCTTGAAATCAGGTAAAGTGTTCAACAGGGCTGTATTATATCTCCATTTCTAATGGAGATATGAGAAAACTGAACTTGGGCAAGTCGAAAATTAAAGTGAAAATTATCATTAACAACCTGAGATATGCAGATGACACAATTCTGCTTTCAGAAAATGAGGAGGATATAAAACAACTGATCCTTAAAAAGCGGGAATGAAACTCAACATCGATAAAATGGAAATTATGACAACAGTTAGCATTAAAGAAATTGTTATAAAGATTGACATTGATAAACTTGAACTTGCTTAAGATTTAATTTTTCTGAGAATCAAAATCAACCGTGTTGGATAATCCAGACCTGAAATTAACCCTTTCGGCCCTGACATCCTATTACTAGTACATAAATGTGCAGCCATTTTTTGTAAAGCACAGGCACGTTTGCATCTGTTGGAACCGGGCTATTAGCGCAGACTGGAGAGACTGGCATACAGTCCGCGAAACACGGAAGTGAAAATGGACACCCCACATAGTAAGTAGCTCTACTTTCAATTTTATTTCCTAAAGAAGATTGAAGTATTTGGCAGCTATTGTATAATAATAGTGATCTTTTTTTTTTTGAGCATCCTAGACAACCCAAAGGTTGTGATAGACTGCCGGCAGTTCAATCCGGCCGGGATGTCCCAGAACTAAAAGAGTGGAGAAGGGCAGCATTTCCAGGACACTGCCTCCCCAGGACACTAGGTGGCAGCTCCCCTGGACGGTAAATGTACCCTGGATTCCCTCAGGGCATTATGGGACATGGAGTCCATTTTCTCAGCCCTGTTGGGTGACGTGCGTGCCGCCAGGGGGAGCTCATAAACAACCTGGGGACTCCTACTTTTCTTATAACCCGGAAGTACTTCAGAGTCACGAGGACGGAAGCCCGCAGTACTTCCAGGCCACTTGAAGATGGATGATGTTGCGTTTGACCGAGAAGAAGAGAAGGACCACTTCTGGGTCAAGGAATATAAAAAGGACTGATCAAGTCCCAGCAAGCGGAAGGTGTGTGTTGGGAGTGGAGGATTGGATTATTGTACTTATTGATTATTGGATATTTGTGAATTGTGGTGAGTGTGGTGCTTTGTGCACTTTATTTAAGAAAAATATAAAAAATTATACTTGGTGCTTTTACACGTGTGTCCTGAACGTTTGTCTGTTGAGTTTTACGGGGCAACAGCGACCCCTAGCGTCCACAAGTGGTGTAGCCGGCAGGATCCTGGCCGTCACTTTAGGTCAGAAAACCTTTTAAAATTAACGTGGACATAACCCACAGACAGCGACACACGGGAACTGCCAAACCCTTTCTCTGGTCCGTCATGGGTTAAAAAGAAAAATAAACAGACCAATAGTGCAGAGAGAAGTCAGGCACTCAATGTTCCCTGGGTCCAAGACAACAAAGGAGCGACAACGTCTTACGGGAGGAAAATTTTCCAGGTGACAGCAAATAAGACGAGGTATGTGCCGGGGAAGGGACTGAAAACATCTTCAAAATAACACACTTTGTCCCATGCTCATACCTCATAGAAGGAGCGCATCCGGAGTTCGTATTAAAGACAAATAATCATCCTGAAGACGGTTGTACGCTTTCCGAGGGGAGTCCGAACACGGAAGACTTCCACATGTGGTCTGCCAGCAACAGGCACATGACCAGATCCGAGGCATCACGGGATAGAGGAGGTCAACAGCGGCCCATATGCTGAACTAAAGAAATCCTGACGGACGCGGATTTCCCAAAAAGGGAGGGGAAGGCGGACGAAGCATCACACGCCATAAAAGAAGGTCAGGAGGTTTGGTGAGTGACCGATCGATTCGCCAAAAAAATGAGTCAGGCGGATCGCGGTCGGCTTGAAGTTAGTCTCTGAAACTCCAAATCCCAAAAGGCAGTGCAAGGCCTAACTGTGCAGGCGCAGGAGATGCTTGCCGGCTCTCAGCAGCTGGAGGACGGAGCATTTGAAAGTCAGAGCTTGTCTCCAGCCAATTGGAAAAGTGACTTTAATGTGCGGGAGCTGGAAGAGGTAATCCAGCCTGTAAAAAGCTTTTTTCAGGTCATCTCTTCGATGAAGAAGATCATTGAGGAACTGGGAGCAACGGCCAAGGCACCTTTACGGTTGGTGGAAGAATACTGATGCCACTTCGGACGGGAGCTTCCTCAGATGACAGATTCGGCGGTACAGGTGGGTTCAACCAGTACCATATATGAAGTCAGGATGCAGAGTGCAAAGGCAGCACAATTGGCTAGTATCGGCTGCCAAGTAATCTCGAGTCCCACAACTGATAGGGGGGTGATGACCGAGAGTCCGGTGGAAGGAGCAGGGGCATCAGAGCAGCGGGATAGTGCTTACTTCCGGGTATTCCAAAACCTTAATACATCGCCGCCGGTCTCACCCAAATCCAAAGGGGTGCAGACAGTAAAGGGTCTCTCTCTTACTCATAGGGAGACCCAAACTGTGAGCAAGTCCCAGAGAGAAAAAGAGAACCCGCAGGAAAAGCAGGGAACTCCTGATAAGACAGAGTGTAGATCTGTAAGTTCATGTGTGTGGAGTGGACGCTCTCCATGTGGGCGGGGAGATAGTCCGCCCTCAGCTGGCCAAAGGGCAATGCGGGCATTACCAGCCTGCTTCCAGTCCCGCAGGACATTACAGTCAGGGAGGCGGCTGTGTTATGAATGCCGTTGGCCGGGCCACTTATGGAGGGAATGTCCAGGGAGAACCGGGGAGGTCGTTAAAAGGAAACAAAAGTACAATGTCTCCCCGTTGTTCTCCTGCTCTTGTTTTTCAGGACAAAGCCATGGTCCGGTCAGTGCAGACAGTCCCTCCCGAGAAAGGACTACCCTAGCAGGGCAGGCCACTTCGCCCTATAATGCTCAGCTGGGCAAGGAACACTATGATAGATGGCCAGCAGTTCAATCTGGCCGGGATGTCCAAGAACTAAAAGAGTGGAGAAGGGCAGCATTTCTCGGACACTGCCTCCCCCAGGACGCTAGGTGGCAGCTCCCCTGGATCGTAAATATACCCCGGATTCCCTGAGGGCATTATGGGACATGGAGTCCATTTTCTCAGCCCTGTTGGGTGCCATGGGTGCTGCCAGGGGGAGCTCATAAAGGTCCTGGGGACTACTACTTTTCTTAAAACCCTGAAGTACTTAGGAGTCACGAGGACGGAAGCCCACAGTACTTCTGGGCTACTTGAAGACAGATGATGTGGCGTTTGACCCAGAGGAAGAGAAGGAGCACTTCCGGGTCAAGGAATATATAAAGGACTGATCGAGACCCAGCAATTGGAGCTGGATTTGGGAGGGTGTGTGACGGAGCTGCTGGGAGTGGAAGATTATTGTTGTGATTATTGATTATTGGAGAATTGTGGTGATTGCAGTGCTTTGTGCACTTTATTTAAGAAAATAATTTAAAATTATACTTGGTGCTTTTACACGTGTCCTGAACGTCTGTCTGTTGGGTTTCACGGGACAACAGTGACCCCTAGCGTCCACAGGTCACAAAATAATTTTTCCCATAAAAACAGAAAATTCAGGGCCAAAAGGGTTAAAAGATTAACACCAGGTTGACATGCTATGATCAGCATGAATAAGATCTGGTGAAGGAAATACATCAGCCTGACAAACAAGTACCTGAACTGTGTTCCCCGTAACAAACTACAAGGAAAAATGCTGGAGGCTGAAGAAATCTTCTCCGTGTACAATGGATAATGAGAGTTCTTGACTGCATTAACACTAGAATCCCTGAAGCCTACGAAAAAAGTCATAATGCCGGGCGACCTTAAACTCCTTTGCACCACCTCATCAGTGTCTTTGTTTTTCAAATGTGTCAGTCAGCACAAGCAGCAGGCAGCCTGCTCAATCATTCCTCACCGAGGCAACTGAAGTCAAGTCAGACGCTAAATTCTCAGAGCTCAAGTCTGTTTATCTGGGTGTGAGGTTGCAGCGGAGCTACATGATTAATGTCATCGTAAATGTATTTTGTGCCGAGTCCCATCTTTAATAGCGTTGTCCTGTTTACATGGTCTGTGTGTATGCAAATATGCTCCCATGGAAGCAATGGGGGGAAGCTGGCCTGGCATTATGACTTTTTTCGTAGGCTTCAGGGATTCTAATGTTAAGTCAGGAGTATCGCTGAAAGCTAAGATCACCAGACTGAGACTGATCTATACTGGGTATGTATTGTAATAAAAGTCATTGGAAAAAGGGACATGGAAAATGGGCCGGCAAAGAACATGACAGATTGACACCATCAAGGCCAACACTGGAATGAACATGAAATATCTGAAAGAAACCATGAAAGATGACAAAGCTTGGATGGAGCTGGACAATAAAGCCTCTGTAAGTTGGCCATTTTCTGATTTACAGCTCAACAGTTTTTCTGCCGATAAAAGTAATGTTTTATCACATTGCTGTTAACTAGTAAATCACTAGAATGGGTATCAGTTGTTCTCCCATGCTCCTTGAATTTAGACAACTTGCGGTCTGAATCTTGTGTCATTTTTGATTTCACGGAAACAAAATCATTGGTTTCAAGCAAGAGAATAGGAGTTTATTGACAATTTTATACTTCTAGCAGCAGAATCAGACTGGAATAAGGCTTGGCTGATTTCAGCCTTCAGAAATAGTTTGAGTGATGAATTAAAAGATTAGATTTAGAGTTTACCCTGGAGGGTTTATTAGACAAGCTCTAAAGCTACAAACTCCTTTCTTAGAAAGAAAGTTTGAAAGAAGTATTATACAAACAAAGGATAATGCAAAGATTTATCGAGGAAAACGAAAAGGAAACTTTTTTTAAGGGGCTATGCCTTTACTGTGTGGATTCAGAACATTTAAAAGCTAACTGCTCAAAATTAAATGGGAGAAAGACAGACAGAACTTTATTTGTCCGCAGTGGGAAATCTGCCTTTTTATAAAAAAATAAATACATACATAGATAGATAAATACATATTTATATGCATACACACCACAATGACTAAAAATTAAGATAATGTAAAAAGAAATAAAATTTCTGACCTGTCAGTCCCAGTCCCAGTGAGGCACTATACAGGTATATTGCTGTTGGTATAATAGAGCCTCCATTGTGTTTCTTGACACACTTCTGAATGATTCATTGGCGGAAAGTCATCAGTGTTGTTCATAATGGCATTCACTTTTGTTTTCATTCTCTCCTTCACTACGACCTCCAGGGGTCCAGAGTGTTTCCCATAACTGAGCCTGCCCTTTTAATTAGCTTGTTGATTTGGTGGGCCTCGCTTGAAGTGATGTTACCAGCCCAGAACACCACAGCATAGAAAATCACACTGACCATCATACAGTTATAGAAGATGCAAAGACACTTCCCCCATTAAAGGAGCACCTTTCCCTAAGGAAGTAGAACCTGCTCTGCCCTTTCTTCTCTTGTTCCTCTGTGTCCTGAGACCAGACTCGAAATAGAATTAAAAAATAACCGTTTGATATTTGTGATTCGTGAGCCTAATGCAGGTGATGTGAGGACAGTTTCTTTAGGCAGAGATTTTGGCAGATTAAAGCAAATGCGTGTGCCATCACCTCAGGCCTGAATCATCACTTTCAGGCAAAGGCCATGAGTGATTAGAGCAGGAACACAGTGCACAGATAGAAAAAAGATGCTTTTTGAGTCTTAGAAGAGCACAATCCATATATAGCATTGCTCCGATGGTAGTTACATATTACTGGCAGGTTTTATAAAAAAGCTCACCAAATAATCTGTGGGTAATTATAATGGATATGGACCATCTAGAATCCAGAAGCCATCTGCAAGACTGCACCCCACCAAACTGGACCCAAAATCATCAGCATTCCTCACTAAAGAACTGGACTATGCTTGTACTACTCCAATGGCTTTTTTTTAGCTCGGGTAAGTATGTATAAATGATTATACTACATTGTATATTGGGAGTGAAAGCTACATTTTAAAGCAAGTAATATATATATATATATATATATAAATATATAATATACTAGCAAAATACCCGCGCTTGCAGCGGCGAAGTACTGCATTAAAATTTTTATTAAGAAGAAAATTTAACCTTTTTAAACTGAGGGAAAATATGCCAATAATTATTTGTTAAGGATCTCTTTGTATACCACGTTGTCAGTTCGGCCCTCCGGTTGTAATATGACCAAGCTGTGCGCTGAGCTTACTCTTGAGCATGCAACTTACAGTTGGCCATGTGAACAGTAATCTTGTCCCAAATCTCACAGCTTGGATTGCTGCTGTCATAATCAGTTTGAGGTTCATGGTTTGTTTCAATTACGACAGTATTTGCAGGACTTGTGTTGAAGTGACATTCGGCATCTGTCAAGCGTTGTAAGCTTACAACCGGTTTCATCGATAACTTCACATCCAGCTTTTGAGAGTTTAAACATTCATAAACATCAAAGTGTCCACTACTGAAATCGTCACCTGTGAATGTAAGATGTTTAAGAGGCATTGGCGGTTGTCGAAAGGTGTAAAATATTTGGCCATTTTGGTACACTTGAAAGCACCAACCGAACAATTCAGTGGCAGCCATCAACTCACATGCTGAACCATAGGTGAAGGGCTTAAGCATTTCACTCTTCTAGTGCTCCTGTGTAGTATAATTATCTCCTGTACCGTCATCAGTCCACACCTTGAACCTGTCCCAGTCAATCAATACATAAGACACAATGTTCTTCCGGATGTCAAGAGTGAGCCTGATATGGCCGTGCAATATGTAACACAGAGAATGGAAAAGGTAGGTGCCATCTCCGGGCATGGAAACCACTCGGTAAGTGACAGTTCTTTGATCGATGGTGATTACCTCGATAGACATGGTAATGGGGGTTGGAATGATGAAGGAAATGGGTACCTGAGTAATGTAAAGTAAGTGTAAAATACCTATACAATAACTATAATTGTAATAAACAAACAATAAAACAGCGGAGAAGCCGTGGATTAAACAAAAAGGCTGTAGTTATCAGCAGGGAGATGTGAATCCCGTGGCAAAGCAAGGAAGGGAATGTAGAGACTGGAGTGATGGACGGCCTTATATAGGCAGGCAGCCAACAACGTGGGAGGCGTTGGGATGGGGGACCCAACGCTGCCTCACATGGTGACCAAGCTGCAGGCTATGGACGTATATATGTACGTAAGTAGGATTCAGTTAGCGTTGGGAACACGTGTACCAAATTTCTTGAAGATAAGCCCATAAGTAACAAAGACTGTTGAAAAGTTCAATATGGCGGCCGACAGTGGCATCATACCATCGAAATAAGTACGTACATTGGTTTCGGTTAGTGCAGGGAAGCCGCCTACCAAATTTCGTGAAGATGGGGCCATGAATAGGAAAGTTCAATATGGCGGACGTTGTTGATCGTTATGACCGTTACGCGTAGAATTTCGAAATGAAACCTGCTTAACTTTTGTAAGTAAGCTGTAAGGAATGGGCCTACCAAATTTCAGCGTTCTACCTACACGGGAAGTTGGAGAATTAGTGACGTTTGGAAAATTCAATATGGCGGCCGACAGTGGCGTCATACCATCGAAATAAGTACTGTGAACGCTGGCCCCGGCACAGACAGACGGACAACATTTTTGCACCCACACACCGTTTATTTACAGTACTATATACAATTAACGTGCACTCACGAACCCCAGTGCTTCCAGCACCGATTTCCCCAAAGTCCAGGGCCCACAGTCTTTGTGCCTTCCTGGCCGCCTTCCGTCCTCTCTCTCCAGCTCAGTCTGCTACCTCCCGAGTTCCACTACCTGACTGGAGAGAGGCGGCCCCTTTTATGGGGACCCGGATGAGCTCCAGCTGCTTCCCGGCACCTGACGTTGGCCACACCCCTGTGTGGCGGAAGTGCCGGCTGCGCACCCGGAAGCCGTCCGTGCATCCCCAGTCGTCTTCCCCCCGGCACTTCCTGGTGTGGCGGAAGTGCCGGGCTCTCGGGATAATTAGGCACTGGGGCGCCGCCTGGCGGTGGCCACGGGTCCCTGCAGGGCTGGGCTTCCAAGCCCTGTACCCGAGGCCCCCTGCATAACCAGGACGGACGCCCCCACTCGGTCTGGAGGAGGCACACGCCCTCCTCCGGTCCTCCAAGGCGTCCCGACCGGGCTCCAGCCCCGGCCGAGGACCAGATGGGAAAAACCGGCATCGGGGCGCCGCCTGGCGGTGACCACGGGCCCCTACAGGGTAGGGCTTCCATGCCCTCGACCCGTGGTCCCCAACAGAACCAGGACGGACGCCCCCTCGCGGTCTGGAGGAGGCACAAGCCCTCCTCACGTCCTCCTGGGCGTCCCGGCCAGGCTCCAGCTCCGGCCGGGGACCACAGTACGTACATCGGTTTCGGTTAGTGCAGGGAAGTCACCTACCAAATTTCGTGAAGATGGGGTCAGCCTTCTACCTACACGGGAAGTTTGAAAATTGGTGACGTTGGAAAGTTCAATATGGCGACCGACAGTGGCGTCATACTATCGAAATAAGTACATACATCGGTTTCGGTTAGCGCAGGGAAGCCACCTACCAAATTTCGTGAAGATGGGGCCATAAATAAGAAAGTTCAACATGGCGGACGTTGTTGACCGTTATCGACCGTTATGACCGTTACGTGTAGCATTTCTAAATGAAACCTGCTTAACTTTTGTAAGTAAGCTGTAAGGAATGAGCCTGCCAAATTTCAGCTTTCTACCTACATGGGAAGTTGGAGAATTAGTGATGAGTCAGTCAGTCAGTCAGTCAGTGAGGGCTTTGCCTTTTATTATTATAGATACACTAGGGGGTTACCCCCCTGCTCGCTTCACTTGGCAAACCCCACCCCACCCCCTGACATGCGCTATGTGCCATCCACTATGCATCTCTGCTGCTTGTGTTGTGAAGAGGGGGGTTGAACGCACCCCAAAGAGATGCAGTCACTCCTCAGAAACCCCCTCTTAAGCAGTGATACAATGGGAAACAAATACAGTTTTATTTTTACCTCCTCTTTGCTAGATCAGCTACTGGCTTGCTGCTGCTGCCGTGTCACATGATCTGCATCTCACGTGGTGCTTTGAACAGTTAAAAGCTGTCCTACTCTTTGTCTTTTATTTCCAGCTCTGGGAGTGGGTAAATCAATTGGCACAAAATCTCGTCTCGCGGGACGTGAGTTCTTGATATTTTTTACTTTATAATTTAAAAACAGAATAAGAAACTGTAAATCTAACAACATTATATTAAAGTGTGATAAATTCTGAAAAGAATGATACTAAACATATATATGTAGGTTTTAAAATAAGCCCAATTTAAAGCGTGACAAAAAATGTGACACAAAAAGTCACATAAAATCGTTGCACAAAATCGTTGCAATTTTAGGCTTAGGATTTTATATAGAGAGAGTACAGATATATATATATATATATATATATATATATATATATATATATATATAGTGGCAGTAGGGGGCGCTAGTGCTCCCTTGAACCCTCAGGTATAACTCCAAACACCGGATAAAAGTCCCAGACTGTTTATTATTTTTAAGCACAGTGCACCAAGCACCTTCCACACTACTCATATATTAACCACAAAAACACTACCAAAATATTCTCTCTCCACGCCCAGACACTTTGCTCCTCTCCCACCCAGCACAGCTCAGTGTCTGGACTGGCTTCCAGTCTTTTTATAGCCCCTGACCCGGAGGCGTTCCTGTCCAATCAGACCACAGTTCCTTATTCCTTCCGGGTCAGGGTAAACAGTCCTTTTCTTCACCCCGTGAGAACGTTGTTCCTTCCTGTCATGTGACCGTGACGTACTCCCGGGTCATAAGGCACAAAAGAGCCCATAAGCCCCCCCACAGCGACTCCTGGTGGCCCCCAAGGTATCCAGCAGGGCTGTGTATAAATACTACAAAGTCCATGAGGCCCTGCTGGACCTCGGGGCACTATCCTGCTGTCGGGAGAGCTCCTCCTGGCGGCCTGGGGGTGAGGACCGGCATGAGAAGCCGGCAGTCCTCCACAATATATATATATATATCTATACTAATAAAAGGCAAAGCCCTCACTCACTCACTCATCACTAATTCTCCAACTTCCCGTGTAGGTAGAAAGCTGAAATTTGGCAGGCTCATTCCTTACAGCTTACTTACAAAAGTTAGGCAGGTTTCATTTCAAAATTCCACACGTAATGGTCATAACTGGAACCTACTTATGTACATATATATCGGCCATAGCCTGCAGCTCTCTCGCCGTGTGAGGCAGAGTTACGTCCCTCATCGTCACACCTCCCACGTAATTGAATGCTTGCCCATATAAGGCTGTCTGTCAGCGGCAATCCAATAGAAACACTCTGCCACGAAATATTCACGGGTGAAGGACTGTGCTTATGCAGACGAAGATGAGATGGTCAGGGTGGTGTTTGGCACAAACTCGGCGAAACTGCGAGATAAACTTTTAAGTGCCAGGTCTTAGCTAACAATAAATAAAGCACTGTGTAAAAAGTCAATGTCCAGTGTGGTCCCCGGCCGGGAGGACGTGAGGAGGGCTTGTGCCTCCTCCAGACCGTGAGGGGGCG
>JANRMT010062852.1:10507871-10532354 GCA_026402145.1 Polypterus bichir lapradei
GCTGCATTATTTGTATGAAAACAAGTTTCCAACTGTGTCACCATTATTTTTGATTAACTCATTTTAAAGACACAGTCTCAATCCACCATCAGTGGTCTCCAACTCCAGTCCTGGAGAGCTACAGTGGCTGCAGGTTTTCATTCTAACCCTTTTCTTAATTAGTGACCAGATTTTGCTGCTAATTAAGTCTTTGCCTTAATTTTAATTGATGCACAACTTAAGACTCAGGCCCCTTAATTATTTTTTTTTTCCTTAATTAGCAAACAAACACTATTAAGACACAAAATGAACCAACACAAACAACAACCTGCGTCCATCACACAATAACTGAAAATAAAGAAAGGTGAAGGCCTCAGTAATGTCGATCTGCTCAGGTCCACAAAACATTTTGACAGCCAGCGCTCTTAAAAAAGAAAATCAACAGTTTTGGAAATGTCTGCCATGGCACAATGAGCGCCATGGAATTAAATAACGGGTTTAATTAGCAACAAGAATTGGCTTCAGATTAAGAAACTGAATGACGTGAAGTTGGTTGGAGTTTGAAGGCCCAACTTAGTTGGTCATCTGTTGGCTCACCTCACATCAAATTTATGTTTAGGTGTCGTTTAAGGAAAAAAGAATCAATTCAGCAGTCAGAGTCACAAGAAAAGTCAATTAAAATAAAGGGAACTAGTTAATTAGCAGCAAAAACTGGTCACTAATTAAGAAAAGAGTTAGAATGAAAACTTGCTATCACAGTAGCTCTCCAGGACTGGAGTTGGAGACACCTGATGGTGGATTGAGACTGTGTCTTTAAAATGAGTTAATCAAAAATAATGGTGACACAGTTGGAAACTTGTTAAAAGTAAATTTTGCACACACATTAGGAAGTTTTTTCTTTACACAGAGAACCACAGACACTTGGAATAAGTGAGCAAGTAGTGTGATGGACAGTATGACTTCAGGGACCTTCAAAACTCAACGTGATGTTATTTTAGAAGAATTAATTGGAGAGGAACAGTGAGCTTTGTTGGGCTGAATGGCCTGTTCTCATCCAGATTAGACTAATGTTATAATATTCTAAGAAAAGGAAACTGTAAGCAAATAAAGCCGGAGTAAAAACCATTGCATCATCACAATAAATAAGAGCAAACCAGGGAGAAATAGCGTCTTAGAGTTTCTAAAGGAATATGTAAACATCATTACTAAACAGAAGTCCTCTGAGCCACCAGCACATTGCCTGTAGGACTGCACAACTCAAATTTACATCAAACATAACTTAGCAAACAGGATTATTTGCCCGTTTTCCAGTCAGGTAGGTGTTGGGTTTTTCTTTGATGAAGGATGAACCCTTTGCAGCTTTATATCAATAACTGACATTTAAATAAAATCGCTTTTAAGAACAACCACACTTTTCCCTTAATCTCAGCTGTTTAAAGTCAAATTTCAAAACCTGCCATCTTCCGAAGACAAGACTTCTGATTTAATTAAAATTAGATAGGGTAATGAGTGGAAGATACTTTTCAGCACAAGCTCTCCAGAATTATGAATATTTACTAATACTATTTAATTTGAAAAATATAGCCTAAGGTGCAGTATTTCAGGGTTTTGTGAATGACATTTTCAGAAATATTTTATGAATTCAAATTTTTTGTTTAATGTAGACAGCACTTATTTTTCCCTAGACTACCAGGTGCATGAAAAACATGTAAGAAAGGTCCTTTTCCAGATTATTGCTAAATAATTTGTTTGTTAAAATGGAGAAGTAGGAATGTCACTGAGCAGTCAGTCAGCCATTTTCTAACCTGCTTAGTCCTGAACACAGGGTTGCAGGGGGTGCTGGAGCCTATCCCAGCTAACATAGGGAACAAGGCAGGAACAAATCCTTGACATGGCACCAGTCCATTACAAGGTTAACACACACACACACATACACATACACACCAAACTCACACTAGAGCCAATTTAGCATCACCAGCCCACCTAACCTGCATGTCTTTGGACTGTGGGAGTAAACCCACGCAGACAAAGGGAGGACATGCAAACTCCTCACAGGGAGGACCAAGAACGTGAATGCCGATCTCCTTACTGTGAGGTAGCAGCGCTACCACTGGGCCATCATGCAGTCCATTTCACTGATCAATGTCTTTTTTATTTTTAAGTTGATATTGTGGAGCCAACCCAGACACAGACAGGCGGACATGTTGTTTTTCAACCACCACACGTTTATTTACAACAATAATATTAAATGGTCACTCAGACCCAGTTCGTGCACAATACCCCAAACACACAGTCCTGGCCACAAATGCCTCTTCTTCGGGCCTCCTCCACACTCACATTCTCACACTCACTCACTCACTCACTCACTCACTCACTCTCTCTCTCTCTCTCTCTCTCTCTCTCTCTCTCTCTCTCTCGTGCCTCGCCCTGCTTCTACCCGACTCCAGCCTTGAATGAAGGGAGACGGCCCCTTTTATCCTCTCCCAGACGAGCTCCAGGTGGCTCCCGACATTCCCTCATTGGCCACGCCCCATCGTGGCGGAAGTGCCGGGCTGTTCTCCCGGCAGCTCTCCGGGTGTCCTCTTAATTCTTCCCCCCAGCACTTCATGGTGTGGTGGAAGTGCTGAGGTAACAGGTCCCCAAGGCATTGGGGCGCCTCCTGGCGGTGACCACGGGTCCCTACAGGGTGGGGCTTCCATGTTCTCAACCCGTGGCCCCCAGAGCAACCAGGAAGGCGGCCCCCACGTGATCCAGGGTGGGCGCAGACCCACATCCGGTCCCTCACGGCGTCCCGGCCGGGTCATTGCCCCTGGCATCCCTGACAATATATTTACAGAAAAGGTCGCAAGCTATTTTGAACTGACCTACACCTTCTTTTACAGAGCAGGTGCCATGGATTGTGTTATATTCAACTTTATTTTCTGTTTTTTTCTGTGTTTACCTGTAGTTTCTTTAAAACTCTGTAAGACTGTTTTGAGATTTTGTGTAATGGAGAACTCATCTGATATTTAATTTCAGCTTCAGTTTAATTAATTTAAGGTTCAAAGTATTTCACATCTCCCTACAGCATTCTGTATTCTTCCCAGTTGATTCTGGGGTTCGTCAGGGATGTGTTTTTGCTCCTACTCTCTTCAGTGCTTGCATGGACTGGGTGTTGCACAGAGTTGTGAGGTCCAGCAGTTGTGGGGCAGCTGTTGCTGAAAAAAGATTCACACATCTTGACTTTGCTGACGATGCTGTGATCTTCGCGGAGTCAATGGAGGCTCTGTTCAGGGCTCTCGAGAGGCTGAGTGAGGAGTCTGAGTGTCTGGGCTTGCGAGTCTCCCTGATAAAAACTAACATGCAGGACTTTAATGACCTCTTAGGCACGGCCATCAGCAGTGTGTCTGTCTGCGGAGAGAGTGTTGACCTCATCGAGAGGTTTACTTACCTTGGTGGTGACATTCATGTCTCTGGTGACTCTTCCTGTGAAGTCAGCAGAAGGATTGGGAGAGTATCGGGGGGTCATGAGGTCACTGGATATCTTTGCAAAAGGATGAACGACCAAATCTTTAGAGTCCTGGTGCTCTCTGTTTGTGGGACATGGACGCTATCCAGTGACTTGAGGTGAAGATTGGACTCCTTCGGTGCTGTGTCTCTTCGGAGGATACATGGACACCGCTAGTTTCACTTTGTGTAGAATGAGCGGTTGCTCATAGAGTCTCAAATGAGGCACATTACCTGCATTGTGAGGGAACGTCAGTTACGGCACTATGGCCATGTGGCATGATTCCCCGAGGGTGATCCAGCTTGCAGGATCCTCATTGTTGAGAACTCAAGCAGATGGTCCAGGCCAAGGGGATGTCCATGTAACACCTTGATATAGATGGTCGTTTCCGGACGGTGGAACTGGGCCGCATGTTTGTTTGGGGGATGACAACTGGGATCCCAGGGTTTTTAATTACATTGTGGATGAGACAACACGATGTAATAGTGCATGCTCCCCAACCAGACCTGACCTGAAACCTCTATGGCATTGTTTTGATTTACATAGGTATTGTATTACCATTTTGTGGATGATTGCAGTTGCTACTGTGTTGCCAGGAACATATATATATATATAGAGAGAGAGAGAGAGAGAGATAGATAAATATATATTCTATAACATACAACTGACATTCATCCAACATGCACTTATGATGGACTCCACAAAAGGCATTCACAAACCTTTTAAAGACACACCTGATGATGACTATAGTCAGATTGTAGCCTCCTGAGATCATGCAGTGACTGGAATATTTGTGCTGCCAGGAGTAAAACAATGGAGTCATTGAAAAAGAGGAAGAAGGCTATAAATTTGGAAACTTAATTGAAAGTGATAGCACAATATGATGCTGGTAAATCTACTTGGGATGTTCTACTATCTACTATGTACTTTATGCAATGTTGAAAGTATGATCAAACTGACTAGATAGATAGATAGACTTTATCTAATGAATGGTCTATCAATATGTAACCCCATCATAGGCTGAGGTTTATATATATATATATATATATATATATATATTGTAACAAAGGTACTATATAGGCGCCCGACCCGACACAGATGGACATGGAGGCACATATACAATAAAATAACCTTCCCCGATACCCACAGGTAATACACAGTCCCAAAACACAATCAAAAGACCCACAACACAGTTCTTTCTCTTTTACCACCACTCCTCCTCAAGCATAGTTCCTCCTCCTCCTGACTTTGGCTCTCAAGTGGAGGTGGCTGGCCCCTTTTATAGCCCACCCGGAAGTGTTCCAGGTGCTTGGCCACCTGGTCCCAATTGCACCTCCGGGTGGGGCTGAAGACTCGTCCAGCCGGGCTGTTGACTCCAGGCAGCACCCACTAACGGCCACCCCAGCTCCCATCCAGGCAGTGGAGGACTCCATCTCCCATGGAGCCATGCGGGAGGTTTGGGAATCACTGCCGGCCAGGGAGACTGCCACCAGGCGTCCCAGGGGCGGTACTGAGCTGCCCATGGTTGCTCCCCAGGAACATATACTGCAGGGGCATCCCAGCCAGGCATGGGACCTGGTCGCCCATCACATTGAAAGATGGCTTGAGTTCTTACATGGCCTGTACAACTATGAAGCTACACAAGGATCATCAGTAGACCCACCACATATTGATGTAGTTAATCCATTCATAATTGCTGTAAAGCAGGAAGGCCACAGGCGGAGGCATGGCCACAGCAGAAGTACTCAAGGTTGGAGGACAGCCCATACTACAATGACTGCTTAAGCTGGTACACCTAATATGGAGCAATGAAAACATTCCTGCCATCTGCAATCATCATCCCCATTTTGAAAACGGAGACAATAGAGACTGTAAAAACAACTGTGGCATCAGTCTATTATCAATTGTCAGAAAGGTTTTCATGCAGATACAACAGCTACACTTACAGCATCATCGTGAGTCAATTATAAATAAAATATATTGTGACAGATAGGGGGCGCTATCGGTCCCTTGAACCCTCAGACAATACGTCAGACACCAGGTAAAAGTCCAAATATTATTTTTATTTAGACCAAAATGTGCACAAAGCACCCTCCTCTCCAAAATACTCATATAAATAACCACAATACACAATAATCAATTCCTCCACTCTCCCAGACATGTTCCCACCCTTCCACCCAGCTCAGCTCGTTTTTCTGGTATTTTCCAGAGTCCTTTATAGTCCTTGACCCGGAAGTGTTTCGCTCCTATCAGTCCATGTGATTGGTAATACTTCCGGGTCAGATAAAAACTCTTCTTTTTCATCCCGGAAGTACGTCATTTCCTCTGTCCCTGTGACCAGGACGTACTTCCGAGGTATAGGGCAAATACAAGTTTCTGAGCCTCCCTGCAGTGTCCCCTTGCGGCCCCCATGGTATCCAGCAGGGCTGTGAAGGAAAACTCCAATATCCATGATGCCCATCTAGCAGCGTGGAGGTATTGGCCAGGATGAACGGCCGGCCATAGTTCACTATATATATATATATATATATATATAGTGTTGCCTCAGCAAAAAGAATTTTAATTGAAGGCTTGGGTGGTCAAAAAGAAGTACCATATATACTCACATAGAAGTCGTGTCTTGAAACCCGAGAAATCGATCATAAAATCAAACCCAACTTATATGTCTGTTCAAAAATGCAACACTTAATTTTTTTTTTTTACATCTTCTTGTCTCCTCCAATCTCGCATCAGTTTCTCAGACGTATCGAATTTTGTTACAGCAGCGCAGTTACCGACTTCTTTCGCAATTTCAACGATGATTAATTTAAAACTAGCTTCATATTTTCTTCTGATCGAATGCTCCATCCAAGATAAGGGATGCTCTTACGATAAAGGTGTATGAGGGTGTGCGATACCAAAAACACAAAACAGTGCAAACGTTGCTTTGGAATAGTTCGGGTATTACCGTGTACTCACGTAGGCACAATAGAGAGAGAGATAGAGGTTAGGAGCGCACGCTGATACAGCGCATTGCTGCACCCACATAGAAAAAAAAGGCCATGTGCTCTGTGGTTACTGTCTCAGGTGGGCATCAGAATATCATAACTTCTTGTACCAATAACGTGAGTTTTCTGCATTTGACCTATACGACTGACATTATAAAATACCAGAAATTATACGATAAAATCATGTCCCGACTTATCTACGGGAGAACTTATCCGTGCGTATATATGTTATGTGCAGGGGTTTGAAACCAAAAAGTCAATCTGGTCTTTCTGCAAGCTAGAAATGTAGACAACTGGGGGTTAAATTTTGCTTTGATTTGTTAAATTTGACTTGACTATATGGAATGTTATCTGTGTCTAATTAAATCAATAAAAAAGAATCTATAGGCAAGAATCAGAAATATATTTTGAAAAGAAGATCAAAAGCCATAGAGAAAAGCATGTAAAGTCTTTTGCTTATCCAAACAAGGATGCCTAAATGGCTCATCATATGACCATTTGGCGAAGTGGTGGCTCTGTGGCTAAGGAACTGCACTGGTATCTGGAAGTCTGGAAGGCTGACGGGATCCTACTCCATTGGGCCCTTAAGCAATGCCTTAACTTGAAAATTGTTCCAGGGGCTGACCTCCTAAGGTCATGTGAAAAGATAATTCCCCTTATAATTTCGAAGATTAATAAAGTATATCAAATATTTATTGGAATACTCTGAAGGTGTCACGTGATGCACGTTCCCAAGGAATTCTGGAAAAATGGCCAACGTGAATATCTCAGTATAACGTTGCCCATCAACATTCAAAATGGCTTTGCCGTAAAAAATTACAGCTTCTTGGGAACAAAGATAGGGCACAATACATGTTCAAATTGGATTCTTTTATTTCTGAAACTCCAGATTAGCCACCAAGATGTTCCGGAAACTCACTAGAAAAGCTTTAAAACTTTAATAAAAGATATCAATGACAACATACATGTTTCATCCCTTTTATCTGTTTATCTGGTTCATTGTGTTATGGGCCCACTTGAGAATCCTTACAGTGTGCCACAGTCAGATCCAAAATTTGAAGTTGTTGCCAAGTAAATGATCGAGGAGGTCTTGTCATCTTGTAAAGTCTAAGGTGAGCAGTTTTACGTTGCTGCTTTCCCAAAACATACGAGAGTGGAAACAAGATTTGTAGGTAACAATAAAAATGTTGTTTGCTTCTAGGAAGAAATTTGTGACAAATCAACAAGGGGAAATGAAATTGAGACTTGTTGCTTTTAAAACAATAATAAACTTGAATAATTGCATCTTTATGATGATCCCAGTAGCAGCAGATGGGTGTGAATGCTGGAACTGCAAGAACACAGACAGAAGGAAAATTTAAATTTATACCAGATGGTACAGGAAAAGATTACTAAGTATTTTAAAACAGTGAATATTTTATCAAAATTACACAAGATTATTATTATTGTTGTTGCTGTGGTTGCGTATTTGGGTAATTACGTCCCACAAGGTGACTTTTAGGATCAGGATATTCAACAATTGTTTACAGGCTTTATCTTCCACTTGGCACACAGGCAAATTAAGGTCAAACTGTGAGACATAGTTGGGAATTGAATTGACAGTTTTGTGATTTTTAGCCTCTCCTCTCAGCCTCCTGGTTTCATCTACATTCACGCCAGATGGAAATACACTGTATGGCCGAATGTATGTGTATGTACATCCCTCTA
Organism: Polypterus bichir lapradei; assembly: GCA_026402145.1. Lineage (NCBI taxonomy): Eukaryota > Metazoa > Chordata > Cladistia > Polypteriformes > Polypteridae > Polypterus > Polypterus bichir. Next base: position 10,516,032 of record JANRMT010062852.1, read on the forward strand.
AATTATTGAGTTCAGGTGTTTCATCATTAACAGGTGCATAAAACCAAGCACACAGCCACACAATCTCCACTGGCAGCAAAGAGCTCAGTGACTTGAAACGTGGCACTGTCACAAGAGGCCACCTTTGTTACAAGACAGTATGTGACATTTCTGCTCTGCTAGATCTTCCCTGGAGAACTTCAAATGCTATTATTGTGAAGTGGAAGAAACACTGAGGGCTAACAACAGCTTAGACACAAAGTGGTAGACCACCTCAGCCTACCAAGCGGAGCTGGCAAGTGCTGAAGTACATAGCGTGTGAAAGTTGTTGATCATCTTGGGTATCACTTACAACAGAGTGGCTGTTCTGGCTTGAAAAATTGACATATTTGGTAAGTTTTAACGTTTTTCCTCCTTGCCTCATACTCTTTGTTTTAAATCACCAATGTAGGAAAAAATATATATATATATATATATAGGCGGAGTGGTGGCTTTGAGGCTAGGGATCTGCACTGGCAAATGGAAAGTTGCTGGTTCGAATGCCAAAAGGGACTCTGCTCTGTTGGGCCCTTGAGCAAGGCCCTTAACCTGCAATTGCTGAGCACTTTGAGTACTGAGAAAAGCGCTATATAAATGCAAAGAATTATCCATCCATCCATCCATTATCCAACCTGCTATATCCTAACTACAGGGTCACAGGGGTCTGTGGAGCCAATTCCAGCCAACACAGGGCACAAGGCAGGAAACAAATCCTGGGTATGGCGCCAGCCCACCACAGCAAAGAATTATTATTATTATTATTATTATTATTATTATTATTATATTGTGTGAAGCAGCCTGGACACAGACAGGTAAACATTGTTTAAGCACCCAGCACACATTTATTTACACAATATTTACAAAGTGAAGCAGCACACAACCCACTTTCACCCCCAAAGTTCAGGCCTCACCACGATGCCTCTCTTCCTCTGTTCTGCCTCCACTCCTCTCCTCCCGAGCTCTGTCTTTCTTCCACCCGACTCCAGCCTTCGAATGGAGGGAGACGGCCCCTTTTATGCTCACCTGGACGTGCTCCAGGTGCTTCTTCATAACCTTCCTCCGGCCATCCCAGGTGTGGTGGAAGTGCCGGCTGTGCACCTGGAAGCACTCCGGGTGTCCCTGGTCTTCTTCCCCCCAGCATTTCTGGGTGTGGCAGAAGTGCTGAGGGACAGGGATCCTCAGGTATCTGGGTGCCCCCTGGCGGTGACCACAGGCCCCTATGTGGTTGAGCTTCCATACTCCTTTCCCATTGTCCCCAAAGCCACCAGGGCGGTTGCCTGCTCGTGGTCTGGAGGAGGGATACTCCTTCCTCCAGTCCTTTTGGGCATCCCGGCTGGGTGCCAACCCCAGCCACTCACCACAATATATATTGGAAAAGCTTTGAACGGCTCTTCTTTCCGCCATCTTGGAAGGGGACGAAAGCTCAGAAAAATCAAATCTGCATTTTATAGTATTTTTTTTTACATTGGATTTATTTTATTCAAAGAAAATAACATTGTATACAATCAATTTCAACTTATAAAATAAATGACTTCATAGTCAAGCTAGAAAAAAAAATAAGAAAATTAAAAAATAAAGCAGGAACAAAATAAGACAATTCAATCCCCATCCGAGGGAAAGGAGAGCCGAGAACATGGACATAAACAGTTAAGAGAAATGTTCTTTTACCCCAATACAAATGCTATTTCTATAATTTTATTAACTAAATCTTATCATGTTTTTAAGAAGGTTTGAACAGATCCAATAAGTGAGAGTTTGATTTTTTTTCCAATTTCAATTAGTATACATAGTATACTAGTATCAGTTACCCATTGACTTATAAAAGGTGGGTTTGGATTCTTCCAGTTAAAAGGAGTCTGTGTGCTGGTAGTTTGGTATCAGCTATTATTATCAATTTACCCTTCTCCACTTGAAGCCCATCTGAGATCCCACCAAACATAGCTGTTAATGGTTTGGGAGTGATTGTGACACTAAGTCAGTTTGACAGGCATTCAAAGAATTTTGTCCAAAATGATGTTAATTGGTGCATTCCCAAAGCATGTGGCCCAGTGAGGCTGGAAGTTGTCTCACATGCATGTCTTTTGACCATCCTCAGGGCTCCTCTAAGGTATGTGGTTGTTATAATAAGTTTGTTATAATATTAAGAATTGTGTCACTGTATCTGTTTTAGATCTTTTTAAATGTATTTTTCATTCTCTTTCTGTGTAACATGCCATAAAGAGCTGAGCCAGATTTAGCATAGAGTGTCAGCATTCAGAATTGCTGGGCCAAGCAAAGCATAAAGACAGACAGGGACATCTGGAAGGCTGGGTTATAAACCCTAAAAAGGACTAAGTGTCATTTGAACCGACTGTTTGATGTTCAGCACAAAATTGTCTGCCTTGTTTGGAAATGTAATGGGAGCTTGGTTGTGTAGAAAACAATATAAAAGAAGCTGGAGCCTTGCCAACTTTGAGAAACTGAGTGGACGGAAGCTATAGGTCCAAAAGCCACCTCTGTTGTGACAAAAAAAGCAGTTTCTACACGACCGACTCCCCGAAAAAAGAACTCTTGGTGAAATGAAGCTGACTTGTTTCTCCTGTCTGTACAGCAACGTGAGCCGCATTAAACAAGCTAAGTATATTCTGTCTTTTCTGTGATTTTGTCGCTGAAAAGAGGGATATCGCCGTTATAATTTATAATTATTTAAATAAAGGTTTATTAAAATGCCGCAATATAAAAGAACATATTTCCAAGGAGCTAACACTCCCATCGGAAACAGTGGTACCACCCTGTATCGAACGGGGACACTTTTGCTAACCATGTCTTCTCCTGTTCCTCAAACAGCACCAAGAAGACACACCCTGAGGGTATCAGACTCCTCCTCTTCTGGTTCCCCAGCTTTATATCACAAGGTCAGCATAAAGAGCGGTCATTTTGCGACCAGAGCATGGCACAGACAGAGTTCCTGTACCAAAGCCTAAACTGGACGTTATTTTGTTGTCCCATTTTGTTACCTATGCACTTGTATCTTTGTTAAAATAACTTTAAGCAAACAAGAACCTCAGATTTGGAATCCCAACATTTCCTTGTCTCGGGCTTGCAATTCATCACTCCTCCTCAAGGTAGATTGCAACACTTGCAGGTTGGATGTGTAGAAGTAACCCCCGAGGAAGACAGGAATAGTTCAATCAATCAGTCTTTATTCAGTCACAGATGAGTACATGGATTCTACGTTGCAAGGCAGAAGAGCTAAGTTCTCCTTTTTCGATCGACTTTTAATATCTTTCCTTCCTCCCCGTTCCCGTTACTTATCAATAAGCATAATATGTTTATCTAAACATTTCATCTTACAATCGGCTAACCATTTCTATTTTGTGTACATTGCAGATGGGGCCCTAAAGAAGGAAAAGTCATCTTTCCTGTTTCTAACGGATGCGTTTTAAAAATGGAAATTGTCCTAGGTCAGCTTACTGCACCCTGTCTTATGACAGACGCCTGTATGAATAACCTGATGTTATAGCAAAAATGCTTTGTCAGTTTTTTAACTCTTAATAACTTGCAAGCAATTTTTTCTTTCACATATGTATCCCTGGATACATTTTGGCCAATTTTAAACAAAATAAATGTGCTCCATATAAAGATTGAAGATGAATGACTAAATAATTTGCACATATGGAGCTACATTATGTTATCTGGTAGTTGTGTCATGGCTACAGTATGTTCTATGCATGGCTACCTTCCACTTCTTTTCCAAAGATGTTAATTGAAGGATCTTTTTTCCACCATACCCTGGATTCTTTGGAAAGGAAGAGGTGTTGAGATGAGATGTTTTAATATTTTGTTCAGATGTGGTCTGAGTCTTACCGACTGATCAGTATTTTTCTCGTGTAGAAATAGGTAGGAGGTGAGGAAAATTGAGGAGGTTTCTTTTAGCAAAATTTCTAATGTGAAAATAGTGGAAAACAATCTGTTACTAGAAAGTTAAATTGGAAGTGTAATTGTTCAAGATGCAAAAACATTCTGTACATACAGTTCCCTAAGTGTTTTAATCTCTGATGTTTTCCAAAGACAAAATACTGTGTGGGTTTGAGAGGGTTGAAAAAGGTGATTATCATGTAGAGGAGCAGCAGATAAAAGCTTCTCTGCCTTGAAGTGCCTCCTGTATTGGCTCCATATTCTGAGTGATTGATGGAAACTGGATTGATGGTGTACTGATGATAGTTAGCATTTACTGGGGAACAAAGCAGGACATATAAAGAAGTAGAGGAAGATTTTATTTTCATTGCAGCCCAAGCTTGTGTATATTCATCAATTTTTGTCAGTGTCCAGGGGCCTCATGCATAACGTCATGTGTAGAATTCAGACTAAAACATGGCGTAAGGACAAAACCGGAAATGTGCATACACACAAAAAAATCCAGATGCATAAATCTGTGCGTTCGCCAACTTCCACGTTCTTCCACTCCATAAATCCCGGTCAGCATGAAAAGTAACGCACATGCATGCGCCTGCTGCCACTCCCCAGCTCCTCCCAGAATTACACCTCTTTGAATATGCAAATTAATATAAATAGCCCTTAAGCTCAGCGTTCTGTGAAAAGGCAATGGCAAAAGCACGTGGAGAAATAGAAGAATTTCAGTGAATACCAAGTGGAGGCAAAGAAAAACGAACTATTTGTTGGTTTAAATAGTGGTATAAACAACAAAAGGAACTTGATCGAGTGACATAGAGTGTCGGAGAACCTCAAAAGCTCAAGTTTACAAAGTCACATAGTGCATGAAATAAAAAAGAAGTTGTCAGATATCAAAGTCGCCATGAAAAGGCGAGTCGTAGCCCACCGTCTGAGTGTCATATGAAAGCTTATTAGGGTACAGAGAAAAGAAAAAAATAGGAACACAGTTGAAAAAAATGTCCAAATGTCAACTTTAATCTCAAAATGTCCACTTTAATCACGTAGTTTATTTTGTCATTAAAGTAGAACATCATAAATGTCATCTTAAAATCGTTTAATTTGCTAGTTTCTCAAATTCCATCGTAACTAAAGTAGAACATTAAATGCTTTGCTTTGTATGTGTTCTTCTATGTCAGTGTTTCTCAAACTCGGTCCTGGGGACCCAATGTTGCTGCAGGTTTTTGTTCCAACCAGATTCCTAATCAGTGACAACACCTGATAACACTGAGCTCATTTAATTAGCTGGTATTATTTTTCTTTTATTCGACATTCAGATAAAGCATAGCAGCACGATTTTTACATTTATAAATATTTCTGCTTTTGCTATAGATTTAAATGCTTAACTCTCTTTTGTTGATTTCATTATACTTTGCCCTTTCTCTGGGCAGTTTTTCCCCCTTCATTGTATCTTAATAATGACAACTTAAAATGAGCAGATCAGACATGCTGGCAAACAACACTGAATAATCAAAGACTGCAACTACTTTAGCGTCAGATCCACTAATTAGTAAATACTGGATTAATTAAACAATTAGAAAACCTTGAAAAGGAGAATGAAAATCAAGATAAAAATACTGTTAAAAAGAAAAAAAAAATAGATTATTCCTATATAACTGCTTGGTACATTTTAATATTTTTATTTCTTTTTAGCAAACTTAGTTTTCTAATTAATATATTGTTCCCTAAATACATAACTTGGGAAATATCAGTTCACTTAATTAGCCCAGGAGTTCAATTAAAAACAGAAGCTGGTTGGAACAAAAGCCTGCAGCGACAGGGGGTCCCCAGGGCCGATGTTGAGAACCCCTGTTCTATGTGCTCTATGTGTGTGAATCACTACGTGCTTCTTAAACAGGCTTTCTTTTCCTCCGACATGACACAGGATCCATTACATTCATGATATTACAGCTCTCTGAATAATTTAAAAACTGAGCTGTATACGTGATATCATTTTCATGATAATAGGAGTTAAAGCATGTATTAAACATGGGAACACGGTGGCGTAGTGATAGTGTCGAGCTGGTGCCTTGTCTGGAGATTGTTCCTGCCTCACGCAAGATGCTTGCTGCACCGTGCGTGATCATTGATGAAATACTTTATTGTAGCAGTACTGTCTCTTTCAAACGTACTAACCTCCAATTCCTGTCCTTCCTTTTCTTTCTCCAAGTAACCAATCGCCACACAATCAGCTCTGTAATAGACGTTAAGCCATCTGTAAGCTTAGAACTCCGATTCTTCAAAACTTTTAAGGAACTTTGAAATATCTACGTAGTACGTGTTTAATTATTCTATCCATCTATCCTTCCAGTGTCAGTCCCAGCAAGAATACAGCGCGAGGCAGGAACAATCCCTGAATGGAGCGCCAGCTCCTCACTAGCTCTGCGACACCGTGTCCTCACATGTTTTAATTATAAACAATATAGATTATTTAAATGAGGTTAACATTTTATCTGTATAATGTAATTAACATATTTTGCTGCATTTCATCTTAAAAATGATATTGTCATCATCTGTAAATATGCGCTTTATAAAGTGGCTCACGTTGTGCAATATTATAACTGTATCGCAAGTTTACAGTGAGGTGACTGTACTTATAAGAACAAACAGTTCTACAAGGAGCACTTGATGGACTGATTGAGTGTGTTTATAGTTCTTCGGATGAAACTGTTTCTGAACCACGAGTTCAGTATAGGAAAGGCTCTGAAGCGTTTACCGCATGAGAGCAGTTCAAATAGGCAGCATGGCTGAGACAGCGTGTGCTTAATGCTGTATACCGATAATTCTCAGCTGTAGAGCTGTGATTCCACACTCAGATACAATGGGACAAACAGTCTTAGAGTGGTGCAATGGGAGGAACAACGCTAAAGCAGCTATTGTATTTGGAATAGTTTGGCCATTCCGTGGACCATTATATTGTTACAGATTAATTACAATCAGATGCCATAATCAATATATGGTTAATTTCAGTGTATTTATAAAGCCGCGTCAAGGATGTGCATCTAAAAAAGAAAGGGAAACCACACTTGAACAAAAGCACTGCTTTGGCGCTGGGTGCCGCCAGTTTGCAAAACCGAGCAGAGAACTTGCATATGCCAAGCATTTAGCTGGCGTGAAAATGTGCGTGGCTTTATGCCAAGTTTAGGTTTTATACATTGCAATTTGAGCATGGAAACGGGAGTATGCAACATTTTTGTGCTTAGGCACTGTTTATACATGAGGCCCCAGGTTATTTAGCTTGTATATTAGTCAAACGGTGAAGCAGTTTAAGTTAGGTAGTGCCATGCCACCTTCTGCGTTAGGTGTTTGTAGAGTCACCTTTTGAATGCATGGATGTCTCGAATTCCAGATAAATGAGGTTATAATTGAGTCTAGTTTCTTAAAGAACAATTTGTTAACATATACAGGGATGCTTTGAAATAGAAAAAGAAGCTTGGGAAGGATGTTCACTTTCACAATAGTGATTCATCCTGCTAATGCAAGATTAAGGGATGACCATCTGTTCACTTCTTATTTGATTTTCTCCATGCTGATACCATGCTGGTAGTATTTCAAAAATGAAATTCCCAGTGGTGCAAGGGAAGTTGCAAAAAGCAATGGTGATAGAGGGCACACCTTCTAGTTTAAAGTAGTTAGAGATCATGTTGTTAATAGAGACTGAAGCTTCTGGACTGGTAATTTTATCCATGAATATACAGGGAGGGTCAAAATTATGTTAACACTCATGGATCATTTTTACCTCGACCACACCTTTCCAGGTCGATGGATAGGTCATGGTGGATCATTGCCATGGCCTCCACACTCCCCTGATTTGATACTCTGTGATTTGTGTTTATGGGGTATGGTGAAGGAGCGAGTGTGTATAGCAGGAAATTTTGTGATATCAATAATCTGAAGGACAGAATATGGACTGTGGTATCATTTACTCCCCGCGAAATGTGTGTCCAGGCTTTAAATGGTGCTGTTGCTCCTTGGTTTTTGTGTGTTGAACATGATGGCAAACAGGTTGAGACATTCCTGTAAATTATCTTGCACATATGAAGTATGTTTTGTGAATAAATTCTTTCTGCCATTCAAATGTTAACATAATTTTGATTCTGTATATTTGGGTCAAACCCGAATTTGCGTAATGTGGTGAGCAGGCAGTTCCATTCGACTCTTTCAAGGGCTTTTTCTGTGTCCAAAGATAATAAGATCTCTGGTGTTGTTAGATTTTAGGGGCGAGTATATAACATTAAACAGACACTGAAGGTTTGAAGCTAAGTGTCTCTTTTATTAAATACCATAATGGCGCACTGCACGATAACGTGCAGTGAATAATCTTGACTTGAGAATTCCTAGTTTTCATTCTCTTTCTCTCTCTGTATGTTTACCACTTGTTTGCTCAGAGGTTAATACGCTTGCTGCTTCCTGAGCAGCTCTTCTTTTCTCCACCCTAGCAGCCCACTTCTTCTCTTCTTCCGTCAGCATCTTTTTCACGTTAAAGTCAGCGTTTGTATTGCAATTACTTAGTACGCTTTTCTTTCATTTTTCACTTAAGCTGGCTCTTAAGTCTTCAATCTGCCTAAAGAACAATTTAAGATATGAAGAGGTAGGGGAAGTGACGGGGAAGGTGGTAGGGATGAGAACGGCGCCCATAAGCATGCACTGCACCCTGCTGCCAAAAGTTGATTCTACAATAAAATAAAAAATAAATATAAAGAGGAATAACCTTGGAGGTCAATCATCAACCCTGAATGTGGATAGTAGATGTCACGTAGTATATGTGTACCAAATTTCAGGTCAATAGTTCAAACGGTTTATGAGTTAGAGGTGATTTAAAATGCTGGATAGACAAATGGACAGCCACGGTAGCGTATTATATATAAAGATGGTTTTGTGACATTACAGAATTTTTCAGTCCTTCTAGCTAAAACTTGTAAATTAGAATAAAGTCACACTTACTTCCAAAGAAGGATGTTACATGGAATGCTCCAAGACCAATGCTGGGGTGTGTTTCTCAGAATGTAATGCATTAGGAATGTCAATGTTTAAATTCATTATATGCTTTATCTTCTTATTTTGTCATTTAATTTCACACCATTGTTCTCTTCCTTTTTGCACGATTGCTTTGATGACGGGACCAGAATTTTTTGCATTTTTCACAACAAAAGAGATTAAATTCCTTAATTCTATCGAGGAAGTTAATAGGCAACCTGTGCAACGTGAAAAATGGATAGCACCAAAAAATGGCCGTCTGAGGAAAACATTCAAAGTTAAACATTAACCTCAGAGAGCTAATTTTAAAAATCTATTGGTGCGCATGCCTCCTTTGTCAATTATAAATGGGAGACCTTGTAATAGAGGCAAGGAAAGGTTGACTACGATCATCTTCAAGGTCAGTTGTTAATTTCCTTTTTATCAAGGCTATCATGAGATAAAAAAATACTGTGGGAAAAAAAAGTCTCTGGAAGGGAATGAAGGCCACAGTTTGTTGTTTCAGAAAATTATTATTATCTATAAAATGTCTGTATCTATTACACAGACTAGCCTACATTCTTAACCTTTAATGAAATGTTTTTAATCTGTGTTATGCATTCTGATTTGAAATAACATGTTGACATAATAACCAAAATACAATTTATATGGTCTTTTAAATGGGTTAGTATGCTACCCCAGTCTTCAGCTCTGCAGCTAATCACTGTGCACTCATGCATATTATTGAGGCTGCTCTTACGCACGGGCTATGCTGTATCTTACAGTAGGCTAATGGAAAACGATTTTAGTCTTTTATGCTTCATTCTGTACTCTTTTTTTTTTTGTGTGTGTATTTTTTTTACATATTTTAATGACAGATTTGCCGATGATCAAGCAGCATGCACTACATCAAAGAAAATTCTGACAAAATAAGTCATGTTGTCTCTGCAAGCTCCTGAGGTGCCATGGTGGTTTAGCGTAGCAGAATCGGCAATTAATTAATTAGAGGTTACACTCTAATGCTGGAAGAGCAGCATCACACTACAGAGTGCTCACCAAACACTCCCGATACGAGGGCAAACATGAAAAGAGCCTTGAAGTGGTTGGAGACAGAGAATCAGGAAGTGAAACCGATTAGCAAGGAGGAATTAAGGACAGCTATGAAGAGGATAAAAGATGGAAGGACCGTTGGTCCAGATGGCAGTACCTATGAAAGCATGGAGGTGTTTAGGAGAGATGGCAGTGGAGTTTTTAACCAAATTGTTTAATGGAATCTTGGAAAGTGAGAGGATGCCTGAGGAGTGGAGAAGGAGTGTACTGGTACCGATATTTAACAATAAGGGGGATGTGCAGGACTGTAGTAACTACAGGGGAATAAAATTGATGAGCCACAGCATGGCATTATGGGAAAGAGTAGTGGAAGCTCAGTTAAGAAGTGAGGTGATGATTAGTGAGCAGCAGTATGGTTTCATGCCAAGAAAGAGCACCACAGATGCGATGTTTGCTCTAAGGATGCTGATGGAGAAGTTTAGAGAAGGCCAGAAGAAGTTGCATTGCATCTTTGTGGACCTGGAGAAAGCAAATGACAGGGTGTCTCAAGAGGAGCTGTGGTATTATATGAGGAAGTCAGGAGTGGCAGAGTACATAAGAGTTGTACAGGATATGTACGAGGGAAGTGTGACCGTGGTGAGGTCTGTGGTAGGAGTGACGAATGCATTCAAGTTGGAGGTGGGATTACATCAGGGATTGGCTCTGAGCCCTTTCTTATTTGCAATGGTGATGGACAGGTTGACAGACGAGATTAGACAGGAGTCCCTGTGGACTGTGATGTTTGCTGATGACATTGTAATCTGTAGCAATAGTAGGGAGCAGGTTGAGGAGACCCTGGAGAGGTGGAGATATGCTCCAGAGAGGAGAGGAATGAAGGTAAGTAGGAACAAGACAGAATACAAGTGTGTAATTGAGAGGGAGGTCAGTGGAATGGTGAGGATGCAAGGAGAAGAGGTGGTGAAGGTGGATGAATTTAAATACTTGGGATCAACAGTAAAATGTAATGGGGATTGTGGAAGAGAGGTGAAAAAGAGAGTGCAGGCATGAGTGGAGAAGAGTGTCAGGAGTAATTTGTGACAGACGGGTATCAGCAAGAGTGAAAGGGAAGGTCTACAGGACGGTAGTGAGACCAGCTATGTTATATGGGTTAGAGATGGTTGCATTGACCAGAAAGCAGCAGACAGAGCTGGAGGTGGCAGAGTTAAAGATGCTAAGATTTGCATTGGGTGTGACGAGGATGGATAGGATTAGAAATGAGGACGTTAGAGGGTCAGCTCAAGTTGGACGGTTGGGAGACAAAGTCAGAGAGGCGAGATTGCATTGGTTTGGACATGTGCAGTTGAGAGATGCTGAGTATATTGGGAGAAGGATGCTAAGGATAGAGCTGCCAGGGAAGAGGAAAAGAGGAAGACCCAAGTGAAGGTTTATGGATGTGGTGAGAGAAAACATGCAGGTGATGGGTGTAACAGAACAAGATGCAGAGGACAGAAAGATATGGAAGAAGATGATCCGCTGTGGCAAACCCTAATGGGAGCAATCGAAAGAAGAAGAAGAAGATTACAGTCAAAAATGAAAAATTAAAAGAGCTGGAAAAAACTGTTATTGCTTGACTAAATCTTCAAGTAGGATTGAAAGTTGATGGCCTGGCACCCTGTCTAGGGTTTCTTCTTGCCTTGCACCCCTATGCTAGTTGAGATAGGTGCCAACACCCTCACCCCCCAACCATGACCTTGCTGTGGATTAAGTGGCTCAGAAGATGACAGAATTGAAAGTGCATTCTCCGATTCCATCATTTAATAACATGTTAAATATTGTGTATCGAAAATATCCAAGGGCAGCAATGTCTTCTCTAGTTTATGGTGCAAAATAAAACTCTGAAATGTTCTACCATGTCAGTACTGGAGAAACCCCATCCACCTCAGCACGGAGGTGACTCAATGACCGTGTCTCTGATACATTTCAGTTTTCTTTCCTGGAAGAAGGCCAAACATTTTCCTGCCATAGGGTGTGTTAATGTGTCTGCAGAAAGAAGTGAATTTAAATTTGCTGGTACCAAGTACAGCTGCTAACTCTAAAAGTTCTCGATTCTGAATAATTCAAGGACTGTGTTTCTGACATGAAAGTGAGCAACACTGGACAACCACATGCAACAGTCCGGTCTCCTTTTCTCTTCACTCTGCACACCGCCCACTGTAAATAGAACAGGTGGTGCACTTATGGGATGCATTGATAAAGGGGATGAGACAAAGGAGCTGGAGTCAGGTGGAGAACTTTGAGAACTGTCTGCAACTTAATATCAGCAAAACCAAGGAACTGGTTATTGACTTTCACTGCACCTGACAGCCTCTATATCCGGTCACTTTTCAAGGAGTAGATGTAGAGGTGGTCCACTCCTACAGGTACTTGGGGGTCCACATTAACACTAGAATTACCAGAGTCTACGAAAAAACGCGTAGATCCGGCCCACCTCTCCGCCAGCGTCTTTTGTCATCTGAATGTGCTGATAAAGACAAGCTGCAAGCAGCCGGCTATTCCATTCCCCCGCCAACTTAGAACGTGCATGAACTTCTCCCAGCTCATGCCTTGATTGATTATCTGGGAGTGAAGTGGAGTTTTAGAGTGGAAATAATAGATTGTTATTTGGAACACATGCATTTCATGTGTGTTCCGTTTCTACAGTGATCTGTGTAAACACATTTTTAAAACAGAAACGTTTTTCATATTTTAGTAGTAAATGACAAAATGTTGGCATACTCTGTATAATGTATGATGCCTGAAGTCCAAAGATCAAGTAAACACTTTCACAAAAGGTGCAAGGACAAAACAACAGCTTCTGTGGCATAGCAGTAAGATTGGCTGACTTGTAATGAAGAGTCCCCAGTTCGATCCCCGCTGCCTCCGATATTTGCCATTTTCAGTAGTGATCTGCTCTTATTGTTAATATTATACAGTACACACATACACTTGGTTTGCATCTGTAACACACTGTGTACATTTATGGGACTTGTAAAAGTTACCGTTTTTTTTCACTTTTATTCTCTCTAAATCACGATCACGATACATACTTCCTCCCCCCCCACCCAGGGATCTGACGCTGTTAGTTTTTATTTGAAACTGGGAATAACTGGAGATGTGAGTGGTGTTTTAAGACAATGGAACTGGACATTCTCTCATCTGGAGGGATTAAAGCTGACACACAAACACTGGCGGATCTGCCTTCTTCGTATCTCAATGTCACTTGATTTTTTTTTTTATTCAGTTTTATTGAGTGTTCCTGCTCACGTTGAATTAGTATGCACCTTATGGTCTATGATGTCAAAAAAAATACAAAAAAAACAGAGACATAGGTATATATGATATTTGGATTTATTCATTTTATGACCTGTATAGTACATTTCGGAAAACGTGGCACGGATGCAACATTATTCATATTCATTCGCATAACATCTTGCGGTTTGTAATCAGTGACCGCGTGTTTTATTTTCTCCATGATCTTGCCAGTCATGTTGTTGTATGCTGTTTCTTTTATACTCCAGGACATGCAGAGGAAAGAATAGTACAGAGCAGTAACTTCAGCGCTATATGTAATCATCAGATTCAAATGTTAACAGTTCACACACATGCAGGATCGTCCTTCTTACATTTACAACGTGTGTACCTGTTACAATGTACACACTTCTCTCTATGCTGTGGTTTCTATTACACACCTGAAAGAAAGAGACAATATATGTGAAAACATCATCGCACATTATAGTGCTTTCTTTAACTTGCGCCCAGGCGTTTGCAATCATTTCAATAGCTTCTTTCGCGTTAATTTTAATCTCCTCCTGCCTACAAGTTACGCTGATGAGAATTTTTTTCAGCATTTCCTTGCGATAATATACTTTCTGGATGATGCCCAAATCCAATGGCTAAAGCACTGCTGTGCAATTGGGCGAGAGGAATTCAACGCGAACATTATCTAAATGTGGAAGCATGTTGTGGTTAGCACAGTTATCAATCAGGAGCCGAATCATCCTTTTCTTCTTCATATTGTGAGGTTTCTGAACTCTTTTGAGACCTCCCCACCCCCCACTCCCCACCCAACGGGAATGACACGCTGAAGTGCATCCCGAAGCGCGATTGCAGCGTCTGCAGCTTGTCCGTTGCTGGGGCAGGGCAATAGCAGGCTCACAGCGGTGCAGTGAGGCGCCACAGAAGCAAATCCTAAAAGATCGGAGTCGTGCTATATGTCCCTGTCTTGCACCCCAAAACATGAGGCTTAGTCTCAGTACTTTAGCAAAACCAGCTTTATTCAGCTTCAAAACAAGAATGGCACACTTATTTATTGTAGTGGGATGTGCCACTCTGCTATACACAGACACAGTAGTCAGGCAGGATTGTGGCCAGGTTAGTGGGCAAGTTATACTGTGCCCTGCATTTACAATGTCCCTTGTATCACCCATTGAGATCTTTTCTGTTTGATTTGGCAGAGAGACACAGCATAGCTTTAAGCTTGCTCTTGCCCTGAGAACAGATAAACAGTCTTCCATAGCGGAGATCGATCTTTGGGATGCTCTTCGGCATGTTGTCCAGTTGACGGAGGTCTCAAGAGAGTTTACAAACCTCACATTTTCTTGAATGAGTGCCACATTAATAGGAATGTTTCTTGAACGAGTATCACTGAACCACATAAAAACAGCTTTTTTGACGTCTTCAAATGCAGCAGTTCACATACGTTTGCAACCCGAGATTTTTCTTCGTTTTTTGCTCGGCCTTTCAAGAAAGTTGACAGTGTCGATGCCGATATTCCAAATTCACTGGCAACATCTTTTTTCTTTTTGCCGCAATTGAGAGCTGCAAAAAATGTAAAGTTTTTTTTTCTAATATGAACTGTTATCATTTTTTCGTGTCTGCCATTTCTATAGGAGTGTGACAATGACTTAAATTTCAATGGATGTTTTTCAAATATTGATGAGCAATAAGCAAAAGGTATCACTGAAAACTGCAGGAAACAAAAAAGGCAAAAAAAAAAAAGAAATAAACAGTACGAGGAAAGTTTGAAGAAGGAAAAAAAAATTACAGTGTTTCTGTTTGGGGATCGTTGTGCACAACTGAGCGGCGACCACAGAATTAACTGCTCTGTGAATGATTCATTCAGGCATTTCAAGGTGTTTTGGGCACTTCGTTGTAATGAAAGTATCTGCTGAATGTACTTCGTAGTAACGAGATTTCTATAGACTCGCGTCATATGGGAAAACTGTCAGGACCATAAAAATACTTAATTGAAGTGAAAATCTTGTCGTAAAGATATTCGTTGTAACGGAATTTTACCTGTATATATATATATATAGTAGGAGCATGAGTGCAGAAGGGGGAAAAGGAAGAAAAAGAAAGTGAACAGAGGTTAAAGGAAAAGAAGGAGGCAGGAAGCAGGAAGGAGAAAGCCGGTGCGTGAGCAAGCGAAGGCATGCTCGCTGTCAAGAGCAGAAGGGAGCTGGGCAGTGAGCCCTAGCAGGATGTTTGTCTGGCACCCAGGGGCTGACAGTAGTGGTTTCTCCTGCTGAGTGCTTGTGTGGAGCAGGAGTGACTGGGAGAAGGTTGGCTCTCCGCATAAGGCAGACAAGGCAGCGGGGGTCAAGGACTTGGGAAGTGAAAACCCGAGTGTGAGCGCCCTGGTCACTGGGGAGCCCAAGTCACGGTCTGGTGGAGCCCACTGGAGCCAGGGATCGGAAAGGCGAACAGACCAGCAGAAGGCGGAGAAGGTCAGCTGCAGATAGGATGACTCCCCTGGTGCATAGCCTGGATGGGAGAAGCAGGGGAGTCGCCAGTAGAAAGAAGACACTGGGTTTTGTTTTTAAAAGGACTGTTTCCAGCCATTGTTTTTAACCTCATTTTAAAGGAATTAATTATTGGATTTTAACCTCCACATTTTTTCAGTTATTTTTAACGGATTATTTAATGATTGTTTGCAACACTATTTATTTGGACACTGTTGATTTTGTTGTTTTTAATAAAAGCACTTTGCACATTTCTGCACCATCCCCTTGTTTTATGATGTCCTCATTTATCATCACATCTGGTTGCATTACCGATGGTGTCGGGTTCTGGGGTTCCCAAGAAGCCAAATGGGAGAATGGAGCAGAACTCGCATCATCACAGACCCGAGTTCCTAAACGGGGGAGAGTTTGGTGTTGTTGTATTTGATGGTCCGACAAGATCCTCTGTGGATGTACAGGGTGGGCCATTTATATGGATACACCTTAATAAAATGGGAATGGTTGGTGATATTAACTTCCTGTTTGTGGCACATTAGTATATGTGAGGGGGAAAACTTTTCAAGATGGGTGGTGACCATGGTGGCCATTTTGAAGTCGGCCATTTTGGATC
>JANRMT010062852.1:10532754-10566149 GCA_026402145.1 Polypterus bichir lapradei
CTCTGAGGCTAGAGATCTGCACTGGCAATCGGAAGGTTGCCGGTTCGAATCCCATAAATGCCAAAAAGGACTCTGCTCTGTTGGGCCCTTGAGCTTAGCCCTTTACCTGCAATTTCTGAGCGCTTTTAGTAGTGAGAAAAGCGCTATATAAATGCAAAGAATTATTATTAAAGAGACTCCAGTACATGCATTGCCCTTTCATGGGTACCATTGCAATGGGCTCCTTCCTCAGACACAACTCACTGTAACCTTAATCCATCAATCATATCTGAACCACAACCCTTACAGTTGCCGCAGTTGTGTCTTTGGGGCGGGGTTGGGGGGCTACTACTCCCCCTGGTGGTCTCAGCAGGTCTGACAATAGTTGCAAAGTTCCTTCATTTTTGTAGCGCTTTTATTAACTTTAAGAATGCAGCTTCTTTTTAATAAAAATAGGTAACTTTATCTTTTGCTATAAAATGACAATAATAGTTTGAGATCTTTAGATTAATGACATTTATATCATAGAAGAGACATCCCTGAAAAATACATGGCAGTGAGTTATGGATTCAAATCCCCAAATGTGCATGCCTCTGAACAGCGTTCACCCATGAAAGTGTGCCCTTATTTATAAAACTGAATGATGATCACTTCAGTGGAAAAAAAATGGCATTTTCGAAAATGTGGCCATAGAAAATGTCAGTATTTGATGGCTCATTCAAAACCACAAAACTAAACTCCTGCAGGCCAAAGCATGCCTGAAAAAATTGTGATCATATACGCATAGAAATTTCAACTGACTAAAGCTATAGGATTTTATGGCAAAAATGACAGATATCATTATTGCGGCTTTTGTGTGTTCTCTCCATGTCCCTTCAGGTTTTTTCTTCCTCAGTGATGGGTGACCTAATGGACAGGAGGAAAGTATGCAGGAAAGGGGGACACAATGCAAGAACAGGGCTTTTTAAAGTCCAAAAATTCCAAGAAAATCAGTTTGTATTTTCTCCATGCTCGGCATTTCTCTCCCTGCTGCGCCACTCTGCCTTACTGACCTAGGTCCTCATTTACAAAGCTCACGTATGCACAAAAAAGAAATGTGTGTACGTAACTTACTAAGTAAATGTCATTATTTCTAAAAGAAAACTTGACGGGGGAACGTGCATACTGTCTTAATGACTATCGACCAGTTGCTCTCACCCCTGTCGTCACAAAGTGGTAATCATTCACATCAAAGCCTCCATCCCAGCTGATCTAGACCAACACCAGTTTGTTTATCGGTCAAACAGATCAACTGAGGATGCCATCTGTGTGGTTCTACATGCTGCTGTCTCATTCCTGGAAAAGCCCAACACCTATGTTAGGATGCTCTTCATTGACTACAGGTCTGCATTTAATACCATCATACCTAACCAGCTAATCCAAAAACTCTATGCACTAGGACTTGCTCCGTCCATATGCAACTGGTTACTGGATTTTCTCACCAACTGCCCCCAGTCTGTCAGGATGGGCAAACACACATCCTCCACCCTTACCCTGAGCACTGGTGTGCCGCAAGGATGTGTACTAAGTCCCCTTCTCTATGCACTCTTCACCCATGACTGTCAACCCATCCACCAATCAAACATTATTGTTAAATTTGTGGATGATACAACTGTCACTGGGCTTGTAGCAGACAACAGTGAAGCTGCATATTGGGAAGAGGTTCAGAATCTGACAGCATGGTGCAACACCATCAACCTGGTCTTAAATACCAAAAAAGACCAAAGAAGTTATTCTGGACTTTAGGACCACTAAAAAGACCAATCATGGTCAAATAACAATCAATGCAGATGCTGTAGAGAGAATTTCCAGCTTTAAGTTTCTAGGAGTCACCATCTCAGAGGACCTGTCCTGGGCTGACAGCAACTTGGCTATAATAGGCAAAGCACAACAACGCCTCTGTTTTCTCAGGAAGCTAAGGAGAGCTGACCTCCCCCAGAAGCTGCTGGTTAATTTCTATAGATGCACTATAGAGAGCATCTTAACTAACTGCATGATGGCCAGCAGGTACAACAGCTGCACCAAGGCTGCTAAAGAAGCCCTGCAGCGGGTGGTAAAAACAGCAGAGGCCATTATTGGGTCTGAACTGCCATCACTTGAACTCTCGTATCAGACTCGCTGTGTGAGAAGGGCCAAAAACATTCTCAAGGACAAAACTCATCCTGCAAATTCTTTGTTTGAGCTCCTCCCATCTGGAAAATGCTTGAGGTCAATCCGTGTACACACAAACAGACTAAAAAATAGCTTTTTCCAATCTGCCATAAACTTTCTGAACTCTGAATCTCCTCAGCCTGAGATCATTTTTTAATTGAACATGTGCAATAAGCTATATTGGTAATGTGCAATATACTAATGTAATACAATATAGAATATGGAATGTACTATTCATTAACAGGTGCAATAACAATTTATGCTGCTATACTTTGAGCAATAATAATTTGCTCTGGTTACTCGATCACTTAACACTGTATACGACATATTTGGAATTATTTGACTTTTCTTTAAATGCACCTTGGGGCTGTCACAAAAAGTAATTTACACAATGACAATAAAGTGCTTGAACTTGAACCTCTGACCCATGCATATGCAGCATTTCAGAGAAACTGGGAAATGGCGACACCCTTGGTCAAGTAGGGAAATGCAGGCACACCAGCAAATGACCAGTCACGCATATAATAGTTCATATCATCAACCCATGTTGTGACAAACATATTAACTCTTTGAGGGCTGAATATTTTTTCCAAAAAACACAGTTTTCTGAAAAGCAATGGTTTCACACAGAAAGCAACATAAAATGCCTGTTACTGCATACTTTGGTCACCAGGAATGCGTGGCACGCTGACTCCCAGGCTATCTTCACGTGGTGGGGGACGGTGATGGGGTTAGTGGCGGTGGTCGTGGTGCATTGCTATCTGGTTTGTATCTCTTGTCATTGTAAGTGGTGGTCCTCTCAGATTAACGTTGGCATAGGCATGTCACCTATAGAAACCTGGGATCAGTGCTTGGCCCCTTAATGTTTTTAATATATCTACTCACTTTAGGTGCCATTCCCAGGAATTTGGAATTGATTTTCATTGTTATGCAGAAGATAACACGTAAAATTGAACCGTCTCCGACCGGCTGGCTCGAGCTCTTATACAGCAAAGAGCAGTATTCACGAGCAAAAATTGGTGTCTGGTGTGCGATATCTGCTACACGGATCGTGGGTCCTATATTTTTTGAGACAACAGTCAACACTACCGTGCATATGGGAATCTTCGAGGAATTTTGCACACAATTGACCCCCGAAGAACGCAAGTACGCCGTCTTCCAACGTCTTCCAACGTCTTCTCGTGAGTCACTTTCTTGAATTCACAACGTCTTCACAGAGGAACAAACTGTCAGCAAAGGTTTGTGGCCACCAAGAGCACCGGACCTATCCACTTGCGACGTTTACCTGTGGGGCAATCTGAAGGGAAAAGTGTATGTCAATAATCCAAAGACATCAGAGGAACTGAAGGACAATATTTGGAGTGAAATTGGAAAAATTGAAGCAGCTGAGTCTATGACAATATGGTGCGGCGTGCAGAAAAGTGTATTGACGCACAAGGAAATCATTTCCAGCACCTACTCTAACCAGTAAGTACAGATGTTTGTATTGTATTGCAGTTCGTTTTGTGTACGGGCTAAGAAACGTACGTCGACGTTGGAGTCGGAGATGGTTTGGTTTTTCGTGTGCCGCCCTGTAGTATCTGCAAAGCCCAGCTCTGTCCTTCCTCTCTCCTGCCACAATGACTGTCTATTTGAGGTAAAATCTTGGTTTTCTTCTAATTTCCTTCAACACAATAGCCATAAAACAGAGGTTCTCCTCATTGGCTCCATGTCTGCTCATCAAAATCTAATAATTTTTCACTAATGGTACATCAGTCTATCCCTCCTCTCAGGTTAAGAGTTTGAGGGTAATCTTTTGAATCCCACGTCAATAATTTTTCATCTCTGTAGCATTGAACGCCTGCGACCCTCTCTCACACTAAACAGCATCACTGTCCTTACTCACACATTGGTCAGTTCCAGCATTTATTATTGTAGTGGGAGGTCAAGCAAAATGACGCCTTTTATTGACAAACTAAAAAGTTTACAATATGCAAGCTTTCGAGGCAACTTAGGATCCATACATCTTGCCTGAAGAAGGGGCCTGAGTTGCCTCGAACGCTTGAATATTATAATTTTTTTAGTTAGCCAATAAAAGGGGTCATTTTGCTTGACGTCACACTACATTCATAATGGCTAACACAGTACAACACCCTAGTACTACTAGCATTTATTATTGTAATTCTCTTCTCTTTGGTCTCCCGCACAAGCCTCTCCATAACCTCCAGTTTGTTCAGAACTCAGCTGCCCGACCTCTTCCATACAACACATTACGCCATCTCTTAAACAGACCTCATACAAGTTTATACACCTAACCACACTCTTGGGCCCTCTAAAAGGCAATTAAAAAATCAAGTCTCAATACAGATTCCAACAGCGAAGTCACAACACAGAGCAGAAAGTTGAAAATCCAGAAATCCAATAGACACAGAAAAACATTAAAGCACAAGTTTATTAGTGGAAAGTCCTCTGGATTTTTAGGGTGGAGGGCAGTTTTTGGTGGTGATAGTCCACCTCTTGGGGGACCCACCCAAAAAACACATGGAACATAACGCAAGCTTATGGGATGAAGGGACGCCCCTTCAACACTGGATCCGGGGGAGCACCCATGGGATGCACGCTGTGTCCCCCAGAACGCATGGTGGCAGCCCTCCTATGTTACAGGCGTGAGACTTCAGGGCTCAGACCTGTTGGGCTTCATGGCCACCACCAGGAGCTGAACGGCTTAACGAGCCTCTGTGGGCTGGAATGCAGCCACACCCGGAAGTGTAGTCTAATTAGGCCAATTACCACCTGGAGCACTTCTAGGGGCGCTAAGAAAGTAGCCTGGTGGAGGTGGAGGACGAAGCTAGATGGGAGGAGTGGTGGTAGTGTCACCAAAAAAGTGTTTTGTGTTGCCTTAAAGTGCTTTTGGGACTGTGTATTGCCTGTGGGGTTCATGGGGAAGATGTGCCCCACAGGTGAAGAAAAATAAAAGTTCTTAGTGTTTTACACGTGCCTCAGTGTGAGTCTGTCGGGTTGGGCGCTATATAGCGTCCATATCACAATACACATACAAAAAACATAAAGAATACCGCAAACAAAAGAAACAGTAACACAAACCAATGAAGCAAAAATGTACAACTAAGACAGAAAAACAAATATTTGAATCCCAGCCATGGTGAGAAATGATTAAATCAGAATTTACAGAAATAACCAATGCAAAATAATTTAAAATGAAAAAGGAACAAATTAGACAAAGGAAAGGAACATAAACATAAGCCAGGGAAGGAAACAGGCCAAAACATAACACTTGTTCAGATGAAGCCTTTATAGTTATGAATATACAAGAGCATCTATAGCATATAGCTGATAACATGTTAATCTAAGATAAATAGGTGGCTCTTTGGTTAAGGATCTGTGCCGGTGTCCGGAAGGCTGCTGGTTCAAATCCAGTCACTGCCAGAAGGGATCCTACTCCATTGGGCCTTTAACCTAAAAATTACTCCAGGGTAGCAGTACAATGGATGACTCTGTGCTCTGACCCCCAAAGGTCATGCGGAAAGACAATTTCCTCTCAGGATTAAGAAAGTATATCAAATCAAAAAAAAAATATATCAAAATCCTGTCTCAGGTTACATGACGATAAAACATGGCGGTCAGTGGCAACCTTTGGGTCTGCATTCTAGAATGGTTTCATCTTCCTGTAAACAAGTTAAACAAAAGGGAATGCAAGAGCCATTTCCTAGTTACATAAGAATCATAAATGTTTGACTAAATGATGCATAATCTATGGGAGGTTCCTATAAAGCCCCCCCCCCCCCCATCAGTTGAATTGAATTGGTACATTCTAGCTATTTCTAACTGCTCTGACTAAACATTATTCTCAGTTAGTGATCAGCCTTGCCATGTGTAAGGTGTAGAGGGCACATGGTTTTAAACCGTGCCTTTTGAGCATTGCGTACCTTGTGTGCGTGTTTTTGTGTGTCAAATAACATGTAAGACAAAGCACTTAATTGAAAGTGTTGCACTGTACGTTTAAAGCGTACAGAAGAAGAAGTAAAAATTCTTTAAGTATAGAAACAACTAAAGTTTTACAAAAAAAGCTAAGTTTAGAGAAGATATATTTTTTCTTTTTTTTTTGCATTTTATTCTACGTGTGTAACAACCTTTTTCTTTATTCTTGTGTGGATTATTTGCTTTGAATTTTCACTAAATATTTTTAAAACAAACTTTTGGAGTGAGAGATTTCTTTCAGCACGCGTTTTACCTGTGCTTGAACTCACCTTAAACTCCGGCGGCTACAGGGAATGTAACTGAAAAGCTTAATGAGAACCACTAAAATGGGTGGAGTTGGGTAGGAGGAAAAGTGGACAGTGGAGGTCTGCTTGC
This sequence comes from Polypterus bichir lapradei, assembly GCA_026402145.1. NCBI lineage: Eukaryota > Metazoa > Chordata > Cladistia > Polypteriformes > Polypteridae > Polypterus > Polypterus bichir. The sequence continues at coordinate 10,539,274 of JANRMT010062852.1, forward strand.
AGAGTAACTTAAATTATTTTGCTAGCGTTATAACAGCACATCAAAAGATCCATTCATACATCTACCAAACCTGCTTATCCTGAGTAGGCTCTCAGAGCAGCTGAAGCCTATCACAGATAGCATCAGGCACAAGGTTGGTACAATTCCCATAGGCAGGCACCAATTCATTACAGCACATTAAAATCTTTGGAGTTAAACCACATCCTTTGACACTGGCCTGTTGTCAAAGCCGGTTGTCCCATTAGGTGACATAGGTGGCCTTCCAGAGAAAAGTGTACTGACTACCTACTATGGACAGTTAGGGGCAATGTCCATCCACCCCGCATAGCGCTTCAAATGGGTTTTGTGTTGTGCTATGCAGCAACTTCCCTTCAGCATAAGTAAAGAATTCTAAACTTCTTGATTTGTTTGTTGATACTTCACCACTCTGTGTCGGGACTCTAAAAGGCAGATGATCTGGCTAGGAGGGCCTGCTGTCTGAGGACAGCAATGCTCAAGTCTTTGAGGACTGTTTGATTCATAGGTAAAATAAGAAAGCAGCCAAGAACACAGAAGACCACATGAACCCTCTTTGTACAGCTTTCAGGTAATAATCCCCTGGGAGATCATGTTTGGTTCCAAAATCCAGAATGAATTGAGGCAGAAGAGGTTTTCTTTGGTAAGTTGTACCATTTTCTCTAAGCATTTTGTGTTATACGAGGTGAGACACAAAAATAACCAGATTGGTTAAATATATATAACGTCGAAAGACGTTCGCCGGCAGGGAATGGCGGGGTACTAACCTTTCTGCTCTCTCTTTCAGGAAAAAAGACGCTCCGCCATCATAACCTGCCCGCAGTACGTCCACTTCCGCCCTTCCTCCGCCATCTTCTCTGACGTCAGCAATCCCGTCATCCCTCACGCCTCCTTCCCAGCATTCCTCCACTTCCGGCTCCTCCTCTATAAAATGGCCGCCGACGCCTGTGAAGGCGTCGTGCATATGAACGTTTATGTTTATATATTTTGACCTGTTTTTGTGAAATAATTTTTGTTTACAGTATACGGGGCCGGAAACCCCAACCCTTTATACTGTGTCTTCTCATTTTTTACAGTATATATATATATATATTAATTGTTGAATTACAGCATTCTAAACATTGTCACCTTCTATATCCTCCCCCTCCCGATCTCTGCGTCGCTCTATACTTATCTTCCATTGATTGAAACAGCGCTGGAAGTCTTCTTGCTTGAGGTTCTTCAACAGGCTTGCCATTTCTGTCTTTCCTTTATCCATTGAAGAAAAATGTGTTCCCTTCAGGTCACTTTTGATTTTCGGGAACAAGGAAAAAAATCACAGGAAGCTAAATCGGGCGAATAGGGAGGATGATCGAAGACAGGTATGTTTTTGTAAGTTAACAACTGCTTTACGGAAAAAGAGAAAACTTGTAAGAAATTTGATGTTGATTCGCTAATTTGTTTTCACCCAACATTATCGCAGCAACTCATGTAGCGATTGTTGTGCAAATACTGACTGGGCTATTCACAGGATATACCTGGCCGGTCTGCGGTTTGAGAGGGCGAGTAAGAGGGGATATAGTTCTATGATTCACGTCTGCACGACCTCCAGATGGTTTTCCAGGGAAGCCCCAAGCCCAGTCCGGTTATTTTTGTGTCTCACCTCATATTTGCCTGCAGGTTCATTGAAAAACTTTATTTGGGCACCGTCTGATTAAATCTTTAAATGTCTGCAGTATGTTGAGCAATGATACAAAGATACAAGTCTACAACGATCATTTGGTTTTGTGAAATTTTTACATCTATTAAACCCTTAAGACATCGAGGAAACAGCACTAATAAAATAATGGTAAATGAACTGCATAGCACAGAAGAATAAAAACTGGGCTACAATGGCAGTGTGTCATAGAGGAGAACAAACAAACGGGAATGAATCAGACTCCTCTTAGTGTCATCATGTGCCCTAGGAAAGCCTTTAATAATGGCTCATAAATCATATTAAACAGCTGCAAGCCACTCACAAATAAAACAAAAAGGCAGTGCAAATGCTAATTAAGCCAAAAGTGACTTAAAAAAATCAAGAAAATGTACAGTTATTTTAATTTTGGGCATGAGGTAGCAATCAACCCAACCAAATTATAGTCAAGTACACATTCGACTATTATTAAATAAAAAAACAGAGCTAGAAGGGTGAAAATTAACAATCTACTATACAATAAAACACTAGTCTGTGTGTGTGTGTGGGTGTAAGTGTGTGTGTGTGACTGGTCCCTCCTAGTAATCTGATTGGTTAGTTTGGCTTTGGTGGATCAGCATGACAAGATACATTTGGTGCAACAACACCAAAGTGAATTAATATGAATAAGTGCAAGCCCCCCTAATGCAGGATGTTCATAAGAAATGTAATGATTTACTTCATGCGGCTGAAGTACATAATCCGTATAATAAAAAAGTATGTAATAAACAAGAATAGCTGCATCAAATATTTTCAATATTAAAATATGTGCTTCAATTAAATATTTAAAGTCTTAATATTCTCAATTGTAATAGAACTTTGTCATTCTCCACCCTTTGATAGATGTCCATAGGGGGCTAGATTCCTAGTAGAGGACCACAAAATCAAAAATAATGTCATATTCGTAATCACTAACCTTGAAATAGTCTAACACGATACCACACATACTTATAGTTACAATCACATTTATGTCTATGGACAGTCTTCTTCAGCTCCCTGCTTTGTAGAAACCAGGACACTAAAAAATCTTCCAAGAAGACTCTAGTTTATTGCTTCTCAATTAATGTCCCTTTTTTTGGTCACCACTACTGATTAGTTTGATGATATCATGGAAACTACATTGAACTCAGCAAAATGCTTTGAACTCAAACTGGATGTAAGATCTAAACTAGCTATGAGTGGAGTATAGGGTGAATTTCTGTTGTACTGTATGTGTCCCAGAGGGCTAGATAAGCACCTGTCACCTATGCTGGACTGATTATTGTGGCCAAAAATGTACTCTGAGCTGTGAGATAGCAGTGCTAACCACAGCACCACTGAGCTTCAACAACAAGAGATAACGGATGGACCGATAACCACAATGAAAATACAACAAATGGCCACAAACTAGCAATAAGTGAGAATATATATATAAATAAATATATATATATACTCAGGTCTCTGAGGCACGGCAAGCCCGCTGCGCTCTGAGTCAGCAAATTTTACCGCTAAGCCACAGAAACTGTTGTATCGTTCTTAAACCTTTTGTGAAAGTGTTTATTTGATGTTTGGACTTCATGCTTCACACAATCTATAGTTTATGCCTACATTTTGTAACATTTAATACTAAAATATAAAAAAGTTTCTGTTTTAACAATGTGTTTACACAGATTACTGTAGAAACGGAACACACATGAAATGCATGTGTTCCAAATAACAATCTATTATTTCCACTCTAAAACTCCACGTCACTCCCAGATAATCAATCAAGGCATGAACTGGGAGAAGTTTGTGCACGTTCTAAGTCGGTGTGGGGATGGAATAGCCGGCTGCTTGCAGCTTGTCTTTATCGGCACATTTACACGACAAAGGACAATGGCAGAGAGGTGCGAACAGTTTTAAGGTGGGCCGGATCTACGAGTTTTTTCGTAGACTCCGGTAATTCTAGTGTTAATAATAATAAAAAAGCACAAAATAAATGAAAATTATGCACCTCAATGCACCTTCTATATCTCTAGGGTAGTCCTCTCTCTTGATCTAGCCTGGCTCAGCACAGGAGCCTGGTCAAAATAGAAATGAGTCACAACCTGCCAGGAGTGTTCTCCTTTTCTATCTTGTGTACTGGAAGGGGCGGGGCTTCCTTCACTTCAGTGCCCTCAAGAAGCTGTGAGGGATGAAGAAGACAACTCTGTTAGCAAGAGCATCCCCTCTCAACCCAAGGTGTTACTGGTTACTTTAGGCGAACCTGGAATATGACCCTGTGGTGCGCCTATAGATAGATAGATAGATAGATAGATAGATAGTGTGAGACATGCCTGGACACCACCAGACTGAGACCACATCTTTATCCAAACCACACGTTTATTTTCACCAAAACAGCACAGTACACAGTGCTTCCCAGCACTAACCACCTTTACTCCGGGCCTCTCTTCAAATGTCCATGGGCAGCCTTTCCTCTCTTCAAGGGAGCTTCGTCCCACTCCCACCCCCGACTCTAGCTCCCAGACTGTAGGAAGGCGGACCCTTTTATTCTCACCCAGATGTGCTCCATCTGACGACACTTCCTGGTGTGGCGGAAGTGTCAGGAGAGCACTCGGAAGCACTCCGGGCGTCCCTGGAGGGATCATCCTTCATCTTCCCGGGTGTGGCGGAAGTAGATAATTCCCGGGCCCTCTGAGACTCGGGGCGCCCTCTGGCGATGACCACGGCCCAAATTGGCTTGAGCCTCCTTGCTCTTCTCCCGTGGTCCTCCTTTGATCCAGGGCGGTTGCCCCCTCGTGGCCTGGAGGACGTACATGCCACATCCCGGTCCTTCAAGGCGTCCCAGCTGGGTCTGGCCCCCAGCTGGTTGCGACAATAGATAGATATACAGATAGATAGATAGATAGATTTGAAGTTGCTGCCTGAAACTGACTCCTTCCATTGTTTGAAGTTGTGGCTCTGGAAGCATCTAGAATATATATTTTTTATGTAGGTTCTTTGCAGTCACCTTGCAATTAGTAATACATCCTTCATTATTACTATATTTATTATTCTGCCTTGAGAAGGGGCAGGGGGAGGGCTCCTTTAAGGTTTCTTTTGACTTGCATTTGAGGCACAGAGTTAATTATTAATGTGCAATACTCTGACTCAGCACACAGAGATTAGTGTTATGTATTCTCACTAAGTTCAACTAAAAAACCCATTAAATGAATTGTAATTTTTTTTTTTTGTAATGCATGTGGGTTAGGAAGCAGAACAGGCAGCGGCCTGCTATATCTCAGCCAGGGATTCCTTGGTTTATGTCTTTTTTATTCAATTTTGAGTCATTAAGGTTTGTTAATGTTACTTTTGTTTATTGTCTGCTTTGATTTTTATCCCTGTGCTTCACTCCACATGTTTTGTGGGCGGTTCCCCAAGAGGTGGAGCCACCTGCCAATCACTGCCAGGAACTGCCCTGACAGTTCATTTGAAACCTGTAGGGAGTAGTGAATTAACATATTTATTGTGTGTTTTTTTTTTTTTTGACCTCATGCTCTGTTTTTGACTTTCTTTATTGGGACTTTGGTTGCTCTGAATTACCTAATTCTGCTGTGCTCCATGGACCTTCTTTGCAATTTAGAACATTTTTGTGAAGAATGAATCTTGTATTTTATAAACATTCTATGTGACCCTTTTTGTATGTAGCCAGGGTTTTTGATGGGATTTCCCCTCTAGTGGGAATTTTTGAAGTGCTTTTTGGATTTGTGTGCTTTGGGATTCCTGGTCATAACACAATCTTACAGTGCTCATGCGTGACATGGCTGCTACAGCTGTGTGATGTCATGCTAGCTTCACAAAGTATCATGAGTCACTACTAAAACAATGTTCATTTAACGGAGCAAAATTTCCAGGAAAATATTCAGTGAAGAAGGCCACCGACAAATACAGCACATTTGCAGCGAAAAATGCTTTGTCATATTTCACTGATCAACCCTAGTCACCACTATTAGTAATATTATTTGATTCCATCCAACTCCATTCCATAATTGATTAGTGCAAAATGAGAATGCCAGTGTCACACCATCCATGTGCTACACCTTGCATGAGTTAGTTCCTGTCACGTTCCATTTGTTTCTGATATATACTTTGGCTCCCATGAATTTAATTAAGTGAATTTTAGAATTTGTTATGTTATGTTACACTAAAAAATGTCCATTTTATAAAAAAAAAAATCACATTTCTCATGTTGCATAATCCATACATCAAGCGATGTCATCCTGTTGTTTGCTCACAATGTGGATAATGTATGCATTTCTTGCAAAAGTATAAGTACTTCTAGAAAAGCATACAATCACACCCACAGGGGAAAGAGCTTTTGAAATGAAGAGAGGACTCTTGACCAATGGCCGAGGGAGAGAGGAGGGTCTTGAGCTCAATCCTGTTTGAACGTGTTTGCTCAGCATGCACGTCTCTGATTTTCTAGAAGTGTTTATTTAACACCAACTTTTACAGGATGTTCAGGGAAGCTTACTACTATGCCACACACTGTACCATGCTGAACACCATTATAATTTTATGCACGTTTGCACACACATTTATATAAATAATTTCCCAGTTCCACTAGGTTAATGTGGAATTTAGTGCTTAATTTGCAAATAGTGTGACTTTTTTGTGTTTGCAAATGAGATACTCTCATTTATAGATGCTCACAGCAATCACATAATTATTGTTTTTATCAAGACTATGTGAACACAAAAACGCTTTTCAATGAATCAAGGCAATTTACTCGTGTGATGAATGAGCTCGGCTGACATTCATATAATAAACAGAAGGTCCTCAAGGCAGGTAGAACAAAATAGAGTTTGTTTATCAAATAAATAAGCAGTTTAACAAGTAAATAAATTCTTTGTAGATGCACATCAAGCATGAGTGGAGTTCTGTCTCTATTACATTATTGGTCAAACTGTTATCATGCTAAATGAGTTCTTTCTTAAAGCAGCAGAATTTAAATTTTCCTGTGGTATTATATACAAGCAAGTCAAAGAAAACATGGTGACAAGACTTTTGTTCTGAATTGGATGCCTTAGTTCAGGTGTCATGAATGCACTCCCAGTGGACAGAAATGAGTGTGATATTTGTGACAGGAATAAATAAACCATCATAGATAGATAGATAAATACTTTATTAATCCCAAGGGAAAATTCACATACTGTACTCCAGCAGCAGCATACTGATAAAAAACAATATTAAATTAAAGAGTGATAACAATGCAGGTATAACAGACAATAACTTTGTATAATGTTAACGTTTACCCCCCAAGGTGGAATTGAAGAGTCGCATAGTGTGGGGTCTCCTCAGTCTGTCAGCGGAGCAGGACGGTGACAGCAGTCTGTCGCTGAAGCTGCTCCTCTGTCTGGAGATGATCCTGTTCAGTGGATGCAGTGGATTCTCCATGATTGACAGGAGTCTGCTCAGCGCCCGTCGCTCTGCCACAGATGTCAAACTGTCCAGCTCTGTGCCTACAATAGAGCCTGCCTTCCTCACCAGTTTGTCCAGGCGTGAGGCGTCCCTCTTCTTTATGCTGCCTCCCCAGCACACCACTGCGTAGAAGAGGGCACTCGCCACAACCGTCTGATAGAACAGGGGTTCCCAAACATTTGGATGTCAAGTACCACCTGAGGTTAAGTGAGTTGCATTGCGTACCACCCGCACCTTGTTGAAAGGGAGGGAGAGCTGTAAGGGGGGGAGTTCGGGTCTAAACCGCCTCGAAATCTGAATAAAAGTTAAAGAATTAGAAGAAATTATGAATAAAATTAATGAAAAAATGTGTGCATGTACATAAATTGATAAATTGTGCTCCGAAACTAAATCCTGCCTTCGGCCTGTATGTGACACAGTTACCGAAGACGAAATGGTATCGGCTTTGTGCTTAGATCTAGTGACTATGATACAATACAGCGGCAGTGCACGTATAACAACAAACGTGAGCGGTTTCTGTGAGGCAGAGTTACCGAAGACTAAATAGTGTCAGAGTTGTGCTTTCATCTAGTGACCAAACGCTCAAACAGTGAAGAAGTAGAAGTTGACTTCCACGAAACGGAATTATGGTAGCATTAAATGAACTAAATACTGATTTGAATAATAGGTTTTATTTATTCAGATGACGAAATTTCACACCACACTAAATTTGGGAATCCAAATATTATTGTATTTAAACAGTTTCATTGGTTTTTGCTCAAAACAGACTTGTCATAAAGGGTTTTACACTGATAAATTAAATTTCAGGGACCGCGATGCGTACCACAGTTTGGGAACCGCTGTGATAGAACATCTGCATCATGTGGGATTACAAATTTTAAAACACTATCTTCTCATTTAGGTAGCAGAGTTTTTGTCACTAGTGGCTTGAAAGTAGAAAGCTAATTAAGAGAATAATGCAGAACTCAACAACAATTTATTTCTTGTGTAGGCTGTGATCACACTTCAGTGGGCTTTCACATGTCCTATTTATTGAAAGCTCTTAATTCCACAAGAACAGAAGAAAAAACTCACCAAAAAATGGAAGAAATCTTAGGAAAGACAATTCAGAAAGAGACCCCCTTCCAGACATGAGTGTCAAAAAATGGGGTAAATACAACACTCAGAACAGAACGCAAGTCATTCTCTTCACAGAGCTAGATGAACAATCTATCATGGCCACCTCTGAAATACAGGGAGATTCACTCGAAAAAGGCCCCGAATATTCTGTTGTAACTCCCGTTAGGATGAAGCAATTTGAACCAAAAAATACACCATATACCTTGATGTATGTGTAATCGATTGCATTACATGAGATGCTGGAAGTGGTTTCTATTTTCTACCAGAGACACATTTCGACACGTCATTCCATATTCCTGAATGTATCGGCAACCGTCTCTGGGGGAGTAGCAGCAAGTTCACGCTGGATGTTTTCCTTCAAATCTTGGTTAGTGTGAGGCTTGTTCCGATAGACTTTTCCTTTGAGCATTCCCCAAAGAAAGAAGTCTGGTGGTGTCAGATCCGGCGACCGTGGTGGCCAAAGCCCCTTTGAATACCCTCTTGCCGAAGAAGACCTCAATTTCTGCCATGCTCCTTGTTGATGTGTGGCACGTTGCTCCATTTTGCTGGAAGTAACCTTCCGTTAACTCGCGATCATCCAGTTGATTCTGACATCTCTTAAACAAATTGGTGACCCAATAGGTTCACACCATAAAGACGCACTGCTCAATACTGTACACCACCACTTACAGATGGAGCATGGCGGCGCGGACGGTCGCAGCGGCTCACGGCTCTCCTTTTCAGTGCACTTTTTTATTGTTTTTGTACTTTTATCTTGCTTGTTTGTGCACGATCGGTTCGGCGAACATCCGCTACACCCGTCAGAACCTTATAGACATCGGTGTCCAATGCCAGACATCTGTTTCGAGTGTTTTTCATCACACACACAACATCCCAGACAACATAGCGAGACCAGCGGGCTCTCCGTGGATTGTTGTTGGGTCTAGGAGACGGCGCAGACGAAGGAGGGAAAGAAAGCAAAAGCGGGGCCGCAGATCCGGCGTTATGCTAAGGCTAAAGAAACAACCGCACAAGCCACCTCTACAAACACTGTTCCCCTGACCTCGAATACATGTCTGTAAGATGCCGGCCATTTTTTCTAACGAGAGAGCTAACAGTAGTGATTGTCATGGCTGTGTACATTCCACCCGACGGCAATGTAAACACGGCGCTCTGTCTTCTGCTGAATACCATTAATGAACAGCAGCGAGCCCACCCTGACGGTGCTCATATAATTGCAGGAGTCTTTAACAAGGCCAACTTGAAGACTGTACTCCCGAAATTTTATCAACATGTTAAATGTTCTGCTAGAGGGGAGAACACTCTGGACCATGTTTACTCCAACATCAAGACCGCGTACAGAGCCATACCCTTCCCCGAACTCGGACAGTCTGACCATCTTTCTCTCCTGCTCTCCCCAGCCTACAGACGCAGTGCCAGGCCCACCATAAAGACTGTTACAACCTGGCCTGAAAATGCACTCTCCAAACTACAGGACTGCTTCGAACAGACGGACTGGGACATATTTGAACACCAAGAGCTGGAAACATTTACAGGAAGTGTACTGGACTATATCAAGTTCTGCATCGGGAATGTGACTGTGGACAGAAATATTCAGGTTTTCCCAAACCAGAAACCCTGGATGACCAGTTAGGTCCGTAAATGTCTCAGGGACTGCGACGCTGCCTTCAAGTCAGGTGACAGAGCTCTATACAGGGCTGCCCGAGCCGCTCTGAAAAGCGGAATTAAAAAAGCCAAGATGGACCATAAAAGGAGCATTGAGTCCCACCTGTCCAGCCACAATACACGTGAGGTGTGGCAGGGTATACAAAACATCACAAATTACAGAGGCTGTGATGCAACAATAGGAGATCAGAGTGCGTCGCTAGCAGAGGAGCTAAATTGCTTCTTTGCTCGCTTTGAATCATCACAGCAGCAGCACTCACCTGCTCCAGCCATGCTCCCACTCCTGCACTGCTCCACTCACTGTAAAGGAGCACGATGTCAGACGGGTGCTCCTGGCAGTGAACCCCAAGAAGGCTGCCGGCCCAGATGGAGTGCCTGGTAGGGTGCTCAGAGTGTGTGCCCACCAGCTCACCTTTACCTTTACCAAAATCTTCAACATCTCCCTAGCCCAGGCAGTCGTTCCATCCTGCCTAAAATCAGCCACGATCATTCCAGTGCCGAAGAAGTCTCCCATCACCAGCCTAAATAATTATCGCCCTGTGGCCCTCACTCCAGTAATCATGAAGTGCTTCGAGAGACTGCTTCTGCAGCACATCTCCCCCAAGACTTCAATCCCTACCAATTCGCATATCGCACAAACAGATCCACAGAAGACGCCATTACTGTAGCTCTCCACTCCGTGCTGAACCATCTGGAGCAGCAGCAGAGCTACGTCCGGATGCAGTTTGTGGATTACAGCTCAGCATTTAATACAATAATTCCTGACATTCTTATCACCAAACTGGTCACTCTTGGCCTCCCCCCTCTCACATGTGTCTGGATAAAAGACTTTCTTACCAACCGGATCCAGATTGTGAGACTCGGACCCCACCAATCCTCCATTCGCACACTGAACACCAGCACCCCGCAAGGCTGTGTGCTGAGCCCCCTTCTGTACTGTCTATACACCCACGACTGCAGTCCGGCCCACAACAACAACCTCATCGTCAAGTTTGCTGATGACACCACAGTGGTCGGACTCATCTCAAAGGGAGATGAGGCAGCTTACAGAGAGGAGGTCCTGAAGTTGGCAGCCTGGTGTTCAAAAAACAATCTGGCTCTGAACTCCAGAAAAACCAAGGAGATCATTGTCGACTTCAGGAGGCACAGCACCGACCTAGCTCCCTTTTACATCAACGGCGAGTGTGTGGAGAGGGTCCACACCTTCCGGTTTCTTGGCATCCTTATCTCTGCTGACATCTCCTGGACAGACAACATCACAGCAGTCATCAAAAAGGCTCAGCAGCGGTTACACTTTCTGAGGGTCCTCAGAAAGCACAACCTAGACTCCAACCTGCTACTAACCTCCTACTGCTCGTCCATCGAGAGCCTGCTGACGTATTGTATCACAGCATGGTACGGCAGCTGCACCATGGCAGACAGGGAGAGGCTTCAGCGAGTAGTAAAGGCGGCGCAGAAGATCATCGGCTGCCCTCTCCCCTCCCTGATGGACATTTACACCTCCCGCTGCCTCAGCAGAGCAAAAAACATCATCAAGGACAGCTCCCACCCTGGCTCTGATCTCTTTGACCTGCTGCCCTCAGGGAGGCGCTACAAGTGCATCACAACAAAGACAAACAGACTCAAGAACAGTTTTTTCCCATAAGCCATAACCATTCTAAACTCACACACGCACTGACTACACACTGTATTGTGCAATATTTGAATTATGTGCAATAACCCAATAGTGCAATAGTTATTTATTCTTTCCAGTATTTAAATAATGTGCAATAACTCGGTTTAGTTATTATTCTTTCCATTTGTATATAGCGTCGCAGAACTTTTTTTTTTGCAACTTTTTGCACCATTTGTTTATTTGTTTATTTACTTGTTGTGTACTACATATATGTCTGCACTGAAGGAGCTGCTTTTAATCTCATTGTACATGTGTATAGTGACAATAAAAGGCATTCATCATTCATCATCATACTGATGAGAGGTCGAGTGACTGAGTGAAGGGGTACAGAGATTAAACGTCACGACGGCTGTCTGACGCCTACTTCATCCCTCCGACGCAGGGGTATCCCGGCTTGTTCGAGCACATTGAGGAGCACATTGCACGTTGTTTCGTTCAGATTGCTTTGTCCAAGCGAGAGTTAATACAGAATATTTGGGGCCTCTTTCAAGTGAATCACCCTGTACAACACAACAGTACAGGCTACTTTGTTCTTCCACAGCACTCCTCATCAAGTGCAGGCACATAGCACAGCAACAACTCTCAATGCAGAATCCAATAATAGATGATACCACTCACTATATACAGAACTATCACATATGAGGATACAGATTTGTTCAAATACATCAAAAACAAAGTCCAAACAAATTAACATCAATGTCTGCCAGTTAATTTTAGATTGTAAAGAAGGAGTCAGACAAGCCAGACACAGCCATAGTCCTGGTCACCTCGGCCAACAAGCCTCCCCTACACCCCCCTTCATTGGTCAATACTAGGCGATGACACCAGTGCTCCTTTATCAGACATGACTTTTCCATAGGCAGGCAAACAACATAGCAGTGGATCAGTGGCACCAAGTGCCACATGAGGATACAGAGAAGAGAAACAGAACAGAGGATGGCTAGAAGAGTATATACATATCATATTACTTATATTTTAGTAATAATAACGAACAAACAGAGTTGCACAGCTAATCAGCAGCTTTAGCCAGGGTATGCCAAACTGAAGTTGTTAGTCTTTAGCTGTGATTTAAAAGCTGAGACTGAAGGGGCACTTCTTATAGTAGCAGGTGGGGCCCTGTAACTAAATGCTGGACCTCACACTGTTATTTTATTTTATTAATCCTTAGAAGCAGGCCGGCATCTTGAGATATTCATGTGTTCGCTGGTTTGCAAGTCATGATAAATTTAGAGAAGTAAGCAGAGCCTCAGTCATTTAAGGCTTTATATGTTAAAAGGAGGATTTTGACAACTTTCTCTCAACCTTTGGATCTCCAGTGTCTATTTTAAGTCACACCCAGAGGTACAAATAGAGGAGATGCAGAGGGTATGTTGCAGGGATGCCCAAAGCAGCTGGGGCCCATAAATATCCTTACTGTCCCCTGTTAGCAGTGGCTGAAATTACAGCATTTTCTGTTTTTTTCTCGATCACGCAGATCTCATTGATCACGTCAGATTAAAGTACAGCACTCAGTCTTCCAGGGAGACCCAATCTTGGTCGCTGCAGGTTGACCTCATTGGTGTTGACTTTGATTGTGTCTATGTAAGAATGGTAAACCCAGAGGGACTCTTGGGGAAAGCTGTAATGATCCATTTTAAAGCGATAAGCCTGGGTAATGAGCGAAACAGTATTCTGGTGCCATCTAGTGGACAAAATAATATCATGCTGCAAAACAAACATGAATATCCCTATGTGTTCTGCCACTCAATGGTAACTCATCAGTATTTATGAATGGGGAGACACCTTCAACCAGAAATGCAATGGTGTGTAAGCCACAAAGCCAGTTTCAGAACAAAAGTGAACCACTGCTTGAACTGAGCTATAGTGTTGACGATGAGAATTGGTCATTAGACACTGACAAGGACAATGAAACTGACTCAGTGATGTTCATGTTTGGTGTTGGCTTGATAGTATTCCTGACCATCCTTGTTTCCCATTTATGGGTAACCCTGGTCTAAAGGTGGCTTTATCTCATGATTATCTGGATTGTTTTTGACTGTCTGTTGATGACAGTCTGGTGGGGAAAATAGTTTTTGAAACTGACCACTATGTGGAGCAATGTCAGAGAAATCAAAGCAAACAATTTCCCTGTCTTAATCACTAATCACTAGAAGCGTGTCACTGCAGATGACACTTGGGAGTTTTTTGGTCTCCCGATAATGTAGGGTATAATTGGTAAACCAGTGCAGAGAAGATACTGGTCCACAGATTGGTTGTTGCAGACTTCCATTTTCAGTAAAGTTATGAGTGTCATTTTTCACTGAAATATATGCAATTCATTAATAATGTTGAATATGATGAAGCCAGTCATCCAGCTCCGAAACAGTAAAAACTGTGTGCAGTGTAACAAGGTCAGTCAGATCAGGTTGGGGAGCATGCACTGGTACCCACCATACGACGAAATAGCTTTGGATCCTGGTTGGCTGACACACATTCCAGTCCTACCCTCCAGAAATGATCCTCTATCTGCCACAGCCAGGTGTTAAGTGGGTGTTCCCTCGGCCTGGTCCATTGTTGAGGATCCTGCGAACCAGATCACCCTCAGGGAATTGCGCCACATGCCCTCACGATGCAGGTAATGTGCCTTATTTGGGACTCTGTGAGCAACCGCTCATTGGACACAAAGTTAAACCAGCGGTACCTAAGGATTCTCCGAAGAGACAGAATACCGAAGGACTTAAGTCTTCATCACAGGTCACAGGATAGCGTCCATGTCTCACAACCACAGTGAGACAGGATGACAACAGGACTCTAAAGACTTGGGCCTTCATCCTTTTGCAGAGATATCGGGAGTGCCACACACCCCTTTCCGGCGACCTCATTACCCCCCATGCTCTCCCAGTCCGTCTACTGATTTCATAGGAAGAGTCACCAGAGACATGAATGTCACTGCTGAGGTAAGTAAACCTAAACAAAGTGATCATCAAAAATATGCGGAAGGTGTATGTTGACCAAAGTCTCATGGGTTACAAGGGATGGCTGTTGTGGATACAGTACATTGCATCCAAAAAGGCACGATTCAGGGTCAAGCTCCACATGTTGTGTGAAGCAGGCTCTGCGTACATCTTGAAGTTGATACTTTACACTGGTAAAGAGACCAAATGTGATGTCAAGTACAGTTAATATTGTGTTTCTGCATCATCTGTTCTGTCACTGGTGGACCTTTTACTTGATCAGGTTTGATGTATCACAATGGACATTTTATTTTCTACATCACTCCTGAACTGCTTGAAATATTACTACAAAGAAAAACTAATATGCCTGGTGACTGTGGTTGTGTGAAGCTGCAACGAGGTCCAGATGCTGTAAGGCAAAAAGGAAAACTTATTTGTATCAAGTGGAAGGACAACAAAGATATTATCTTGTAAGCACTTTTCATCATGTAGCAAATGTCAATGTTCATGTCAGTGGAAATTTTACTGAACAGTCAGCGTGGGTTAAGAAGAGGGAGGTCATATTTTACTAACATGCTGGAATTCTATGAGGAAGCAACAAAAGGATACAATCAAAGATGAATATATAATATTATTTATCTGGACTTTCAGAAAACATTTCATAAGGTGCCACATGAGAGGTTGGGCATTAAAGTAAAAGAATTGGGAGTTCATGGTGTGGTGTGTAGATGGGTGATGAATTGACTCAAACACAGTTAGCAGTGGGCCGATGTTAAGAGTGGTGACCAGCAGGGGTCAGTGCTGGGGCCACTGCTATTTTTAATAAATAGAAATGATTTAATTTGGAATATAAATAACAAGCTGGTTAAATTTGCAGATGATACCAAAATAGGTGGATTGCCAGATAATCTGGAATCCATTAAATAATTACAGAGGGAGTTAGACAGCATACAGGCTTGGGCAGATTTGTGACGGATAAAGTTGAATGTCAGTAAATTTAAAGTTTTATATATAGGAAGTGAAAATGTTATGTTTGAATACACAATGGGACGTTCTAAAATCGAGAATACACCTTATGAGAAGGATTTAGGAGTCACAGTGGACTCAGCACTGGCTCAACTGCCAGACAGTGTTCAGAGTCCATTAAGAAGGCTAATAGAATGTCAGGTTATATAGAACATTAGAACACTCTAGACGAGAACAGGCCATTCAGCCCAACAAAGCTCGCCAGTCCTATCCACTTGTTTCCTCCAAGAAAACATCAAGTCGAGTTTTGAAAGTCCCTAACGTCTTACTGTCTATAAAGCGCCTTGATGTGTGAAGCACAAGTCACAGGAGGTTCTGCTCAAGCTTTATAACACACTGGTGAGGCCTCATCTAGAGTCCTGCATGCAGTTTTGTTCTCCAGGCTATAAAAAAGACATAGCAGCACTAGAAAAGGTCCAGAGAAGTGCGACTAGGCTGATTACATGACTATAGGGGATGAGTTATAAAGAAAGATTAGAAAAGCTGAGTCTTTTCATTTTTAAGCAAAAGACGATTTAGGTAATACATGACTGAAGTGTTTAAAATTTTGAAGGGAATTAGTCCAGTGGATCGAGACGGTGACTTTAAAATGAGTTCATCAAGAATATGGAGACACAGCTGGAAACTTGTTAAGGGTAAATTTTACACAAACATTAGGATGTTTTTCTTCACACAGAGAATCACAGACACTTGGAATAAGTGAGCAAGTAGTGTAGTAAACAAAATGACTTCAGGGACTTTCAAAACTTGACTTGTTATTATTTTAGAAGAATTAATTGGATGGGAATGGTGAGCTTTGTTGGGCTCAACGGCCTGTTCTCATCCAGATTGTTCTAATGTCCTAATTTTCTAAAAAATGCGGAAGACACTAAGCCTTGTGGTGTTGCAATCAACAACACCACAAAGGGTGGTGTCGATCTGGTGGATCAGGCACTGACATCCTACCCAGTCATATGCAAGCAACTAATGAAATATTGCAGGAAAAACTTTTGGCATCTGCTTGAACAGTGCCTATGGAACACATTTGTTCTATACATTAGGGATGCTGGCAAAGCCATAAGTCACGCAATCTTCACGTGGAAGCTGGTGGAAAGCATTCTGAAGAACCATCACTTGTAGACCTTGTCAGGAATAGGAGGTAGTCAGATCAAAACATCTGAGAATCCTAAACGTCTGAATAGTTTGTAGTGGTGCTACATGATTATGTCAACGTAAATGTATTTTGTGCTGAGTCCCATCTTTTGTTGTGTTGTCCTGTTTACATGGTCTGTGTGTATGTAAATATGCTTCCCAGGATCTGTGGAACCGTGGCCCCTCACTATAATTGGTCCTGTCAAATCCATCACCTGCATCTGATCATTTGCTATTTAAATGAAAGGACAGAAAAAAAAGGAAGAGAAACATCTTATTCTACTAGATCGCCGTTCCGCTACAGAGACAGGAAAAAGCATCGCTTCAAATCATTCCACCTTTGTCTACCTGACACTTTCAACGCCCGACAATAACAGCTTTGCACCGCAAAACCCCAGGGTTCTGGATCACACCACGTACCGAGGATAAGCACGGTGAGACTGTTTCTTGTTGTTTGGGGAGAGGAGCAAGCCATCATTTTCATCCGTGTACTTTCCATAGGACTATTTTTTTTTCCAGCTGAACCAGGTTCACAAACATTATCCATTTTCTGTTAAATCTTCTGGACTTTTATGTGCAGTTCATACTTTCTGTGTGTCTTATTGAGTTCAGTGTGGGGTCAAGGGAAGGTTTGTATTATAAAGGGTGGCCAACGAAAAACCGAACCGTCTCCGACCAGCTGGCTCGAGGCGGGTGCCGTTGCGACATGGATGGCGCGACATGTCACACTTTTCGATAGACACTTGGAATAAGCTACCCAGTAGTGTGGCAGACAGTAAGATGTTAGGGACTTTCAAAACTCGACTTGATGTTTTTTAGAAGAAAAAAGTTGATAGGACTGGCGAGCTTTGTTGGGCTGAATGGCCTGTTCTTGTCTAGAGTGTTCTAGTGTTTTAATGTTCTTGCGTGTCACTTTCTCGAATTCACAACGTTTTCACAGAGGAACTAACTGTCTGCAAAGGTTTGTGGCCACCAAGATCACCGGACCTATCCACTTGCGACTTTTACCTGTGGGGCAATCTGAATGTAAAAGTGTATGGCTATAATCCAAAGACACTAGAGGAACTGAAGGACAATATTCGGAGTGAAACTGGAAAAATTGAAGCGGCTGAGCTGCGTCGCGTTTATGACAATATGGTGCGGTGTGCAGAAAAGTGTATTGACGCACAAGGAAATAATTTCCATCACCTCCTCTAACCGGTAAGCACAGATTTTTTTTACTGCATATCTTTCGTTTCGTGTACGGGCTAAGAAACGTACATTGACGTTGGAGTCTAAGATGGTTAGTTTTTTTGTGCGCCACCCTGTATATTAACTTTGTGCTGCACTTTTTCTTTTTGTGATTACTTTCTGCCGGACATATTTGGGGTTGAATGTTATGTTGGTGTTGGTTGGTGTATGATATATATATTGTTTGGAGTTTTTCATTTCTTTCTTTATCAATATATACTCACTTTATTATTTTACATACTGTTTGTTTTCTGGCTTATTCTTGTTCATTGATTGGGGGAAGTTTATTTGGAAGAAGTACAGCTTGTCGGGTCTAAAGTCCTCAACTTGCCGGGCCACGAGTCTTGGTGGTGTAGCTGCCGGTTTGGGAGAGTGAGTTGGCCGTTACAAGTTGACATTTTATCAACCACTACCCACCAAGAGCAAAGAAGAAGAATCCTACACAAATGTCTGCAGCTTGCTGCTCAAAACATGATTGGTCAGGAAAGGAACTGCACAAAGAAATACACTTCAACTCTCCCAATTGCAATGTCGGGATGTGCATTGGTGACTGTTTTGAAATATATCACACAAAGGATGTGTGCTAAATTTTCCTTTCTTTCCCACTATATTAGCATTTACATGTTTCTGTTACAAATAGTAACATTTTATTTTCCTGTTGAAAAAAAAAAATCAGCGTTTTTGGTTTGTTTTCCTCAGAATAAAGAGGAGGTTGAAATAGTACAGCAATTGGTCTTCAGCGGCGACCCTGGGCTAAAATACATCCCTCTTTTCACAAAGAGGTATAAATGTAAAAAAAAAAAAAAAAACACTCTTACACACCCACGTCAAAACAGCACCCCAAAAAAAATGAATGAATGAGTTTCTATCAATTATGCCACACATCTCCATTAAATCAAATCCTTTTGTATGGAGTGATTACAATAAAATTAATATCATTTAATAAATAAATAAATCAAATAGTGTTAATTTAATATATACAGACAGCTTTATGTGAGTTGTTTATAGAACTAAATTCAAACGTATTCACTCAATGTTTTTGACTGATCAAAAATGGCATATTTTTGTAACCTTAAGCAATGTTATAATAATTCTAATATCATCCGTTTATTTTATTATAAAAAAACTAGCTCTTATTATACCATTTTACACATAATCAACATACTTGAATTACTGTACCTGTTGTACCAATTTATGCCCAATCCATCTCTATTTTTTTTTTTTTTTTACTGAATAATTTCAGTTTTCATTTACTTATTAAAATTTCCATGTCCTTAATGGGGCAAAAAAAAGATGCTTTTGTGATGTAGAATGGTCAACATATTTGCCAGTGTATTAAAAGTAATAATTAATTTTAATCATAAAATCTCTTTATTAAAAGTCTTGAACTTCCTTTCCTTCTGTACAAAGGTGTGGGAAGGCCTTGAAACTCAATGCATCAAATTGGGGAGGGAATCGTTATGAAAATACGGCACAGCGGCGTACATACAGCTTGCTTATTTGAAGTGAACTTGAAATCAGCTTCATTCAACTGTGTATATTGAAAATGGGCATGTCTGGAGTATGAAAAAAAGTGTTAATTTTAAATAAGCGTAAATTAAAATAGGCGACAGCAATCCCCAAGGCTGATTATTCTTCTGTTAAAAGAAAATCATTTAATTGTTTTCTTTCAACATAATTTAATTATGTTAATGTGAAATCTGAGAATTATGTCAACATAACTAGAAAAAGCTACATAATATCAACAAACAGATTTCTTTTAAGTTATATTAAGTGAACATCACCATTGGTTTACTTTTCTGAGTGAAAAATAAAGCAGCCAAAAACTAAAAAAAAATAGCATTTGGGGGCATTCAGAGATGGATTTAACTGTTTTGAAAGTTACAGCATGTTAAATTTTTGTTTGTTTCACATCCTATTTTTTCTTTACAGTAATCCCTCCTCGATCGCGGGGGTTGCTTTCCAGAACCCCCCGCGATAGATGAAAATCCGCAAAGTAGAAACCATATGTTTATATGGTTATTTTTATATATTTTAAGCCCTTATAAACTCTCCCACACTGTTAACATTATTAGAGCCCTCTAGACATGAAATAACACCCTTTAGTCAAAAGTTTAAAGTGTGCTAAATGACAAGACAGAGATGACAGTTCTTTCTCACAATTAAAAGAATGCAAACATATCTTCCTCTTCAAAGAATGCATGTCAGGAGCAGAGAATGTCAGAGAGAGAGAGAGCGTGAGAGAAAAGCAAACAATCAAAAAATCAATACGTGCTCTTAAGTATACGATAAAGCGGCATTTTGTAGAGGAGCGTCCGTATCCTCTAGGCAAACAGCCTCTGTGCAAACAGCCCCTCTGCTCACACCCCCTCCGTCAGGCAGAGAGAGTGAGAGAGATAGAGAGAAGCAAACAATCAAGCACCGAATGGGAAGCATATCATATATCATTGAGGAGTTTTACTTAATACGTAATACATGCTCTGATTGGGTAGCTTCTAAGCCATCCGCCAATAGCGTCCCTTGTATGAAATCAACTGGGCAAACAAACTGAGAAAGCATGTACCATAAATTAAAAGACCCATTGTCCGCAGAAATCCGCAAACCAGCAAAAAATCTGTGATATATATTTAGATATGCCTACATTTAAAATCCACGATGGAGTGAAGCCGCAAAAGTCGAAGGACGATATAGTGAGGGATCACTGTATTCATTTTTTATTTTTTACATTTTCTTTATTTATTAATATTTTAAAACATGTGGTAGTGATAATAAAATGTAATATCAGTGGATCACCATGTTTTTAAATTCCATTTTCCAATATGATGTAGTTACAAACTGTTAAATCACAGTTTGACTCCTTTTCCTTTTTAGTTTCTTTGTTTCTCTCTTTTCTATTTTTTCAGTCATGTCCGCATTTTTCAGCCTTGACCACTCCCTTCCACACATCTTGTCCAATCATCACTCCTACTTCGCACATCCTCTCTCTAAACCACCTCTGTGACACTCTCAGTGCTAACTCGCTTACAGTATAATGGCAAGGAAGAAATGCAAATGCAAAGAAATTCAAGAACGTGATAGCAAAAGAGCAGCAAGAGATGATAATGAACATCGATTAAAAGAAAATCAACAAAAAAGAGCTGCATATAATAAAAATCAACAATAAAGAGAATCGTCCAAAAAATGAGAAAATATCCCGAACAACATGTGAACAGAAATGCAAAAAAAGCAACGTTTATAGAAGGTAAGTTAGAGGATAAACTAATTCACAATATTGTTTTTGATGAGGCGTTAATATAATTTCATTTTTTATTTACTTTTTATTATGTGTTACTTTTACTTCTACTATTTTAATTTAACTTTTTACTATGTTCTGTTATTCATTGGTATTTAATATAGACAGCTGTAGTGAAATACTCAAGTAACTGATTTTCTCTTTGTAATAACTAAGGATCGAACCTTCTTTCTCCCGCGCTCCATATACTCTTCTATATACCATCTTTTTAAATACGATTGCTTTCTCTAACAGAGGAGCGCCCTGACATCCTTTGAGCTGAAGTTAGCGAGCAAAGCAAGCAGGGAGCAGAGCCCCCTGGCCTTTTAACACTTAACTACTCACGTTGGTGTATTTTGTACACCAATCTCAGTTATTTTTGTCCAACGTCCTTTTACTTGAACCTACCGGCACCATCAGCCATCTCTCCTCAGCTTGATTCACTACAAGTACAGTATCGCAATGGCTTTCCTCCAGGGTGCCCCCAGCCAGGTTTATGAGGGGGTGCACAGTCACAAGTTCCATATGGTGCATTTGGTACACCGCGTGGGTACTTACGTATGTATGACATCAATGAGATTTTCATCTTGTCTGTAAAGAGCATTCAATAACTGAAGTCAGATGTGATCCAAGTGCAAATCCTGCAGTGGATGAAAGTGTGACTGGTGACGAATGAGCACTGGAGAAGTGGATAACATTTATTTTCAGATAGTCCTACACTGTGTCATACTATTCAGTAATATGGTATTAAATGACATTAAAAACATGTACAATTTCAAATTATTACAATATTTTATATTACAACCTCACAGTGTGCATATAAATAGCTATTTTAACACTGTTGCATAAAACACACTGATTGAGTAGTTAAGAGATGAGAAATGGTGTGAGTAGTTAAGGGTTAAATTATTAGTTTTCATATTTGTTGTAATAATGTGTTTTTTCGTATTGTTGTTCAGTTTACTTATGTAGTGTGAGATCTGGCCGGCTTTTCATCCCGGCTAATACCCCCACGCCGCTAGATGGAGCCCTTCCGGCAGCATGGAGGTGCCCTGAATTCCAGCAGGGCATCATGGATATTGAAGTTTTCCTTTACAGCCCTGCTGGATACCATGGGGGCCGCAAGGAGGGTGCTGCAGGGAGGCTCAGAGACTTTTATGTGCCCTATAACCCAGAAGTACGCTTTGGTCACAGGGACAGAGGAAATGACGTACGTCCGGGATGAAAAAAGAAGAGTTTTGATCTGACCCAGAAGTGCTAAGAAGTCACAAGGACTGAGGGTTCAGAAGCACTTCCGGGTCATGGACTATAAAGGACTATGGGAAGTCCCAGACGAGCTGAGTTGGGATGAAGGGCGAGTAAGCTGCTGGGTGGATTGGAGGATTATTGTTTATTGAGATTAGTTTATTGTTTATGAATAATGTGAAGTGGAGGGTGCTTTGTGCACATTATTATTATAATAAATTCAATATTTGGACTTTTATCTGGTGTCTGGAGTCTGATCTGAGGGTTCAAGGGGACGACAGCGCCCCCTATCTGTCACAGTAGTATCTGTGTATTATTCTTTGCTCTTTTGTATTCCTCGTGTTTCATGTGTGGCACCCCAAGATGCGGTACACCTCTCTGGGATGTGGAAACGCTTACTTTACGTGTGCCTGGAAGGTGTCCTCTAAGCAGTTGTCATACCAGACTAGGTACACTTTCTGGAATATTGCTTGATTGTGAAGAGCTCCCTGTGTCTTCAAGAAGTGTTTTAATGTTAGATGATACTCTTGTTTTCCAAAACATTTCCTTTATTGTTCAGAGTACAGTTTAGTTGTTGCATTGGGATGTAGTTTTCCGCTCAGGAAATCATGCAGTTACACGCATCAGAACTTTACATGATGCCTGGGGCTTTGATCATATTTTGTTTTTTTTACTGTACTACATGTTGTTATCTCTGATAGAACTAATTCATTTTTGGAAGATATTCTTAATGTGGAAATGGTCCAGCAGCTTTCTGTTATAATATCAATCAATTAGAACCCCCTTTGGTAGTTCAGAAGGATTGATGACAAAAGAGTATTCCATAGTTCTGTTATCTGCCAGAGTCTTTCTTATTCCGTGGACCTACTGTTCATTAACAGAGGCCCACAGGACATGTTACCAGCCACTGAGCTGCTGGTGTGATATAACAAGTGAAAGAGTTGTAGCTCTTAAAGTTTCCTGCCAATTGGATGATGCCTGGAGCCACCCAGTCTTGTACTCAGTAACTGGCCAAGAAAACATCATTTGACAAGAGTGGCCTACACCAGAAAGTTTTACACATTGTCAAACCAGTAGATAACTGTCACTGGCATTTGACCCTAGTGACAATGTTTTTTTTTTCAGCATGGACTGCATGTGTCATCACATTTTAAAAGAGATTACATTCTTAAATGGAGAATGTTAGCAGATTTTAGAACTCTGGTTTTAGAACATCCAGATCCTCTGCAGTTTGTCTATCAGACACATATAGGTGTGGTGGATGCTCTGATTCGCATGTTCCATAGAGCCTACTTCCACTTGGACAGAGCCGGCACCACAGTCACAATCATGTTTTTTGATTTTTCTAGTGCCTTTAACACCATTCTGTCTCATCGAATGAGGAAAAAGCTCAAGGCTTTGCATCTCGATACCCCCGCAATCTCCCATGGACTACCTAACCAACAGGCTGAAGGACTGTGTGTCAGAAATGGTGGAACTGTCTTGTCTCCCATCCTGTTTAGCCTCTATATAAAGGATGTCCAGCACAATATGAGCGCTTGCCACCTACAGAATCATAGGCCGCATTAATACTGGTGATGAGTCAGGGTATGGGAAGGTTGTGGAGGACCTCATCTTGTGGTTCAGGGACAAAAACCTGGAATGCAACACAAACAAGATGAACTGGTGGGTGACCTCTGATGTGCCAAGGAGACACTGAGACCAATCACCATTCAGGGGAAGGATGTGGAAGTGGTGCAGAGCTACAAGTACCTGGGGGTTCACATGAACAACAAACTGAACTGGTCTGACAATACAGTGGTGCCAGTGGCGCAGGACAAGAAAGGTCAGAGCAGTCTGGACTTGCTAAAGAGACTCAGGTCTTTTGATGGGTGCAACAAGAGCTCTTGTTCAAAAAGCGGACACCATTTGTTTTTAAGATTAGGCACCCTTACACTATTTTAAGATTAGGCACCTACTCTAAATTTTTAAGATTAGGGACCCTGGTGTACCTGGTCTTACTCTCAAGAACCTTAAGTTCAGAATTTGTAGCAGGGGTAGGCCATTCTAAAACAAACAACAAGAAGGAGATGGCATCCACTTTTTGAACAAGACTCGCAGCAAGCTACTGGAAATGTTCTACCAGTCCATAGTAGCCTGTGTGGTGTTCTACGCTGTGGTGTCCTGGAGGAAGCAATGTGAGCACAAAAGAAGCACAACACCAAACCAAACTTATCAGGAAAGCCTGCTCTGTTACAGGGTCAAACCCTGGACACAGACTGGAAGCCGTTGTGGAAAGGAGGATGGTGGCACAATTAGATACCATCATGAAATATCCCCGCCATCCCCACCTGGATGTGTTGCCTTGGTGCACTTTTAGCCAGAGGTTCATTCCAGCACTGTGTTCTAAGAAGCGCCTCTGAGGGTCTTCTGTGCTCACTGCTATCAGGTGTCATACATGCGCGAGGAGGAGGAAGCTGAGTGGACCAAGTCAAGGTAATTACAATTCAGGTCAGGGGGTGTCAGGGTGCACTAATCCCATGTCTGTTATCTCTGCAGGCCAAATACAGGAAAACATATCAGACGCACCAACAATGACATCACTTCTGGTTCCGATGACATCATTTCCAGTTTTGGCCTTTAAAGCCACCATCTTTACTGCAGCACATCAGTATGATTCAGGACTCAAACCAATGCACTGAGTGTGCTAAAAAACCCATTTGCAGCCAGGGAGAATATGTGGGTGGCTGCCCCAAACTTTTTTGTGTGTGTCGAGGCTCTTCGTTTTACACGATGCTTCCTCACGATGTACTCATTAAGTTGATTTTGAAATATCTGTACAATATATATTTATTTATTTGTTCATTCATTTATTGATTACTTATCAATTGATTGGCTGTATTATTAGCCCTGTGAGTCTATGTTGCTGTTATCTTGATTTTCCCAATTTATTAAAAAGTTTATCTAATCTAATCTAATTTATAATGTATCTGTTTTGAATGATTAGGTTTTTTTTTGTCAAAATCACTCCCAACACGGGAAATTCCTACAGATTGGAATGTAACAAAATGTCTTGCCATTACGTGAAAAGGTAACTGGACTGATTGAAGTAATTTTGGACTAGTAAGCTTAACCTGCATCATGGGTAAATTAACAGTGGTAGTGAAACAAGAAAAGGTCAAGCATCAAATGTCAGGAACAGGTGTGTTGGTAAACAGAGGGGGGAGATACTTGAATTTAATGCGAATGAAAAAAAAGATTCAGGCCCCGTATTTATCAAGTGTTCTCAGAATTACTCCTAGGAATTGCACTAAAAGTCCGACTTTAATAAGGACTTGTTCTGCCTCTGAGTAGGACATGAAAAGAAGTTATGAAGCATCCTACTCCCAATCCCAGAAAAGAGAATGAATGACGTTACAATTTTACTGCACCCCGTTCCACAATTTATCACTCATGATGAAGTTTTGTAGTTTTCCAATACTAATGCTAAGACTTCACCACAAAGATAGTAATAATAATAATAATAATATTCAAAGTACAGTAGAAGAAGAAAAAGAAAGCATAATAAGGTAGAACATTCTGCTAAGCTACAGGTAACTGTTGCCACTTAGCAACATCATGAATAATATTATAACAAAATATCACAGGCGGCTGGGGGTGGAGCCCAGCCGGGATGCCCGAGGGGACCAGAGGAGAGCTGGTGCCTCCTCCCGACCACGAGGGGGCGACCACCCTGGTTTTGTTGGTGGCCTCGGGTAGGGGGCTTGGAAGCCCAACCCTGTAGGGGCCCATGGCCACCGCCAGGCGGCGCCCCGGTGCCTGAAGAACCCTGGAGCCCAGCACTTCCGCCACACCAGGAAATGCTAGGGGGAAGAAGACAGGGGACACCCGGAGGGTGTTCGCGGAGGAATGCCAGGAAGCAGCTGGAGCCCTTCCGGGGTTTGATAAAAGGGGCCGCCTCCCAACAGTCGAGAGCGGAAGTCGGGTGGAAGAAGGACGGAGCTGGAGAGAGGACTGGAGGTGGCCTAAAAAGGGATTGTGAAAGGCCCGGACTTTGGGGGATCGGTGCTGGAGGCACTGGGTTCGTGCACTAAAAATATTTGTACATATTTGTAAATAAACGTGTGTGTGGTGGAAGAAACGATGTCCGTCTGTCTGTGTCCGGGTCCCGTTCACAAAACACAGAGATGGAAAGACCGAGACACACGCAGCGAATGAGAATTAAATCAGATAATGAGCACATTTATTTAATCCTCAATGATCCACAGCCATACTTTTAAGAGAACTCACCCTCCTGCTATTATGGCCATGAGAAATGCCTCATAAATTAACGATTATACTGAAACTACCCATGGTTATTTGTGCACTGTTACTAAAAATGCGTTCACTCTTGCACCATTTCTGATCGGCTTACATTGTCACATGACGTGTCTGTCTGTCTCAGTGACAGGCAGT
>JANRMT010062852.1:10571149-10584423 GCA_026402145.1 Polypterus bichir lapradei
TCTGTCTCGTGTTTGTGACACTATCTATCTATCTATCTATCTATCTATCTATCTATCTATCTATCTATCTATCTATCTATCTATCTATCTATCTATCTATCTATCTATCTGTGTCATTAAGATAACACTTTGGATTTACATTTTTGGTCTTTCTTAATTTAGAGCTTTCTAGTTTGTTAATTTATTCCTATTTTTTGTTTTGTTTTTGTTTTCCTTCTTTCTTTCTTTGTCTCAGTTTGTTAGTTATTCAACTAACATTTTAAATCTTAACTAGCCACAGGTAATGGAATAATTTAAAAATATTTGCCATCTCTGGCCCTAAATGTATTTTCAGCGTCTTTCCTCCGTATTTGTGTGCGTCTCAATGTTTCTTCACCAGTGCTCTCTCCTGTGAGCTTGTTCTTGTAAAGTCTGCTTATTTTCGAGGTGCCTTTCTTACCTTTTTATACTTTCCATCTTTGATGGTGATGCACCCAGCGTGCCTGCTAGGCCTTTACCAGTCCCTGTGCATCTCACACTTGGACTTCGGCTTACTTTGCGTCACTAAAACCAAACTGACCAATCACAACAAACCAAACTGAAAAAATCGCAACAAAACCAAATTGAACAATCACAACAAAACCAAACTGACCAATCAGATTACTCTGAGGGACTGGACATACAGACCTTTGTGTTTTATTATATAGTAGAATTTTTAGTAATTCAGAATAAAAGGTAAATATTTATTATATTTTTTTTGGAGTGTGCCAGGTATGTGTTATGTTACAGCCAGGGTTTGTTTCCTGGAAAACATTTTATTTTCCTTTTAAATGTTGTTTGCTTTTTTTTTTTGTCATCAACTTTTTATTAAGCAAAGACAAAACGATGAGATAAACAACAAATAACCTTAATACTGGAAATGACCCAACCCTCTCTCTCCCACCATCTCCCAGCCTGCCTGAGCCAAAAGGTGAATTTCTTGGGCAAATCAAGTCAACAGAGAAGAGACAAGAAAGTTACAGGATCATGAATAAGCTACATCAGCAAAGATAAAAAAAGGAATAGTTGACAGAAAAACAAAGTCAAAACATTATAGCAAATCAGGATTTACACATATGAGCAGCAGTAGTCCAAGTTTCAATTGCATTGCAGGAGGCACCATTAATCCATGCTGTGGACAAGAATTCAAGATGTATTAATCTGTGTAAAGAGGACCACCAGTAGTCTGCATTGACACACACAGGTGACATCTAGTGGGAGGCAAGAATTAATTTGGCTGCTAGGGAACCAATTCAGAATAGTTTACTTTCTGGGTTCTAACCGGAAATACAGAGAAGTCTAAAAGAAGAAAGATCTGCGGCAAGAAAGAAAAGAAGATAGTAGGTGACATATATGGGTCCAAAAGAGAGGAGTGCCAGAAAATCTAAGGAAAAGTGCCATTTAAACTAAGGGGACATAACTGACAAAAAGAATCAGCAGTGAGGCCCATCAGATGTCACTTACTGCGAGGAGATAAAGTCTTTGTAGACTTTTGAATTTGGTGTGCTGATTGTTTGGATTTCTAGAACAAAACCTTACATTGGAGAAAACGGTATCCATGAGGGAGGTGTAGGAAGAGGATAATGGTCTTTGGACCAGGGAGAGATCAAGCAGCAAGAGTCCTTTTAAAATCATGAGCCGTTGTTTTTTTCACAAATTTGTTACCATCGATTCATGGTAATTTGCTGCATGAAGCCTGTTACATATCTAAATAAAATAAGATTCTTTCAGGAACCTTAATATAGATGGGCCTTTTGGGAACTACAAATGGCTCCCCTATGGCATTGATTTGAAGAACCACCCTAGCACCCAAAACCTCTGGTATGAAACACAAGTACACTTACAAAGTCTGTATAAATGAAAAGAAAATGTATTTAAATAATAAAAATAAGTATTCCCTAGACTTTCTCATATACTCAGTAATGGGGATGGATATTTGAGGAATAAACCACAAGACAAAGATTATATTTTTATATTATGTACATCAAAGAACCATCAAGAACAAATCAAATTAATTTGAACAATTGAACAATTATTATAAAAGTAAGGTTGAATAAATCGGACTCTGCAGCTGCATGAAAAGCTGAAAGAAATCTGTGTTTTGTACCTAATACTTGTATGCAAAATTTTGTTGACCTAAGTAAAAGTGTACTCAAGTTATTTACATACACACACACACACACACAGATATAATCCCAAAAACTGTATTTTCTGTCTCAGGGAGGTCTAAAACATTGAGATTCATTAAAATCTCGAAATCAAATATTTGGACGATTCCAATACTATGTATGCTTTGTATATGAGAAAGTAAAAAGAGAATAAAACCTGGAAAAATGGCAAAAGATGTGCCTAAAAGACAACCAGATGCACTCAAATCCAAGTCTACAAACCAGTAATCAAACTCCAAGAATAGAAACAATAAATCCACAAGCAAAAACACAATATTTACAATGAAAATGGCAACTCCAAATGTCAATCAACCACTGCTGAGGCCATCTCTCTTACCTCAAAATATAGACTAAGGGTGGTCCCAGCAGCAATGGCATCCTCATCTCTTGGGGTTTCAGGCTCAAAACACAAGGAATGTAAATACTCTTGTAACCATAATAGATAAATACTAAACAATTAATAAGCATAAAAGGAAAACCTAAAAAAATGAAAGACACTTCAAAAACAACAATAAAAAGGAAAGTAAATGCAAGTCAGGGAATAAACCCTGCCCATAACACAGTGCATTTACATGTGCTTCGATAACCTGATTATTCGCAGACACCTGATTTCTAAAATGCTGTGTAAACCCTTTATTCCAATTATGAAATCAAGTTAGTGGCCTCAGAGAAACCTAATTAACAGAGATAGATTTCTTTACGAAGGGCGGCACGGTGGTGCAGTGGGTAGCGCTGCTGCTTTACAGTTAGGGGACGCAGGTTCGCTTCCCGGGTCCTACCCGCGTGGAGTTTGCATGTTCTCCCCGTGTCTGTGTGGGTTTCCTCCAGGTACTCTGGTTTCCTCCCACAGTCCAAAGACATGCAGGTTAGGTGCATTGGCGATTCTAAATTGTCCAAAGTGTGTGCTTGGTGTGTGTGTGTGTGCCCTGCAGTGGGCTGGCGCCCTACCTGGGGTTTGTTTCCTGCCCTGTGTTGGTTGGGATTGGCTCCAGCAGACCCCCATGACCCTTTAGTTAGGATATAGCGGGTTGGATAATGGATGGATGGATGCAATGCACCGCAATGCGGTGTTCACTGGCTGTTCAAACTGTTCTCTATACAGCCTCCAGTTAATCCAAATTGTGGCTGCAAGAATTATTACAAGAACAAGAAAATATGAAGACATAACTCCAGTTCTTAAATCCTTACACTGGCTCCCAGTTAAGTTTAGGGCAGATTTCAAAATCCTCCTTTTAACATATAAAGCATTAAATGACCAAGGTCCAGCTTACTAGTCTGAACTTACCATGACTTACAAACCTGAGCGCACATTAAGATCTCAAAATGCCAGTCTGTTTATGATTCCAAGGATTATTAAAATAACAGTGGGAGGTCGAGCTTTTAGTTACAGGGCCCCTAAACTGTGGAATGGTCTGCCTGCTTCTATAAGAGATGCCCCTTTGGTCTCAGCCTTTAAATCCCGGCTGAAGACTCACTACTTCAGTTTAGCACACCCTGACAAGAGCTGCTGATTAACTGTACAGACTGCATCTCTGTTGTTAGTCATTAGCACTAAAACATAAGTAACATGATTGTTATAATTTGATACTAACCCTCACCTATTCTGTTTCTGTTCTCGGTACTCAAATGTGGCAATTGGTGCAACGGCCCACCTGCCAAGTTGTTTGTCTGCCTATGGTAAAGTCATCTCTGATGGAGAATCACAGGAATCATGGGAAAGAGGGGTCCTTTCATCGGATTGGCTGGCCCAGCACTGTTTCAGCCGTGGAATGGCCAAATGGGGGAGGCAGCTTGATGGATGAGGTCTCCAGGACTCTAAAAATATCCAAATCTTATTATGTGATATCATCTACTGTTAAATTCTGCTCCGTACTTCTAAAATTTTTATTTTTATGCTGTATTGAGGATTTGTTCTGTTCTGTGTATTGTATTGTATTGTATTGACGCCCTTCTTTTGACACCCACTGCACGCCCAACCTACCTGGAAAGGGGTCTCTCTTTGAATTGCCTTTCCCAAGGTTTCTTCCATTTTTCCCTGCAAGGTTTTCTTTGGGTGTTTTTCCATTTCTTCTTAGAGAGTCAAGGCTGGGGGCTATCAAGAGGCAATGCCTGTTAAAGCCAATTGCGGCACTTCCTGTGTGATTTTGGGGTATACAAAAATAAACTGTATTGTATTGTATTGTATGGATGGATTTCTCTACGAATAACCTGATTGTGTGGCCATGTAAATCCTTAACCAGGTTACTGTTAAGGATTTTGTATTCTACACATGCCCATTGCACTTAGTCAGGCTGCGCTTGTATTTGCCTCACACACACTTTCAGTTGCCACATTTTGAAGCGTCCACAAGATAAATTTCCTGAGGCAAATGTTCAGGTGATCGCATTAGTCCTTCTCCTAGCTAAAATAACCGGCCCCAAAATTTCTGAAATCTCTAAATTTATGTTTATGAGCTAAATATACAGTACTAAACTCAGCAACACAGTCTAAAAATCAGTAGGGTAACACATTAAAAGTAACACACATTACATAGTCCAATTTTTTATAAAAAAAAAACAAGTAACCTAATATAATTCTTATTTAAGTAAAAATACCTATGTTATTGTTATTCCAGGAGCACTGAGTGTGAGGCAGGAAGCATGTGTCGGGTCTTTTGCAGGGCTCAGTCACACAGCCAGGCAGAGTGTGACAGAAACCTATAAATAAAGCATCAGTTTCACTAAATATATTTGAAGAACACAAGACAATTATCACTGGCGTCACACTTAATTTCTGATTGATGGTGGCCGATGGTTTAATGACATTGGAACTTTTTCACAAAGAAGAACTCCAGAAGATTATTTGTGCATTCAAACATGGATTTTTATGAGGCCAAGGTTTTGCTTTAACTGGGTTATTCACCTTAACCCAATTACGTGTGTGCATGTAAACACACTGACTGAGATTGTACACAATCTCTCTGTGGGAAGAAGAAAAGCTCTGCCAAATTCTCTCAGTCCACCCATGTAGAAGTCCATGTTCAATATGCTGGCCCACCTTACAAATGTTATTATCAAAGGTTATTCATGCAAGATGGACGCAGTATCGGTAGTGGCTTCAGCCCATCTCAGTGCACAGTCAAAGAGTTAACTTCACTTATTCACGCCAGGACAATTTATGCACACCGATTACCCTTAACTGTATCTCTTAAGGAAATGAGAGGAAACTAGAATCAGCTGATTTAGGAAGACCTCAGACCCTTTCACTGTCTGCTCTCTTTACTCTGTTGTAGATTTAATTTTAAATATGTAAACCAATAAATGTTGCTCCCAAAGTGTTATTCCACAGCTGAACATCATTATTTCCTAGTACTATCTTCATACACTTTCCTTAAATTACCTTTCACTATATGATTCTTTCAGTTAAAGGATTCCGGCGAACCATACTTCTTTGATGCCTTTGATGATTTTTCAATTCTAGATTCTGTCCTCATGTAGCTGTTTTGAGTCAGATTATTTGATGTAATCACTAACAGAACTTATTGCAAACTATTAAAATAAATTATGGCTTTTAACACACTTTTAGACCGCTTTCTCTTTTAAACGTGAATATTAAGTAAAAATTTGATAAAACAACAGGATGAAGTTACTGTATGTGTAGTTAAAAAAACAGGATTGTTCTTAAAGGGACAAAAGACTGATGAACCAAGCAATGGAAAAACAAAGGAATCTGACAAGGGGAAGTTGAGCAAACACTAGCAAATTCATAAATATAAAGTCGAAACAATAGTGAAACAAAAACCAAAAGAAAGTCTATTTTCAAAATAAAATTGTCAGCCATTGATCAAAAAGCAGCTAAATCAAGTGTGACAGTCATTAGTAAAGATTTTAGGTTTTATACCTGTGATTAGTGTTGAGTGAAATAGCAGAGAGTTTTTTTTTTGGCATTCATTTTTACAATATTTCTGCAAAATTTTGTTATGCATGTAATTTCCCAATTGTGAAATGAAAAACCCACTAAAATGAGATTCGTGTGGTTAGGAAGTTTTTTTATTTTTTGGTTTAACCAAGTTATGTTGCTTCCTACGGGTTAATCTGCAGCTGAACACCACTGTTTCCTGGTAGTGGCTTTGTACATTATCTATTAATTACCTTGGACTATATAATTCTTTTTTTTGGAGAAGGGATTCTGTTGAATCTGCTACTTTTATGGGTTTGAGTATTTTTCAAAGTTAGATTCTGTCCTCATGAAGCTCTCTTGAATCGAGACTAAAGCTGTTGAGTTCCTTTCACCTGTCAGAGCAGGACCAGAATGCACTTGGGAACTAATCTCTGCATAGCTACTACGCCGGCAGTGTCTTTTTTTGACACTTGGTGACCCAAATTTCACACAGTTTGAAGTTTGAATTTCATTTTTATTCCTGTGTAATGTTTGGAGGCTTTTTAATCAATTACTTTGACCGCTAAGTACAACCCCAAGTGCCAGTCTGTGTTGTTGTTCATGATGATGACCGTGTAGAAAAAGATGATAATTTTGAGACTGTACCAAATTATTTGTTGATACCATCTAAATTATGCATGGAATAAAGTTTTAAATAAATAAAATACTGTGCTTATTAAAAGATCCCCATATTTAACCATTGTCCTAAGGGTTGGAACAAATATGACAGCTTCAAATAATTGAAACAATGCTGTGATGTCAAGCACCTAAGCCAAAGGCCTTAAGCATAAAGTCGAAGAAATTTCCAATTGTGTCAACACACAGGGCCTCTAAAACTCCATCTGTAACCTTCTGATGGGTTTTGATTTGGTACAACAGGGGACCAGATGCCTGCCTCCATGACACTGGGCTTTTTAATGAGTCGTCTAAATAAATTATAGCTAAATATTCCCTATAACCTTGAAAGAATTGAGGGGAGCTGGAAATGAGAGATTGTAATTAGACTCACACTGCTGATTTCTTTAACCAGTTTGTCTTCATTCAAATTTTCTAACCCCTGCAGCCCTCTCTCACTGTTCATTTTTCCATTGCTAATAATTTCCAGTAAAATAGCAAAGGTCTTTTAATATAAAGACTCAAATACTTTGTGATTTGACAATGAAATATATATATTTATTGCTAAAGTGACAAAGAATTAATTAATTTCTTTCATCGTTTTCTCTCTCTGTTCCTTATGGATAGTAGGTGTGCAACTAAAAATGTTAAATAAATGCAGCTGTTATAATAGTAAAATGATTTATTCAGCTCATGCTGTCAGCACTTTCATTTACATAACAATACACATCAGTCAAGAAATGGCATTCTTTAATCTGCATAAAAATAACCAAAACTAATGTTGTTTTAAGTACATTTCTTATTCCAGAAGTCATAATCAAATGTACAAACATGTAACAACGAAAAAAGTCAACGAAATTTGTACTTAATATGAAGACTACAGTATCATCTACAGTTCTGATATGCAGCTTTGGTCGTAGCTGGGTTGAGCAAGATTTTTTTTTTGGCCTAATATTCAAAGTGAATAGCAACAGATTATCCAAACTCCAAAAATTAAACCAGTGTTTAGCATTTAATTTATTTGATTCAGCATATGACTGATTTAGTGACACAGTACTCAGCATGTCCATAGACCTCCCGTAGATTCAGAAAGTATTTAGACCAGTGGTTCTCAACCTGTGGGGCGGGCCCCCTAGGGGGGGCGCGAAGATGTGAAAAAAAGAAAACAAGAATCAAAAATATGAAAAAAACATCTGTTGAAACCAAAACAAATTAACTTAAACTACATTCTGATTCTAGAACAATAAATATAGAGTTAGATAAATGTTGATAAAAGTTAAGTAGGTATAATAAAATATGCATCTACATTTCAAAAAAATGTTAGGGGGGGCGCGATTAAAACTGTTATGAAAACTCGGGTCGCAAATACTTAAAGGTTAAGAAACGCTGATTTAGACCCCATCACTTTCTGGACACTTTATTGTGGTGACCATAGCACTGAATCTGCTTTCTTCAAGGTCTTTAATGACCTCTTATTAGTAGCTGATTCTGGGGATTCTGCACTCCTCATGCTCTTAGACCTTGCTCCAGTTTTTGACACAGTGGACCATGACATTCTCATTACCTGTATTGCTTGATTCAGGTCATATCTGACAGGTAGAAGCTTCTCTGTATGCCTTGGATATTGCCCCTCCACTTCTTCCCCTCTTACTTGTGGAATCCATTTTGGGTCCAATGTTATTTTAACTGTACATACTCCCTTTAGAGTCTATTTTTAAAACAAACATGATAACTCTTTCCAGTGTTATGCTGATGACATGTAAATCTATTTACCTCTGAAACAAGGTTACTCCCTCAGATCCTTATTGAATGGTGTGGTAGACATCATGTCTTGGATGTCATTCAATTTTCTTGATGTTAATGTAAAGAAAACAGAATGTGATGTTTGGATTCTCTGACCTCCATAGTGCCTATGATAATAATCTTGGTACACTAGCACTAACTACTTTAAATCCTGTTCTAGGAACTTAGGTGTGATATTTGATAGTAAGTTGCCCACCATAATGTTTGAGGCCAAGACACATCTTCTCTTGATTTACCCTCCTGCTCTACAGTTTAATTACAAATTAATACTTCAGACGTGATTAAACTGCAAATTGCAGACTTTCATTTCAGGGGATTTGCATTCATTTTGGTCACTCTGTGGTCCCCCACTCCATTTCAGGGCACTATTAATATTTGGGACATAGCAATGGCAGGTCTTTTAAAGTACTCATGTTTAGGACTTTGTCACATATCCCTTGCACACAATGACTGCTTGAAGTCTATGATTCATAGACATCACCAGGGGCTGACAAGACATGAGTTTTGAACTGGATCTTGATAACTTCAGGAGGTCAGTGATGAGGTTGAAGCAGAGGTGTAGTAGGAGTAAAGCGAGGAACAGACAACACCAAGAGAAGCTGGAGAGTTCAGAAAGAGGTTGAAGGAAGTTCTGCCAGGAGAGAGTTGCAATAGTCTAGCCAAGAAAATCCCAGTGCCTGAACAAAAAGTTGCATGGCATAATTATTGAAGAGTTGAAAACGCTTAATATCTAATTTGAAATATGTACCTTTGGCAGTTTTGCCCATCAATCTACACTCAAAAACCCATACAGTGGAACCTCGGTAAGTTTAAGTTTAAACATACTGTCCATGACAAGTTAGAGATGGCAGAGAGAGAAAGAAAAAGAAGCAAACAATCAATTCCAAAACTGACAGTTGCTGTACATGCTTTTAAGTATGTGGAGTACCGCGTGACAGAGCGCAAATAAGGTAAGGAGCAATGTGAAGATAGTCTGTCAATATTTTTCGGGGGTTTTCCCAGGAACGTTTGTGTTCTCTGGGGGTATGATCAGCCCCCCAGCTCACACCCCCTCCCTCAGCTTTATTCACATTCCCGTGAATCAAGCGACTCTCCAAACCAGGTTCAAACAGGCATGACAATACATCTGTGTTAACGTGTTCAGAGCCAGGTTGATGCCGGACTGTAAAACTGTAAGGCTGTAAGCCCAAAAACCATCTCATGAGATGAGAGATTGTATCTTTCTGACGGTATAACCATTGAAGTGGAGCATGATCAGTCATTAATGTGAAATTTCGACCCCATAAGTGCTAACGAAGCGTTTCCACAGCCCATTTAATCGCCAAGCATTCTTTCTCAATAGTTGAATAATTGTGTTCCCTAGGAAGCAGTTTCCTACTCAAATATGTGATAGAATGCTCTTCTCCATCAAAAACCTGAGACAGGACGGCGCCTACACCAAATGCACTTGCGTCCATCTGTAGAACAAAATCCTTAGAGAAGGATTCCGCAAAACTGGATAAGAAGACAAAGCAGTTTTCAAATCACAAAAGGAACGTTCACAAATTTCTGTCCATAAAATAGGGTGTTTTTTCCTGTGTCTAGTAAGTTCTGAAAGAGGAGCAGCCCTATGTGCAAAGTCAGGGATGAATCTTCTGTAATAACCAGCAAGTCCCAGAAAAGCACGTACCTGTTTCTGTGTTTTTGGCCAGGGTAAGCAAGCATCTCTTCCACTTTTCTTAACTGTGGCCGAAGTAAACCCCTGCCCATGGAATAACCTAAATAATGAGTCTCAGACATACCCAGTTTACACTTCTTAGGGTTAGCAGTCAAGCCAGCCTGTCTCAAGCTTTCGAGGTCAGCCTGAAGATGTTCTAAATGCATATGCCAATCATTGATGAAAATCACGACATCATCAAGGTATGCCCCGGAATATTCAGAATGAAGATGCAATATCTGATCTATCATACGCTGGAAAGTTAGAGGTGCCCCATGAAGACTAAACGGGTGTCTCGTAAATTCATAAAGTCTGTCAGGAGTCGCAAATGCTTTTTTGTCACAACTGTCAGCCTCTAGAGGCACCTGCCAATAACCTTTTTTGGGACCAGGCGTGGAGATATAGGTCGCCTGACCCAGTTCTGCCAACAGCTCGTCAACACGGGACATTAGATAAGCATCAAATCTAGAGACCTTATTAAAGCACCTAAAATCGATACAGAAGCGAACCAAACTGTCTTGCTTTGGGACTAATACGACCGGACTGCACCAGTCACTTTTACTTTCACGAATTACACCTAATCCCAGCACCTTCTTGACTTCTTCACGCACAATATTTCGTTGTGCTTCTGGGATCTGAAACGGCCGCATCTGTACCCGGACACCGGATTCAGTAGTGATTTTATATTCTGCAATGTTAGTCATGCCTGGCAAGTCTGAAAAGACATAAGTGTTCCGTTCAATCAAAGATAACAATTTTGTCTTTTGTGAGTCAGTAAAATCGTTACCAATGGCAACATCAGTCTGAGAAACAGCAGCCAAGGAAGTGTAAACCCCCTGCCGGTCATGCCATTCCTTCAAGAGATTAACGTGTAAGATCTGGAATGGTTTGCAGCAGCCTGGTATTATAACCTTGTAATTTACCAGTCCCATACACCCCTCAATAATGGCAGGGCCCTGCCATTTAGCTAGGAATTTGTGTGGGTCAGACAGTACCAGTACCAAAACACAATCACCAAGTTGGAATTCACAGAGCTTACAGCGCCTATCGTAAAGTTGTTTCTGAGTTTCCTGCTCACGTCACTGATGCTCCACAACAATAGAAGAAAGCTTAGAAATTTTATTTTGCAATGAAACTACCTGATCTGCAAAGCTCGGTCCAAGAGCCATTGTCTCGTTTCCTATCCATTCCTCACGTACAACATCCAGGATGCCTCTGGGCGCCTGCCAAATAATGGGATCATTATGAGCGACTCACCTGATCATCTGTTTTAATGTCTTGTTAAATCATTCAGTCAAACCATTCATCTGTGGATGGTAAACAGTGGTACTCAATTTTTTAATAGCAAAGTTGTAACACAATTGTTTCATCACACAAGAAGTAAAGGTGTGCCCTGATCAGTTAAAATTTCTCTAGGGATGCCAATATGAGTAAAAATCTTGCATACAGCTTTGGCTACATTGGAGAAGTTGGCCTTTTTCAAAGCAGCCACCTCTGAATAGCATGTTGCATAGTCTACCAACACCAGCATATATTGGTACCCATTTTTAGTCTTCGGCAAAGGGCCTACAATATCTAATCCCACCCACTGAAAGGGGACTTCCAAAATAGGCATAGGACAAAGGGGATCCCGAGGAGATTTATTAGCGGAGACAACCTGGCAGTCAGGACATGGAGTACAGAACCGTTCAACATCTTTTCCCATATTCAGCCAATAAAATTGTTTTGATAACCGATCTCTGGTCTTATCAGCCCCCATGTGCCCTCCCAAGACGTAAGAGTGTGCCAGCTGCAAAAGAATTTCCCTATGTACTTCAGGAACAACTAGTTGTTCAATAAATTCCCCCATTAAATGATCTGAAATTACACTGAAAAGGCAACCGGAGTTTTCAAGCCCCCAGATTCACGCTCTTGGTAATAGGAGTCATTAGCTGAGCAAGCCTGTTTAAATATATATTCTAATGAGCTATCAGCTTGCTGCAAGAACACAAAATCCGACTGCTCACTAGTACTTGGTTTGAGTTTGGAGGCATTTGTAATTTGAGAAGATGTAGAAGAGCCTCCCTGCCACTCTGAGAAATTGGGGGGATTGTCTCCCTCAGTCTCGCTGGAGAGATCGGGTTCAATATCTAATTGGGGCTCTAGATTTTCCCCGACCGCCAACAGGTCTTCTTCATCTTAACCCCCACTAAGCTCAACAGGGGACTCGACGACTGGTGCCCGATATTCAGTAATTAATCTAGGAAAAAGGACATTCCTTCTGCCTATCAGTAATGGCCAGGGGCAGGAGTCCGAAACGGCAGACCAAACTTTAAAGTGACGACCTTTATGAGTTAAAGGAAGAAGCAATGTCTGATAGTCTTTAACATCTCCATGTACACAACATATTTTTACAGTCTCAATGTTACTAAGGCATCCGTCGTCAAGACAGTCCCATCTGACAACACAAAGGTCACTGTCTGAGTCCAATAGTGTCGAGATCTTGTGTCCCCCCAACTTTACCGAGATCAATAAGCCATCTTTTTTTTTCAGATGAATAGGGAATACGGGAGCAACAAACCTCGACCAATCCAATTTCCATTGATTGAGCTGGAGACAAGAGACATTCTTTTGCCAAGGAACCAGGTTGATCACACCAAAAACATCTTCATTCAGCTCCACTGCAAAAATATCTGTGGCGACGTCCACTGCCTCGGCCTTCTCCTGCCTCTCCAGATACGGGCACCTCATTAATAACTGGATTCCCTTCAGGCCTTTTTGATGACATCCGATTGTCAGGTCCTGAAGCCTGTTGATGTTCCAGTCTACGGTCAAAGTGACAAGAATGCCCTGGGTGCTCTCTCGGAGGTTGTAACACAGCATATGGGGCACCAAATCCACCGCTTTTTCTCCAAGTGGTCTGAGAACCTTCTAAGCGTTTGGTCACAATCGTTAATGATTCAACATCATGATGAAGAAATACATCTCGGAGAACTGCAGGTATCCCGGCCAGTACTATGTTCATGACAACCTTTTCTTCAACTCGCTCCATCTTGTCCCCCTCAAACCAGCAATGT
>JANRMT010062852.1:10596089-10611052 GCA_026402145.1 Polypterus bichir lapradei
TATATATATATATAATTTTATTTGGGAGGCAGCTGTTGTGAATGTAGTTACTTACTAAGCCAAGGGTTGCCACTGATTTTAGAACATTAAAACAATCTAGACAAGAACAGGCCAACAAAGCCAGTCCTTTCCACTGAATTCTGCTAAAATAACATCTAATCGAGTTTTGAAAGTCCCTAAAGACTTACTGTCTACCACACTACTTTTTAGCATATTCTGTGTGTCCGTTGTTCTCTGGGTAAAGAAAAACTTCCTAATGTTTGTGTGAAATTTACCCTTAACAAATTTCCAACTGTGTGCCCGTGTTCTTGATGAACTAATTTTAAAGTCACAGTCTTGATCCACTGGACTAATTCCCTTCATAATTTTAAACACTTCAGGCATATCACCTCTTAATCTTGTTTTGCTTAAACTGAAAAGGCTCAGCTCTTTTAATCTTTCTTCATTATTCATCCTCTATAGCCCTGGAATCAGCCGAGTCGATCTTCTCTGGACCTTTTCTATATAAACGTCTACACGTGGAAGTGTGTGTGTCTGTCTGTCCAGCCCGGAAGTGAGTGAGAGGTGGAGTCGGGTTAACGGCTCCTTTCTCTGAGGAAACAGAAAACTCGCTTAGCTGCTAATATCACAACTGAGGCCAGCACGTCAGCAAAACGAAACCACAGAAGAAAGACAAAGACGCTTAACCGCTAACATTGGCAAAACCGTATCCCTTTTACTTTTCCTCCCACCACTAATACACAAGCGATGCGAGCATGTTAGCAAAATGAAACCTCTGAAGAAAGACAGTTGGTTAGCCGCTAATACATAAACGAGGCGAACACATCGCCAAAATGAAACCTCATTAGAAAGACAAAGTTGCGTAGCTGCTAACATCGACAAAACGGTATCCGTTTTACTTTTCCTCCCGCCACTAACACACAAGCGATGCCAGCATGTCAGCAAAACAAAACCTAAGAAGAAAGACAAAGTCGCTTAGCCACTAATGCACAAACAATACAAGCATGTTGGCAAACGAAACCTACAAGGAGAGAGAGGTCCAGAGTAGTTTCTTTTAATTACCTGACATCCCTACATTTCTATTTTTTTTCTGACGATTTCATTAGTTTCTAGGACCCCGGGCTTTTTACAGCACGGGCTTACACAGCTAGTATATATATTTATTTTAAGTCTCTCATAACTGGAGACAACTTAACAGAAAATGCTACGAGTCAGCCATCAGTTAGCTGATGCAATAACTCTGGGGTGGATATCAGCTCTAGGGCAAAAGTTCTTGGGCCAATCTCCACTGGAGGTTATACCAAAAGATTATTGGATACGCAGTGAATAGCAGCCTGTAGGGGACTTTCAGGGACATTCAGGGTTGAAAAAGAGAAACAACTGCCGCTGAATAGCAAATCTTTTATACATATATGTAATAAAAACTAATACACATTTACCAAATTAATTTCTTGAATTGTTGTTAAAGTTAATTTTAAAATAATGTTATTAATATTAATTGTTTGTAAAAAAAGATTGTCCTATTTTTTTAGTCATTTTTGTGCAGTTCTTTTAGTAACCAGAGATAAATGATTTTTTTCTTGCCACCCAGGGGTATTCAAAATGCAATCAAGCAAGCTCTTACCATTTCTGCCAAAAAACACAGAAAGCTCTTCAGGGATGATTGTCTGTCACTTAGGGAGAAAAAAAAGGAAAAAAAAAAAAAAAAAAAAAAATATTTCCACCTGTGTCTTAAGTAAAGTCAATTATTTTGTTAAGTGGTGTTTATAAAAAAGCTTGGGGGACAACTGGGGAGGATTGTTACTAAAGAGCTAATGTTAGCTGCCAATGACAGCGTATAGATTTGTGAACACGGCTCAGAAAGTACTTTACCAATAAAACCAGTTTGGGCAGCACTTATGAATTACCACTATGTACATGTTATAAATTTTGTAAATATTTTTATTTTAATTCCTTTTGAGATGATTCTACACCTCGATTGGGGTCCACCTGTAGGAAACTGAACGAATTTGACATCAGTTAGAAAGGCACACATGTACCTGTGTATGAAAGATCCCACAATCCACACTGCATGTCAAGACAAAACCCAAATCAGGAAGTCCAAGGAATTCTCTGTAGACCTCCATAAGCAAATTATGGTGAGGTTTAGATCAGGCCAAGGGGATTGTATTGTCAGAGGGGGACATTTTTTGTACACTGGGTGGTTTCTTTTCTTTCTTAGGCAAAGGAACATGTAAATATTACATTTAAAAGACAGTACATGAAGGGGCAATAGGCACTCATTGTTGGGACTGAGGTGATGAGTTGAAAGGCAAATATCCTGCGTAATCCTGTTACTGATTATTGTGATGGCTGTCTAGAGGATATTTGGTATTTGCTGTCTTTCAAAAGTGTCACCCACTTTGAAGTTTGAAATGGTTAAACTTACAAACACTGCACAATTGTGATAACAGAACTGCTCCTTCCTTGAAAAATGTTTGTATTTACCTGACTTGGAAATTAACATGTCTGGGTATATTGGTTTCTAATCAGCATATGTGTACTCATTGATTGATAGTCTGGTAACAATAGTTTTTGTTAACTTGTGTTCACATTATTTGTTAAGACCAGGAAATTTGGATGTGCCATTGTTTAATCCATCGTCATTTTGATTTAGGCTGGGACTGAAGGAGTTTTAAACTTCTGGACAGGAGAAGGCAGTGGTGAGGGATGTTACACTGAGAACGCTGCCAAGACACTCGCACAGGGGCTCGCAGACAGACTAGGGTACATGGCTGGCAAGACGTGAGGCACAAGGAACTGCAGCACTTACCTTCAGGGAAGAAGAGACAGCTCATCAAGAAAACGCCGGTTGTGGGTCCAGCAAGAGAGGGAAGCCACATGAAAGGACCAAGCAAAGCTGGCGGACAAGAAGTGAGGCATGCCGAAGTCTCAGCAACTCAAGGAGCCAAGAGTGGAAAAAAAGAACGGCGAAGAGACACTGACAGGGATTTGACGATTTCACACAACTTCTGTTGGGAAATGAGTGTCCGGTGAACAAAGTTCATCCGTGGACAGTTGGACAATTAATTGTTGGAGTAACATAGTGCACAAACTGGACTCTGCACCACTAAAGGTTGTATCCTCCATTTCATGTTTTTAGAGTGTGGACTGTGTGCTTTCCTTTTATAAAAGGGAATTTCATTCCTGATATTGTTAGATTTTTTAGGTTTGTTTATCTTTTAATGTACTTTATATTAGTCTTGGATAATAGAAGTTACTGTTGCTTTTCCAGAAATTTCTGCTGTATCTTTCATTGTGTGTTTACTCATCACCCAATTTAAAGAAATCTGTGCGCTATTATCAGTAAATTTCAAGAGTTTCCAGTCTCTTACTAAAACTGGGTGGCGTAGATGGATATTTTAATGGTATCTAGGTCAGATTACTTGTATGTGTGACCAGACACCCATCAAAGTATTATTGTGATATTTCCCTCTACTTACCCTTTACCTAGGGGCAAGTGTACTCATCAGGTTCGTTACTGGGTTGGTCTACTGTCACACCTTAATATTAACACACGCATACACATTTAGAAATTCAACACTGCCCTATGAGTGACACATGCACATCTGGTTAATCTCTAGCACTTTAAACCACACAAGTGCCTTTTTGAACAACATAACTTTTCACTCTCCTAGCACTTCAAGAGACTTACTTATTGTCGGCACGAACAACATAGAATTTTTAAAAAATATCTCAGACATAAATATTACTTTATTCTTTAGGAATATGTTCAAATAAACAAAGGCTCAACATCCTTGACTATAGGCTATTTATCAACCAAGAATGCCTTACTTTACATACTGTTGCTCCCTACTATTGGGTGGAGCTCACACCCTCAGCCTTAATAAACCTCACAGCCCAGAGGTAATGGCAAACCTCTGGCTACAAAGAAATCTACCTTATTACTTCAATCACTCTAGACATGAAGACAAAGCAGAAAAGTTAAAAGCCGCATGGCATTAATTACATGAATAATAATACCAAATAGTACAAGGAATAATAGAAAATAAGTTTGATAGTAAAGTCTGGATATATATATATATATATATATATATATATATATATATATAGTCTTTAGAAAAGCTTACGAAAAGTAAAGATGTCAAGGATGAATGTCTCTGACAGCTTGTGATCTAGCACTCAAAGTTGTTCATGAGATGCTTTGCTGATGATCAGATGGAAATGGGCATGCGTTGCCGGCGCCCTCTTCTGACATCGCTCTTCAGTCAAAGCATATCTTATATATAAATGTCTTCGCGTGGAAGTGTGTGTGTGTGTGTGTCTGTCTGTCCGGGCCAGAAGTGAGAGGTGGAGTCAGGGTAAGGCCAGCACGTCGGCAAAATGAAACCTCTGAAGAAAGACGGTCGCTTAGCCGCTAATGCACAAACGACGCAAGCACATCGGCAAAACAAAACCTCCGAAGAAAGGCAAAGTCATTTAGCTGC
The DNA here is from genome assembly GCA_026402145.1 of Polypterus bichir lapradei. NCBI lineage: Eukaryota > Metazoa > Chordata > Cladistia > Polypteriformes > Polypteridae > Polypterus > Polypterus bichir. The sequence goes on from JANRMT010062852.1 coordinate 10,600,577, forward strand.
TAAAATACAAATGATGTGAGCACATCAGCAAAATGAAACGTCCAATGAAAGACAAAGTCACTTAGCCGATAATGCACAAACGATGCAATCACATCGGCAAAATGAATCCTCCTAGGAGAGAGATGCCCAGAGTAGTTCCTTTCAATTACCTGTATATAACTATGATAAAAAAAAGGAAAAAATATACAGTGTTATGTAGTGCTATGTAATCCAGAGAGTGTAAGGAGTAAAGAGTCCAGTGTAGAGGAGGGCAGCATGGTGTTCAGCAGCCGGACTGCTTGAGGAAAGAAACTATTGCACAATCTAGCAGACCTGCTACTGATGCTGCAGAGTCGTCTTCCAGATGGAAGAGGAGTAAACAGTTGGTGGGAGGGGTGGTGGGGATCAGCCATGATGCTAGTGGCTTTATGAAGGCAGTGTGAGGTGTAGATCTCCTGCAGACTGGGTAGTGAACTGCCAATAATGCGCTCAGCGGTCCGCACAATCCTCTGAAGGGCTTTGCGGTTGGAGGCATGGCAGTTTCCATACCAGACTGTGATGCAGCTGGTCAGGACGCTCTCTATGGTGCCTCTGTAGAAGGTGGTAAGTATGGGTTTGGGGAGGTGCACCTTCTTCAGTCGTTGCAGGAAGAAGAGACGCTTCTGGGCTCTTTTTGCAAGATACGTGGTGTTTTTGGTCCAGGGCAGGTCCTCTGTGATGTGAACACAGAGGAAATTGGTGCTCTTCACTCTCTCTACTGTGACGCCATTAATGCTGAGTGGAAGATGGTCAGCCTTGGTCGTCCTGAAGTCAACAATCAACTCTTTTATCTTTTCAACATTAAGAGACAGATTATTGTCTTTGCACCAAAGTGCCAGCCGTTCCACCTCTTCTCTGTACGCCTTCAATTTTGTTGCTGATGAGTTCAATAGTTTCTAGGACCCCAAGCTTTTTACAGCACCGGCTTATACAGGTAGTTTATTATAAAATTCTACCTGGAGGATTTCGCAAGATGTGATTGCTCATGCACCTGATTGGCTGGCTGTCAATATGATGGATGAATTTGCTCAAACTCTTTCATCAGTTTGAGTATGTTGGTTTTCCCAAGCAATATAGTTTTTTATGTTTTAACAATCTCCTGTCTCAAGCTGTAATCCAATTTCATCCTGGTGTCCTTCCCTTCATAGGTGATAAAATCGCCAATACAGCATCTCCTGAATTCATACTCAGATCAGACAAATGGTACTGTGATTCAGGAAAATAGATCATCTTTGAAGTTAACTGTCCAGGCAATTATTTAAGTTCTGTTGTTTTGTCCTACGGAAAATGTCATGAAAATATAGACCACAATTTACAGATTTTGTACACCACAAAAGGGATAAAGGCATTTGTAACACCTTGAGAGTCCAGAGGAGCACAGTGATTTCAATAATTGTGAAATGGATGAAGTTTGGGACCATCAGGACTCTTCCTAGACCAAACTGAGTAACTGGGCAACAAGGCAATTGGCCAGGGAGGTAGCCAAGAACCCAATAGTCAGTCTAAATGAGAAGTCCTCTTCTGAGATGACAGGAGAACCTGTCGGAAGGAAGACCATCTCAGCAACACTCCTTCAATCAGGTGGATATAACAGCCTGCTTGGAGTTTGCCATAACATGTAGAAGAAGATCCTCTAAGCTGATAACACAATAACTGAACTTTTTGGGCAGAACTTCAAGGACTATGTCTGGCAAAGACCAGGTACTGCTCATCACCTTCCTAATATCATCAGACACATACGATAACCTGTTTGGAGTTTACCAAACAGCATTAAAAGGACCCCGAGCATGAGTAAAAAGATGCTGTTGTTGTTCATCTTTCATTGTTCTTAGGAACACAGTGGCTTCAATAATTGTGAAAAGGGAGACGTTTGTAACCACCAGAATTCTTCCTAGAGTTGGCCATCTGGCCAAGCTGAGTAACTGGGCAGGCAGGACCTTGCTCAGGGAGGCATAGACAAAATATTCACTCTAAAAGAGTCTCTGGTGAGATGGGAGAACCTGTCGGAATGATGACCTTCTCAGCCACACTCCATCCATCAGGTGGCTGGACAGAAGCCACTATTGCAAAATGGCATTCAAAGGACTCTGAGAAAAAGTTACAAAGACTCTGCAAAAGTTAAACTCGGTGGGTAGAACTCTGAGTGATATGTATGGTAAAGGCAGGCACTGTTCACCACTTGCCTAATACTATCTCTGTGGTGAAGTATTTTGGAGGCAGCATCATGGGGGGATCTGGAACAAACTACCAAGACACGTCAATGAGGACATGCTACCAAGAGATGTAGTTGCAGAAGACATCCTTTGACATCCTTTCAGAAGCATCTGGGTGCCATATTGGGACAGCTTAGCTATTAGCTAAAAAACAAGCTTGATGGACTGAATGGTTTCCTCTTGTTTGTGAAATTTCTTATGGCCTTATGTTCTCATGGTAGTGCATCTCATCAGCAGGGACAAGGAGACTGATCAGAACTTAGAGAAGGATGAATGCAGCCAAGTATAGTGAGGACCTTGAAGAAAATCTGCCCCAGAGGGCACCCCGTGTGAGACTGGGCCAATGGTTCACCTTAGAGCACGACATTGACCCAAAGCATATAGCCAAGACAACACTGGAGTGGCTTCATGATGAGTCTCTCATTGTCCTAGACTGGCCCAGCCAAAGTCCAGACTTAAACCCAACAGAACAACTGTGGGAAGACCTGAATGTGGCACTTAAGAGATTCTTCACACCCAATCAATTGGAGCTGGCGAGAATCTGCCTGTAAAAATGGAATAAACTGTCCTAATACATGTGTGCAAAGCTTGAAGACACTTGTCTAAGAAGACTCCAAGCTGAAACTGCAGCCAATAGGGATTCTAAAAAGCACTGAACTGATTGTTTACAGGAATGAGAGATTTCTGTTTTTGATTTTTAATAAATTTGCAAACTTTTTTAAAAAACATGTTTTAACTTTGTCATTATGGGTTATTGAGTGTACAGTAATTACTGCCAAAAAGGCTTCTACAAAGTACTGAATTAATTGTCTTAATATTTCTATGAGAGATTTCAGGTTTTAATATAAAACTGATTTTCAAACCATTCTGAAAACATGCTTTCACTTTGTCATTATACTGTAGGTTATTAAGCGTAGATTGATGGGCAAAAATAGCAAAAAATTATCCCTTTAAAATTTACAATGTAATGACATTGTCAGAAAGTGAAGGAGTCAAATAGTTTCTGAATCCACTATACTGTATATGTGGATTTTAAATGTCATAATGGAGGGACTGGCATCCCGATAGAGATGGATGGATGGGAATCCATGATGGAAGAATGCTGGCAAGACACACATCTCAGGTTGGGTTGGCCGCTGGTAGCTTTCCCAGCCAGGAGGCCATAATTGAAGGACAGAGGGAGACTGCTTCCTGGGGCCATATATTCCACCTATACATAGTGTGGCAGCATCCCTCTGGTGGAACTAACATTTCTACATATGTAGAGCATAATGAGAGTTGTAGTCCTGATGGGCAACCCTGCTGGGGTACTTGTGTGCAGCTAGGAGGCGCTGCAGGGGAATGCTACTACTACTTTTAAGAGTCTCCACCTGACTCAGAAGGGATGCCAACGTACAATGCTGTGACACCAGAAGTACTATTGTGTGTGGCATAAAAGAAGTCAGCTCCTCTGCATCAAGAAGTCAGAGTCAGGAGGCAGTGGACAACTCTTGCAGAGGAGGAGTAGAAGGATGTTATCTTGAGTATTATATGGTGTGTAGGTGGCACATGGGATGGATGGACATACCGGAAAAGAGTTGGGAAGATACCTTACCTGGATGGTAGGCCCAGAGTGGATAGAAATGCACCCCGGCCAAGAGAGAGAAGGATGTCATACACGGACATGGCTTCTGTTATGGATGACAATAGAGAAGGTAGTTCCTTACCCAGGCCGGAAAGCCCCAGATAAATGGACTGGCGTCCCAACCAGAAATATGTGTAGCACCAAACCTGGACAGGATAGAAGAGGAGGTCAAGGAAGGATTGTCTCTTGGGTGGGGGTGTTTATTCTACCCAATCGGTAGATGGCAGCATCCCTTGATATTTGTGCCCATTCGGGAACCAGCAGGAAATGCCGGGAATAGTAGTCTAGTACCACAACCCTGTTGGGGTCCATGGGGTTCACAAGAGGGTTTAAGCAGGGAGATGTACTCCCTCTTATGTCGGACTTTCATGTGACACAGAAGTACTTCCAACGGGCTACAGCCCTGGCACTGGAAGTGCTCCCAGATCCTCAATAATACGGACCACACTGCATTGTCCAGACATGTCGGAGCTGGGAAGAAGGAAGGCAACACTCAGCTGGAGGATTGGCAGTGGGGTGGTGAGAGGGAGAGAGAATGGAAGGAGAGATAACTTTTGTGTTTTGTGCTTCATTTGTGAGGTATTTGGAATAAAACATCCATTTATTTGAACCAGGAACTGTCTTGGTGTGTTTGTGTTGGGGTTTGGGGTTCTCTGGCACCCTCTAGCTTTCACAGGTGCTGGACTGACTTTAACCCTCCGAAGGTGATATTATAAAATAAATAACCTTCGACTTAACCTTGAATCTGCGTTCGGCGGAGTTGTGTCTGGTGTTTGGGACTCTGGGACTCTCCCTATTGGCCCCAAGATACAAGTTTTCTTAGACCTCATTGCCAGTTACGAGAACACGAAGAACAACAACCTTTATTTCTATAGCACATTTTCATACAAATGATGTTGCTCAAAGTGCTTTACATAATGAAGAAAGAGAAAAAAGACAAAATAGATAAGAAAATAGGATTAGGGAACACTGATTAACATAGAATAAAAGTAAAGTCCGATGGCCAGGGAGGAAAGAAAAAACAAAAAAACTCCAGACGTCTGGAGAAAAAAATAAAATCTGCAGGGGTTCCGAGGCCACGAGACCACCCAGCCCCCTGCAATAGCTCTGGTTATGCACTGAAAAGTGTCATCACGTGCATGTGAATGAGAGACAATTTAAAGGATCAGGTGATCCAATTCTAATTCTCCACCAATCAAGGGGATGGCGCCCAGTGATTACATTCTCTCTTTTCCTCCCTCTGCAGAACGGAAGACTGACAGCTCTTCTCCACCAACGTCACTTCCAGTGTCCGTCCAGCAGCCATATAACCGGAAAACCCACCATCATGTTCAGTCACAATAGGACTCGATTTTGCGTTTTCATGTGCTTTATTTTGAAATTTAATCATTTTCAATTACATGGATTGTCTCTGTTTATCTATTTTATTGTTAATGCATTTTTTTTAAAGTTTTTATTCATATTCACTCATGTGTGGTTTAGCCATTTAAAGTACGGAACAAAACACCTACCCAGATACAAATTCTAAGTGTACTTTAACAACAGCAAATTCAGTACTGAGTAGCATTCCTTATGCAAATGTTGACACAAGCAGATGATGACATTATTTTTTATGACTTTTTAACTACTGCACCCCCTCTTGTCTCATCTGCACCCTAGTTAGCAGGTCTCCCGTGGCTCACGTCAAGCATCACTTCCTGCAGATTGCATTTTCATCAGGGTAATTGTTCTCTGTGGCTCGTTTTAGTTTTTGTATTGCTGTTTTCTCACTAGCTCAAATCTTTCGCTAACAAGGATCACCCCATGGCTCATTTTAATGTCTTAGTTCCTTTATAATCTTTCACAAAAAATGACAGAGAATAATCAGTGAAATTACAGTAAGTTAGACATCTTACAGTGGATCCTTCTACACTTTTCTCTTACTGTCACTCTGATGAGGTTCATCTTTGTCTTGTCTGTCCACAAGACCTATTCCCAGAATTCTGCAGACTCTTTGAAGTCCTTTTTCACAAACTGTAATCTGGCCATCCTGTTTTTGTTGCTAACTAGTGGTCTGCATCTTGCAGTGTGTCCTCTGTGTTTCTGCTCATGAAGTCTTCTACTGATAGTCGTCTCTGACACACACACACCGGCCTCCTAAAGTCTGTTTCTGATCTGTCAGGCAGGTGGTGTGGGCTTTTTCTTTTCCAGAGTGAGGATTCTTCTGTCATCAGCAGTGGAGGTCTTCCTTGGCCTACCAGTCCTTTTGTGATTACTCAGCTCACCAGTGTGTTCTTTCTTCTTCATGATATTCCAGACAGTTCATTTTTGTCATCCTCAGGTTTTACTGATGACTGTAATGGTTTTATTCTTGTTTTTCAGCCTCATAATAGCTTTTTCAACTTTAATTGGCACAGCTCCTTGTCCTCATGTTGAACAATGGCAACTGCAGACTCCAAAGGTATCTTAACCCTTAAACTTCCAGAATCGGCTATAGTCAGTTCACAGTGCAATTTGCCAGCATGCCGGAGGCGGGTGTATTAGGCGACGTACATTCATTGAATGGCACAACTGGCTATAGTGGGTTCCCAGTAGAATTTGCCAGCACGCTGGAGCTGATCAGTCTGTGCCGTACATTCATTGAGCAGCCAGCTCATGACCACTAGCGCCCCCTAACAAATCAGCATCACTGTCCCTGGAATTCAGCCGCTGCATAGACTGGCCTGAGAGCATCAACGTTGGCCAACGTGTGTTCTTGTGTGCAGCCAGTTCAGGCGCAGTTGGCTTGGTGATTTATTAAATTTCATCAATGGTGTCAATTGCACCTTGTACATATAATAAGAGATTGCTGCAGTAGTTTTTTTTTTAATAATTTTTACAGCTCATTGGCATTGTGTAAAATTATCAGTTTTGCAGTAATTGTGATGCTCTTGGCATGAAAAAAAATGTGATCCATTAAAATTTCACTTTTTCTTAGTGAATTGTGACGTCTCCTTAAAAAGTGCAGCAAAAAAGTATTTGGCGCCCAGGGGTGCATTAACCCCCCAAGTATCTGGCAGTTTAAGTGTTAAGAAGCAATGAAACCCACCCGAGGACTCACAAACACCTGTGATGCCAATTGTCCCAAACATTATGGTGCCCTGAAATGGGGGGAACCACGCAGAAAAAGCGTTGTGTCTCTGAAATGTACAGTATGCCAATCCCATTAAATGAAAGTTCAGCAATTTGCACTTTAATCACAATGTCTGAATTGTTTGATTTGTAATTTTAAACTGTGGAGCAGAAGGGGAAATCAAAGAAAAATTTGTCCTTGTCCAAAACATTGCGGAGGGCAGTGTAGCTATCTGAACAAATGATTTACGCTCACGTGATTGAATGGGAGTTGATTGACAGCAGCATGCATAACAAGAGCTGCACCATTCTGTCCCGAACTTGAGATTTTTAAAGGGGAATACAGTAATCTAGAAGACTGGCATTTCTAACAAATGCTGAGACCCCTTGCACCAATCATGAGCATAATTGCACAAACTTACCTTTGTGCCAGTCACTCCCATAAGTTTCTGAGACTCTGGATCAGTGGATTGGTGAATGAGCTTCACTTTCTGGCGGGTTGATGGATCGGTCTGGGTTTGGTGGAAAACGCTACATACTGGACTGCATAGTGCCTAATGTAAAGTTTGGTGGAGGAGTGATAACGGACTAAGCCTCTTGGTTCCAGTATCAGGAGTGGGCAGGAGGAGGAGTATAGGAACCTAATCAAGGACTTTGATAAATGGTGCGACTCGAACCACTTACACCTGAAGACCAGCAAAACCAATGAGCTGGTGGTGGATTTTAGGAGTCCCAGGCCCCTCATGGACCCCGTGATCATCAGAGGAGACTGTGTGCAGAGGGTGCAGACCTGTAAATACCTGGGAGTGCAGCTGGATGATAAATTGGACTGGACTGCCAATACTGATGCTCTATGCAAGAGAGGACAGAGCCGACTATACTTCCTTAGAAGGCTGGCATTTTTCAACATCTGCAATAAGATGCTTCAGATGTTCTATCAGACGGTTGTGGCGAGCGCCCTCTTCTACGCGGTGGTGTGCTGGGGAGGCAGCATAAAGAAGAGGGACGCCTCACGCCTGGACAAACTGATGAGGAAGGCAGGCTCTATTGTAGGCACAGAGCAGAACAGTTTGACATCCGTGGCAGAGCGACGGGCGCTGAGCAGGCTCCTGTCAATCATGGAGAATCCACTGCAACCACTGAACAGGATCATCTCCAGACAGAGGAGCAGCTTCAGCGACAGACTGCTGTCACCGTCTTGCTCCACTGACAGACTGAGGAGATCGTTCCTCTGCCACACTATGCGACTCTTCAATTCCATGTTAACATTATTCAAAGTTATTGTCTGTTATACCTGCATTTTCACTCTTTAATTTAATATTGTTTTTTATCAGTATGCTGCTGGAGTATGTAAATTTCCCCTTGGGATTAATAAGGTATTTATCTATCTATCTATCTATTGTCACTCATGCGCGAGTAGGAGGCCGCGGACGGACTTGAAACCGCTTCGAAGGACATTCGCCGGTAGGGAATAGCGGGGTACTAACCTTTCTGCTCTCTCTTTTAGGAAAAAAGACGCTCCGCCATCATAACCTGACCGCACTACGTCCACTTCCGCCCTTCCTCCGCCATCTTCCCTGATGTCAGCAATCCCGTCATCCCTCACGCCTCCTTCCCAGCATTCCTCCACTTCCGGCTCCTCCTATATAAAATGGCTGCCCACACCTGTTAAGGCGTCGCGCATATGAACAATTTTGTTTGTATATTTTGACCTGTTGGAAAATAATTTTTTTGTTTACAGTATACGGGGCCGGAAACCCCAACCCTTTATGCTGTGTCTTTTCATTCTTTTTACACTATCTATCTATCTATCTATCTATCTATCTATCTATCTATCTATCTATCTATCTATCTAAGTCTATTAAAATATCAAAAGAAAAGAAACAACAGAGACAGAGGCCCAACAAACTATTTTAGAAGAGCATTAATGAACCTTTGTCAAATACTGAAGAAATGTTGGCACCAGTTCTTAGTTTTAAATGTCCTATATATAAACGTCTATGTATGGAAGTGTGTGTGTCTATCTAACCGGCCCGGAAGTGCGGGGCTACAGCATGAAGCTCAAAGAAAATGACTCCATGACCAAAGTCAGACCGCCGGCGCTAATACACAAGCGAGGCGAGCACATCGGTAAAACGAAACCTACGAGAAGAGAGGAACTCGCTTAGCCGCTGATAGACAACAGAGGCGAGCACGTTGGCAAAACAAAACCGCAGAGGAAAGAGAACCTCGCTTAGCTGCTAATGCACAACTGATGTGATTAATTGATTGAAGTGCCAGAATCCATGGTTTCTAGGAGCCCGGGCTTTTTACAACACAGGCTTACACAGCTAGTTTTAAATAATGTAAAGTATTGCCTTCCCACTAAATTAGGAGGGATGAACTAGCCTAGGATTTTTTTCTCACAAAACCCGGGACACTACTTTTAACACTGGTTCATTCAGAAAAAAAGTTCCTAGTGTCAGAACCCTTTGCTTTTTGCATCTGAGAGAGCTTTCCACCTATCTATAGGTATGCACTGAACTCCTGCTTCTTATAAATAAGAGATAAGATAAGAGACTTTATTTGCCATATTTATGCGTGCACAAGTACAGTTACATTGGAATTCTTATGCAGGAAATCTCTCTGCTGGTTCATGAAAATATAAGACACTGGACACAAACATGAACAGCAAACATAAAACGTGTATACTTCTTTTTCTTTCGGCTGCTTCCGTTAGGTGTTGCCACAGTGGATCATCTTTTTCCATATCTTTCTGTCCTTTGCATCTTGTTCTGTCACCCCCATCACCTGCATGTCCTCTCTCGCCACATCCATAAATCTTCTCTTAGGCCTTCCTCCTTTCCTCTTCCCTGGCAGGTCTATCCTTAACATCTTTCTCCCAATATACTCAGCATCTCTCCTTTGTACATGTCCAACCTAACGCAATCTTGCCTCTCTGACTTTGTCTCCAAACTGTAAACCTGAGCTGACCCTCTAATGTCCTCATTTCTAATCCTGTCCATCCTCCTCACACCCAATACAAATCTTAGTATCTTTAACTCTGTCACCTCCAGCTCCGTCTCCTGCTTTCTGGTCAGTGCCACCGTCTCGATCCCATATAACATAGCTGGTATCACTACCATCCTGTAGACCTTCCCTTTCACTCTTGCTGATACCCATCTGTCACAAATCACTCCTGACATTCTTCTTTTCCCATTCCACTCTGCCTGCACTCTCTTTTTCGCTTCTCTTCCATTATCCCCGTTACTCTGTACTGGTGATCCCAAGTATTTAAACTCATCCACCTTCACCAACTCTACTCCCTCATCCTCACCATTCCACTGACCTCCCCCTCATTTACACACATGTATTCTGTCTTGGTGGTCCAACTGACCTTTATTCCTCTCCTCTTTAGAGCATATCTCCACCTCTCCAGGGTCTCCTCGACCTGCTCCATACAGCGGCTATAAAAGGTATTCACCCACTTTGCAGTTTTTACATTTTATTATTATTATTATTATTATTATTATTATTATTATTATTATTATT
>JANRMT010062852.1:10611062-10629308 GCA_026402145.1 Polypterus bichir lapradei
TTATTATTATTATTATTATTATTATTATTATTATTATTATTATTATTATTAATAATAATGCATTTTATTTATATAGCACCTTTCCCATGCTAAAGACAATTACAAAACATTGACTCTCAGTGGATTGAATTTGGGTTTTTTGACAATCAACAGAAAAAGACTCTAATGTCAAAGTGAAAGCAGGCCTATCAAAAGTTGTCTAAATGAGTTACAAATATAAAATATAAAATAACTGATTGCATAAGCATTCAGCCCCTTCAAGTCAGTATTTAGTAGATGTACCTTTGAAAGCCCTAAATGTGTTTTCATGAGTCTCTCCCTCACTTTTTCCACCAGCTTTGCTAATCTTCACAGTGCTATTTTCTCCTCATTCTGCTTGTGATAAACGTCCGGGGACCTTGTTTCCACTGGGACACCTGGAGACGGGAAGGACCGGGAGAGGGGCTATATCTTCCCCCGGAATGCAAGAGGGTGACCTCCTTGGATTGCATGGGGGCCACAGAGCTTGGAAGCTCAACTTTATGGGTGGATGTGGCCACCACCAGGGGGTGCCCGGACAGCTCCAGAACCGTGGTCTGCAGCACTTCCGCCACAACTGGAGGTGCTGCCAGAAGAGGAGCTTGATGCCTATGCAGCACTTCTGCCACACACGGAACTGCTGCCGGTTGTTAATTGGGGAGCACCTGGGGTACTTCCGGGTGCGCTATAAAAGCGGCTGCCTCACTCCATTCCAGGAGTCGGAGTCGGGTGGAAGAGGACGGAGCTTGTGTGTGAGGAGTGGAGGCAGAAGAAGAGAGAGAGAGGAAAGAGCATTATTGTGGCTAGTTTGTGCACTGTGTTGTTGTGCTGAAAATAAAATGTGTGTGTTTTGTAACATTTGGAGTCCATGTCTGTCTGTGTCCGGGTTCAAGGTTCACATTCTCTACAAAACTAGTCAAGCTATGTCAGCGGTCATGAAGATCATGAATGAAAAGCACTTGTCAAGTCCAACCACAAATTCTCCATTGGACTGAGATCTGGACACTGACTTGGCCATAATTGGACATTCGTATTGTCATTTTTGAGACATTCCTATTTACCCTTGGCTTTGTGCTTGAAGTCTTTGTCTTTCTGAATAATGAATCTTCTCCTAAGATGAAGGCTCCATACAGACTAACATCAGGTCTTCCTCCAGGATTTCTCTGTACTTTGCTGAATTCACTTTACCATCACAAGCCTTCCAGGCCTGGTGCTGAGAAGCAGCCACCACCATGCTTCATGGTGGGGATGGTGATTTTTTGGATAATTTGCAGTGTTCAAACATGGTGTTTAGTCTGATGGCCAAAAACTTGAATTTTTGTCTCATCAGACCATAGAACCTTCTTACAGGGGACTTCTTAGACTTGCTGAGATGTCCTGTTGGTTTGTTTCTCTTTGCCAATCTCACAATAAGCTATGAAGCACTTGGGCACAGTCGTCTGCACAGTCCTGTCCAGTCTGTGTCACTGTAACTTGTAGTTTATTCTTAGGGGTCTTTTGGTGCCCTCTTTTACTCGTCTCCTTCTTGCACAATCACTCAGTTTTTGTGGATGCCAGCACAGGGCGCAAGGCAGGAACAAATCCCGGGCAGGTTGCCTGCCCACCGCAGGGCACACACACACCCACACACCAAGCACACACTAGGGACAATTTAGGATCGCCAATGCACCTAACCTGCATGGGAGCAAACCGGAGAACCCAGAGGAAACCCACACAGACACAGGGAGAACATGAAAACTCCACGCAGGGAAGACCCAGGAAGCGAACCCAGGACTCCTTACTGCGAGGCAGCAGCGCTACCCACTGCGCCTCTGTGCCACCCATTTTTCACAAAGTTCCTCTGTGTATTCTTTTGTCTTCATTGTGTAGGTTAGTCCACCATACTTACTCAGCACAACTTGTTCCTGCCACATTCAGACACATTTAGGGTATAATCAAGTGACACCCTACACAGGTGACCTCCATTGGACTAATGCTGGGACTTCTAAAACCAATTGGCTGCACCGATGAGGATTTAGGGGTGTTGTACTAAAGGGAGTGAATACTTCAGCAATTAATTATTTTGCAGGAATGGGAGAAGTGCAGAGATAAGTGCATTGCATCTCAAGAGGAGAATTTTGATGGTGACAAAAATGGAATTGCTGTAAGTTGTGTAATGAAGGTTTTTTTAATTTTTTTAATTACGGTAATTTTTGGGTTGCTCCATCGTATGGATGAGCCGGACAAGGGATGGCAGTAAATGCAAAGTACTACAGAGAGAGCTTTATCCGGTTGATTACGGGTCCTCTTCTCACTTGAACATCCTACTACATTAAAAATACAAGTGAGGCTAAAGTTGCTCCTTTGAATACTAGCATTTTTATATAGTGGATTAAAAATAAAACACCATTATTTTTCACAATTTATCAATTAGATAATCAATATTTTCTTTGCAATATAAATGAAATGTCCATTTGTCTTTTATTAAAGTAGCACACTTTTTAGTATACTGCTCAGGCATTTGTGAGTTTATCATGGCATTAAAATAAATGACTTTTTCATGCTGTAGGGGAAGGGAAACAGTAATGCATAAGAGTTATACTGTATAATGAAAGAAGACAAAAAAAAAAACTACTGACCCCTTACTTTACAGCGACCTAAATGCAATCTGTTTGCAGAACCCATTTGCAGAACGCATTACTCAAAACAAATTGAAACTAAATCGCGAGTGTGTAGGAATGGAATTGCTGGGCCAATTGCTCTGAAAATATTCCTCAAAGTGACAGAAGGATGCAGTTGATGGCTGCAGAACGATTATGCAGAAGTGTGTTTAATACTTACTGGGGGATTCAAACTAAATTGTTTGGGCTCTGTGATGTACTAAAACAAATATGGTAAGGAGAATATGATAAAAAAAAAAAGCACACTCTGAGATAACCCATCATTCTCAGACCACGGTTGTAGGGCAATGGAGCCAATCCCAGTAACACTGGATAGGAAACCAGTCCATAGAAGGGTCCACTCACGTACACAGAGCCCGCATCCTCTGTGGTAATGTGCCTGTCTGGGCATTGCCAAGGCTAATGAACAATAAACTTTTAAATATTTGTTAGAACATTAGAACACTCTAGGCGAGAACAGGCCATTCAGCTCAACAAAATTCACCAGTCCTATCCACGTATTTCTTCCAAAAAAACATTGAGTCGAGTTTTGAAAGTCCCTAACGTCTTACCGTCTACCACACTACTTGGTAGCTTATTCCAAGTGTCTATGGTTCTTTGTGTAAAGAAAAACTTCCTAATGTTTGTGTGAAACTTACCCTTAACAAGTTTCCAAATGTGTCCCCATGTTCTTGATGAACTCATTTTAAAATAAACAGTCTCGATCCACTGGACTAATTCCTCTCATAATATTTGTTGTGATACAAACATGGCTCTTACCTAACTTTCAATTTTATTACTGGGCAGCAAATATACAAGCTATTAAAACTTGGACATGGATACAAATAGATGAACATACACAGGCTTGGTCCGCAATAGAAATAAAATCCTGCAGCACGTATTCCTTGCTTTGCACCCCAATAAATGCAAGTTATTGCCAATATACTAACAACCCAATTGTGCTTCACTCACTCAGAATATGAACTAATGTCGGAAGCATTTTAAGATAAAGAAGCTTTTATCTGTGGCACCTCTGCATGAGAACCACCTTTTTCAACCCTCGCAAACATATGCAGTTTTTAATGTCTGGAAAACATTTTGGATTAAATCACCCAGAGATCTGTACATTGTGGACTGTGCCCGGCAGTTTATCCCGGCCAAGACCCCCAAGCCGCAAGATGGAGCTCTCCCTGCAATGTGGAGATGCCCCGACATTCCAGGAGGGCATCATGGACTTTGGAGTTGTAATACACAGCCCTGCTGGATAACTTTGGGGCCGCCAGGGGACGCTGCAGGGAGGCACAGAGACATTTGGTGTTCCTACAGCCCGGTAGTACTTGCAGGTCATGAGAACGGAAGGAATAAAGTGCTTCTGTGCTGAAGAAGAAAGAAGAGTTTTGATTTGACCCGGAAGTGCTAGGAAGTCACATGGACTGCAAGTTAAGGTGCACTTCCGGGTCGTGTACTATAAAAGGACTGTGGGAGCTCCCAGATGGTGAGCTGAGCTGGGTGGTAGGAGGGCAATGCGTCTGGGAGTGGAGGATTGTGATTTATTGATTAAGAATTGTTTATTTGTGAGTATAGTGTGGAGTGGCGGTGCTTGGTGCACTTTATTATTATAATAAATAATAATTGTTGATTTTTACCTGGTGTTTGGCGTGGTACCTGAGGGTTCAAGGGAGCAAGAAAACCCTAATCTGTCACAACATAGACAATATCTTTGCATCCTACGAACAATTACATTCCAAATTTAACTTTCCAGCAACACGTTTCTTTCACTATCTTCATATTAGAAACTTTGTTAAACAGAACCTGCCCAATTTTCCTCACCTCCCACCTACCTCTATACCGGAATAAATATTGAATTAATATATAAATGCATTTTATAGTCCCTCCTATTCAAAGATCCAAGAGTACAGTGCAGTGGGAAAAGGATCTCTCACTCAACATCTCAGAAAAGGAGTGGAAGGTAGCAATGCAGAGAACTCACTTGAGCTCCATATGCACAAAGCATACAATTATTCAACTCAAAATTATATATCGAGCACATCTGTCTCACTTAAAATTGTCCAAAATGTTTCCAGGGCAAGATCCAACCTGCGAACGTTGCATTCGAGCTCCAGCCTCATTGGGCCACATGTTTTGGGCCTGCACCAATTTAACATCATTCTGGACCAAAATTTTTAAGTGCCTTTCAGACAGCCTGTGTTTGGTGGGTTCACAGAGGGGCTTAAAGTGGAGAAGGACAAACAAACTGTGATGGACTTTACTACACTATTAGCATCCAGACTTATCTTGCTCAACTGGAGGAATCCTAACTCTCCTATTCTAAGTCAGTGGGTAACTGATGTTTTATATTATTTGAAATTGGAAAAAATCTAATTCTCACTTAGAGGATCTGTGCAGAACTTTTTCAAAACCTGGCAGGATCTAATCGATAACATTTTAGAATAAGCTTTTAAAGCACTGAGGATTTTTCTTCTCCATTTATCTTTATTCACTTATTAATTCATCTACTTACTTATTTTTACTAGCTTTAAGTTTTACTCTGCTGGCTTAGCTCTCTTTCTCAGGGGTGGAGGTTGATTTGTTTTTAATCTTATGTTTGTAAAAATTGATTATTTGTATGGAATGTTGTGTGTTTTTAATAAAATCAATAAAATAAATATATATATATATTGTCACGCACGCGTGAATAGGAGACCGCGGACATACCTTAACATGCTTCGGAAGACGTTCGCCGGCAGGGAGTGGCGGGGTACTAACCTTTCTCCTTTGCTTTCTTCCAGGAAAAAAGACGCTCCGCCACCATAAGCCTCATTCCCGCAGTACGCTACTTCCGCCCTTCCTCCGCCATCTTTCTTGACGTCATCAGTGCCATCCTCCCTCACGGTTCCTTCCCAGCATTCCTCCACTTCCGGCTCCTCCCTTATAAAATGGCCGCCGACGTCTTGTATGGCGTTGCGCATATGAACCTGTTTTGTGTTTATATTTTGACCCAGTTTTGAATTGTGGATTGTTCTACAATATACGGGGCCGGAAACCCCAAACCTTTATGCTGTTTATTTTTGCATCTTTTACAATCTATAATAATAAAAGGCAAAGCCCTCACTGACTGACTGACTGACTGACTGACTCATCACTAATTCTCCAACTTCCCGTGTAGATAGAAGGCTAAAATTTGGCAGGCTCATTCCTTACAGCTTACTTACAAAAGTTAAGCAGGTTTCATTTCGAAATTCTACACGTAACGGTCATAACGGTCGACAACGTCCGCCATGTTGAACTTTCTTATTTATGGCCCCATCTTCACGAAATTTGGTAGGCGTCTTCCCTGCGCTAACCGAAACCGATGTATGTACTTATTTCGATGGTATGACGCCACTGTCGGCCGCCATATTGAACTTTCCAACGTCACCAATTTTCAAACTTCCCGTGTAGGTAGAAGGCTGACCCCATCTTCACAAAATTTGGTAGGTGACTTCCCTGCGCTAACCGAAACCGATGTACGTACTTATTTTGATGGTATGACGCCACTGTCGGCCGCCATATTGAATTTTCCGAACGTCACTAATTCTCCAACTTCCCGTGTAGGTAGAAGGCTGAAATTTGGTAGGCCCATTCCTTACAGCTTACTTACAAAAGTTAAGCAGGTTTAATTTCGAAATTCTATGCGTAATGGTCATAACGATCAACAACGTCCGCCATGTTGAACTTCCTTATTTACGGCCCCATCTTCACGAAATTTGGTAGGTGGCTTCCCTGAGCTAACCAAAACCAATGTACGTACTTATTTCGGTGGTATGACGCCACTGTCAGCCGCCATATTGAATTTTCCAACATCACTAATTCTCCAACTTCCCGTATAGGTAGAAGGCTGAAATTTGGCAGGCTCATTCCTTACATCTTACTTACAGAAGTTAAGCAGGTTTCATTTCGAAATTCTACGCGTAATGGTCATAACGGTCAACAACGTCCGCCATGTTGAACTTTCTTATTTATGGCCCCATCTTCTCGAAATTTGGTAGGCGGCTTCCCTGCACTAACCGAAACCAATGTACTTACTTATTTCGGTGGTATGATGCCACTGTCGGCCGCCATATTGAACTTTTCAACAGTCTTTGTTACTTATGGGCCCATCTTCAAGAAATTTGGTACACGGGTTCCCAACGCTAACTGAATCCTACTTACGTACATATATACGTCCATAGCCTGCAGTTTGGTCACCATGTGAGGCGACGTTGGGTCCCCCATCCCAACGCCTCCCACGTTGTTGGCTGCCTGCCTATATAAGGCCGTCCATCGCTCCAGTCTCTACATTCCCTTCCTTGCTTCGCCACGGGATTCACGTCTCCCTGCTGATAACTACAGCCTTTTTGTTTAATCCACGGCTTCTCCGCTGTTTTATTGTTTGTTTATTACAATTATAGTTATTGTATAGGTATTTTACACTTACTTTATATTACTCAGGTACCCATTTCCTTCATCATTCCAACCCCCATTACCATGTCTATCGAGGTAATCACCATCGATCAAAGAACTGTCACTTACCGAGTGGTTTCCATGCCCAGAGATGGCACCTACCTTTTCCATTCTCTGTGTTACATATTGCACGGCCATATCAGGCTCACTCTTGATATCCGGAAGAACATTGTGTCTTATGTATTGAATGACTTGGACAGGTTCAAGGTGTGGACTGATGACGGTACAGGAGATAATTATACTACACAGGAGCACTAGAAGAGTGAAATGCTTAAGCCCTTCACCTATGGTTCCGCATGTGAGTTGATGGCTGCCGCTGAATTGTTCGGTTGGTGCTTTCAAGTGTACCGAAATGGCCAAATATTTTACACCTTTCGACAACCGCCAATGCCTCTTAAACATCTTAGATTCACAAGTGACGATTTCAGTAGTGGACACTTTGATGTTTATGAATGTTTAAACTCTCAAAAGCTGGATGTGAAGTTATCGATGAAACTGGTTGTAAGCTTACAACGCTTGACAGATGCCGAATGTCACTTCAACACAAGTCCTGCAAATACTGTCGTAATTGAAACAAACCATGAACCTCAACTGATTATGACAGCAGCAATCCAAGCTGTGAGATTTGAGACAAGATTACTGTTCACATGGCCAACTGTAAGTTGCATGCTCAAGAGTAAGCTCAGCGCACAGCTTGGTCATGTTACAACCGGAGGGCCGAATTGACAACATGGCATACAAAGAGATCCTTAACAAATAATTATTGGCATATTTTCCCTCAGTTTAAAAAGGTTAAATTTTCTTCTTAATAAAAATTTTAATGCAGTACTTCGCCGCTGCGAAGCGCGGGTATTTTGCTAGTATATATATATATATACATATGCACCAACCACCACAACAGACTCACATTCCTCTCTTTCTCTTTCTCTTCTTTCCTTTTTGCTGCCTCCATTCCCCTCCTGCAAGCTTCGTCCACCTTCCATCCATCTCTGGCCTCTTGAATGGAGTGAGGCAGCTCCTTTTATAATGCACCCGGATTTGCTCCAGGTGCTCACTGATGGCCTTCCTGCAGCACTTCCTGGTATTGCATATGTGCTGCAGTCCATGGCTCCGGAACCATCCAAGTGCCCCGTGGCGGTGGCCACGGTCCCCTAGAGGGTTGAGCTTCCAAACTACGTGGCCCCCCATGCAATCCAGGGCTGGTGCCCTCTTGCGTCCCATGGAAGATACTACCCTTCTCCAGGTCCTTCACTTATCCAGGCATCCCGGTTGGGCAAGATCCCCGGTTGTCTATTGTATAATCAAGAACGGAAAGAAAAACAGAAAAAACTGAAAGGATCTTACCTTTATTGTTCAGCAGAAGGGAAGGTAAGAAGACACTTTCAATAGCGTTTAAGCACTGCTTCAATGGGCATCTGAGTGGCCGTAGAGGCCTACATACAGTGCCTTCCATAATGTTTGGAATAAAGACTCATCCTTCCTTGATTTCTGTCCTCTGCTCCATAATTTAAAATTACAAATCAGACAATTCAGATGTGATTAAAGTGCACATCGTATACTTCCATTTAAGGGGATTTGTGTCTGTTTTCACTTTATACAAATGACTGTAGATCCACGGACAAATCTGTAAAAATCCTAAAGTTTGCAGATGACACAGACGTAGTGGGTCTCATTTCGAATCTTCTTCCAATAATGACATGTTTTCCTATGAAAGTGAGGTGGGAAATCTTGTAGAATGGTGTTCTTGTAACAACTTGGATTTCAATGTTGTCCACCTTTGCAAATTAATGGCCAGACTTTGTCTGTGGTTCAGTCATTTAAATTCCTGGGGACGACTTTCATTAATATATTAAAATGGGATAAGCAAATCACTTCCATCATCAAGAAAGCCCTGGCAGAGATTGTTATTCCTTCACCAGCTTAAGAAGCTTGGCATATCAAGGTGTGTAAATTGTAAACTTTTTACTCAGCCATTATTGAGAGTATTGTGACTTACCGCCATCACCGTTTGGTTTCCTTCTGTCTCCTCCTTTTCTAAGACTCAGTAGGTGATTTGTTCAGCTGAGAAAATCTTTGGCTGTTGTCTCCCAACATTAAAAGATCTGTTGATCACCAGAGCGAAAAAGAGAGCAGGAAAGATGGCAGCTGACTCCACACATCCCAGCAGCCATCTGTCATCTAAGTCCAAGAGTCAGTCTTATTATTTTATTCTTATATTGACAGGTGAACTCAAAGTGCAGACCTCACCATCGGGTGACATGTAATTCCCCAAGTTTATGTTTTATTCCTTCTTGCAGTGATGAAATACAGAATGGAACGGAGGTATAGATCTATTGGGATTTGAACTACACTCCATCTCCGCAGCTTCTTTCCACAAATTATTCACTTCCTAAATAAGCTTACTTAGGGTTACTCCTAACTCTTTTTGCAACATATAACTGGTAACTGGCTGTTTGCCTATTCATATACACTTAGTACTTGTCCAACTTGTAGTTTCTGATATTTATATTATTTTGAATTATTTCTTCTTTTCTGCTAACTATTGAAGTTTGTAATTGTTTTGTTCAAGAAACAGTTTATAGAATAGAATTATAGAATAGAATTTGTTTGCACAGTGACAGGTTAAAGGTGGGTTGAAATTGTGTTGTCTTCAGTTGGTATCTCATATCTTGCACCTAACCAAAGTCATTTCTGGTGTGTTTCACATGCTAGCAATAAAGTGATTTGGATTCTGATTCTGATTTAGACTCAGAGGTATAAATTATGTTAAGCAAATCCTGACTGTTTAAAGTTATGAAAGGAATTAGTCCAGTGGATTGAGACTGTGACTTTAAAAAGAGAACAAGAATACTGGGATAGAACTGGATACTTGTTAAGGGTAAATGTCACACAAACACTAGAAAGCTTTCCTTCACACAGAGAACTTTAGGTCCATGGAATAAACGGCTATAGTGTGGTGGACAGCAGGACTTCAGGAACATTCAAAACTCAGGTGGGTAGGATTGGCGAGCTTTGTTGGGGTGAATGACCTTTTCTTGTCTGAAGTTTTCCTGATGCTCTATTGTTCTAATGAGGCGGTAGTGTTACCTAATGCGCCAGCCTGCCACCCAAATATAAAAAGGTACATTACAAAAAACATCTGCGAAAACAGTTAAACTGCAAAGAAAACAAAATTCTTTCACATCCACCTCCCAAAAAGAGGATTTTGTTTCCTTACACATCAGTCTCTAATTGTGTGGTATCTTCTCTAAGCAGAGCTCATCGAGGACCAATCCAAAGTCTGTGAATGTGAAGATGTATTTCAGCATCAGGAATTTTTACAAAGTGAAATGTCACAATAGTGCATTCGGAAAGTATTCAGACCCATATCCCATGTTGCAGCTTTTTACTAAGATCATTTAAATACTGTTTTTTTTTCCAACATGACACAATACCACAGAATGACAAAGGAAAATTGAGATATTAGAAATTTTTGGAGATTTATTAAAAACAAAAATCTAAAATATCATAGTGACACAAGTCTTTAGATCCCATGATATGATACTCCAGTGCATCCCATTCTGTTGATCATGATTGAGATGCACACACCTTTCTGTAGAAGAGCAACAAGCAAGGCATGAGGTTAAACAACAACAACAACATTTATTTCTATAGCACATTTTCATACAAATGATGGAGCTCAAGGTGCTTTACAGGATGAAGAAAGAGGAAAAAGACAAAATATGTAAGAAAATAAAATTAGGCAATCCGAATTAACATAGAATAAAAGTAAGGTCCGATGGCCAGGGAGGACAGAAAAAACAAAAAAAAACTCCAGACGGCTGGAGAAAAAATTAAATCTGCAGGGGTTCCAGGCCACGAGACCACCCAGCCCCCTCTAGGCATTCTACCTAACATCGATATGACCTGAGTCAGTCTGCATGGTATTCAGGGTTCACATGGAAAAACTTGATGATGACGGTCATGTGGACTTCTGGCCATTAATCCATCAATGTAGGGACATCACGGTGCTTTGATCGGGTGGTGTGGCTCAGATCAGCACCACAGAATACCGGAAAAAGAACAGAAGAGAAAGTAGGGGTTGTTACAGAAGTACGGAGGTTAAAGGCATTGCCTGCAGAGCTTAGAGATGGGATTGTGTTGTGGTACAGATCTGGGTTGGGGGGGGGGGATCCTGCGGCATTGAAGGTTTTGAAAAGCACAGTGGCCTTCTTGATTCTTAACTTCCTTAGCATTACATTTTTTCTCATGTAAAAAGCGTTGCTTTTTTGGCTTAAAAAAATTACATATTTATTAAATCTCATCATTATACTGTAAAACATGCAAAACGTTAAAAGTACAACATCAGAAGGATAATAATAATAATAATAATACCATATATACTGTCAAAATGTGTCGTTTGTATGGTATATCTTGCAGCATGGTGAAATACATAATCTAACATCACAGTTAGGACAATAGTAGCTGATTCTTTGAGGATTTTCTTTCCAGACTGATCAGCTTTTGAGCAGCACACTGCACATGTGTGACTGATACAAGCACCACATTTGGATTCATTAGAATCACTTTCGATTTCACTGCCTGTTTCATTTTCACTTCCTGAAACCTGATTTGCTTCGTCACCACTGCTCGTATCACTGTCAATAGTGTGCAACACCTGGGCTGCTGAAAAACGTTTCTTACGAGATGCAATTATGAGGCTAGGAGAAGATGTATGTGCACTGTTATCTGGGTAACACTCGGGCCTGTCGTGTATGCAAAACATGCCTATATCGTATCCCGAGCAATGTCTGACACTAATGCTGGTGGCACTTTTACAGCCCTGAGTAATCCTCCAGTCTAACGCTCACACAAGACGTGTCTATACAGTTGCCCGCATGATGCTCAGGACTAACGCTTTTAGCACTGTTTTTGCAGTCTGAGTGATGCCTCAGACTAACGGTGAGGAGGTTATATGTACAAAGTTTACAACAACCTCAACTCTTCCTAGAATTGACTACCTGGCCAAACTGAGCAAAAGGGTGAGGAGAGTTGACAAACAACCCGATTGTCTCTCTGACTGAGCTCCTGTATGCAGATAAGAGAAACTTCCAGATGGACACCCATAACCGTAGCACTCCACCGAACTGAGATTTATTGAAGACTGGCCAGACTGAAGCCTGTCCAAAGTATAAGATACATGGAAGCCCACTTGTATCATCGTTGAGATGTTTATACACCTTGTTTGAATCTACTTTTGGTCAATTCAATTGATTGGACATGACTTAGAAATGCACACACCTACAGAAGGTCCCACAGTTGACCAAAAAAAAGCCATGAGGTTGAAGTAACTGCATGCATATCTTAGAGACAAGATTGTGTCGAGGCACAGACCTGGGGGAGGATACAAAAAATCCTGCAGCACTGAAAGTCTCTAAGAACACAGTTACCATTGTAATTATTAAATGGAAGAATTTTTGGAACAACCATGACTCATCCTAGAGCAAAACTGGAAAACTGAGCATTTGAGGGAGAAGAGTCATGGAAGGATAGGTAACCAAGAATCTAATGGTCACTCTGGCTGAGCTCCAGAGAACTTGTGTGGAAATGAGAGATACTTTCAAAAGGACAACTATCACTGCAACACTCCACCGAGCTGGGCTTTATGACAAAGTGGCTAGAGAGGAGCCTCTCCTCCTTAAAAGACAGATGGATACCTGCTTGGAGTTTGCAAAAAGACATCAAAAAGCACTCTTAGACTTTGAGAAACAAGATTCTCTGGTTTGATGAAACCAAGATTAGCGCCATATCTGGAGGAAACCAAGCACTGTCCATCTCCTGCACCATACCATTCTAACGGTGAAGCGTGGTGGTGGCCACGTCCTGCTGTAGGTTTGGGGACTGTGAGACTAGACAGGGTTGAGGGAAATTTGAATTGAGCAAACTACAGAGATATCCTTAACAAAAATCTCTTCCAGACCTCTCTGGACCACACATTGGGATGAAGGTCCACTTTCAAACAAGGCAA
Source organism: Polypterus bichir lapradei (assembly GCA_026402145.1). Taxonomy (NCBI): domain Eukaryota; kingdom Metazoa; phylum Chordata; class Cladistia; order Polypteriformes; family Polypteridae; genus Polypterus; species Polypterus bichir. The sequence goes on from JANRMT010062852.1 coordinate 10,624,209, forward strand.
TGGCCCTAAGCACAAAGCAAAGACAACTTAGAGTGAAATCTGTGAATGTTCTAAAGTGGCCTAGATAGAGCCCAGACTTGAAGTCAATCAAACATAGCTAGACCGACTTGAAAAAAGCTGTCCACTGATGGTCTCCATCCAACCTTACTGAGCTTGACAGGAACTTTAGAAAAAAATTGCAGGAAATCCCTAAATCCAGGTGTGTGAAGCTTGTCATGTCAGGTCCAAGAAGATTCCAGGCTGGAATCACTGGCAAGGGGGCTGCAAGGCTGCAACATACCACAATGTTACCACAATGTTACAAAAAAGAGAAGAGATCTGAATACTTTCTGAATCAACTGTATTAAAAGAATTGAAATCTCAGTCTGTTTCCTCACTGCCCTCTTTGTACACAAAACAAACTACAAAGGAAGATTAGAGATTAGTTACCTGATTATAAAGCACAGGAGCTGGGGACATGATGATAAAAGCATTCTTTAAAGCAGATGACTTGTGACTTCAGAGCTTAGAAAAACATCCATGAAATAGTTTCTTGTAGCACTGCCCAATCTCTATAGCCTCAAGCAGACACACTTCAAGAAGCCTGATTTATTTTATTTGAATTCAAGTTCTCCCACACACCGTACTCCATACCACATATCTTTTCCTCTCCCAATAAGTAACAGGAGCATATAAAAAATGAAAACATGTGGAATACAAAACAAAAGAATAAATCAGATACTGTAGAATATAATATAATGATAATGTAGAAAAGACAAGATGAGAAACACAAATGAAATGTCACAATCATCATAGACGGTTGGTTCTCAATCTGTGGCAAGCGTAGCACCAGTCTTGGGCCTGAGTTAGGCCCACTAACTTAATTTATTGGCCAACTCTTTATTTATATATTAGCTTTTTTTGTTCTTAACATGTATGACAGTTTCTTTGCAGCCTTTGTTGATTTTTGTAAAGCGCTTGACTCAGTTGATCGAACTGCCCTGTGGGACATCCTGAGACTTTGCAGGATCCCCTTGAGGTTGCTGGATATCATGACTGGTTCTGTGAGTGCTGGGCAGAGTGGAGACAGAACCTCTGCATTTTCTGTGATTCTGGGGTTCGACGGGGATGTGTTTTTGCTCCTACTCTCTTCAATACTTGCATGGTCTGGGTGATGGGCAGGGTCATGGGGTCTAGCGGCTGTGGGGCGTCTGCTGGTGAGAAAAGATTCACTGATCTTGACTTTGCAAGCGATGCTGAGATAATGAAAAGTCTAGTTGAAAGTCCTGACTTGTCTTCTTGACTTTTAAAATAGCTGTTCTTTATTCTGGGGCTATCCAGCTGACAACTTAATCTTCCTTTTTTTTTTGTCCATTCTCTCCATTTTGAAAAACCACCAGGTGTTGAAAAGGTACCATGGGTAAACCAGTTGGTTCACTTTTATTCAGCATTCCAATATGCATGACGGTTTTAATTTACAAATTTAACATTTGTGTTTTGTATTATTTTAGGGAAAGTTATGAACACTGCAGTATGTGTTTATTATGTTTTATCTTTTGGACCGATAGCAGTGTGAGGTATGTCAAATGACCTACCAGACCTCCCCATAACAGACTGATGCAGTCTCACACAAACAAATGTCTCAAATCTGACAAAGAAATTTTCTGACAAACCTGAGCTGAAAGTGTGTAGTTATAAAAGCAGCTTTAAAGGGTTTGTGTAAATGAAAATGTCCAGAATTACCTTAGTATTCACTAATTTACATGGCAATAACTTAATAATGCTCAGGTTTTTTTTTTTTTAATGGCTTCTCACTTAACAGAGAGAAATTGCAAGTGAATATATACACGAGGTAATATAAATTGGGTAGTCCACGATGATCATGTCATCTTGGCATGTTATTGGACTTCTCCTACAGAGGACTGCTTTCAGTTGAAGAGAAGAGGAACGACTGGAAGTGTATACCCTGAGGTAAGAACAAGCCGGTGAGCCATAATGTGCATGGTGTTTGGGATCCATATTTGAGTTAAATTCAAAATTTTGTGAAGCATGTTAAATATCAGCTGGTACTGAGACTGAAACATATAGGTGGAGGGACGGAGTAATACTTCTTGATTGGTTGTTAATAACTTATGTTTTCTCTTGTTGTTGTTATTATTTATATAAAATCACAGCTTATATGTCTCACCCTCATATTTGTCCTGTTTAATATTGTAGCATGGCTTGTGGGGAAAGCAAAACAAGAAATGATGAACAGAGAATAATAGTAGGTTATATGAAAGTTGATTGGGGAGAATTAAACCATATAAGTAATAGTGGTAGAGGTGTTAGATTTATAGTCTCGTACCATTACAGTTTTACTTACAAGGTACCTTAACTGGAAACTCAGAATAAGTCCCATTATGAGTGTGATAAATTGGAAACCTGCCCAGGGTTGCTTCCATCCTTGCTCCTTGTGTGGCCGCTCCAGGCCCAGTTTCTCATAGTGGCAGTGTGGCACATTAGTTAAGGCTTTGGACATTAAATCCTTCAAACCTTGAGACTGTGGGTTCAAATCCCACTACTGACACTGTGTGACCTTGACCAAGTCACTTCAGATAGATAGATAGATACTTTATTAATCCCAAGGAGAAATTTACACACTCCAGCAGCAGCATACTGATAAAAAACAATATTAAATTAAAGAGTGATAACAATGCAGGTAAAACAGACAATAACTTTGTACAATGTTAACGTTTACCCCCCCACCTGGGTGGAATTGAAGAGTCGCATAGTGTGGGGTCTCCTCAGTCTGTCAGTGGAGCAGGACGGTGACAGCAGTCTGTCGCTGAAGCTGTGCCGCTGTCTGGAGATGATCCTGTTCAGTGGATGCAGTGGATTCTCCATGATTGACAGGAGCCTGCTGAACGCCCGTCGCTCTGCCACAGATGTCAAACTGTCCAGCTCCGTGCCTACAATAGAGCCTGCCTTCCTCACCAGTTTGTCCAGGCGTGAGGCGTCCCTCTTCTTTATGCTGCCTCCCCAACACACCACTGCGTAGAAGAGGGCGCTCGCCACAACCGACTGATAGAACATCTGCAGCATCTTATTGCATATGTTGAAGGACGCCAGCCTTCTAAGGAAGTATAGTTGGCTCTGTCCTCTCTTACACAGAGCATCAGTATTAGCAGTCCAGTCCAATTTATCATCCAGCTGCACTCCCAGGTATTTATAGGTCTGCACCCTCTGCACACAGTCACCTCTGATAATCATGGGGTCCATGAGGGGCCTGGGACTCCTAAAATCCACCACCAGCTCCTTGGTTTTGCTGGTGTTCAGGTGTAGGTGGTTTGAGTCGCACCATTTAACAAAGTCCTTGATTAGGTTCCTATAGTCCTCCTCCTGCCCATTCCTGATGCAGCCCACGACAGCAGTGTCGTCAGTGAACTTTTGCACGTGGCAGGACTCTGGGTTGTATTGGAAGTCCGATGTATATAGGCTGAACAGGACCGGAGAAAGTACAGTCCCCTGAGGTGATCCTGTGCTACTGACCACAATGTCAGACCTGCAGTTCCCGAGACGCACATACTGAGGTCTGTCTGTAAGATAGTCCACGATCCATGCCACCAGGTATGAATCTACTCCCATCTCTGTCAGCTTGTCCCTAAGGAGCAGAGGTTGGATGGTGTTGAAGGCGCTGGAGAAGTCCAGAAACATAATTCTTACAGCACCACTGCCTCTGTCCAAGTGGGAGAGGGATCGGTATAGCATATAAATGATGACATCCTCCGCTCCCACCTTCTCCTGGTATGAGAACTGCAGAGGGTCGAGGGCATGGTGGACCTGTGGCCTCAGGTAGTGAAGTAGCAGCTGCTCCATGGTCTTCATCACATATGACATCAGAGCGACAGGCCGGAAGTCATTCAGCTCACTAGGACGTGATACCTTTGGGACTGGGGTGATGCAAGATGTTTTCCAAAGAGTCGGGACTCTCCCCTGTTCCAGGCTCAGGTTGAAGGTGTGCTGTAGAGGACTCCCCAGCTCCAGCGCCCAGGCCTTCAGCAGTGGTGGCGATACACTTCACGTACCTGTGCCCCAATTGGAACACCAAAAAGATGTGTAACTAATTATATCATAAAGGTTGTAAGTCACATTGGATAAAGGCATCAGCCAGTAAGTAAATGTGTTTGACCAAAACTGGATTAAATGAGAATGTATGTATGTATTTATTGGAATAAGAAACTTCAGAAAATCAAAAATAGAAAAGCTTTAACACAAAGTAGGCTCCAGGGGCTAATGTGTTCACCTTTGCCACCCTGAACTTTATTTCTTTATATGACTTTTTTCCACTTCTATTTAGATCTTACCAAAGCAGTCATTTAATGAAAATAATACAGTTATAAATTAATTCAGAACTCAAGTTCTATTCTGACAGCATGCTTTTAGATGACATATCCAATAATGACAGTTTTAAACATCTTGTCATTTCTATGGTTGTGAATCATCACTTCTAGGCAGTCATAAAACACAGAAAATATTATTTTATTTAGAATGTCTTTCAACATCAAATATCTTCAGATTACTAGTTTTCTTCTGCCACTTGGAAAATACGTCTGCCCAGAAATATGCGTTTGAATGAAGGAAACAGTTTGGCATCATTTATCTTTAAGACAGGTTTATTGGGCAAGAAAAGCATAATCGTTCTATCCTTTTCCTCATCATATCAGATGTCCTTCTGCATGTCCTTCCCTCATCATCACTTTTACTGTTGTATTTAAAACAAATATTAGATTATGCATTCCTATTAATCTATAAAAAGCTATTAGGATGCCACGATATGGATCACATGCCTTGTCCCATTTGGAAATTTCTTTTAAAATCCAACCAGAAATATTTCAGGGCTGGTGCTAGAAGACATCTTATCAACATATTGCATACTGTCATTTTTGTTGTCAATGAATTTTAAGGTACATTGTCATAATAGCAAAGCTGGATTTTTATGTTTGTGCGATTGACAATACTGATCTTACTGCAAATGTACCGATCAGCCCCAACATTAAAACCACCTGCTTAATATTGTGTAGGTCCCCCTTGTGCCAACAAAAGAGCTCTTATAGATTTTTAGTCAATATTTTTAATCAA
>JANRMT010062852.1:10629318-10643244 GCA_026402145.1 Polypterus bichir lapradei
CTATCTATCTATCTATCTATCTATCTATCTATCTATCTATCTATCTAACCTTCCTTTGAAGTGGGGCTAAAATCGCTAAAATCAATAGAAGAGTCAGCAGATCACCCCCTATTTACAAGGTCAATATTCAGATTAGTAGGAGAGTCAAAGGGAGTCAAAAAACACGGGTGGCACTTGTTAATTGGAGGAACCTCTTCATGTTATGCATATTAAGAGTCAGATGGCGTGATATATTGGATGAGATAATGTAACAGAAAATCATAAAGACAGATGAATTGTTTTATTGAGTGCTCCTTCCATTATTTGTGCGTACCTGTGTACAAATGAAGAATTGTTCTGCGTTTTCATCTGGTCTCCGTGATTGACTTCTTTGAAAATAGAAGAAAGTTTTTCCACTACACTCTGACCATCAAAGCATGAACTCTACAAGGTCTCTGAAGGTGTCCTGTGGTATCTGGAACCAAGATGTTAACAGCATGTGGGTCCTCCCTGGATCTTACTTGTTTATCCAGTATACCCCACAGACGCTCGATTGGCTTGAGATCTAGGAATTTTGGAAGCCAAGTCATCATAATGAACTCTTTGTCATGTTCCTCAAACCATTTCTGAACAATTTTTGTAGTGTGAGAGGGTACTTTATCCTGCTAAGAAAGGCCATTGACATCAGAGAATATCGTTGTCATGAAGGGGTGTACATGGTCTGCGACAATCTTTAGGTAGGTGATGCATGTCAACCTTATATTCAGGTGATGCCGGGACAAACGTTTCTCCAGCAGAACTTTGCTCAGAGCATCACACTGCCTCCTTCTCATAGTGTATCCTGCTGACATCTCTTCCAAAGGCAAACAACACACAAACACACACACATACACACCCAACTGACCACAAGATCTAAAGGAAAATGTGATTCTCCACCTTCTTCCATTGCTCCATAGTCCAATTCTGACACTTGCATGCCTATTGTAGGAGCTTTTTTGGCAGTGGACTGGGTCACCATGAGCACTCTGACCAGTCTGTGCCTATGCAGCAAGCTGTAATTCACTGTGTGTTCTGACACCATTCCATCATGACCAGCATTAAGTTTTTCAGCAATTTGTGCTACAGTAGCTCTTCTTTGGGATCAGACCAGACGGTGTAGCCTGCCCTCCTCACACACATCAGTGAGTCTTGGGTGTCTATTACCATGCTGCTGGCTCACTTTTTGTCCTTCCTTGGACCACTTTTGGTAGGAACAAAGTACTGCATAAGGGGAACATCCCTCAAGACCTTTCATTTTGAAGATGCTCTGAGCCAGTCATCTAACCATCATAATTTGGCCTTTGTCAAAGTCGCTCTGAGGCTAGGGATCTGCACTGGCAATCAGAAAGTTGTCGGTTCGAATCCCGTAAATGCCAAAAGGGACTCTGCTCTGTTGGGCCCTTGAGCAAGGCCCTTAACCTGCAATTGCTGAAGACTTTGAGTAGTGAGAAAAGCGCTATTTAAATGCAAATAATTCATTTTATTTATTAATTTATATAAAAAAAATTGACAAATGAGAGGAGACCATTCAGTCCATCATGCCCATTTGTTTAGCTGACAGCTCAACTGTCTCAATATCTCATCCAGATTCTTCTTAAAAGTGTCATGCTTTCTGTTTCAACTTCAAGTCTCTGTAGTGTATTCCAGATTCCCACAACTCTTTGCATAAAGAAGTGCTTCCTGGCTTCAGTCTTAAACGCACTTCCTCCTAATTTCCATTGGTGTCCTCGAGTATGTGATTGACACTAGATCTTTACACTTCTCATTTTTCCTGCTTCCAGCACATCACCTTCAAGGACTGAATGTTCACTTGCAGCCTAAGCTATCCCACCCTTTGACAGTTGTCATTGTAACGAGATAATCAATGTTATTCACTTGACGCCTTAGAGCACAGTATTCTCACAAATCGCCTTAGTCAATGGGTGGGTCTCTCTGGCAGCATCTTAAATTGGTCTCAGTCAATTTAACACATAGGAAATTCTTTGTTAGTTGTGGTGATTGTAGTATGAGGATCCATGATAATGTTCCACATGAATCTATTCTGGGACTGCTGTCATTTTCAATCTACATGTGGTAGTCAGGCCAGCTTATGTCAAAACACAAGGTGAACTATCACAGTTATGCCGACACCATGCAGCTTGACTTATCCATAGCATCTGATGACACTGATGATCTTGGCTTTCTGATCCAGCATCTTATTTGTGTTTCTGAATAGATGACTAGTAATTTCCTTCAGTTAAATAAGGAAAAAAAGACATTTTATTTTTTGGTAGAAAAAAAAAACTCAGTCCCTTAGCATTAAAAGTCAAGAATTTGGGTGTAATCATAGACACTGACCTAAACAGCAAGTCATATATTAACCAGGTTATTAGGAATGCATTTTTGGTGGCATTCTTAAACTGTGTAAGAGAGAAGTGTTAAAGATGTCTGTAAAACACCTGCTAACTCAGGGGGAAAGTCTTTTAACATTAGTCTAAGTATGTTATAAGGTCACCCAGCTTTATTTGGATTGATGCTGCTCAGTGTTCTCCACATATCAGCTGTACACAGTCTAAGCACCTGCTCACCATCGAGGGGGGTGTTTTACTTCTCTGGTGTATAATTCAGTGCCTTAAACCTGCCAAAGAACTCATTCAGCCTGCCAGGGAGGGAGACGATGATGACCTAAACCTGAGGTGTTATTTTTTAGTATGTTATGGCCTTTTATTAGCAAAAATAGAAAATTACACAAAAGAGCTAAACAGAGAAGAAAAAGCCAAAACGGCAAGTACAGCAAAGTACTGATACATAATTCACGGGCATAATCCAAGAAAAACAAATGAGAATATCTTAAAAAACAATGAATCCAAACAGAAACATTACCACTCACAGAACTCCAAGATGAACAAATGATCTCCTGCTCCTGAGCCTTCTCAGCTGACTTAACCCTTAAACTGACGAAACCGGCTATATTCAGTTCCCAATGCAATTTGCAGTATGCCAGAGCCGAGTATATTTGGTGACGTACATTCATTGAATGCCGTTACTGGCTATAGTCGGTTCCCAGTGCAATTTGCCAGCATGCCGGAGCCAAGTATAGTCAGTGTGGTACATTCATTGATCAGCCAGCTCATGACCACTGCTGCCCCCTAGCGTATCAGCATCACTGTCCCTGGGATTCAGCCACTGCATTAGACGAGCCTGCCAGCATCAGCGTTGGCCTCTGTGTGCAGCCAGTTCAAGAGCAGTTGACTCAGTGATTTACTGAATTTCATCAATGGCATCAGTTGCACCTTGCACTTAGAATACTAGATTGTTGCAGTCATTTTTTATAGTTTCTGCAGTTCATTGGCGGTGTGTAAAATGATCAGTGTTGCAGTGATTTGGATGCTCTTTGCATGATAAAAATATGTTCCATTAAAATTTCACTTTTTCTTGGTGAATTGTGATGTTTCCTTAAAACGTGCTGCAAAAAAGTATATGGCGTCCAGGGGTGCATTAACCCCCCAAGTATGTAGCAGTTTAAGGGTTAAATAGGAGAGAAAGAGCTATGGAGTGGTAATGTCAGGGTGGCCCTGCCTCCTGGGGTTTCACTCTTAAGAAACAGAGGTACATTTAAAAATATATCACTTAATTATAGAAGTAAAAGTAAATTAGTTAAAATAAATAATAACTCAAAAATGTTGCCTTCACGACTTCTTTCGATTCCCTGCTTCTGTCAAGTGCATGCTGTATAATAGGCAAAGTGCAGAAACAATTGACAAAGCAAATAACTATTGTAAATATTGGGTTAAATTTGTTGAATACAAATCAATTGACATTATGCTTAGACAAAGAAATGCACTTGTTAGATCATGCCTGCAGCAGTCCTGTGTTCAGTTCTGGTCACCATTCCACAAAGCTTTTGAAACTGTGTAAATGAGAACAACCAAGTGCATCCCAGGGATAATGAGCATGTCATACTATGATATGGTCAGGGAATTAAACCTCTTTAGTCTAGAGCAGAAAAGACTGTGTGGAGACCACATCCAGGTATTCAAAATTCTCAAAGTCATCTACAAAATTGATTCAGTAGAATTCTTCTGATTAGAGAGACACTTACTTGAGGGCATCCATGGAAATTAAGGAATCACAAACCTAGAAACACTCTTCCACCTGCATAATAATAATAATGAATAATTATTTTTTATATTTATATAGTGCTTTTATCATTACTGAAAGCACTTTATACATAATAAGTGAGGAGCCACTTCAGCCACCACTAATGTGCAGCATCCAGTTGGATGATCTCCATCTCTGATGGAGGATTGCAGGAATCATCAGGTAGAGGGGTTCTTTCGTCAGATTGGCTGGCCCAGCACTGACTCGGCTGTGGAATGGCAAATAGGAGGAGGCAGCTTGATGGCCGAGGTCTCCAGGACTCTGAACAAATCCAAATCGTACTATGTGATATCATCTACTGTTGAATTCTGCTCTGTACTTGTAATATTTCTATTGCACTATTGTACTATATTAAGGCTTACTTGTGTTCTGTTCCATGTATTGCATTTATCCCCTTCTTTTTGATACCCACTGCACGCCCAACCTACCTGAAAAGGGGTCTCTACTTTCCCAAGGTTTCTTCTATTTTTTCCCCTACAAGGCTTTTTTTGTAAGTTTTTACTTGTCTTCTTAGAGAGTCAAGGCTGGGGGGCTGTCAAAAAACAGGTCCTGTTAAAGCCCATTGTGGCACTTCTTGTGTGATTTTGGGCTATATAAAAATAAATTGCATTGTATTGTATTATATGATGTGACTGCACCAGTACGCTCACCACACATTAGCTCTTAGGTGGTGAAGATGTGAAACTTATCCAATTAGACACACAAGATGTTTAGATGGCTGGGGAGAGGGAAGTCTGGGCATCTCTGCTAATGCTACTGCCCCCACGATCTGACCTCGGATAAGCAGAAGAGGATGGATGGATGAATGGGATGTTTAGTGGGTAAGAATGACCAGACTGAGGTGGGCAATTTAACCTGGGCATCGGGATACACCCTACTCTTTACGAAGGATGCCCAGAGATCTTTAATGACCACCGAGAGTCAGGACTTTGGCTTTACATCTCATCTGAAGGACAGCATCATTTTTACAACTCACTATCCCCGTCACTGCACTGCGGCTTTGTGATCCACATTCAGACCACGGGGTAAGTGCTTCACCAACACATCTTCCAGCAGCAATCCAATCTTTTCCTGGTTGGTCACCCATCCAAGTACTGCCCAGGCCTGAAAATGCTTAGGTTCAGGTGGCTGATCACTTCTGAAATGCATGTGGCATGGCTGCATATCTCTGAGCTTTCCCTTTAACAGGGATGTATTATTCATTATGCATCATAATGAAGCTGGTGTATAAGTAAATCTAAGCATTTTTTTTAACTTTTTTTCACTTACAATTACCTGCAATTAGAATTTGTAACATATTGCTTATTTTCTTTTGTGTTCATTTATTGGTTTTGCTAGTTTCAAATGCTTCTTAATTATTTCAATGCAAGGATTCCAAGGATTAATAAAATAACAGTGGGAGGCCGAGCTTTTAGTTGCAGGCCCCTAAAATGTGGAGTGGTCTGCCTGCTACTATAAGAGATGCCCCTTCGATCCCTAAACCCCGGGTGAAGACTCACAACTTCGAATTAGCACACCATGACTAGAACTGCTGATTAACTGTACAGACTGCATCTCTGTTGTAAGCACTAAAACATAAGTAATATGATAGTTATAATTTGTTACTAACCCTCACCTATTCTGCTTCTCTTCTTGGTACTCAAATGTGGCACTTGGTGACACTGCCCACCTGCCAAGTTGTTTTGCCTGCCTAAGGAAAAGTCATCTCTGATGGAGGCTCACAGGAATCGTGGGAAAGAGGGGTTCTTTCATCAGATTGGCTGGCCCAGCGCTCTCCTCTCAGCTGTGGAATGGACAAATGAGGAGGCAGCTTGATAGATGAGGTCTCCAGGACTCTAAACAAATCCAAATCATATTATGTGATATCATCTACTATTAAATTCTGCTCCATAATTGTAACATTTTTGTTTTTATACTGTATTGAGGATTACTTGTGTTCTGTTCTGTGTATTGTATTGTTTTGACTCCCTTCTTTTTGATACCCACTGCACGCCCAACCTTCCTGGAAACAGGTCTCTCTTTGATCTGCCTTTCCCAAGGTTTCTTCCATTTTTTCCCTACTGTGTTTTTTTTGGGAGTATTTCCTTGTCTTCTCAGAGAGTAAAGGCTGGGGGGCTGTCAAGAGGCAGGGCCTGTTAAAGCCATTTGCTTCACTTCTTGTGTGACTTTGGGCTATACAAAAAATAGATTGTATTATATTGTATATAGTAATGTTGCGTTTTTACTTTTTACTTACTGCTCTTATTTTGGTTATTGATGACCCCAGCATTGAAAAAAGTCTCATATAATATGAACTTATGTTGCACCACAATTTAATATTTATTATTTGTGAATTCCAGAATATGAGTTAGCTTGCATACTGTAGCCAAAAGTGTAACCATTTTGTCTGGTTTGCCAAAAGAAGCTGAGCAGTAAATCACATGGTTCATAACTATTGTGACATTCATGGAGCATACAGCAGTTGGAGAGCTTTTAGACTTGACCAGTAGATAATGAGTACATAGATGGAGGGAAGGAGGGAGAAAAAAACAGACAGGCTAATGGATCCTACAGTACAGTTTTCATTAGATCATTATTACTTAGAACAATCTAGATGATAACAGACAATTCAGCCCAACAAAGCTCACTAGTCCTATCCACTTAACTCTTCCAAAATAACATCAAGTCTAGTTGTGAAGGTCCCTAAAGTCCTACTGTCTACTACTTGGTAGATTATCCCATGTGCCGTTGGTTCACTATGTGAAAAAAAGAACTTCCTAATGTTTGTGTTGAATTTACCTTTAACAAGTTTCCAACTGTGTCCCTGTGTTCTTGATGAACTCATTTTAAAGTCACCATCACTATCCACTGGACTAATTCCCTTCATAACTTTAAACACTTCAGTCAGGTCTCCTCTTATTATTCTTTATCTTAAACTGTAAAGGCTCAGCTCTTTTAATCTTTCCTCGTAACTCATCCCCTGTAGCCCTGGAATCAGCCTAGTCGCTCTTCTCTGGACCTTTTCTTGTGCTGTTATGTCCTTTTTGTAGCCTGGAGACCAAAACTGCACACAGGACTCCAGATGAGGCCTCACCAGTGTGTTATAAAGCTCAAGCAGAACCTCCTGTGACTTGTATTACCTACTATATTACCTGACATTCATTTAGCCTTCTTAATGGCTTCTGAACACTCTCGAGTCCACTACGACTCCTAAATCCTTCTCATAAGGTGTACTTTCAATTTTCAGTCCTCCCATTGTTTATTCAAACCTAAAATGTTTACTTCCTTTGTTTAATACTTTCATGTACTTATAAATTTCATCTGCCACAAACTTGTTCAAGCCTGTATGCTATCCAAGTCCCTCTGTGATGATTTAACAGATTTCAGATTATCTGCCAATTCACTTAACTTGGTATCATCTGCAAACTTAACCAGCTTGTTACTTATATTCCTATCCAAATTATTTATATATATATTAAAAATAGCAGCGGCACTAGTTCTGAACCCTGCTGGACATCACTCTTAACGTCAGCCAATTTCTGTGTCTGAGCCAATTCTGCACTCATCTGCACACCACACCCTGACCTCCCACTTCTTTTAGTTTGATGTCCAAGCTCTCATGTGGCACCTCATCAAATGCTTTCTGAAAGTCCAGATAAATATAATCATAAGCTCCACTTTGATCATATCCTTTTGTTGCTTCCATCATGGAACTGCAGCATGCTAGTAAAACACAACCTCCCTCGTCTGAAACAATGCTGACCGTTCAGTAAATCTCCTGCACTTGCACGTATTACAAGAGTGTTTTCATGGAATCATCTTGCTTCTCTGTGCTGTACAGAAGGTAAGTGAAGCTACCAAAATGCAGGGCGGAAAAATAAGCTTAAGTCAAAAAACAAGTAAATGAATAAAATACCAGAAAGGATTTAGAATGAATAAAAATCAAACCTTCAAAAAATGTTAATCAAAATCAAAAAGACAAACCAAAACATCAGAACAAAAATGAAGGACAATGAAACTGTGAACCACAAGAGATTTTTGGAGTTTTCATTCCAAATTTAAGGTTCCTCACAGGCCTTAAAGCTTTATTTAAATATCCTTGCCACAACGGCATCACATGTCACACAGTGAGTCTTGAGACCAGCAATGGTGGTATTGCTATGTAAACAAGATGATTAATAGGATGTCACAAAGAAAAAAAATCAAAATAAATCACATGCAGAAAAGAGTAAACTGCGGGCACCACAAAAGGAAAACAGATTCCATAAGACAAATCACGACAGTCAAATACTTCTGTTTCTGCTGCAGAATGAGCAAGAACAGCAGCATGTTTTTCATGCCTACTCCCACGGTTCCTATCTTCACATGCAACAGGAGCTTCTACAAGATTTTTCTTTGTTGAGAGTCATGACTGGATAGAAACCACTAGACATTTCTGGACATTTAAGGTTTCACAATAACTAAATCCTTTAAGACACAGGTGTCGAACTCCAGGCCTGGAGGGCCGCAGTGGCTGCAGGTTTTCATTCTAACCACCTTCTTCATTAGTGACCAGTTTTTGCTGCTAATTAACTTCTTTTGCTTTAGTTTTAATTAACTTGACTCAGGCCTCTTAGTTGTCTCTTTTTTTAATTAGCAGCCAAACAATAATGAGACACAAAACGAGCCACCACATGACCAGCTCACCTGTGCCCGTCACACAATATCTGAAAATAAAGAAAAGTGAAGGTCTCAGTAAGGTTGATCTCTCAAGTCACCAAAACAGTTTGACGAACAGAAAATCAACAGTTTTGGAAATGCCTGCTGTGGCAGAATGAGAGCAGCAACAGACCACAAAATTAAATAACGGGCTTAATTAACAGCAAGAATCAGCTTCTCATTAATAGATTGGTTGGAGTGAAATTGGTTGGAGTTTGAAATCCCAGTTTAGCTGCTCATCTGTTGGCTTGTTTCACGTCTCATTTCTGTTTGGCTGCCATTTCATGAAGAAACAAATCAATTCAGAGGACTGAATCCTTAAAAACAGAGCTATTAAAATGAAGGGAAAAGGACTTAATTAGCAGTGAAAATTGGTCAATGATTAGGAAAAGAGTTAGAATGAAAACCTGCAGCCACTGCGGCCCTCCAGGCCTGGAGTTAGACACCTCTGCTTTAAGATATGCACAATTTTACTGTGATTTTCAATTTTTTGCTTTTCTCGTGGTGTAGAGTCTTCTACCTGGGCTTCTCACTTCAGGATGCAATAGCCTATGCCAGAATTACCTGAGTCTTTGTCTGAAGAGAAGGAATGTCATGATTCTTATCCCTGACCATTGTTTCCATGTATTTTTCTGGTGGTTTTTCATATTGAGTTTAATGCTTTACGAAAATTGACAAAGGCTGCAAAGAAACTCCGCGTTTCGCGTTTGCGCACCATAATAACCCCCAGTGCCAGGACGTGGTCGATGGTAGACTTCTTAGGTGTAAAACAACACTGCTTCAGTCGCTGGTAGATGAGCAAGTGATCATGGATCCTATTGACGATGACCCTAGCAAGGACCTTACCTGGCGCTGAGAGCAGTGTTATCCCCTGTAGTCGCCGCAATCTAGGTGAACACCCTTCCCTTTACAGATAAGGATAACAACTCCTGTTTTCCAGTCAGTTGGGATGACACCCATCTCCCAAATAGAAGCAATAATTGCTAGCAATGCCATGAGGACAGCCATACCACCAGCCTGGAGAAGTATACCCCAGATACCACAGATCCTTGCAGAGTCAACAGACACTCTGATTGGGGCTCTCGAGAGGCTTAGCAAGGAGTCTGAGTGTGTGGGCTTGCAAGTGTCCTGGATGAAAACCAAGAGCCAGGCCTTTAATGACCTCTTTGGCTCAACCATCAGCCGTGTGTCTGTCTGCAGAGAGAGTGTCGTCCTCATCGAGAGGTTTACTTACCTCAGTGGTGACATTCATGACTCTTCCTATGAAGTTACCAGACAGATTGGGAGAGCACCGGTGGGGTCATGAGATCGCTGGAAAGGGTTGTATGGCGTGCCCGATATCTCTGCAACAGGATGGAGGTCCAAGATTTAGAGTCCTGGTACTTCCTGTTTTGCTATTTGGCTGCGAGACATGGATGCTGTCCAATGACCTGAGAAGACGACTGCACTCCTTTGGTACTGTGTCTCTTCAGAGAATCCTTGTGTACCACTGGTTTGACTTTGTGTTGCTCACGGAGTCCCAAATGAGTCACATTACCTGCATTGTAAAGGAGCATCAGTTACGGCATTATGACGATATGGCGTGATTCCTAGAGGGTGATCCGGGTGGCAGGATCCTCATTGTTGAGGACCCGAGTGGCTGGACCAAGCCAAGGAGATGTCCTTGTAACACCTGGCTGTGGCAGATAAATGGTCATTTCCGGAGGGTGGGGCTGGATTTCATGTCTGCCTGGGGAGTTGCCAACCAGGATCCTGCTGTACCAGTGCATGCTCCCCAACCTTACCTGACTTGACCTGTTTTCATATCTTTATGTTTTATTTAGAAGTGATTTTCTTGTTTACTTCTAGTCGTCACCATTTTATATCACAGTAACTGTTTTACATCTGGGGTTCCTATGGACAACGGTCCTGGAAGTTACATCAATTATCTCATCGGTGCAACAGTATTGAAGTGTAATTATTCAAGTTTGATGAATTCCAAGAAAAACCTTTGAACATTTATTTTCTTTATTACCTAAACAGACCACTCAGCTCCTGACTGCCTGCTTTTGTATTCCAACTACGGTTTCTTAGATTATAATTTTTGGGTTTGAAACTTTCTCTGCTGGTCTTCTAGTTCCAATTCCTTCCTTGTTTAATGCCTTCTCCTGGTCATATCATCAGGTTTGGTTGTGTTCCAGTGCTAACCTTAACAAGGAAATCATTGAATTGGACTGAGCCCTTGCTGGCTAAATAAGAAAGCAGTCTGCTTCTGAAGGGCTTCTATTGAGTTTGCTGTGTTGGCGTAACAGGGAAAAGTGTAGTGGAACGTATCAAGTTTCCCAAGGGGAATGCTTTAAATGAAACAAAGAAAAGAAAACCTACAGATAATAATGGAAAAGAATAAGATTGTATTTTCTAGCTTTTAAGGGAAAACATTTCTAAGCATGAGATAATTGTTGAAACAGGCATGAAAATTCAAATGCATTCTTATAGAATCCCAGCTTACCACTGATCAGCTTTTTGTGAGAAAGCAGATATTTGATTTGGGAGTGATAGATCAAGTCATAGTGAAAGATACAACACAATCTTAATGACTCCTAAACATTATAGAAGTGTGGACCACCAAGGGGGCGTACCAGCCACCCTACCCGACACAGAACAAGCAGACACAAGTTCAAGTCCAGCACACACATTTAGTCCCATGGGGAAGCCCTTTCCATTCGTTCCCCACTAAACAGCACAGCACAGTACACAAGTAGGACAACACAGTTCTTTCTTTCTTTTGAGCTCCAAACCCATGGCCCTGCTGTGAGCCGGGGGTGGGTTGCCCTCTCATGCTCCAGGGGAGGTATTGCCCTGAATTTGCCCTCTCCCTTAGTCCTTCCATCACACAGGTATCCTGGCTGGGCAAGGGCCACGGCCTCCCGCTACAGGAAGGATGTATGTTTTTGCATAAATATTAAACAAAGTGTCTAAATTTGACACTCATCCTATCTTACACATTAATTACCTTTAGAAAAATTCTGACCAGCAGTTTAGATCTCCACCCTTAACTTGACAAAGAGATAATGGCAGGTGTCACTCAAAAATTGTGCTTTGACAAAACTGTCTTTTTGATTCACCATGCATTGTGCAAATTTGGCAGAATCCCATTTGCATTTCATGAGGCCCCTAAAACATAAACCATATCTTAAAATTAGACATCTTAATCTTCAGTAATAACTTGGTGATACATCTCACATGGTTGTAAAATGGTGCTTAGATATTCAAAGAGACCTCGGCCTGACTTTGAACCTTCAGAATGCAAACTTGTCATGTAGGAAACTCAATGCTTCATGGACTTCAGAACAGGTCATTCACCTGAAGCTAAGCATGTCCAGTCCTGGCCAGTTCTTGGAAGGGAGACCATCTAGGAAAAGCTTGGGTTGCTGATGGAAGAGGTGTTGCTGAGGCCAGCAGGGGTTGCTTGTTCTTTGGTCCGAATGTGATCCTAATGCCCCAGAGCATGGACAGACACACTTTGCTGTAAATATGGCACTGTCCTTTGGATGAGATGGAAAAGCAAGGTCTTGACTCTCTGTGGTCATAAAAGATCATTGGGCATCCTTCTTAACACTAGAATCCCAGAAGCCTATGAAAAAACTCGTAATCCCGGGCCACCTTAAATTCCTTCACACCTCTCCATTAACGTTTTTTGGTTTGTAAATATGTTAATCAGCATAAGCAAAAAGTTCTCCCATATCAAGTCTTGTTAATCTGGGTGTGAGGTGCCTGGAGTTATACAGGGTAAATAATATAGCACAATTTGGAAAACAAGCATTTCATTGGGTGTTCTGTGTCTACAATGATCCTGGTAAGCGTAGGATGACAGGAAATGCGAGAAATGTAAGAAATGTTGAACACATACCTAAAACAGAAACTTTTTTCATGTTATAGTACTAATGACAAAATTTTGACATGAAGTGTATAATGTGTGAAGACTGAAGTCCAAATATCAAATAAACACTTTCACAAAAGGTACACGTATAACAGAACAAGTGTGTTTTTATTCAAGAATATAACCAAAGAAAATGAAATCGGGTTACGGTATGACATTAACACAACCATTTGGGTGGTGCAGAGGTAAGAACTGCTGACTCGTATTTAAGAGGTTGCCGATTCGATTCTGGGCGCTTCCCAAAATTACAATTTTGAGTAGTGATCTGTTCTTATTGTTACTATTATGGAACAAAAACATACATTTGATTTGAGTCTGTAACAGCTGGTGTAAATTTATGGTACTTGTAAAGGATAGCAGGTTTTTTTTAATTCAGTTTTTTACTATCAGTCATGTTTATGTTCCCTCCTATCTGACACTTCTGTTTTCAAATAAAGACGTGCTATAACATAGGTGAACTCAGATGAGGATGAGGGTTCTACATTGGAGAAAGAGAATACAAGCCCTCCCTGCAAGAAAATTCCAGTCACATATAAGAGCAACACAGCTGCGCCAGGCATAAAGGCGGAAGATGGCACCGTCTGGAAGCAGCAACAGGTCGGGCGTCATCCTGCCAGTCAGTCTACTACACACCTGTCTTTCAACAAAACAGCACGGCTTACAGAGCTCACCAAGGTATAATGCAAAGTCCAGTTTGTGATTATGTTTTGTAATGGTCTTTACATGAAAAACATTTATATGTTACTTATATAAAAGCCAGATTGAATGTTATTTACCTTGATTTATTTACTTATCTTCCTACAGCGTAAAGTCACAAGTAGACTGCAGAGCTTCCTGTGCTTGATCGACCTGGGATTATGAGTTTTTTTTGTAGGTTTCAGGGATTATAGTGTTAAAGAGCAGGGTGTATCCCAATGTTCAAGCAAAAATTGCTCATCATGGCTAAGTCATTCTGGCCCCCTAATCATTCCCTTTCTCTTATTGGCTACTTTTTTCACCTCTTCACCACATAACAGCTAATGTGTGGTGAGTATACTGGTATAAAAAATGGCTGCTGTCACATCATCCAGGTGGATGTTACACATCACCTTGAGTAGTGAATAAAGCACTATATAAATGTAATGAATTATTATTATTATTATTATTATTATTATTATTATTATTATTATTAT
>JANRMT010062852.1:10643644-10657458 GCA_026402145.1 Polypterus bichir lapradei
TATTATTATTATTATTATTATTATTATTATTATTATTATTTTTACCTTGGATATTGAAGGTGAAATAATTAGGGTATTTCTCCAGTGTGAAACTCTGGAACAGGCAGGTGCTTTCTAAGGTTTGTCTGGTTATTACAGACAGTTTATTTAAATTTTTTCACCCCACCCAGCACATTTTACTGATTTGTGGGTCACTTTCAGGGCTTCTCTAAGCTATATGATACCACCCCGGGTGAAGTGGGGGCACTGTCACTAATCATGTCCTCTCCTATTCCTTCCACAGCAGTGACTCTCTTTGAAAGATAAATCTCCATTTATAAAATGCACAAATTCTTTTTTCCATAGACTCACAGTTGTGTGCTACACCTTCGGCGCTATTCCAGTTTGCTTATTCTTACACTTAACAAAACCTTCAGGACTATACAGTTGCGATGCAGCTGCACTGGGACTTTAGTCCACTAACTTCTGACTGTGACTGTAGCTTCTTTAACCTTACACCCTGATAGTGCATGATGTGAGGTTACTCGGGCGCCACTTAATCTTGCAGTTAACTGAAGTCTTGGTTTGATGTCCCACTTCTCCTTGGTCAGCTCATCTATCCAGTCAGGTCTCTATCTCTGCAGTTCATTTTCTGACTTTATACAGCTTACTTCCTTTATCCCCTGAAGCAGTGCACTCACTTCTTATCAAAAGGGCTCAAAAATTCTACTTGTCTGTTTCACCAGACCTTCTTCCTGGGGGATGGGCTCATGTGTCTAATGTCTTTGGATAATTCATCCTGGAGCTCATAAATTCACGTCTGAATGAAGGAGCTCATATGCCTAAATCTATACTTCTGATATCATAGAAATTGAGTATCAAAACGTTCTTTAGCATTCAGACGTAGCACCTTCAAAACCCTACCACAAATGGCACATCCAGACCTGTCATGTTAGATTTCAGCGAGGGTTCCTCCCCTGGCTGGGATTCAGTTTCTTGATTAATGTCCTTTTTGTTAATTTTTTGTGTCTTTTATTTATATTAATGTCATTTTTATTAAAAATCTGTTTTGTTTTCTTTACATGTGTTATGTACCTTGTGTCTTCTGTGTGTAACCCAAGAGGTGGGATCACCTGCCCATCACTACTCAGCCCTAAAAAGGCGATGGTTTCCCACAGTTCCTGGTGGTTCATTTGAATGCACAATATAGTTGGTGAGTTCACTTGTGTTTTTGCCGTGCTTCTTCTACCTTTGTGATTTCTGTGCTCAGAAGCCATTA
Organism: Polypterus bichir lapradei; assembly: GCA_026402145.1. Taxonomy (NCBI): domain Eukaryota; kingdom Metazoa; phylum Chordata; class Cladistia; order Polypteriformes; family Polypteridae; genus Polypterus; species Polypterus bichir. The sequence continues at coordinate 10,644,903 of JANRMT010062852.1, forward strand.
AGAAGGCTAACAGAAGGTTAGGTTATATAGCACCCTAGAAGGATAGAGGTGTTAAAAAATGGTCAGACAACTGTAACGTACATTATTATCAACCATGAAAAACAGAAATAAGATAACAGGATTGTTTTCTCCAGCAGAGAACCAACAAAGGTAATTGCATTACGATTGGCCATCAATAAGCAGTATGAATTTACTGGATATTTTTAGTTACAATCACACTGGATGATTAGAATATAGTATGCACATAAATTAAAAGGAATAATATGATAAAGCATTTATTTTAATTCAGCACTTATTTTACTATGTGATGCTGCACCTTACAAGGTCTTATTTTTTTTAAAGTACATTGTACATTTCACCACCAATATAGTTTATGAACTGGCAAATACTGAATTACACTGAGCCTTAGATAGTCAAACAACTGGAATGCACTGATATGCACTGAGTTTTACATGTAACCACTCCACCAATGAAAATGACACCCTGAAAGCCGATGCCAAAGACTGATTGGAGGATTAGCAATGGGTAGGGTGTGTGGTTAAAAAACAGACCAGACAAAGATGGCTAAAAATGCCAAAAGGTGTTGGCCATTAGCATAATGAATAATGGGCATGGATGGGCATCCCCTGATGGAAAGAGGGCTTGACTGAAGGGTAATTGGACAAAAATAGCAAAAGGCCATTAGGTTTTCTCCATTAGCATACACAGGAGTGTCAAATTTGTGATAAACCATACTGTATATAAAAATGTCTCAGAGCTCAGGAACAGCAGCTTTGTTCATGGTTAGAACAGGGCTTTGTTATACTGTATATTATGTCAAAGATGAGACAAGAGCCACAAAAGGATTTGGGGCAGCCACCCATATAATTTTCCTGGCTGCAAATGGAAGATTTTTTAGTACAGATGTGTACAGGTTTGAGTCCAAAACAGAACTAACTGGTGAGGTTGAGATGGTGGGATTTTAAAGTGCGGCAGAAGAAGTGAGGTAATTATGGCCAGAACCGGAAAGTGACTTCATTGGGCTCGTGGCCAGAAAGGGCATCTTCTGGACCAGAAGTGACGTCATGGGGTTCCTGACTGGAAGTGATGTGATGGAGGCCAGACACAATTTCTCATAATGGATCTGCAGTGGGAAAAGAGAAAGGATCAGTGCACCACGCCACCCTCTGGTCAGGTGTTAACGGACTCAAAGAATTAACTTTCTTTGAGCCCGTTAGCTGCCTCCCATACACACATGTGTGGCAATTAATAATATCACTGAAAACAACTTTGTGTAATTTCCTGGTTTGGATATTATTGGTTTGGGATTTTATTCTACAACAGAATCAGATGTCAAGATGAAATGACTTAAATTCAACTAAAAACAATTTTATTAAGAAATCCTGTAGCTTTTATAGACCACTGGTATATGTGCAGTAAATTGAGAAACAAGGGGAATGCTACATAGAAGTACTATGTTTGTAAAGTCTGTACTATAAGCTGGACAGCCTTAGATTGCAGCTGGTCATCCACTTTGCACTTCATTATTTTTTGGCTCCTGGCTTAGATGGAAATAACAATTAAGGGTTCTTAATCTTAATAAGCAAGTCAATTAAAATGAAGGCAATTGAAGTCTGTTCCTTTAGAAGCAGTAATTGGTGGCTAATTAGGAAAGTGGCAGGAATGAAAACCTGAAGCCACTGTGGCCCTTCAAGATCTGAATTTGACAATCCTGCTGTAGACGGAAGTCCAGGCGCAGCAGAGATCACGCGTGTGAGAGGTGCATGTAAGACACTCTGAGAGCTATCCCTAGTTCTGACTTCAAAGGCAACCTGTGGTATAACGGGTCCACAGCACTCTCAGTAAGGGCCAGTTTTTAAATAAATAATCACCGCACTCACGGCGGCTTAGTGAGGGGGCGTTTTGGTCGTAGCAAGTGACGGGGCGATCTGCAGTGTGGGCGTTTCTCACCTAGTGCACAGGCGGGGAACTGCCCACATCCGTGATTGTTCCCATGGCTAATGTGCTGCAGCTGCTATGACCCCTCGCTGTATAAAAGAAGTGCGAGTCGGTTGGAAGGGGAACAGAAAGATCAGAAATGAGTAAAAAGAAAAGGACGGAGGTTACAGGGAGCGAGGGAGCAAGTCAGTGCAAGAGAGACAGAGACAAGGAGCGAGCGAGCGAACGAGCGCTCGTGGGCAGCTGCGAGAAGTCTGGGTGTTAGGCCGAGTTGTAGTCGCTTCCGCTGAGCGATCAGGTACCGGGAGTGATCAGGGAAAGGCGACAGGCCGCAGAAGACCGGAAAGGCAGAGTCTTGGTGTTGTAGTCCTTGGTGTGAACGTCCTGGAGACTAAGGAGTCCAAGTCTCAGGCCTGGGATGAGTGCCAGACGAAGCCAGGATTTGGAGGTCTCCAGACCTGTGTGTGTGAGTTGAAGAGGGCAGCTGCAGAGAGCGTCTCGCCTGCTGCAAAGCCTAGTCGGGAGAAGCAGGTGAGACACTAACAGAAAAGAAGCACCAGGCTTGTCATTGTTGTTGATTTTTAAAGATTGCTTCCTAAGGAACGTTTTAACCTCGTTTTAAAAGGATTGTTTTTGTGTATTTTTACCTCCACGTTTTTCTTTTAATGGATTATTTATTCATTGAACCTTTGAATGAACTGCACAGCACTATTTAATTGAACATTGTTTTTGTTTTGATCTTTGAAATAAAAGCACTTTTGCACTTTTTGAACCATCCCCTTGCTCATTTGTTATTTCCTCAACTGTCTAGCTCATCTCGGTTATAATTATCGACGGTGTTGGGTTCAAGGGCTCCTGAACAGCAATGGAAGCATGGAGTCGAACCCGCATCGTCACACAGCCCTCTCTAGTATTAAAGGAAAAATTATGAAAGCTGTGTAAGCAGCAGGAGAGAAGGATGCTTTGCAGGAGTTAGACGTAGTCCGTAAGGACAGGACTGGAAGCAAAGCCGAAAACACTAGAAATGAGAATGATCAGGTGTATGATATCAATTTTAGGATAATTTTTCTCCATACCACAAAACAAAATCCGTTCTCAGGCAAAACTTTGTCCTCTCTGCTACCTCTGTCCTCTGAAAAAACCTCCCTGCTCTTTGTGGCAAAACTCCTTCCATCCTCCTGCCTCTTTCAAAATGGCATCTGTTCTCCAAACTACGATAAAGCAACACCGGAATTCCTCTATCCTCCTTCCTGCCTCCAAAAATCTCTCTCCTCCCTTCTAACTTAATCACAAAAATGAGAAAAAACCACAAGCTGACAGTTCTGGAGGGAACTTGGCAGCTGTCAATCATTCTACACTTTCGAAATGGCATCTGTCCTCCAATCTATACACTGAAAAAAGTATAACCTCCATTCAACTTAAAATAATTAAGGTAATTATTCACACAATATTTTCAATCTGATCCAATATAATTCTTTGTATCTTATTGAACCTACAATTATTAAGTTGAGGCAAATCATTTAGTGTAATTGGGTGCAATTCACTTGTTTTAAACTGAAGTAAATCTATTTTTTAAGTTGTTACAATTTAAAATGGTTTATTGGTCATCACCTGTTTTTATGCTATTAGAAATATTATGAACGTAAAACATTCCAATGCTGTACTTTTTACATTTATTTAAAAATCTAATGGAAATACACAAACATTTTGCAGTGTAAATCTTAAATATACAACAAAAAATTATTAAACATTTCTAAGGCTTTCTTGAAGTATGTTTTATTACAAGTTCTTATACTTAAAATTATGAGAAACAGGGTTACTTACTAGAAATCCTCCGTTATAAAAGTCTGCTGCTGAAAATGACCAGACTAGTATCGCCATGTCCACTCCACTCGGGAAAGTGTTCTTTTTTTTGGCAGTTGGAAAGCCAGCACGCTGGAAAGTTCGATGAGAAGAATATACAAAAGGCCCCTACCACACAGCACACGAACAACCTAAAATTTTGGGTTAACTTAAATAGGATTTTTATGTTTATTCCCTCCACCATAGCTTACTTTGGTACAAACATTTTTTTTTACTTTGATTGAGATCTGAAACCAAATATTTCAAGTTACAACACTAAATGACTAATCTTAAGTTGCTTGAAAGAGAAAATTTACGTTAAATGAACACCATCAAAGTACCATCTGCAACTTGACATCAACTCTCCTTCCTCTCCAACCTCTGCAAAAATTACTCTCCTCTCTTCTACCTCAATCACAAAAATGCGAAAAAAAAAACAAGCCAACGGTTCTGGAGGGGATGTCATTCACAATTTTTTTTTTACTACTACCAGCCATTCATTAAAGATGCAACACACCACCCTCTTGTAAGTCCAAACCAGTATTCCATGGGCTCTGGTGTCAAACTTGCATATCAGTTTATCACAGTTAAATGATGCCACCCATGGCTGAGAGGGAGCACAGTCGCTCACATTATTGTCTCTTTTATAACTGACAAGCAAGAAGGGCAATTGACTCCGCCCCAATGACTGAATGACTATAGAAGAACGGATGTCCTGGAGAATGACATCTCATATCAGAATCAAACTGCAAACAGCACCAAGCTCCCAAAGATCACCCACTTGATTCCCACTAAAAATGTTACAAAGACTCCTCCTTATTTATTTTCACTTAAGTATGTATATGCTATGAAAAATTCTTTTTGTTTAAATTTATTTCATTGGGATTAAAAGGGCTAACCCGGCTGGCACCCCAACACTTCCTCAACTTTTCGAGTGTCGAAGGCGAGATTGTATTTTTTTCGAGTGAGCTCCGCCTACCCCTCTCTTCTAATCCTATTTTTCTACCTTTCCCATTTCTTTTTCGTTTCTGAGTTTCCATACTAACATATATACTGTATTAGAGCCTGGGTTGGTATGGACCCCTCTACAGTAGTGTTCATCCTACTACTGCTAGAATGCGACTTGCTAGAAAATCTTTCATGGTTTCTCATGATGATAGTGTGGGAGATGGAGCTTCTAGAATGATGAGTGAACACTCTGTGATGGGGCAGCTGAAACAGTATGTTCTCAAACAGACTGAGAAGCCTAACCTGTCTATTCAGAGATCCTATACGGACGTACAAGTGGACTGCTAATGCTTTTCCTAAACTGAAGAAGGGAGCTAATTCAGGACAACCAACATCACTGTTTGTTTGCTGTGCTTGTGTGTATTGAAGTGGCATCTCCCGTTAGAATAAATGCTGAGACTGATTCCGTTTGCACGGCAGTAAAATATATTGAATATATTAAATATATATATTAAATATATTGAAGAAGGAACAAGCTAAAATTACTGGGGAGTTGGGTTTAATTAAACACAACATCAAACACCATCATAAAGAAATTGGTATCCTGAATAAGAAACTCAAGGCTCTTCGGGATAAGATGGACGATCTATGATGATGATGATTACAGTCAACCAACGGCAATTGCTAGGCGGACCATGAACCCAGTAATCTCTAAAGCCCATGAGATGGGGGTTAACGCTTTTCTCTTTTACTCAGCAACGATCAAGCTTTCCAAATACCCACAAATCCTTAACGGACATCAACGAAGCTATAGCCATGATGGATACTCTTTCATCCACAGGCATGAATCTTTATGATTCCAGATTAGATTTTATAAATTGTGTTTCTTTTATCTTCTTTAAAGCAGGTTTTGCTATGGACATTTATTTCTTGTGTCGTTTGCTGTAATATTAGATAAGTAGAGGTTGATTTTTAAGCTAATTATCTACTTGCCATACAAGGCATGTTATGCACATGTGTTTGTATAAGGATATGTAGGTATGTGTGAGATTTTTGAGACCCCCGACAACCCTCCAACTGTGCTGTGCACCAGTGTGCCAAAACTCTGTTAATACAGATAGGGACTGGTTGTCCGCTGCTGGTGCAACTGCAAGTTCACAGGCTCACTGCGTAACGCATCTGTTGCCTGATGGTTGATGCGGGGAACATTTAAGACCGACCACTGACCTCACCTTGTGCTCTTTTCTCTGCCTTCCCTCCTCCAGAATGCGTGGGCGCCAGCCACTGTACCTACCTAATGAAGAAGGCTAGCTGTTCCTAAACTGAAGGGAGCTAATGCAGGACAACTGTTTGTTGTTGTTTGCTTGCTGCGTTTGTGTGTATTGAAGTAGCATCTCCCGTTAGAATAAATGCTGAGACTGTTTCTGTTTGCACGGCAGTAAAACTAAACATAAAATTTCATTATATGCTGTTGATATACTTCTATATCCTGGTATTGCTGTGACTGACATTCCAGCAATATTGTCCATCTTTTCAACATTTGAATTTCTTTTGAGTTATAAAATCAATTGGTCAAAGTCTGCATTCTTGCCACTGGGCATCTCGCAGTATACCCGTGATCAGATCATTTCGATATTTAGTGCTCACAGTTTCTTCTTCCATGAGTGTAATTTCATTGGTACTTTGAAAGCAATAAAGGACTCCATTTGTTCGTAGGACAAACTAAATTAATCTTTTCAGACACGATTATTACTAAAATGAATTCTTTACCCCCATTTAAATTATACTAACAATAGCCAACCCGTGGCATACCATACGTCGCATAATCAGGCCAGTTTTTTAATGATTTTTAAGCACAGGGAGAAAATTAACATTTGAAAAATCGGTAATGTAATAAATCAGCAAGAAAAGCAACATTGTAACAATGCACGGAATGAACCAACACACAATCGTCCGTGACTGAATTTCTCGTTCAGTATGCACTGCCTGCTCATGTGCCCACCTCCAACTCGGCACTTGAGTCGTTGTCGTCTTTGCACAGTTCAGATGCACCTGTAACTCACGTAGACTTTTCATTGCTCTGTGCGGTTGTGGCTGCTTTTCTATATATAATCCACCAAGACACCCGACCACGGTAGTAGCGAGGTGGGGCTTCATTGTTCCTTTCGCATGGTTTTTCATGGTGGACGCGGTCGGGTGTCGAAACCGAAAAGAATAATGAAAAGTCAACGTGGCTCAGACGTGCATGTGGACTCCTAGCACAGACGAAAGGGACTAACTGGGTGGTTGGTGAGTTTTTGCGTCCGGGCACATGGGCAGGCAGTGTGAATGCCTAGAGATCAAGGGTAGACGCAGGCCGGTGAAAAAGGAGTGTTGGTGGGCAGAGAAACGTCTTTCGTGTTCCTGCAGGAGCATCTAGAAGACGCATGTTTGTCGCGGATGCGAATTTCTGTATGTAGTGTGTAAAACAGTTTGCTATGGTGCATGCGGTCGTGCATCATAACTGAAAACTTGGCTTTTAAAGACTGCTTACTTCATTGTGTTTTAATCTCAGTTGTAAAGGATTGTTTTAAGGATCCCATGGGATACCCCTCGCAAACCGTTTTACACGCTGCATATGGCGATTCACCTCCACGAGAAACATGCCTCTATGAACAGTCAACGTGGCTCGGAAGTGCATGTGGCCTCTACGACAGACGAATATAAATGACGCAGGTTTTTCTGTGTCGTCGAGCCTGAGTTGGTAGGCATGGCTCCTTCCTGCGTGCGCCATAGGTGTCTTACTTGTCAGCGGCTTAGTGAATCCACGCCCCTTCCGGCGTGCTTTCCATGGGTGTTTTGCCTTAGTGAATTATATATATAGATGATGGCTCCTCTAGCTTCACTCCCTGATTTTTGTAAATAAGTTAAGTTGGTGCTATCAAGATTTTTATGGAATAAAAAGAGGCCAGGACTGAAATACAGGGTTGCACAGAGAAACGGGAAATTTTGGAACTGGGTGTTGGCGACCCTGGGGCATCGGCAGTTCTTTGGGACCAATGTGACCTCATTTAGAACCCCTTGCCATTAGTTCTAATGGAGCAGTGGACGAGCGTTCATTGTGAAAGCCTTTCATAAGAATGGTAATAGTGTGACTGCTGCACAAAGGGAATTTCGGTTTCATTACCAGTCATGACCGTGTCCCATCTGCTCATGTGATTACAACATGGGTGCGTAATTATGAAGAAACGGGTTCAGCCTTAAAACAGAATTCCCTAGGCAAAGTTTTTGAACCTCTTTACGACATTCTACTTTGTCTTCTACTCTTTGTCTTTTATTTCCGACTCTGCTTGGAGCTGATAGTGCAGGAACTGTGTCTGACAATAGCATTCACACGAATGAGAAGCGATTGGACTGTGGGTGTGGTTGTAAATGTTTGAGAGGAAGGCGGGACTTGTGAAAATCTCTTGGCAAAAAGTCTCATCTCGTGGGACTTGAAATTATCTCTGAGAAAGTCTTGTCCCAGGATTTCCTTTTATAATAGAGAGAAATATTACAAAGAAAAGTTCTTGTTTAAGGAAAGTTCTATTTAAGACTTACATATCTTGTTTCACATTTCTCTAAGTTTCATCATACAGTTGTACTTTCAAATGTTCATATAAAAACGGTCAGAAAACTGCATGCCAATGCCCTATTTATAAACTAATCTAACAGTCCATGCTAGCAGTGAGATTATTTCTTAATTTCATGTTAACTTTCAGGGGGTAGAGACTATACCATAATCTAAGTAACTATGAGATACTGATATTCTGTTGAATTTAAGCAGACACTTATGTGAATGGAAAATGAACATTAACTTTCTACATTTTAAATGAAATCTTTAACACAATAAAGTGTACAGCAAGTTAAAGCGTTCCAATACTTTCTGAATCCACTTATTTGTGTTTTTTTTTTAATTTTAATTTTGTCTAAAATATTTCTCCGTAGTCCTAGTGCTGCCAGGATAGACACAGATATGTATTAGAAAAAGTGAATTTTTGAAGATGGATGCAATGACCTGTGAAAAAGCTTCTTATCTTTTAAATTGTTAACACATATTCAACAATTCAAAATTGTAACGCACAACAACAGCTGCTGCCCATCCTTCCATTTAAAAACTTTATCCCTCCGGGGTGTTTCAAGAACTGACTTTTTTGCTAAGACTTCTGCTCATGCTTTTAGTGTCAAAGGTAGTTTAGCACCATTTTTAAGTGATCCACTGTAGAGCAGCCCTAGTTGAAATGAGTGTCTGATCTTCGAACCTAGAGGTAATAATCCTATCTACAATTAATATTAAACAAGTCTGTTAACTGGTGATTAAGATGTCATTTTTAACACACCACTATGCCATTTATAGTTGCCATTTGGTCTAATTGCAAGGAAGTTAAAAAGCGCATTCAAGATCTCTGCCATAAAACTGTATAAATTGAGCTTTTTGTTTTGCTGTTGCAAACTGCTGAGGATCAAAGCAAATTGAAAACTAATTTTAAATACTGGGTCGTGTTTTCTTAGTTTGTCAGAGTTTTACAGTTGTCTTCTTTAGCGTTTTGGTTGCATAATTATTGGGTAAGCATTATAGCTGTGAGATCAGCCTTTTATGACAGTGATGAGACATGAAGAAAAGGAAGAAGACAAAATATTGGAGGCTGATACAACTATGATCCTTCTCGGGCAGAAAATGTGAAAAGGTCCATACTGGTACAGTATATGATTGTTTCAAAAGGTCTAATGAGGAACCATATTGTAACGTGACTAACGCCAACGTCATACTATACTAGAACAATAGAACACTCTAATAATAATAATACATTTTATTTATATAGCGCCTTTTCCATGCTTAAGGTGCTTCACAGAGTCTTAGAAAAAAACATCAGGGTATATGTAACATTGGATACAAATATTTTCCTGAATAGAACAATGAAACAGATAACAAAGCATTAAATAGAATAAAGGACAATAAACCAGAGTAAAATACTAAATTCAATACTAAAAGAAAAACCTAACAAATAACCTAATTTGTGATATAACAGACACACAAATTATCCTGAGCACCTGGACAGAGAGGTAAACTAAAAGAAAGGGCAGAATGTTAAGTTAAGTTAAAAGCCTTCCTAGATAGATGAGATTTAAGTTGTTTTTTAAAAGAATGAATGGAGTCAGCTGATCTAATTAATTTCGGGATGTTATTCCAAAGTCTGGGTGCTATGGAGCTGAAGGCCCTGCTGTCACCAATAGAGCGCAGGTTAGTGTGAGGCGCAACAAGATTACCAGAATCAGAGGACCTTAGTAGGTGAACAGGAGCCTAGTGATTTAGAAGGTCACTGATGTAGTCCAGTGCAAGGCCATTTAAAGCTTTGTAGGTTATTAACAGAATTTTATATTCAATCCTGTAAGACACAGGGAGCCAGTGAAGGCGAAGCAGGATGGGTGTGATGTGCTCGCTGTTGCTGGTTCGAGTAAGGACTCTTGCAGCAGAGTTTTGAATCAACTGGAGCTGTGATAGAAGATTAGAAGGGACACCTGCCAGTTGGGAATTACAATAATCGATGTGGGATGTGATAAAATCAGGGACAAGTTTCTCAGCATTAGAAAAGGAGAGGAATGAGCGAACACATGACATGTTACAGTGGTGAAAATAAGAAAGTTTCTTAATGTGGTTTATGTGGACAGAATAAGAAAGGGAGGAATCAAAAATGACACCAAGAGTCCTTGCACTCTAGATGAGAAGAAGCCATTCAGCCCAACAAAGCTTGCCAGTCCAATCCACTTATTTCTTCCAAAAAAACATCAAGTCGAGTTTTGAAAGTCCCTAAAGTCTTACTTCCTACCACACTACTTGGTAGCTTGTTTCAAGTGTCTATTGTTCATTTTGTAAAGAAAAACTTCCTAATGTTTGTGTGAAATTTCTGTGTCCTTGTGTTCTTGATGAACACATTTTCAAGTCACTGTCTCGATCCACTGGAGCAATTCCCTTCATAATTTTAAACACTTCAATCATATCACCTCTTAATCTTCTTTTGCTTAAGCCGTAAAGGCTCACCTCTTTTAATCTTTCCTCATAAGTCAACTCCTGTATCCCAGGAATCAGCCTAGTCGCTCTTCTCTGGATCTTCTCTTGTGTTGCTATGTCCTTTTTGTAGCCTGGAGACCAAAACTGCACACAGTACTCCAGAAGAGGCCTCACCAGTGTGTTATGAAGCCTGAGCAGAACCTCATGTGGCTTGTACTCTACACATCAAGGCGCTATATAACCTGACATTCTGTTAGCCTTCTTAATGGCTTCTGAATACTGTCATCAGTACTAGCATCAGTTACAGCACTATCGCCATGTGGAGTGATTCCCTGAGGGTGATCCTCATTGTTGAGGACCCGAGTGGCTGGACCAGGCTAAGGGGACGCCTGCGTAGCACCTGGCTGCTGCAGATGGAGGTTCATTTCTGGAGGGTGGGACTGAACTGTATGTTTGCCTTTGGGGTTTGCCAACCAGGATCGTCATGTGGTGGATGTGGCAATGCACTCTACCAGTACTTGCTCCCCAACCTGACCTGACCTGATTTATTTGCTTAGAAGATGCTTTCAATCAAAGCAAATTACAAAAGATGTCAATATAATTGAGTCAGCATCAGTCTGGGGGACTGTTTGGGGACAAGTGTGACAGGTCAAGGTTACAAGATTGATCATCACAAGTGAAAAGCTACACTTCCTTGGTAACAAGAATCTATCAAAGCCATTATCATCTAGACAGACTTTTACCTAACAAGAGAGTCTTCAAACGCTTCTTTAACACTTTGAGTGGCTTGGATAGAGGTGGGCAGCTCATTGAACCTCCTAGGAGCTACGCATGAAAAGAATCTAAAGTGAGATCTGATACTACACATACGTGGCATTACCAGACATTGTTCACTAGCAGACCTGAGTGGGCAAGAAGGAGCATGCCTCTTCCATACACAGAGCCTAGCAAAAATATTCATTCCCCTCAGGGGGAATGTTTGTCCTGTTTTGATGTATTACAATCTGAAATTAAAATTGATTCTCATTTGGATTTTATGTAATGGACTTACAGTATAGTCAAATTGTTCAAGTGGAATAAAAATAAAATACCTTGTATTGTATATGTATAGGGTCCACCTGTGTGCAATCAAAGGAGAGGAAAAGATCCAATAACTGTCCTTTGGGCACCACCTGCCATCTTTTCTTGTCTGCTCAAGAGACACAAATCAAAGGCAGTCCCAGTGATGCCAAGATAGATAGATAGATAGATAGATAGATAGATAGATAGATAGATAGATAGATAGATAGATAGATAGATAGATAGATATTGTCATAACCAAGACAAAAGAGCCACAAAAATAGGTTTGGGGCAGCCACCCATATATTATTCCTGGCTGCAAATGGATAATTAAGGTATTGATTTGTAGATATTAGAGTCCACAACTGAAATGATTTATTAGCACAAAGATGGTGGCTTTAAGGGAGATCGGAGGAAGTGAAGGCATCATTGGGGCTGGAAAACCGGAAGTGATGTCATTGGGGCAGGACCGAAAGTGACGTCATCAGTAGGACTGGAGTCGGAAGTGGCGCCATTGGAACCAGAACCAGAAGTGACGTCATCGGGGCCAGGCGGAATATTCCGTAACTTGTCTGCAGAGAAGTGAGTTAGTGCACTCTGCCACCCCCTGGTCTGGCATGGAATTACTCTCATTCAGGCCCTTTAACTGCCTCCCATGCACACGTGTGTGACGATAGATAGATAGATAGATAGATAGATAGATAGATAGATAGATAGATAGATAGATAGATAGATAGATAG
>JANRMT010062852.1:10659613-10672477 GCA_026402145.1 Polypterus bichir lapradei
AGATAGATAGATAGATAGATAGATAGATAGATAGATAGATAGATAGAGTTTATCCGGAAAGTATTCACAGCGCATCACTTTTTCCACATTTTGTTATGTTACAGCCTTATTCCAAAATGGATTAAATTCATTTTTTTCCTCAGAATTCTACACACAACACCCCATAATGACAACGTGAAAAAAGTTTACTTGAGATTTTTGCAAATTTATTAAAAATAAAAAAATTGAGAAAGCACATGTACATAAGTTTTCACAGCCTTTGCCATGAAGCTCAAAATTGAGCTCAGGTTCATCCTGTTTCCCCTGATCATCCTTGATATGTTTCTGCAGCTTAATTGGAGTCCACCTGTGGTAAATTCAGTTGATGTGACATGATTTGGAAAGGCACACACCTGTCTATAGAAGGTCCCACAGTTGACAGTTCATGTCAGAGCACAAACCAAGCATGAAGTCAAAGGAATTGTCTGTAGACCTCCGACACAGGATTGTCTCGAGGCACAAATCTGGGAAAGTTTACAGAAAAATTTCTGCTGCTTTGAAGGTCCCAATAAGCAGAGTAGCCTCCATCATCGTGTAAGTGGAAGAAGTTTAAAACCACCAGGACTCTTCCTAGAGCTGGCCGGCCATCTAAACTGAGCGATCGGGGGAGAAGGGCCTTAGTCAGGGAGGTGACCAAGAACCCGATGGTCACTCTGTCAGTGCTCCAGAGGTCCTCTGTGGAGAGAGGAGAACCTTCCAGAAGGACAACCATCTCTGCAGCAATCCACCAATCAGGCCTGTATGGTAGAGTGGCCAGACGGAAGCCACTCCTTAGTAAAAGGCACATGGCAGCCCGCCTGGAGTTTGCCAAAAGGCACCTGAAAGACTATCAGACCATGAGAAACAAAATTCTCTGGTCTGATGAGACAAAGATTGAACTCTTTGGTGTGAATGCCAGGCGTCACGTTTGGAGAGAAACCAGGCACCGCTCATCATCAGGCCAATACCATCCCTACAGTGAAGCATGGTGGTGGCAGCATCATGCTGTGGGGATGTTTTTCAGCGGCAGGAAGTTGGAGACTAGTCAGGATAAAGGGGAAGATGACTGCAGCAATGTACAGAGACATCCTGGATGAAAACCTGCTCCAGAGCACTCTTGACCTCAGACTGGGGCGACGGTACATCTTTCAGCAGGACAACGACCCTAAGAACACAGCCAAGATATCAAAGGAGTGGCTTCAGGACAACTTTGTAAATGTCCTTGAGTGGCCCAGCCAGAGCCCAGACTTGAATCCGATTGAACATCTCTGGAGAGATCTTAAAATGGCTGTGCACCGACGCTTCCCATCACGCCTGATGGAGCTCGAGAGGTGCTGCAAAGAGGAATGGGCGAAACTGGCCAAGGATAGGTGTGCCAAGCTTGTGGCATCATATTCAAAAAGACTTGAGGCTGTAATTGCTGCCAAAGGTGCATCGACAAAGTATTGAGCAAAGGCTGTGAATACTTATGTACATGTGATTTCTCAGTTTTATTTTTTTTTAATAAATTTGCAAAAACCTCAAGTAAACTTTTTTCACGTTGTCATTATGGGGTGTTGTGTGTAGAATTCTGAGGAAAAAATGAATTTAATCCATTTTGGAATAAGGCTGTAACATAACAAAATGTGGAATAGTGATGCGCTGTGAATACTTTCTGGATGCACTGTAGATGTGAAAGGCACTATATCATAGATAGATAGATGTGAAAGGCATTATATAATAGATAGATAGATAGATGTGAAAGGCACTATATCATAGATAGATAGATACACTAAGGTCTGAATACACACCAGAATAACTAAAGAGCAAGAACATTAAAAATAAAGAAAATGTCTGACTTGACTGTCACAGTCACAGTGAGGCGCTATACAGGCATATTGCTCTTGGTATAAAGGAGCCCCCAGAGATTCTTGACACACTTCTGAATTATGATTCATTGGTTGAAAGTCCTCAGTGTTGAAGTGTCAAAGAGAGGCTGTGAAGCATTCAGTTTTGCTACGACCTCCGGGGGCCCAAAGTGTGTCCCATAACTGAGCCTCCCCATTTAATTAGCTTGTTGATTTGCTGGGCCTCTGTCAAAGTGATCCTCCACTATTACACTGGCCATCACAGAGTTTTAAAAGATGTGAAAGATGTCACTTCCCACAGTAAAGGAATGCAGTCTCCTATGAAAGAGTCTGTACTGCCTTTTCATATAGAGTACCTCTGTGTTCCAAGACCAATCCAACCTGTCATGATGTGGACTCCCACGTGCTCTACATCCACTCCTTCAGTACTAACTGGACAGATAACAACAACAACAACAACATTTATTTATATAGCACGTTTTTATACAAAAAATGTAGCTCAAAGTGCTTTACAAAATGAAGAATAGAAAAATAGAAGACACAATAAAAAATAAACATAAGTGAACATTAATAAACTTCTCTACCTGACTCTGACTCCTCTCCTCTGTCTCATCCCCCTTATCAAAACATCCCATAAGTGCAATATATGATATACTCAGAATTGTTTAAATGCCTTTTACTAAAAGAGTGGCTTCTATCTAGCTACACTACTCTACATGCCTGATTGATGGAGAAGCTTCTGAAGCTTTGGGTTCTTGGCCACCTCCCTGACCATGGCCCTTCTTGTCCAGTTACTCAGTTTGGCTAAGCAGCCAAATACTAGAAAGACATCTAGTGGTTCTAAATTTCTTCCATTTCATACAGTAATTATTGCGCCCACTGTCCTCCTGGGAGCACTTAAAGCTTTAGAAATGGTTTATCTCCCTGCCCTGGTCTCTGCTTCACTACAGTTTGATCGTGAAGGTCTACAGAGAGTTCCTCGGACTATATGAAGTGGATTTTCTGTTGACATTCAGGGTGTATTGTGGGACCTTCTATACACAGGTATACATGAACCTGTGTAAATGGCATCCAATCAGCTCAGTTTGGCACAGGTGGACTCCAATTCAATTTTAAAAACATCTCAAGGAGAATTAAAGCAAACAGGATGCACTGGAGCTCAATATGGATTGTCATAGCAAAGGGTTTGAATACTTATTGGAATGAAAGATTTCAGATTTTGATTTTTAATAAATTTGCAAACCTTCCTGAAAAGATGTTTTCATTTTCATTATGGGTTACTGAGTGTAGATTGATGGGCAAAAATGGCAAATGTATCCATTGTGACTGGGTGAACGGACCAAGGGTACCAGAAGAATGGTTGGGGTGCCAACTGGCTAACCAAGTTTAATTCTATGAAGCTCATTGGAAATTAGAAGTATATTTATGCAGTTAGAGCTCCGTCCAATTAGGAATGCTGTAACCTCTGAACATGGTGGAACCTCCTCAGCTGGATATCAACTAGATCAGAGCTTCTAAACCACTATATTGTGAGTTGCTATTGTTAATAATGTTAGAGAGTCACATTGGTTCATGCATTGGGTCATGGTGGCTCATTACCCCAACTGTCACACTCAACCTCACCTGCTCTGATTCATTGGAAAATGTGGGTTGTGACTCCAGAAAGGTTGGAAAAGACTGGACTAGGAATAACTGCTTGTTTGTGGAAGAGAAAGAGGAATACGGATGTGTGGTATTATGATGAGGGGAAGACAACAACACAAAACAAAATTGAGGAAAGAGCCAAAAAACACACCTGTTCCTGATAAAATATGGGTCACAAGTGTGGACCATGTCATAAACCATTGTCTTACAATGGTAGTTTCTGGCCAGCTAGTGCAGCCTAGTAGAGTCCCAGTGTCATCAATAATCCATAAATTCCAGAGAGAAGATGCCATATTAACTACTGTTCATCTGACCCTGTCCCTTTTTGGGGATTAACAAAATTTAACAAATCAAGAAATATCAAAGTTTGCAATGCTTGAAAGTTTTTCATTGACTTCAGTTTGCTTCTTTTCACTCTGCTGACTCATGATTGGATGGCTGCGTACAACTCTAACAACATCATTCATTTTGTGGATGACACATGGGAGGTCTCATCAACAGTGGAGATGACTCAGCTTATAGAATGGAGATACAACAACTGGTGCACTGATACAAGAGCAACAATCTGTCTCCTAATGAGTACAAGGTAACAGAGATGATTGTTGATTACAGGAAGGTCCGGGCTGTCTAAATCCCACTGCACATGGACAGCTCTGTAGTGGAACTTCTCAAGATCACAGAATTTCTTGACGTGCACCTGGTAGTTAACTTAATTGGTCAATTAACACCATCTTCAAAGCCAGGAAGGTGCAGTAGCATCTCCACTACCTTCAGAGGCTGAAAAAGTCAAGACTACTTACACCCATTCTCACCACATTCTACAGGGGCACCATTAAGGGAGTCCTGACCAGTTGTATCACTGTCTGGTTTATGGTTAGTGCACACTGCCGAAAAGATCATTGGGTCCTCTCTGCCCTCCACTGAAGACATCATTGTGAAGTGCTGTATCCGCAAAGCTTACAGTATTGTGAAGGACCGCTACCATCACTCCCACAGTCTCTTGGTCTTACTTCTATCTGGCAGAAGGTACTGTAGCATCTGAACCAGTTCTGCCAGGTTCTACAACAGATTCTACCCCTTGGCAGTTCAGACTTTGAAATTTGTGTTGCCCCTGCCCTCAGATCTGCTCTTAGCAGCTTATTTATGAGCAGTACTAGAATACACTTGCCATTACTGTTGTTTTTAATTATTAGTTGTTTCTAGTATTTATTGATTTATTACTATGTATTTCAGTTTATTACTAATTACTCATTCATCTATTATTTATTTATTTACAGTGGGATGCAAAAGTTTGGGCAACCTTGTTAATAGTCATTATTTTCCTGTATAAATCGTTGGTTGTTACGATAAAAAATGTCAGTCAAATATATCATATAGGAGACACACACAGTGATATTTGAGAAGTGAAATGAAGTTTATTGGATTTACAGAAAGTGTGCAATAATTGTTCAAACAAAATCAAGCAGGTGCATAAATTTGGGCACCGTTGTCATTTTATTGATTCCAAAACTTTTAGAACTAATTATTGGAACTCAAATTGGCTTGGTAAGCTCAGTGACCCCTGACCTACATACACAGGTGAATCCTATAATGAGAGAGAGTATTTAAGGGGGTCAATTGTAAGTTTCCCTCCTCCTTTAATTTTCTCTGAAGAGTAGCAACATGGGGGTCACAAAACAACTCTCAAATGACCTGAAGACAAAGATTGTTCACCATCATGGTTTAGGGGAAGGATACAGAAAGCTGTCCCAGAGATTTAAGCTGTCTGTTTCCACAGTTAGGAACATATTGAGGAAATGGAAGACCGCAGGCTCAGTTCAAGTTAAGGCTCGAAGTGGCAGACCAAGAAAGATTTCGGATAGACAGAAGTGACGAATGGTGAGAACAGTCAGAGTCAACCCACAGACCAGCACCAAAGACCTACAACATCATCTTGCAGCAGATGGAGTCACTGTGCATCGTTCAACCATTCGGCGCACTTTACACACGGAGATGCTGTATGCGAGAGTGATGCAGAGGAAGCCTTTTCTCCGCCCACAGCACAAACAGAGCCGCTTGAGGTCTGCTCAAGCACATTTGGACAAGCCAGCTTCATTTTGGAATAAGGTGCTGTGGACTGATGAAACTAAAATTGAGTTATTTGTGCATAACAAGGGGCGTTATGCATGGAGGAAAAAGAACACAGCATTCCAAGAAAAACACCTGCTACCTACAGTAAAATATGGTGGTGGTTCCATCATGCTGTGGGGCTGTGTGGACAGTGCAGGGACTGGGAATCTTGTCAAAGTTGAGGGACGCATGGATTCCACTCAGTATCAGCAGATTCTGGAGACCAATGTCCAGGAGTCAGTGACAAAGCTGAAGCTGCGCCGGGGCTGGATCTTTCAACAAGACAACGACCCAAAACACTGCTCAAAATCCACTAAGGCATTCATGCAGAGGAACAAGTACAACGTTCTGGAATGGCCATCTCAGTCCCCAGACCTGAATATAATTGAAAATCTGTGGTGTGAGTTAAAGAGAGCTGTCCATGCTCGGAAGCCATCAAACCTGAATGAACTAGAGATGTTTTGTAAAGAGGAATGGTCCAAAATACCTTCAACCACAATCCAGACTCTCATTGGAACCTACAGGAAGCGTTTAGAGGCTGTCATTTCTGCAAAAGGCGGATCTACTAAATATTGATTTCATTTCTTTTTTGTGGTGCCCAAAGTTATGCACCTGCCTGATTTTGTTTGAACAATTATTGCACACTTTCTGTAAATCCAATAAACTTCATTTCACTTCTCAAATATCACTGTGTGTGTCTCCTATATGATATATTTAACTGACATTTTTTATGGTAACAACCAACAATTTATACAGGAAAATAATGACTATTAACAAGGTTGCCCAAACTTTTGCATCCCACTGTAAGTGAGAAGTCTTAAATGTAAAAAATTAATAGACCTCTCCAAGCTGAGACTCATTTAGCAAGAGAGGAGAACAATGTACGTTCAAGATCTTTGGATAAGATAACTGTCCAACAAAGTCGTTTGAATTTTCTGATGAGTTTTTCCATACAATGTGGGTCTGTAGACAGGTGGTTTGTCCCTCTGAGATATGAAAAAAATCATAAACCTCTTGTCTCTATTTGTTGTAATGTGTTAAATGTTAGCTTGAGTTTAACTTCCCATTCTTTTGTCTCTTGCTGTGTTCTGAAGTTGCCCATAAGTGCTGTGACTTTAAAATTCCTCTCCCATTGTCAACCATGGACACTGCATATTTTAATCTGTTTAGTTAGCCAATAAAAGGTTTCATTTTGCTTGACTTCTCACCACATTCATAATAGGTAACACAGTACAACACCCAAGTACTAAAAGTTTTAGATAAATTCAAAGCAAAACAGTTCACACAAAAAGAGAGAAAACTAGTGGGTTGTGCTTCACTCGCCAACCCCCAGGCGGGTGTTATTTGCAGGCCAATTTGCATCTCTGCCACTCGCATATGTGCATTTCACTTTCACCAAACAACAAATCTTTTAATTCTCACGGATACGCCTCCTCATTGGGAAGAAAAACTACTTATCCTTGATGACAACTCAAATTAGACGATCTACAAGTCTCCAACTTAAAGTTTAAATCCGAACAATATATTCGATCTCTTTTCGCTGTTCTGTTATTTTTACCGAGTAATTATTTCCGTTTGTTTGCGCTAATGCGATCTTTACTATCATTTTTTGAGACTTTCGACTTTTAGTACTTTCATTATCTCTAACCTGCTCTTCTTGTGTATCGTGCCAACGTTTTTGAATTCTTTACAATGTTCTACTTTGTCATCTACTCTTTGTCTTTTATCTCCGGTCCCAGGCGTGGTTAAATCACTTGCCACAAAGTCTCGTCTTGCAGGACTTGAAAGTATCTCTCTGAAAAAGTCACATCTCATCCCTGACTAAAAAGTTTTGTCTCGTCCCAAGATTTTTTTATATAATAGAGAGATATAATTGTTTATTTGTCTTGCACTTTTCCTGTGTTTATCCATTTGTTGCACCACGGTGCACGGTGGAGAATGATATTTCGTGCCACTGTATGCTGCAACACAGCATATGGATGGTATGACAATAAAGCCACTAGACTGAAATGTAATGATTTACTTCATGAGGGAAAACTGCATAATAAACAAGAATAGTGCCATCAAATATATGTAATATTAAAATGTGTGCTGCAATGTAAATGTATAAAGTCTTAATATTTTTGATTGTAATAGAAGTCACAAAAATCAACAAAAAGCCACAGAAAGGTTTGGGGCAGCCACCTGTATATTATTTTCTGGCTGCAAAATAGGAATAAAAATTATACTGATGTGTACAGATCGGCGGGTGGCACAGTGGCGCAGTGGGTAGTGCTGCTGCCTCGCACTTAGGAGACCCGGGTTCACTTCCCGGATCCTCCCTGCATGGAGTTTGCATGTTCTCCCCGTGTCTGCGTGGGTTTCCTCCCACAGTCCAACGACATGCAGGTTAGGTGGACTGGCGATTCTAAATTGTCCCTAGTGTGTGGTTGGTGTGTGTGTGTGTGTACGTGCCCTGCGGTGGGCTGGTGCCCTGCCTGGGGTTTGTTTCCTGCCTTGCGCCCTGTGTTGGCTGAGATTGGCTCCAGCAGAGCCCCGTGACCCTCTAGTTAGGCTTTAGAGGGTTGGATAATGAATGGATGGATGCACAGATCGGAGTCCAATACAGAACTGACTTGATAACTTTAAAGGCCAGCAGAGGAAATGACGTCATCAATGGGGTCAGAACCGGAAGTGGAGTCATCAGGGCCAGAACCGGAAGTGATGTCATCAGGGCCAGGCGGAATTTCCTGTAACTGGTCTGCAGAGAAGTGAGATAAAGAGTCAGTGTACTCCGCTACCCCCTGGTCTGGTGTGGAATTACTCTCGTTCAGGCCCTTTAGTTGCCTGCCATACGCACGTGTGTGACAAACTCTAAACATTATGCTGCTCCCCAGCTTTCAGATCTGCCCCTAGTAGTGAATTTATATGCAGTAAATTTGTTACACTTGTCACTACTGTTGTTTTTTTAGTATTATTTAGTATATATTTACTGTTATTATTTATAGTACTAGGGTGGTGTACTGTGTTAGCCATTATGGATGTAGTGAGAAGACAAGCAAAAGGAAACCTTTTATTAGCTAACTATGCAAGCTTTCAAGGCAACTCAGGCCTCTTCATCAGTGAAGATGTATCACCATTATTATTATTTATTTATTTATTACCATTTATTTCAAATTATTACTATCTATCCACTTCCCTATCATTCATTTTAATTCTTTTTTATCTATTTGTATTATAATACAGTTCTTTACCTGCCTTGCACTTGTCCTGTGTTTATGTGTTTGTTGCAAGGCAGTCCTGATAAACGTTATTTTCTACCACTGTATGCTGTAATATGCGGAGATAGTATGATAATAAAGATACTTGACTTTAATTGATGTGACAACAAGAAAACAGGTTTGCATCCGTACAATGCTGTAATTCCCCATCTTTTTAAAGTTACAGTAACTACTACTTGTGAGAACTTCAAGACTGTTTTCTCTCAGTTAAATCACTTTCTGGGCCAGGCTGGTTCTTTAGATGATTCTCAGTCCAGTTCCTTGATCATTCTGTAGCACCGAATCAGCTCTACCGAGAGTGACAAATGATTTTCTCTCTTCAGGAAAATGGGTTATTCAGATTCCTTTAGATCTCAGTGCAGCTTTTGAAACAGCTGATCATGGTATCCTCATTGATTGACAAGAAGTGGGAATGAAGGATACGGCCCTTGTGTTTGTTTTCGCCTATCTGAAAAGTAGGACATTTGCGGTTAAGTCTGGTGATTCATTGTTCTCTATAGCTCCTGTTACCTGAGGGGTTTTACCAGGATCCATTTTGGGACCTGTTTTTTTTCCTTTGTACATGTTGCCACTTTGTAAGATCTGTAGCAAGGCGAGACTTCAGACATAAAAAGGTTTGGGGCAGCCATCCATGTAATATTTTCCTGGCTGCAAAAAGTAAAGAGTTTGTAGTGCAAAGCAGTTTACAAGGCTAAGTCCAAAACAGAACTGCCCTCCAGCGGAAGGAAGTGAGGTTTTATAGGAGGTCAGTGGGGAAGTGATGTCGTCCTCGGGTCCGGGACCGGAAGTGATGTTGTCCTTGGGTCTGGGGCCAGAAGTGACGTGTCCCGAGTCAAAGCAGTGGTTCCTGGTGGGATTTCCCTGGAAAGGTCTGCAGGCAACTTAGAAAGAGCGTTACTGCACCCCGCCACCAACTGGGCAGATGTGTTACCATTATTCTCCAAGCCCTTCAGCTGCCTCCTATTCACACGTGTGTGACAGATCCTAAGAAACTATAACATGGATTATCACTGCTATGCTGATGGCATCTTGTTGAAGCAGGCTGACACAGGCACCCATAGCTCCAGTGAAGGCACTCGGAGACTCAGAACAGGCAGCAGAATTAAGCTTTATTGTATGGCGCACATACAGACTCAACTCAGATGGAACAATGAGCCCCCAGTAATGGGCACCTGTTTCTTTTATTACAATTCTTATAATTTCAGCCATTATTCTTCCTCATCTGACTTCTCGCATTCTATTGCTCTAGTTCTGCCTCTAATTAATTCCACCAATAATTCTTAGTTGTGCCTTGAGAATGGGAAAGGCGCTATATAAATAAAATGTATTATTATTATTATTATTATTATTATTATTATTATTAGTTGAGGGGGTGTCAAACCCCGCTCTGTCCATCTTGTCTGTTTGATAAGGGCTATTCTCTCCCTCTACTATCTCAGTGCTCGTTACCATGACTTACAACCAAACAGTTCACATTCCCTTCTCTAAGCGAGGGGCTCATTCTTTGGCTCTCTAGCACGCCTGATCTTTGGCTTATGAAAAACTCATGTTTTCTGGCTCATACAAAATAAAGAATATGTAGGCCTAATTCTTTCTAATCCTAACTCTTACATCTTAATGCTTAGTATAAAACAATGATTACTTTCTCATGTGCTTATAATACTTTTCTATTGTGTGTAAATTACCAATTATAAGAAGTACTAGGGTGTTGTACTGTGTTAGCCGTTATGAATACAACAACAACAACATTTATTTATATAGCACATTTTCATACAAAAAATATACAGTAGCCCAAAGTGCTTTACATATTAAAGAACAGAAGAATAAAAAACACAGTAAGAAAATAAAATAAGTCAACATTAATTAACATAGAATAAGGGTAAAGTCCGATGGCCAGGGTGGACAGAAAAAACAAAAAAAACTCCAGATGGCTGGAGAAAAAATAAAATCTGTAGGGATTCCAGACCATGAGACCGCCCAGTCCCCTCTGGGCATTCTACCTAACATAAATGAAACAGTCCTCTTTGGATTTAGGGTTCTCATGGAAGGACTTGATGATGACGGTCATGCAGACTTCTGGCTTTCAGTCCATCAATGTTGGAGCATCATTATGCTTTGAGTAGGTGGTGGTGGCGCTGGCCGCCACAACAACGAAACCAGAAAAAGAAACAGAAGAGAGAGTAGGGGACAGTACGGATTTTAGAGCCACCATGAATAGTTATTATGATGAATTGAACATACAGAGTATCAGGATTAAGTTAAAGTGAAGTTATGAAAAGGCCATGTTAAAGTAATGTGTTTTCAGCAGTTTTTTAAAGTGCTCCACCGTATCAGCCTGGCGAATTCCTATTGGCAGGCTATTCCAGATTTTAGGTGCATAACAGCAGAATGCCGCCTCACCACTTCTTTTAAGTTTAGCTTTTGGAGTTGTAAGGAGACACTCATTTGAGGATCTAAGGTTACGATTTGGAATATAGGGTGTCAGACATTCCGATATATAAGATGGGGCGAGATTATTTAAGGCTTTATAAACCATAAGCAGAATTTTAAAGTCAATTCTGAAAGACACAGGTAACCAGTGTAGTGACATCAAAACTGGAGAAATGTGTTCGGTTTTTCTTTTCCTAGTTAGGATTCTAGCAGCTGCATTCTGCACTCGTTGCAAATGATTTATGTCTTTTTTTGGGTAGTCCTGAGAGGAGTGCGTTACAGTAATCTAGATGACTGAAAACAAAAGCGTGAATTAATTTCTCAGCATCCTTCAATGATATAAGAGGTCTAACTTTTGCTATGTTTCTTAAGTGAAAAATGAATGTAGTGAGTAGTCAAGCAAAATGATCCCTTTCATTGGCTAACTAAAAAGATTACAATGTGCAAGCTTTCTAGGCAACTCAGGCCCCTTCTTCAGGCAAGAATACAATTTTCTATACACCCACATTTATCTTCTTTTAAATTCTGGTGACAAGGAGTCACTAACTTCCCTTTTTCAATGCCTTGAGCATATTAAATGCTGGATGGCATCAGATTTTCTCCAACTAAATGAATCCAAGACAGATGTTATTCTTTTCAGTCCTTCCAAATCTACCAATATAATTACAAATAATTTGGGACAACTGACTTCTTATATCAGGTCACAGATAAGAAATCTGGCTGTGATTTTTGACTCAAATTTGACAAACAGATAAATGCTCTTTTAAAGTTTTTTCAAAGTGCTTTACATAATAAGGAATAGAAAAATAGAAGACACAATAAGAAAACAAAATAAATCAACATTAATTAACATCGAATAAGAGTAAGGTCCAATGGCCAGGGGGAACAGAAAAAACAAAAAAACTCCAGACGGCTGGAGAAAAAATAAAATCTGTAGGGATTCCAGACCATGAGAACGCCCAGTCCCCTCTGGCCCTCTGATTGTGTATCCCAGCCTTCAAATTCTTGGGTATCTTCATCTCTGCTGACCTGTCTTGGACTTCAAATACAAAGCAGTCTTATATATATATTGTGACACACGTGTGATTAGGGGGCAACCAACGGGCTCGTCAGAGTGCGAAAAGACATGGGATAGGGGTGCAGGACAGCATATTAATGCCTTTTTCTCCAGAAAAAGCAAAGCTCCACAGTATGAAAATATTTAGAAAACGACCTACTGACAACACTCCACACTTCTACACCAAGTCCCGTGATGACTTCATTTCTGGTCCCGCACTGATGTCCTCACTTCCTACTTCTTACTATGACGTCACCTCCGTCACGTTCCATTCACGTCTTCATTTCCCCTGCATCTGTATTCCTTCAAGTTCTGACTCCATAAAACCTCCCTCTGTCAACTATTTATTATCTCATATGCAATCTGTATGCATCTGACCCGTACCTCAGTTCTGTTTTCACTGCCTGAGTACTACACACTATACGGGAACAGTTCCCCAACCCTTAATCTCCTTTCTCTGTGTTTTTGTTCTTCAGTATATATATATATATATATATAT
>JANRMT010062852.1:10678191-10748697 GCA_026402145.1 Polypterus bichir lapradei
ATGGGAGGCAGCTAAAGGGCTCGAGTGAAGGCAGTTCTGAGGCATGCCGGGATGTGGCAGAGCGCACTAACTCTTTTTCTCACTTCCCTGTAGACCAAACCCGGGAGGCTCCACCTGGCTCTCTTGACATCACTTCTGGGACCGAAGCAATGGAAACCGACCTTACCAGCTCCGGCCCCCCTGATGTCACATCCGGGCCTGATCCAATGAATAATGAACACGTGCCCGATCCTTATGACCTCACTTCCTGTCTTCCCCTTTAAAAGCCTACCCTTTTCCCTTCTCCCACAGTCTGGTTTTGGACTCCGTTGTATGCACTTCAGTGCCAGCTGCTTGAAACGACTTTTGCAGCCAAGATACCAAATTATAATGGTGGGTGCCCCAAACCTTTATCTGTCTTTGTCTCATTTTATGACTATATATATATATATATAGAGAGAGAGATGTATAGACCAATACTGCAGGATCCCAGTAATAAATAGTTCAGCAGTGTGTTGGACTCTGCTATTGCTTGTATAAAGTAAATCTAGCTTGTCTTCTCAATCGCCCTGGTCCATCCTGTTCAAGACTATGGTTCAGATAATGGAAAATGACACCCTGGCAGCAGGCCCAGGGCATTACAGAGGGAAAAAGATTCTTTGGTCTGATGACACAAAATTGAACTCTTTGGGCAGAATTCCAAGCATGGTATCTGATGAAGACCAGGAACTGCTCATCATTTGGTGTTTGTTCTGACATGTAGTGTGAATTTTGTGGACTTTCTTTGACTTTCTTACATTGTGGACCTTCTCTGCCTTTCTTACTGATGTCCAATCAATGCAATTGGCCACAGGTGGACTCCAATCATGTTCTGGACACTTTGCAAGTAGAATTAAAACAAACAGGATACACCTGAGCACAGCCTGGAGTGCCTCACCAATGGGTCTGAATACTTCTAGAAATGAGAGATTTCAGTTTTTGATTTGTAATAAATTTGCAAAACTTTCTGAAAATATGCTTTCAGTTTGTCATTATGGGTTATCTATAATTACATAAAGAAAATAAGCTTTATAACAGCTAGATAGGTAGACCTAAACTGGAGAATATAATATAGACATATTGTTGATAGGAAAGTCATTTTAATAGGCACTATTTATAATAGATATTAAAGGCAGTAAATAATACTTCGACAGACAGATGCAGTTATTGCAATACTCTAAAGGGGTCTGGCAGCCCAAGACAATGTTAGAGCAGCTGCAACTGTGCATTTTGTTTTCTCATCGTCTGTGCATGTTTTATATTATGAGAATCAGTCACAGCAATTCAACTGCCATCCTAATGCCAGCGTAAATATGTTACTCTCACAGAAGACCATTTAACTGTGCAGTACATTTAAACTTACACCCAGCAGCTGGACCGATCATAAGAATATTAAAGACCTGAACACTTTGTAGATGCGCTGACCTTCAGATTTTGTATGAATTGGGCTGACAAGTGGGATCAATTGCTAAAGGTCTGGGTGAAAATGCTGCTATTCCCTAAGTGTGAATTATAGAAAAATTGCTCTCACATCTGTGCTATTAATCTTTGCTATCGATAATTATAGATATCTAAAGTGAAATTAATTTCAAACTGTTAAGGAGACTTCCAGTGATATGTGACTTTCTATTAGACATCAGTAAGTCTCAGAAATAGTAAGTTAGAGCAGCAGTCATGTCCTTTAGAATAAGTAAGATGGATGACTTAAGAATATCCCTTGTTTAAGATGATAAGTAGATCTTAAGGCTTTTTCTGTCGAATGTCTGTACCATCCAAAAATATAAGTAGCACTACAAAATACTGTGGGACAATCACAGACACAGAATAAAAAATTAGGAAATCAGAAAAACACAGATATCCCAAGTTGTCTAGAAACCAATGTCTTCCCGACACCCTGCAAGCAATTCCCAGTCTCCCAGAAATCCCTCTTCTTCCCAACCTGAAACTTCATGGGTGCCCATCAGACTGGAAACCCCACCCAAGGTTGGGTACCCATTGGACTGGAAACCCCACCCAAGTTTGGGTGCATATTAGACTGGAAACCACAAGGAAACCTCCACCCCGGTGCCCATCAGACTGGAAACCCCACTCAAGTTTGGGTGCCCATCGGACTGGAAAACCCGAAGGGTGAACCACTACCCAGATATCAGAATTTCCTTAGAAACACCTCTGTGCATGGCCCCCTTTATTAGATGAACACTCCTCACCTAAACCTCCCTGAAATCAGCTCTGCTAAGGTGGGAGGTCTGAACAAAGTGCCAAGATTGGTCAGTGTTCCTTCTATTCCATTCTGCATTCTCCTGGCTATATCTGATGTCAAGATGCTGTCGTAATCCTCATCGGTTCATCAGAATCATGGTGCAGATTTCCTCAATGTTGTTGTTGGCAGTGGACGTGGATGGGCCTCCCGCTCCTTCTTAGTGTTTAACACTTGTTCAACTATTTTTGCACATCTTGAGAAATTGGTAAACACTCTACGATGGTAAAACACTCTCTCCATTGTGAAATAGATGCCTATAGCACCTGACCCAGCACAGACTCACTCGGAGGCACGTGTATAAAACACAAATACTTTTATTTTCTTCACCTGTGGGGCACATCTTCCCCGTGAATCCCACAGGCACAACACAGTCCAAATAAACACAAAAGAAGACTTCCTTCTCAAACCACCACTCCTCCCTGGCAACCTTGTCCTCTTCCTCCCGATTCTGGCTGCTGAGTGGCGGTTGCTGGCCCTTTTTATAGCCCACCTGGAATGATTGCACTTCCCGGCGGGGCTGTAGAGTAGTCCAGGCCAGCTCTGGGACCCATGCAGCACCCCCTGATTCCAACAGGGCTGTGGAGAACTCCATCTCCCATGGAGCCCTGTGGGAAACTGAGGCACCATTGTCAGCCAGGGAGGCTGCCACCAAGCATCCCTGGGGAGGTACTGGGATGCCCATGGTTGTTCCCCTGGAACATATGTAGAAGGGGCGTCCCGGCCGGGCATGGGAACGCAACACCATATTGTGCAAAAAGCCACCTGAAGATTTTGGGCCCTGATATAACATGAGCCTATAAAAAGTGGACCATTGCTCACTGCTCTTCTTTGGTGCAACTGGAGAGCGGCCATGTTTAGTCCAAGAAAACAATAAGAGAACTTGACTGATCAAGTTTGAAGCTTTACTAACTTGGCCAGACACACCATGTCTTCACATGTGAGTGGGTAAAGCTGTACAGCCAACCCAAACAAAATGATCACAAAAACGCGTCTGATTATTGACTTACCCACATAGTTAAATGGAGATCCCCTATCTGGGGTCTGAATTGATTGCTGTCTAAATGCTCCTATATGCGGAAGGTGTGATGACAGAAGTTGGTAGCGCTGCATATTTTAAATAAATAATCATATGTCCTGGTGTGTGCGGACTCCAGGCGGGTGCAGGTGCACATGTGAACATGCACACTCCACTCTGAGGTTGATTGGGGTGTTTGGCTGATGGCACATTGAAGTGCAAATTCAGGTGGATTCGTCAAGTGCTACAGTCACAACTTAAAGCAGGTGGATAACTGCATCTGCACCCGATCTGTGCTGTTAAGGGAGCCTGCACAATGAAACCAAGAGAGCGACAATGTAAAGAAAACAAAAGAAGACAATCAACAGCCAGGTGGAAAGCAGATGGCATCAGCAGTGAGCACAGAAAAGAGGAAACAGAGTGACCAGGCCTCATGAGCGGAGCAAAGTGAATGGTACTCCAAGGGGTGTCCCAGTTGATCACTGTAGAAGCAGAGGCAGAGAATGAACCTTCCAGGAATCCAGGTAGTGCCATACTGATGTATGGGATGGCGGAGGTCTTGCTGTGCACGTCCTGGATGATGCTGGTCAAAGCAGGTGAGACGGAAGATGGGAGAGGTGGTGGCGAAAGACTTGCTGGGCTGGCTGAGGAATAACTTAATGCCGGGATGACTTTACCTGGAATTGAACGACTGCTTTATTTCAATTTTGGATTTGTTGCATTGTTACTCCACGATGATAATTTTTATAGATTATATATTTATGCATTTATTTATTGAAGATGCACTGCAATTTAGGAGAGTGTTTATTTTAAAATAAAGCACAGAATCACTTTGCAATTACCCTTCCAGACTGCGTGTGTCTTCATTTGCCTGGCTAATCTCGGTTTATGACTATCGACAGTTTTGGATTCAAGCTGTCGCGGACCAACACCATTACAAAAGGGCCAACTTGTGGTGAGTCAGTCTGGTTGTCTACCCTACACAGTGAAGATAAAATTATATCTCAAACAAGTCCATTAAAAAGTCAGTGTATGGAGACAAGAAAATATCCAAGTTACTGAATACCCCGTTAAATAAATTACAGTAGAGTCTCGCTTATCCTACCTTTGCTTATCCAACATTCCGTATTATCCGACATCCCACAGCAAAAAAAAAACAAACAAAAAAACGCATCAATCGGCAACAAGAACTGCAAGCTGCGAGCGTGAGCGTAGTCTATTTTTTGTTGCTCCCGACTGTACCACAGCTAATTACAGTGGAACCTCGGTTTGTGAGCATTCGTTCCGGAAACATGCTCGCAGTCCAAAGCACTCGTACAGTATATCAATGCAAATTTCCCCATAAGAAATAATGGAAACTCAAATGATTCGTTCCACAGCCCAAAACTATTCATATAAAAATGATTAATACAAAATATAAAGTAAAAATACATAAAGCAAATTAACCTGCACTTTACCTTTGAAAAGAATCATGGCTGGTGTGAGTGAGTTTCTAAACTCTTGTGGGATTCCACCCAATGGGTCGACATATGGACAAGCATCCCGAAGCAACCACAGGCACCCAGTGCTGTAGCAGTTCGCCATAAAAGCGAATCCGAAAAGATCGCGGACATGCTATAAGCGCCTGCCGTCGATGGGTGATACAAGGAACAAGGAACATTATAAATGCGCAGGGCACAATATTACTTTCCCCCGACCCTGCCTGACTGCTGTGTCTGTGTATAGGAGAGTGGCAGATCCTGCTACAATAAATAACCGCGCTGTTTCAAGCTGAATAAAGCTGTTGTTAAAGTAATGAGACTCAGCTTCGCGTTTTCGGGTGCAAGACAGGGACTAGCACGTCACAGCACAAACACACACACACATGCAGTCACAATGCTGTAGTAAACAGTATACAGTGATCCCTCGCTATATCGCGCTTCGACTTTCGCGGCTTCACTCCATAATGGATTTTAAATGTAAGCATATCTAAATATATATCACAGATTTTTCGCTGGTTCGCGGATTTCTGCGGACAATGGGTCTTTTAATTTATGGTACATGCTTCCTCAGTTTGTTTGCCCAGTTGATTTCATACAAGGGACGCTATTGGCGGATGGCTTAGAAGCTACCCACCCAGAGCATGTATTACGTATTAACTAAAACTCCTCAATGATATACGATATGCTTCCCGCGCGGTGCTTGATTGTTTGCTTTTCTCTGTCTCTCTCACTCTCTCTGACATTCTCTGCGCCTGATGGAGGGGGTGTGAGCACAGGGGCTGTTTGCACAGAGGCTGTTTGCTAAAAAATGACGCTTTATCGCGGTGCTTCGGCATACTTAAAAGCCCAAAAGCACGTGTTGATTTTTTAAATTTGTTTGCTTTTCTCTCTCTCTCTCTCTCTGACATTCTCTGCTCCTGACACGCGTTCCTTTGAAGAGAAGATATATTTGCATTCTTTTAATTGTGAGAAAGAACTGTCATCTCTGTCTTGTCATGGAGCACAGTTTAAACTTTTGACTAAAGGGTGTTATTTCATGTCTAGAGGGCTCTAATAATGTTAACAGTGTGGGTGAGTTTATAAGGGCTTAAAATATATAAAAATAACCATACAGACATATGTTTTCTACTTTGCGGATTTTCATCTATCGCGGGGGTTGTGGAACGCTACCCCCGTGATCGAGGAGGGATTACTGTACGCTCGTACGGATGTTGACTATATTAGTGACGGAGATAAGGCTCTAGAAACTGCAATTAATTACATTGAGCAACAAGAAGAAGCTACAGGAATCGACATAATGCTGCTGCAAAGACGGCGAGACTTGGCAGCGAAGAAACAGTACTCGTCAGGAAAGCAGACTTTGATCAAAAATGTCTTTAAATCATCATAGGACTGAATGTTTTAAGTACAGTACATACTGTATTTAACTTCAGACAATTCTGTAACTGTAAGTTCATTTTTTCGGTTAATTTATTCTGTTGTTTTGTTGTAAAACATGATTATTAGGTTCGTAATGTGTAAAATTATAACATAGGTTGACGTTTAATAGGCTTTTTCTTAACACCTCCCATTATCCAACATTTTTGCTTATCCGACGATCTGCCGGCCCGTTTATGTCGGATAAGCGAGACTCTACTGTATTAAGAAATGTAGAGTATGGCACAGCTGTAAATCTGCTACAGCAGGCCATTCACGAAAGCGGAGTGATTGTACAATAAGAAGACCAGTAAGGGAGACCACCAAGAGACCTATAACTCTGAAGGACTGAAAAGAATGCCAAGAATGGATTTGTCACAAATCAAAATGCAAAAATTAATAAAACACACTTAGAAATTATATAAATACCATGTAGCAGGGTTCTATATTTTTTATTTATGGTGTCTGTTCATGCCACCTTGTCTCCTTGAAAATGTATGTCCAGGTTCTTACATAATTAAGGGGAGATCGGGGTCAATCTGTGCCTGTTGGTCTTTGCATGAGGAGTCTGAACTGTGACGTAAAGGCATGTGTTCTTTTCAAAAGAGAGGCACGCTTATGGTGATGATGAAGGAACCTAAAGCCGCATATATAAAACTTTGCTTATATTCCATACTAAACTTTTGCTTACACTAGAAAGGCAAAAACAGTGTACTGCCCAAAAAAATTGAAATTTATTAAACTGTACGTAAGCTCCATGCCACACCAAGTTCCTTTATAAATCTCAAATCAACTTAAAACTATTTATGCGTGCGCACACTTTTAGCTGCTCCACATCACCTCCCACCGGTAGCCATGTATGGCTTGAGAAACACCCATTTTGAATATTCATGACCTAATTACCATATAAATGTGATCATGTTCCTGAATCATTTTTTTAGTTGTTACTATGAAAAACAACAGAAAATGAAACTTCAGTGAATGTGAACTTGAGATGTTCCTGACATTTGGTGGAGATTGGTGGTGGGGCTGCTCTTCCCCTTGCCCCACAGAGTACTTTTTCCTCAATTCTTAAGGCCATCCTTAATGTAAATATGGTAATCAATGAATCAGGTGCATGGAGATGCATTGGGAGTACTGAGTCTGGGGGTCATGTCCTGGCTGTACCCTGCATTGGATTTGATTGTGGGTCCCTGTGAATTTGCTCTCCACTATCCAAAGACATGCAAGCACTGGAATTGTCGATGCTAAGCTCTTGCCTGATGTGTGTGTATGTTTACCCTGCAATGTGTTGGCAGTCTATCCAGAGTTTGTTCCTGTCTGTGCCCATTGCTTACTAAGATAGGTTTCAGTGGCATCCTGCCCTAAATAAGTCAGTTTAAAATATGCATGGATCAACAAATACTATAATTCGTCCTGCCGAAACGTTCTCTTGCACGTCACCAAAACAGACAGAGTAGAACTCTGTACAATTTCAATTACAAGTTAGTTCACTGTTTCAGATTTTGCTCGAGAGAAGCTATTTCAATTTGAATATGCTGTATTCAGTATTTCCTCTTTAACTCATCCAAAGAAGCTCCAGCTGGCAAACAGATCCTCGACAGTCAGCATGAACAGCAGTATGCATAGTTGCAGCTTATGTCTGCCTGTACAAACAGTGGCATAAGTGTCATTTTTAGTGATGATGACTGATTTATAAGCCAATTTAGACATCCTAGACCCATCCTCTTAGAGTTATGTGCTGAATTGATCTCTTGTTTTTAGCTCTTTTTTTCATGACCTTTGTCCTTCTTATTTTCTTTGACACCCAGTCCATGTTGATCATCAAATCATAGGGGGTTGTTTTCCTTGTGGAGAATTGCCTGCCAACAGTCATAGTGAACCCTCTTGGAGAATCACTGCCAACAATCATAGCAGAGTAATGTCAAATTGCTCATACTGCATATTTCGCGACCAAAAACCCAGCACTCCATGACCTATTTTTGGATGTGACCCATACTTTAAGAAACTATGTTTTGAAGTTTGGTTTATACTGGATATAGAAACCTGGATTAATTGATGGATGGATATCAAAATATAACTGGCACGTCATTGAAATACACAATGAAATGAGGTTTTCTGTTCACTTCATTGTCCTACTTCATGGAGTCACTAACATGCAGACACCAAAAAAGTCCTTGTAGGATTTAGGGATGGTTGAAACTCTCCGTAACTTTAAACCAGTTTTCATGCCAAGTTCATGCTCTATTATTCCCACCTTTTGTGGATGAAATCAGAAATGAACATAAGCAAGTTTTATACATGAGATCCCTAAAAGGGGAGATCAATGGGTGCTTCAAAGAAAACAAAATAGAATACTGAGGTCTTCATTTGGGTTAACATGCAGAAGATTGTAATCATTGGTGGATCATTTGTGGTTTTCTGTTTGTGTAATGCTACTTTTATTTTCTTTGCCAAAACCAAGAAAAAAACTTCCCCACATGATGAAGAGGAAGATGATTGAAGCACACGTTTGCTGCTTCTGAATGTGAGGGACGCTGAACACCATTACACCTGGGTGAGGAGATCAACTACTTTAAAGACAGGATTCTATTCTATACCTATGACATCGATTTATTATATCTTACACGAAATGCTCACCAGTTGATTTTATTATTCTGTGACAAAAGATGGCCGCAGATGCTGGACTGAATTGGCCATTTCAAACTACAACAGAGACGGTCATCTAAGGATTATAATACACCATAAAGGATGTGTCTGACTATAACATATAGTATAATAATGTATCTACTATATATATATATATATATATAGTAAACGATAGCCTGGCCACAGACAGACACAACACCAGATGTCCACAACACACACGTTTATTGGCAGTCCCTTTTATCTCACCCCGGATGTGCTCCAGGTGCTCGGTGATGGTCTTCCGGCAGCACTTCCTAGTGTGGTGGAAGTGCTGCCCTTGCACCCGGAAGCACTCCGGGCGTACACAGTTCCTGGTTTGGCAGCACTTCCTGGTATGGTGGAAGTGCTGTCCTCCAGTTGCTCTAGGACCGTCCAGGTGTCCCCTGGCAGTGGCCGACAGGGTTGAGCTCCCCAGCTAGTTCTCCGTGGCGCTGATGGAATCCAAGGGGGCTGCCCTCCTACGCCCAGGGAAAAACAGAAGAGAAACTGTAGAAATGGAACACACATGAAAAACATGTGTTCCAAATAACGATCTATTATTTCCACTCTAAAACTCCACTTCACTCCCAGATAATCAATCGAGGCATAAGCTGGGAGAAGTTCGTGCACGTTCTAAGTTGGGAGGGGGTGGGGTGTTGGGTTGGATGGAATAGCCGGCTGCTTGCAGCTTGTGTTTATCAGCACATTTAGATTACAAAAGACGCTGGCGGAGAGGTGAGAACGGTTTTAAGAAGCGATTTAAGGTGGGTCGGATCTACGAGTTTTTTCGTAGGCTCTGGTAATTCTAGTGTTAAACTGTCTCCCCATCACAAACATCTGACTCTATCTATCTATCTATCTATCTATCTATCTATCTATCTATCTATCTATCTATCTATCTATCTATCTATCCTATCCTGCCTACTATACTATAATTCACATCTATCTATCTAAATTATGTTATTCAAATAGGAAGCAAGAATACCTCAGCTTTAATACATTAGCAGGGGCTAGGAGCTGCTCTACTTATGAATAATTACAGCCATAATTCATGGACTTGTCCTTCTGTCTTCAGATTGCTTATGCTAAAAAAGACTACCCTTCAGAAGACCTTAGCAAAGGTCAGGAGTTGCCTTAGCTTCTCCTGCTGGGATTATCATAAACCGAAAGCTACGATGAACCTTGCTTCCTGTCTCAGCCAAGAGGATGGCAAAGCAAACCAGCATGGATGGATTGGCATCCTGGCTGGATTAGATAGAAGGCCCTTACCCAACTGGGAGGCCAGTGTATTGGAAGGACCAGTGAGACTGTGTGCTCCCACAGTACACTCGGTGCCAGCTCTCCTAGACTAGTGCAACCATGCACATGCTCATAGGGCATAGTGGTAATTGGAGTCCCTTTAAGCAGCCCTGCTGGGTTTAGTGGTTGCTGCCAGGAAGAGCTGCAGTGAAAGACTGTCCCTAATATGGGAGGAGACTTTTACCTGAGAGTCCTGGCACCAGAAGTACTCCCAGGTCTAGGTTAAAAAAGAGCCCTCCACCTCACCTCCGGGAGTAGGGCTATAGTCACCTGTTGAGGTTTGGAGTAAGGAAGGAAGAGAAAAGATGAAAAGAGAGATGACTGATTTAAGGTATTTTCTTAAATAAAGCAATTCTTAATTTGAACCTGGGACTTGTGTGCTTTGGTGTTATCTGGTGCTTGAGGCTCTGCTACACTTCTTACATGTCACAACAGCAAAATAAGGAGACTTTTGTGTTGAAAACTATAATGTGTGATATAAAAAAAGTTAGATATAAACAACATTAATCTTTCAGCCAGTTATTTACACATGTAAGATCTCATACTTCCTTTTGGATTCTGAACACACATGTGATGATTGTATGCTCGTATTTCTCCATTTTTGTCATTCTTGAATTCTGTATCCCACACTAGACAAATATGACGATCGCTTGCATTTCTCCATGTTTGCCATTCTGTCATTCTGTATCTCACACTTGATGTTCAGCAAATGCTGTTGAGATACTTCTTCGACTCCCTATCATGGTGTTCTTTATCACATCGTCAGATTCTATGATCTGACTGACTGATGCTCAGCAGATGTTGCTGATGAGATATTTTTGTTTCCACCATGCCACTTTGTCTGCCGATTACTCTGCATCATAAACCAACGAGCAGAAGTCATTTTCCGGAATTTTCTACCTCTTCCAATTTAATGCATTTCCAGTATGCATCCGGCCATAAGCTTCCAATCTATACCATTATCAAGGCTTTAGCCCCATTAGTTCACATGTTATCACGTGACAGACAGACGCACCTTAGCATTTTACAGTGTATACCGTAGATCCCGGAATACAAGCCGAGAATTTCGTCCTAGATTTTTGGCTTGGAGTTTGGGGGTCGGTTTATACAACGAGTATCATTTCAGATTCAAGATTTCCAGCGCAATGCCGGTTTTGCCGATGAATACGGAAGTAAATAATAACGAAACCACAGAGCCATCTTTCAGATGAAGAAGTAACTTTACATGTCGGTACTTTAAATAAAGAATTTATTCAAAAAAGTGTTTTAGTTGTTGATTTTATTAATAAAATTTATAATAAATTATCGGGAAGTTTAAAATAAATTTTTTTATTTTGATTTACGATCCACATCTTGCGTTACGAAATGGATGCGGTCACGTGTATCCGCTTGCATGATTGTAAACAAACAACCGAGAGCGTTAGTAGCGTCAGTCGGAGCCCAGATACATGTGTTTGTGGATGTAATTTCGAAACGAAGATGGACATTGTGTGGAAATATCTCCTCCACCTCCCTTCCTGCAGCCCAAAGATGTCAAATTAAATGGTGAGTACAGTATGAAATTGTTTCTAGAATAGAATGCCTTTTACTGTCACTATACGCATCTACAATGAGATTAAAAGCAGCTCCTTCAGTGCAGAAAAAAAGTTCTGTATGGGGCTTGTATGGTTGTTTTTTAGCCTTAGCATAACGCCGTATCTGCGGCCCCGCTTCTGCTTTCTTTCCCTCCTCCGTCTGTGTCGTCTCCTAGACCCGACAACAAACCACGGAGAGCCCGCTGGTCTCGCTATGTTGTCTGGGATGTTGTGCGTGTGATAAAAAACACTCAAAACAGATGTCTGGCTCTGGACACCAATGTCTATAAGGTTCTGAATGGTGTAGTGGATGTTCACCGAACCGATCGTGCACAAACAAGAACAAAAAAAAAGTACAAAAACCACAAAAAAGTGCACTGAAAAGGAGAGCCTTGATCCGCTGCGACGATGCGCACCGCCATGCTCCTAGCCTAATCGAAGTAGGCTAGGCAATTTTTATAACTTTTTGGTTAGTACGTTAGAAAAATTATTGGTGTTTTTTATTATGAAAAGGTTAAGTAAGTGTTGCAGTGGGAGGTTCGGAACGCATTATGGGTTAGCCTTTGCGAACGAATTAAGTTCGTAAGTCAAGGGTCCACTGTATTGCGTATTTAAGTTAATCAAATTTATAACAAGTCTCCGGAAATCCACCCGCCGATATACCGTATTTGCGTATATAGTTTCAACACAAAGGTTCCATTTTACCAAACTTCTCCGCAATCACTTCCTGGTTTCCATCAAAAATGCCGGCAGTCTCAAATTCTCGCCGATAAACATTATAAATATACCCGAAGAGACACTTTTAAGGAAATTTAGAAAATTTTGCTTGGAGAAGGGGGTCGGCTTAAATACCGGTCATCGGCAAATACATGTAATTTAGTAGGTAGAGAAGGGGATCGGCTAATATACCGGGTCGGCTTGTATTCCGGGATCTACGGTATATTAAATTAGGTGTATATGTATGATTTATTTTTTTCTTTTTTACCTAACATTGACCCATTTGTTTTGGTTTGGTTCCTCCTCTGTGACCAATACTGCTGGGCTATGCTCTGGTGGCATCCTGCAATCCTGAATTAGATTAAGTGGGTTTGATAAAAAGTGTACACATTATTCAGTTGGTCAGTTCAGTACTCTCAAGTTTTGCTTTGTCAGTATTTTTTTCCCATTGCACACTATTCATTGTAGATAATGACTAAATCTCAAAAAAGTTTTTCTGCTCATTTGATTTCACATACTTGGAGTCCTCAGAGTCATTTCTACTATTTTAGTGTGGATTAGAAGTTATTGGCAAAAAATATATATATTTGGATAAAATCTAATTTATATATAAATATTTTCATATTCCATTCAAAGTACTGCATACATAATGAAAGCTTGGACGGGTGGGAATATTTTGAAGTCAGCTGTACAAAACTCAAGGGATTAAAAAAGCCTGGTAGGCACAGAGCTGGCCTAAGACCACCCTGAGTTATGAGGCCTGTAATGTTATAGCATTGCAATCTGAGTCCTATCAGGGTCCCAGAGGTGCAGAGCCAATGAATTAGTAGGTAAGGCATTAATCTAACCTGACACGGCGCTCCCGGGGAGAAACACTGGTGTTGGAGAGAGGCCAATTGCATTCTTCACAGCCAAAGGCATTGAAAGTTGAGAGAGCTAGATGGCTGCTCTCTATGTTTCGGTCAGCCGTGTAGGTCGCTTTTTCAAATGAAGCTGTGTGCCTCTAGCTTTGCTTAACCTGAAATACGGAGGAGATGAATATGCTGCTTGTTTTGCTCTATACCCCTAAGGCAGATGACCACAGGTTAAACCTGACTGCAGAGACGAGTGAAAAGCATGCCAGGTGTCAGCAGGTCCATTCCAGAAAAGAATGGATTCAAAAAGTCTTCAGAGGCCTTCACTTTTCCTACATTTTGTTATGTTGCAGGTTTATACTAAAATCATTTGAATTCATTTCTTCCCTCATCAAGCAACGGTCAATACAGTTCAAGTCAGGTCAGGTTGGCGAGCATTCACTGAACCCACCACAAGACGAAACAGCTCGGTATCTTGATTGGCAGACGGTTCAGTCCAACACTCTAGAAATCTATCTGCCACAGCCAGGTGTAACATGTGTGTCCCCTTAACCTGGTCCTGCTGCTCGGGTGGTCAACAATGAGGATCATGTGAGCCGGATCACCCACAGGGAATAGCGCCACATGGCTATAGTGCTATAACTGACGCTCCCTCACAATGCAGGACATGTGCCACATTCGGGACTCCGTGAGGAACACAAAGTCATACCAGAGGTCCCCAAGGATTCTCTGAAGAGACACAGTACCAAAGGAGTCCAGTCTTCATCTCAGGACACTGGATAGTGTCCATGTCTCACAACCATATAGCAAGACAGGAAGCACCAGGGCTCTAAAGACTTGGACCTTCGTCCTTTTGCAAAGATATTGGGAGTGCCACACACCCTTTCCAGCGACCTTTAAACTTTAAACAACTGCTAAGAACTCATTATTTTAACATGGCTTTCTCATAGCTTCATTTTAGTGTAACCCTGATATTCTGTATATGCATTTAATTATCTTTTTTTCTTTTCATGGCTCCACAATCCATACTAACCCCTACTTTCTCTGCTGTTCTCTTTCCGGTTTTCTGTGGTGGCGATCTGCGCCACCAGCACCTGATCAAAGCACCATGCAGTCCTTACATTGATGGACTGAAGACAAGAGATATTATATTGAAGTGTCTCTTATTCCAAGTCATTAGATATAAGAAGCCAATTATACTATACATTATAGGCATGTTATTAAATTCAGGAAAGAAAATTGCCTCACCCTGGCATTTTCATATACCAAGTAGGTC
Organism: Polypterus bichir lapradei; assembly: GCA_026402145.1. NCBI lineage: Eukaryota > Metazoa > Chordata > Cladistia > Polypteriformes > Polypteridae > Polypterus > Polypterus bichir. The sequence continues at coordinate 10,692,769 of JANRMT010062852.1, forward strand.
ATTAGCTTTTGACTTATGTACCATATAGATATTATTGTTAACTTTGGAAAGTTTTCAAGAAAACTTAAAAAACAAACCACAGCCCATCCATGTGACATCTGTTACCAAAAATGATTCATTGCTGTCCTATAGTGTTGTGATCTGGAGTCTCAGACATAGTGAGATGAGGTGTGAGCAGTAAAGAGCAGTAAAAGCAGGCCAGCTTGGTAGAGGCTCGACCCAATACCAGACTCAAGGCTCTCATGGCTGCCACACTGCATTTGACTCCTTCAATCTCTCCTCATACATAGCTCATACCTCTTAGTTCCAGAATCAGCCTAACTGAGCTTCTGTGGAATTTCTTAAGTGCTGCTACATCATGTACTATGGAGACCGAACCTGTGCACAGCAGTCCAGATGAGGCCTTACAAGTGTGTTTTATCACCTCTCGTGTGCCACCACCACCTGATTAGGGCACCATGCAGTCCTTACATTGATGGATTGAAGGCAGTAGCCCAGATGTCCACATGACCATCATCATCAAGTTCTTCCATGTGAAGCCTGAAAACCATGAGGACTGATTGAGATCATTTATGTTAGGTAGAATGTCCAGTGGGAGCTGGGTGGTCTCGTGACCTCAGAACCCCTGCAGATTTTGTTTTTTTTTTTCTCCAGCCTTCTGGAGTTTTTTTTTGTTTGTTTATTCTGTCCTCTCTGGCCATCGGATCTTACTTTATTCTTTGTTAATTAGTATTGCCAAATTTTTATATTTTTTTCTTTCTTCGTTTTGTAAAGCACTTTGAGCTACATAATTTGTATGAAAATGTGCTATAGAAATAAATGTTGTTGTTCATAGGAAGAGTCACCAGAGACATGAATGTTGCTGACGAAGTAAATAAGGTCAACCCTCTGTTTGTAGACAGACATACTGCTGATGGCTGTGGCCAAGTCATCATTAAAAGCTGAATAACTCAGAATGAAAACAGGATTTTACGAATTCTTGCTAATTGATTCAAAATATCACATGGACACAAGTATTCAAACACTTGGAATTTGGCTCAAATGCTTCCAATTCTATTAATCATCGTCGAGATGTTTCTGCACCTTGTTTGGAGTCCACCTGTGGTCAGCTGAACTAAGTGGACTGATTAGGAAAGGCACACATAACAAATAACTTACACATTTAGAGAGTACTATAAGTCCTTATATTCCACTCAGTCTAATACACAATCTAATTTTTGAGTTTTTTGATTCATTACAGACTCCACACCTAGATATTCTTAGTGCTGTGAAACTGGATAAACCTCGGACACTTTCAGAATTACTAGATGCAATAAACACACTTCAGAATGGGAAAGCAGCAGGCCCTGATGGCTACCCAGTGGAATTTTATAAAAAATTCTCAAATATGATAGCTCCACTGTTATTAGCAACTGTTTTGTCTTGGTAGAGTTACTCTACTTTCCCCTTTTGTACTATTAATATGTAGCCTTTGTCCAAATGTCTCAAATCTTACAGGCTTACCACTGTTTATAAGGTATTGTACCATATAACTTCCCCCCACCTTCCCTTCTACATCTATAATCTCACACAATTAGGTGTAGTAAAAGACAAGCAGGAGTTAAATTACAATTTAAGTAAAGTATTATTGATAATATTCATAAATAATAACAATATGCAAAGTGCATTTGAATATTGACAACCATACAACCTAATAAATGTTGGTGTATAGTTTCAGGTGGCACATTGACTTGTTAGTTACTTAAAATGTCTCTACTTAAGTCTTCATTTTTGGTAAGCTTTCTTCAGAGCAGGCCGCATGCCTTTCTCAATATGGCTGCCGAGCTGTGCTCTTCAATTATGTTGTCCTTTTCAGTTCATGGTGTGTAAGATGCTCTTTCATCAGTTGGTCAATGAGAGAGTGAGGGGTAAAGCAAGCAAATATATTAATTTTCTGTCCAACCCCTACAGCCAATAGGGCATCATGGTACTTAAAGGTTTCTGATACAAGCCAATTCCAAACAGCCATACTTTAGACCAATGGGGTGCAGAATACCTTCACACCTGCCCCCCAAAACCATTTGTTAAGGTGAAGCTAGCGCTAGGCAGTCTGACTTTCTTGTGGGGGTTGAATGACAGTGGCCTAAAGAGAATCACTGGCCGAACTTGTTTTAGGCACATCACTCAACCCTGTCATAAAATTCACTTTCCTGACATAATCCTAGGGGGGTGGGGTAAACATGAATGCTTCTCACTAATCCAGTCAAGCCAAGTCAAGTTGGTGAGCATGCACTGGTACAGTGCGTTGCTGCAACCACTACACGACAAAACAACTTGGGATCCCGGTTGGCAACCCTCCAGGCAGACACACGGTCCAGTCCCACCCTCCAGAAATAACCCTCTATCTGCCGCAGCCAGGTGTTACGTGGGCAACCCCTTGGCCTGGCCCAGCCACTCGGGTCCCCAACAATAAGGATCTTATGAGCTGGATCACACTCAGGGAAACGCGCCACATGGCCATAGTGCCTTAACTGACACTCCATGAGCAATGCAGGTAATGTGACTCATTTGGGACTCCATGAGCAACCGCTCATTCGACACAAAGTCAAACCAGAGGTACCAAAGGATTTTCCGGAGAGACACAGTACCAAAGGAGTCCAGTCTTTGTCTCAGGTCACTGCATAGTGTCCATGTCTTGCAACCATATAGCAAGACGGGAAGCACCAGGACTCTAAAGACTTGGACCTTTGTCCTTTTCCAGAGATATCAGGAGCGCCACACACCCCTTTCCAGTGACCTCATGACCTCCCATGCTCTCCCAATCCGTCTACTGACTTCATAGGAAGAATCACCAGAGACATGAATGTTACTAACAAGGTAAAAATCTGTAGGGGAGTGTGTACTGAGATAGAACTGTATATCATGTGCATAACAGTGGAACAGTGGTAGGCCACAGTGGCTGAAAGTTTTCATTCAAACTCTTTTCCTAATCAGTGACCAGTTTTCACTGCTAATCAACTGCTTTACCCTTCATTTTAATAGCCCTGTTTTTAAGGATTCAGTCCTCTGAATTGATTTATTTCTGCATTAAATGGCAGGCAAACAGAAATGAGATGACAGATGACCTGCTAAACTGGAACGTCAAACTCCGGCCAATTTCACTCCAACCAGTTTCTTAATGAGAAGCCAATTATTGCTGTTAATTGAATCCATTATTGAATATCAGGACTTGTTGCTGCTCTGATGCTGCCACGGCAGACTGTTGATTTTCTGTTTTTTCTAAGACCACCGTCAAGATGTTGTTTTGGTGACCTGAGCAGAACAACATGGCCGAGACCTTCATCTTTCTTTATTTTCAGGTTAGCTGGTCATGTGGTGGCTTGTTTTGTGTCTCATCATTGTTTGGCTGCTCATTAAGGAAAAAGAAACAACTAAGGGGTCTGAGTCACGTCAATTAAAACGAAGGCAAAACAAATGAATCAGCAGCAAAAAAAAAAAGCTCACTAACTAAGAAGATGGTTAGAATGAAAACCTGCAGCCACTGCAGCCCACCAGGACTGGAGTTGGACACCCCTGCTCTAAACTCTGAAGATAAGTCCTTTGACCTCATGATGCACATTGTCAACTACCGGACCTTTTGTAGACAGGGTGGGTGCATTTCCAAATCATGTCCAAACTATTGAATGACCATAGGTGCACTTCAAGCAAGGTGTAGAAACATCTCAATGATGATTAACAATGGGGTGTACCTGAGGCAAACTTCAAGTATCATAGCAAAGGGTGTGAATATTTGTGTCAATGTGATATATCATTTTTATTTTAATAAAGTTGCACTAATTCCTAAATTCCTGCTTACAATTTGTCATTCTGTGATATCGAATGTTGTTTGATGAGGGAAAAAAATGAATTGAAACCATTTTAGCTCAAGGCCACAACCAAGCAAAATTAGGGCAAAACAGAGGGGACTGAATAGTTTCTGAAGGCCCAGTATATTTGACTATGTTTTACTTTACTTACATTATGAAAAACAGAATGTAAAGTACATATCTGACGGCAATACACTAGCAAAGCATGAACAGAGGAGAACGTCATCAGGAATTAAAAGAATTTGGAAGCAGACACTGTGAAAGTGTTGATAAACAAGAGGCTTCTAAACTGATCCATGGTAATGAATTGCTGTGGCTGGATAAAGGCCTCATCCCAGCCATTACTCTCCCCACACACTCCTGGGAGCCCCCTAATGCTGCCATTTTATTCTATCCTTTTAAACAAAACAAGGGTAATGGCTTCCCTAAGGCTTTTTGTTCATCCTTATTAGGTGGCTCACATTGGACCTTGGCAATAAAACAATTAACTCTATTTGTCAAGCATGCCTTGAAGAGACAGACCATCTCACATGCTGATTTTGCATACTCCTATCTATGAATTCATTGTGGAGTGTTATAAAGCATTGTACATTTAACAGGGGTTATAGTGTGAGTCAGTTACAAAATGATGACAACACCAGGCAGTGCTGCTTTGTGGCTAACACTCGTACCAGACTTGACAACTGAATAACTGCCATTGACTTACCATGGAGCCCACAAAACCTCCTTAAACTCCATTTGCAAGAATACATGTTGACAGCTTTATGATGGAAAGTAAAGGGGAAGAGCGTTTAGGACTGAAGCCAGGAAGCAGTTCTTTATGCAAGGAGTTGTGGGGATCTGGGACAAACTACAGAGACATGGCGATGAAGCAGAAACCTTGATGACCTTTAAGAAGAATCAGGAGGAGATATGGGCACAGCTTAGTTATTAGCTAAACAAATAGGCTTGTTGGACTGAATGGTCTCCTGCTGTTCATCAATTTTCATATGTTCTTATGATCGCAGTCCATTGAAAAAGCTTCTAAAGACAGTGCTGAAATATTAAATAAAGGTCACAGAATTCATCCACACTTCTGGCTCACCATGACGCAGTTACTGAAACTGCCTGTTATTACAAATCATGTTCTCTATGCAAAAGTGCAATATAAAATCAATGCATAACTCTGCATGACTCTCTGATTATGACACTGTCACCATCCTGGGCTCTAATATTTAGAAGTATGTCAAACTTGTACTATACGTCAAAGTTTTTTTAAGCATTTTCAGGTGGTATCTGTGGTTTAGTATCCAGGAACATCCGTGACAGTGATATCAATACCATTGTCAAAAGATTTGAGCAATCTACACTTCATTTTTTATTGTACGGAGTCATTTTTAGGCACATTCTCATATAATGCACAAAGCACCCAAAGCAGCCTTTCTGTCCGCCAAAAACAACTTGGGTCCCTCAAATGAAATGACGCACACATTTGTCAAGGCAGTTCCATTGTCATTATGATATCTTGAACAGATCGTGCTGTACACACTTTTAAAATTTCAAAATCTCCCATTGAAAAGCATTGGAGAATTTGTGAACCCATCTAACTTTCAATGGAGAACAATTCTGTGTGACTTCAACTACAAATTAGTTCACTGTTTCAGTCTTATCTTGACAACAGTTACACAAACTGTTAATTTTCAGCTTTTCACCTCTGATAGCCGCTACTAACAGCAAACAGATACCCAATACAAGTTTAATGTACTGGGGATCTCTTTGCTGCCCGTAGCCGCTATCAGAGGTGAAAACCAGCAGATTGCATGTGTGGGGTAGGAAGTCGCTGTCAATGGCTGTCTTACCAGCAAGTACAGGTCAGCACATGTGGAATCTTCTGAATGAATCTTCTTCCTTCCAGTGCTTTAAGTCTTAAAGGTAAGTTACATTAACCATAAAATTATAGAAAACAAGCAAACAAAACTAAGAGTGATCTACAGGTGAATGAAGTACCCAGTGGTGTTTAAGCCATTGTTCACAAAGTAAATAATCATCTATTCAATACATTTTATCTTACAATAACACCAAACCTCCTTGATTCACTCTATCTGTCTAATATAGTATCAATTATACAGTATAGTGCCTTTCATATCTATCTATCTATCTATCTATCTATCTATCTATCTATCTATTATATAGTGCCTTTAAAACCTATCTATCTAAAGTCATATGCAAAAGTTTGGGAACCCCTCTTAATTCTTTGGATTTTTGTCTATCATTGGCTGAGCTGTCAAAGTAGCAACTTCCTTTTAATATCTGACATGCTTTATGAAAACAGTAGTATTTCAGCAGATGCATTAAGTTTATTGGATTAATAGAAAATATGCAATATGCATAATAACAAAATTAGACAGGTGCATAAATTTGGGCACCCCGACAGAGATATGACATCAATACTTAGTTGAGCCTCCTTTTGCTCCTTTGTGCCTCTAGACACCTCCTATAGCCTTTGATGAGAGTCTGGATTATGGATGGAGGTATTTCTGACCCCATTCTTCCATACAAGATCTCTCCAGTTCAGTTCAATTTGATGGCTGCCGAGCATGGACAGCCTGCTTCAAATCATGCCATAGATTTTTGATGATATTCATGTCAGGGGACTGTGACGGCCATTCCAGAACATTGTACTTCACCCTCTGCATGAATGTCTTTGTAGATTTTGAACTGTGTTTTAGGTCATTGTCTTGTTGGAATATCCAACCCCTGAGCTTCAACTTTGTGACTGATGCTTGAACATTATTCTGAAGAATTAGTTGATATTGGGTTGAATTCATCTGACCCTCGACTTTAACAAGGGCCCCAGTTCCTGAACTAGCCACATAGCCCCATAGCATGATAAAACCTCCACCAAATTTGACAGTAGGTAGCAGGTGTTTTTCTTAAAATGTGTTGTTCTTGTTCCAAAATTGAATCTGGCTTGTCTAAATAAGCATTTGCATACAACAAGCGACTCTGTTTGTGGCGTGAGTGCAGAAAGGGCTTCTTTCTCATCACCCTGCCATACAGATGTTCTTTGTGCAAATTGCGCTGAATTTTAGAACGATGTACAGATACACCATCTGCAGCAAGATGTTCTTGCAGGTCTTTGGAGGTGATCTGTGGGTTGTCTGTAACCATTCTCACAATCCTGCGCATATGCTGCTCCCTTATTTTTCTTGGCCTTCCAGACGTGAGTTGGTTTAACAGCAACTGTGCCTGTGGCCTTCCACTTCCTGATGCCATTCCTTGCAATTGAAACTGACAGTTTAAACCTCTCAGATAGCTTTTTGTAGCCTTCCCCTAAACCAGGGGTGGGCAAAGTCATTCCTGGAGGGCCACAGTGGCTGCGGGTTTTTGTTCCAACCCAGTTGCTTAATTATAAAACAATCCTTGCCAATAATTACGTTTCATGGCTTGTTAGTGCTTTAACTCTGCTATGTCAAGTCATTCTCATATCCTAGATTTTTTTCTCCATTTTAAGGATATCATCCGAATACTTTGAAGTGTAAAACAGATGGCTAATTCTCAATCCTTCACTTTTTTCTCTTCTCTTTCCTTCCAAGTATTTAATTAAACCAAATAGTGCACGATAAATACACACAGGTGTAAAGAGTAACACGCAAAATGGAGAACTGCTGGTTTCTTTTGTCATTTGCATCTTATTGCTAATAAGGAGCAAATAAAAACTGAGAATGCAGCTGTTTAAGACTTAAATAAGCAATAAGGGTTCAAAATCTTAATGAGGGAGACAACTAAAATGAAGCAGAAGTGTTTCTAGAGCAATAAGTGCTGCTTATTAAGCAATTGGGTTGGAACAAAAACCTGCAGCCACTGCGGCCCTCCAGGAATGACTTTGCCCACCCCTGCCCTAAACCATGAGACTGAACAATCTTTTTTTTCAGATCTTTGAGGATCCCATGCTGTCTGTCACTCTTCCAAGGAGAGTCAAAGGGAAGCACAACTTGCAATTGACCACCTTAAATACCTTTTCTCATGATTGGACACACCAGTCTATGAAGTTCAAGGCTTAACGAGCTCATCCAACCAATTTGGTGTTAGAAGTAATCAGTATTGAACAGTTACACGCATTCAAATCAGCAAAATTACAAGGGGGCCCACATTTGTGCACAGCCAGTTTTTCACATTTGATTTAATTTCATACAACTAAATACTGCTTCACTAAAAATCTTTGTTCTGAAAACACCACAGTACTCAGATGTTCCTAGGAAAGGAAAGACATACCACTGTTATCTTTTTTGTTGAAAGTAGAGTCAATTATTATGCAGGCTGAGAGGGGTTCCCAAACTTTTTCATATGACTCTATCTATCTATCTATCTATTCCAGGGCCTTCACTTTCCTTCAGCCTTTCAGCTTCAAAGTCATCCTCTGTCATTATTAAGTTGATGCTATATGCACAAAATCTCGATTTCACATCCTTTCATTGGACAACAACATTTTTCCTGAACACTTGTGGGTTTATCTCATGGATTTTGGCCTGCTGATCACAGACATATCCTTTAAATTTTCCTATCACGTACCATTTTATTGCAATCTCCTATTTTTGTGATTTCCTATCATATTATAAGTATGCATATACTACATTTGGAATATCTGTGGATAACTAAAAGTAGCGGCCCTGCTACTACGAATGCAGCTCGAATATAACAAGTCCTGAGAATTAGACAGCCATGCTAAAGTGTCCCATCACTTTAAAAAGAACATGCTGCTCCGTAACCATTTGGAAGAGTGTGGCACATACAGCACTTGTTGACTCAACAAAAATATTTTTTACCTTCTCTTCATTTAAAACTTGGACTGATGGAAAATTTTGTGAAAGTGATGAACAAGGCAGGTGAAAGATTTCAATTTTTGAGACAGATGTTATCGCATTTAACTGATACCAATACTGTTGGTCCTCAACGTTATCAATAACAAGCAGTTTGAAGATCACATAGAAGACATTCAGAAATGTTGTTGAGAATTTTCAGGGCAACGACTGAGCACATTTTGCCAAACATGCTATAGTTGGTCTGTAAACCACCAAGTTGCCAGTTCACTACCCGCCACTGCTCAAATTCCTTTTGCTTTGTCATTTTTACAGTAAGTGCTGTGTATGATAGAAAGTGACAATATGCAATTAAGGTTCTACCTTTATCTAATCATCTTTTTCTTGCCACCACTATCACTCACTGTAGTGTAATATGAAAAAATTGTTCCTCTTCTCAATAAAAGTCAGCAGCATTTGTTTTTGTCCGACAGCACGTAAAGTTTAACCCAGTGCTGGGTCAGTTTTACTGCACCGTCACTGAGAGGATCCTCACTTACTTCACAGCTGTATGCTATGGTAAAGATTCTGCTCACTCGAATTTTTTTAAAAAGGTGTCATTTGTGCAGAGGAATTGAAGGCAAATCTATTAAGGACCTTCAGGAAAAAATAACAGGAATAGCAATAACGGACTGTGATGGCTGATTGCCTGCAGTTGGCATTTCCTTCTTGAACGAGGGTCATTGATAGTCATGTACCGAGTTGGACTAGGGTGAAAGGGGACACACAACAGCAAGAGATGGTGTAATTCATGCATTTTATTTCCAAACAGTGTTCCAAACAAAGTGTGGTTCAGTCTTCATTCCACCTGAATAAAAGGATAAGTGTCCAAGTGTCTGTCTGTGTGTAAGTCCAGTTGCTATGTCCCTGTCATTTTAAAAATAAAATCTATTGAATTTTTTGCCTAGAGATCAGGGGTCTCCAACTTTTTTCCCCTGAGAGCTACTTTTTCAAAATGAAAATGACCATGAGCTACTCAAGTTTTCTAATGTTTATTCGCATAGCTTATTTCAACCCAAACAAACTGAATAAGCTTGTTTTGCCTGAACATTTACAAAATGTTGATGTCCATAACTCACATTTTGCATTAAAACATCACAAAAAATATTGAGTTCACCGGCAAGTGCATTTTGTATGTCTGTATGCATTTTCTAGTGTATCTCACACTATTGGATTAAAACATGAATGCTGTCAAAACAAAACAATGCAATTCCAAATCCACAGATATTCCTTATTCATTTGTCATTTTGTTCCATGTCACTGTGTCACTTTATTCACAGGTCCAGTTGCATGTGTGACGTGTTTTTTAGTTAGTCAGATGACTCAACAAGAGAGGCAGGTGTCTGGTGGAGTGGAGCCACTCAGGTTCCCTCTTATGGAGTCCTTTAAATATTCGTCTGTTAGTCTTGTTCTGAACTTTGATTTCATGACATTCACGTCAGACTCACAGACGTATGGAGACCCAAACAAAGCAAACAATTTCAGAGCTGCTTGGTGAAGGTTCTTCTAGTTATCTGGCTCTACTGAGCTCCAGAAATGCTGAGAATGCTGTTGAGGCTTTAACTGCATATTATTTTGAAGGTTTACTAATATATAAAGATATAAAATCCAATGTCTCTCTGTCTGTATGTCTGTCCGCTTTAAACGGATTTAGATCGTTTTTTTTTTTCTATAATTTGCTTGAACATTCCGGTTGATTTTGTGGCTTCTCTCATTCCGCTATATATCATAGTTCGCTTGCGGTACCGATTTATTTGCTCGAATCCAAGTGAGACGCAGCGGGCCGAGGGGAGGAGCCTTCCTCACTCAATCCCCAGCTTCAGGGCATATACCTTAACTTCGCTTAGCTAGCAAACGAGAGAACAATTGAATTCAACTTTGTTTGATATTTAAAATAAAGTGTTACTTAGGTCTTGATAAGTTTGAGTCTGGATATGCTCTTAAGTGTATGCCACATTGAAAAGACAGATTGCATTTCAGATTGTGCTTCTGTTAAAAGAATTGTGATGTGATTTTTTGGAAAGATCGCCTAGCCCTAATTTGACTAATCAAGTTTTCAAATTTATGTAGGATTCATTAACCATACTTGGAAAGGGGTTGTGAGCTACTGGTAGCTCGCGACCGATGTGATGGAGACCCCTGCTGTAGATGGTGCACCACAAAGCATTTTATTACTACATGCATTAAAAAATACATTTTGATAGATGATACGCTGAAAACGTTACTGCTGAGGTCTTTGTTGAAAACTTAGAGTTGGATCTTGCATGTTCAGTTGCGGAGCACAACCAGATACTCTTGAATGCAGGAGGCGGGGTTGCAACGAGGGGCTGCTCTACTAGCCAATGAATGTCTGCAGCATTGTGATTGCATATTGTCATGCCTGGGTCACAGATTTGCACAGAAACACAGGAGACTGTAGAGACAGGAACTTTATTCAAACACTGCAAACAAACATATGTCTCTTTCAAAAGTAGCAGAACAGAGAATGTCCGAGAGAGAGAGAGAAAAGCAATCAAACCCAACAACCAACAGGTGCTGTTCAGGCTTTTAAGTATGCAAAGTATCACGCGGGTAGCATATCACGCGACAGAGCAGCTGCAAGTAAGCCCAGCAAGTACAGGAGCATTGTGAAGGTAGTCTAACAGTGTTTTTTAAGAGGGGTTTTTCGAGGAGCGTCCGTGTCTTCTAGGGGTGCGATCAGCCCCCTGCTCACAATATGCATGAGATGAATTAGCATCAAGGCACATTTACAAATGCACACTTACAAGATGATTGAGATTTATACATTAAATTGAGTAGAAATGTGCATATGCCAGGTTTTATAAATTTGACTTTCTTTTAGCGTACGCACTTTCCTGGTTTTTTTGGCATGAGCATATTTTTATGCTCAAATCACAAAGTTTTATAAATGAGGCCACTGTTTTGTTTTTTTTTTTTTCATTAACTGGTCATAAAATGTAATCTGAACTTCATCTAAGTCACAAGTATAGATGATCATAATATACTTACACTAATACCACAAAGTTATAATCGTTCATACCTTTATTGAAAAAACCCATCCAACATTCACAGTTTGCTGTGAAAACAATAAGTGAACCCTTGGATTTAGTAAATGGTCAAAAGTTCTTTGCCTGTAACTGCGGTAACTGCAGATCAGACCTATGCAATGTTCAGGAGGAATTTTACCCAAAAACGGTTTCAGCTGATCCATATTATTGACAGCTCTCTTGACATCATTCCATGACATCTCCATTGGGTTAAAGTCTGGGTTCTAACTGGGCCACTCTAAAAGGCGGATTTCATTTTTTTGAAGTAGATTTATAAGCAGCTGAAATGAGCTTTCTCCTCAGGGTGGCTGAGCTCTCCCTCAGAGATAGAGTGAGAAGTGCAGATGTCCAGGAGAGGCTCAGAGTGGAACTGCTGCCCCTCCGCATGGACAGGAGCTAACTGAGATGGTTCGGGCATCTGATACGGATGCCTGCTCACTGCCTCCCTGTGGAGGTTTTATGAGCACAACCAGCTGAGAGGAGACCCTGGGAGAGACCTGGAGCTTGCTGGGAGGATTATATCTGCCAGATGGCCTGGGAGTGGCTTGGGATTGCACATTATGAGTTGGCAAGTGTGGCTGGTGTAAAAGACATATGAGCCTCACTGCTAAGACTGTTCACCTGTGACCCAGTGGAAAATAAATGAATGAATGAATGTTTGAATGAATGAGTGAATGTATTTAGATTTAGTTTGATGTTTAAGGTGGCGGCATGGTGGCACAGTCGGTCAGTAGCACTTCTGCCTCGCAGTTAGGATGTTCTCCCCGTGTCTGTGTGGGTTTCCTCCCGGTGCTCCGGTTTCCTCCCACAGTCCAAAGATGTGCAGATTAGGTGCAATGCCGATTCTAAATTGTCCCTAGTGTGTGGTGGGTGTGTGTGTGTGTGTGCCCTGCGGTGGGCTGGCGGCCTGCCTGGGGTTTGTTTCCTGCCTTGCACCCCCTGTGTTGGCTGGGATTGGCTCCAACAGATCCCCATGACCCTGTAATTAGGATATAGCGGGTTAGATAATGGATGGATGGATGTTTAAGGTTATTGACTCTGGTAGAAACTTAACATCTTATTAAAGAAGAAACATCCTCTAACAGGACAAATCAGTAATCAGGCAGGAGAAAAGCTGCTCATTGTATCTTTTAATTACTCCTCAAAATGCCTCAGCACGGCGCATTCTTCAAAAGTAGTCTGTTACAGAATGGTCAGAATGATCAGAGAAAGAAAGAATAGAGGGTCTTTTTATAAACTATTGAATTTTCATACAGTGTCAATCAATGCATACATTTTACTCTGGTCGAATGACTTTTAAAGTCTATTATATTATATTCTGGTTCTTCTTATACCTTTCAGTTGAGCCACCACCCTTGAAATTTCTGTGCATATAACAACTGTCCATTCAGGTTGTTTTACAGGACATTTGCTGACTTCTTAGTCATCTTTCAGTACATTTTGTTGTTCACTTGGCCTTTATCTGATTTCTGACATCATTAACCCTTTGTACTATTCATTTAAGATGAATGCTGTGTTACCTTAAAATTACTCTTCCACAAGTCCTGCTGCCATCCCTCAATTTCTACTGAGCTGGAAGTCAACCACCTGACATTATCCTGTAGGATTCCCTAATAAATTTGTGAATCCATGTTGCAATCAATGATGGCAAACTCTTGAGACCCCAAAGGCAGCAAATTAGCCCCAAATCATAATCCTCTCTCCAGCATACTTCACCACTTCATGTTGGTGTGCATTTTCTTCAATTCAACTTTAGTTTCATCGAACATCAGTCCGCAAAACATTTTCCCAATAATGCTGAGAAGTGTCAGATGGACCTTAGCAAGCTTCAGGAGTGCAGGGGTGTTAATTTTTGGAGAGAAGTGGCTTCACCAGGACACCATGCCTGATCGATGTTTTATGCATGGTAGACTCAAAAACAGAGATGCTAGCCTGGAGCAATGATTCCTTCAAGCCTTTAGCTGTCATTCCTTTAATACCTCACTGAGCATTCAGTGTTGTGCCTTTCAAGTCATCTGGGCTAGGGGCCCACTTCTTGAAAGAGTAGCCAGCAGTAAATCATCTCCATTTATGCACAGTTGGTCAAACTATGACTGATGAACATCTACATTCTTTGAAATTACTTTGTAATTCTTTCCAGCTTAACACAAATCAAAAATTCTTGATCACCAATTCTTGTGAAACACAATTCACATCTGTTGTAATCTTGGAATTTGTAAGCATAAAAAGTCACAATAATATATCAAATTGCTCAAACTGTGAAATCCTGGCTAGTCACAAAAAATGAAAAACATGGAATCTTGATATATAAAAACATTTATTTTTACAGAAATGCAATGTGACACCAAACAGGCTCAGAGGAGCAAAAAGGCACAGAAGGCAATGCCTTTAAAATAGGCAAACCCAAAAGCAAACACAGTCCCAATATGAAATCCCAAAAATGGTCAAAAAGCAGAGCACGGAAGTCAAAAATGCAGACATTTACAAAAAAGCACGGAATAATCACAAGAGAAACTCACCAATGCTAGTGCATTCAATGAACCACAAGGGACTGTGGATTTTCCTGAGCCTTTATAGAGCTATGGACACGTGACAACTCACAAAACAGATGGCACATGGAGAAAGATCCATCCATCCATCCATGATCAAACCCGCTATATCCTAACTACAGGGTCACGGGGGTCTTCTGGAGCCAATCCCAGCCAACACAGGGCGCAAGGCAGGAAACAAACCCCGGGCAGGGCGCTAGCCCACCGCAGATGGAGAGAGATATGAAACTAAATAATTAATAATAGTAATAATAATTCTTTACATTTATTAAGTGCTTTTCTTACTTTAGTGAAATGGGAGCCACATCAATCACCACTAATGTGCAGCAACCACGTGGATGATGTGACAGCAGCCATTTTTTTCGTCAGTACACTCACCACACATTAGCTGTAAGGTGGTGAAGTGGTGAGAGAGCTAACCAGTTAGAGACGGTGGATGACTAGGGGGCCAGAATGACTAGGCCATTGTGGGCAATTTAGCCTGGACATTGGGATGCACCCTACTCTTTATGAAGGATGCCCAGGAATCTATTATGACCACAGAGAGTCAGGACCTTGGTTTTATGTCTCATCTGGCACTATTGTGCCACTATTATGGCACTATTTTTACAGCACAGTGTCCTCATCAGTGCACTGGGGCATTGGGATCCACGTTCAGACCATAATGTAAGCACCCCTTGCTGGATAATGAACAACGTTAAAATAAAAAAAATGAACAAAACAGACACAACAGGGATAGTTGAACCACAGCCAAAGAGGGAATCCTGGCTGAAACATAGCAACATTAGCAGATGTTTCTTGTGAATAGCAAACTCTAACTGTTTGGGTCTTTCTGTAATTGTCAAAGCAGCTCTAAGCCACACCCCAATCTCATTTCATTGGTTGGTCTCCAGGTTTGCTAACTCCTGAATCCAATTAGCTTTTCATCGGCCAAGGGGTTCACATTTACCAACCTACACAGTGAATGCTTGAATGTTGTCTTTGAGAAGAAAATTACAATCATTTTTATGTTATTAGTTTAAACAAGCAGTGTTTCTTCATTATGGGAAGCTAGATGAAGACCAGACCATATTTTTAAGACAAAGTTATACATACAGTGGGATGCAAAAGTTTGGGCAACCTTGTTAATAGTCATTATTTTCCTGTATAAATCGTTGGTTGTTACGATAAAAAATGCCAGTTAAATATATCATATAGGAGACACACACAGAGTGATATTTGAGAAGTGAAATGAAGTTTATTGGATTTACAGAAAGTGTGCAATAATTGTTCAAACAAAATCAGGCAGGTGCATAAATTTGGGCACCGTTGTCATTTTATTGATTCCAAAACTTTTAGAACTAATTATTGGAACTCAAATTGGCTTGGTAAGCTCAGTGACCCCTGACCTACATACACAGGTGAATCCTATAATGAGAAAGAGTATTTAAGGGGGTCAATTGTAAGTTTCCCTCCTCCTTTCATTTTCTCTGAAGAGTAGCAACATGGGGGTCACAAAACAACTCTCAAATGACCTGAAGACAAAGATTGTTCACCATCATGGTTTAGGGGAAGGATACAGAAAGCTGTCCCAGAGATTTAAGCTGTCTGTTTCCACAGTTAGGAACATATTGAGGAAATGGAAGACCACAGGCTCAGTTCAAGTTAAGGCTCGAAGTGGCAGACCAAGAAAGATTTCGGATAGACAGAAGCGACGAATGGTGAGAACAGTCAGAGTCAACCCACAGACCAGCACTAAAGACCTACAACATCATCTTGCAGCAGATGGAGTCACTGTGCATCGTTCAACCATTCGGCGCACTTTACACAAGGAGATGCTGTATGCGAGAGTGATGCAGAGGAAGCCTTTTCTCTGCCCACAGCACAAACAGAGCCGCTTGAGGTCTGCTCAAGCACATTTGGACAAGCCAGCTTCATTTTGGAATAAGGTGCTGTGGACTGATGAAACTAAAATTGAGTTATTTGGGCATAACAAGGGGCGTTATGCATGGAGGAAAAAGAACACAGCATTCCAAGAAAAACACCTGCTACCTACAGTAAAATATGGTGGTGGTTCCATCATGCTGTGGGGCTGTGTGGACAGTGCAGGGACTGGGAATCTTGTCAAAGTTGAGGGACGCATGGATTCCACTCAGTATCAGCAGATTCTGGAGACCAATGTCCAGGAGTCAGTGACAAAGCTGAAGCTGCGCCGGGGCTGGATCTTTCAACAAGACAACGACCCAAAACACTGCTCAAAATCCACTAAGGCATTCATGCAGAGGAACAAGTACAACGTTCTGGAATGGCCATCTCAGTCCCCAGACCTGAATATAATTGAAAATCTGTGGTGTGAGTTAAAGAGAGCTGTCCATGCTCGGAAGCCATCAAACCTGAATGAACTAGAGATGTTTTGTAAAGAGGAATGGTCCAAAATACCTTCAACCATAATCCAGACTCTCATTGGAACCTACAGGAAGCGTTTAGAGGCTGTAATTTCTGCAAAAGGCGGATCTACTAAATATTGATTTTATTTCTTTTTTGTGGTGCCCAAATTTATGCACCTGCCTGATTTTGTTTCTGTAAATCCAATAAACTTCATTTCACTTCTCAAATATCACTGTGTGTGTCTCCTATATGATATATTTAACTGACATTTTTTATCGTAACAACCAACGATTTATACAGGAAAATAATGACTATTAACAAGGTTGCCCAAACTTTTGCATCCCACTGTAGATGCGGTTTATTAAAGGATTCACATACTTTTTCTTGCTACTGTACATTTTTGGGATTCTGAAGAAAAACCCAAGCAGACTCAGACAACAGCGGTAGCAGGATTCAATCCCAAGATCCTGGACCTGGAAGGCAGCAACACTGTGTCCCTGTGCCACCTCATTTATGTACACAATATAAAACAAAAGAGCTGATGAAGAGCTGTGTCATTTTCCATCTGCAAAAGGGAAAAGCAGGTAGAGTGCATTCCCACACTGAATTTGTGTTACCTTTCTTTTACTTATATAAAATAGAAGTTGTCAATCCTGATATTTTAGCTTGACTAGATAAGAACTCGATATTCCAGCTGCATGTGGACACAGGTTTGTATCCTAGGAGTGCAGTGAAAAACAACTCCTTAATGGCTGCAAGGCTTCATTTTTGTGTCATAAACTAGCAGGAATTAAATGTTCATAGTTATTCAGACGTTGTCCTATAGTGCCAGTCAGAGAACACACAATAAGAAGACACTTCATAACAGACTATGAAGCATCCAAGAATAAACAATAAAGATTTTGCCATCATTCAAATGCAAGGGGGCAACAGTTGACACTAGCAAAAAGCTGTCCTTGCACT
Source organism: Polypterus bichir lapradei (assembly GCA_026402145.1). Classification (NCBI taxonomy): domain Eukaryota; kingdom Metazoa; phylum Chordata; class Cladistia; order Polypteriformes; family Polypteridae; genus Polypterus; species Polypterus bichir. The sequence goes on from JANRMT010062852.1 coordinate 10,710,378, forward strand.
TTTTTTTTTTAAAACGACAGCTACAAAGCCTTTAATCATATCAATTAGAAGTGGATGTAACTAATGCATTCCGGTATGAAATTCTAGTACTAGCCACATGCACCTGCTACTAGACTCCTTAATTAAGCACCTGTGTGTCTCTCAGTGCTGTCGCATTAAGGCTCTGCTCCACAAAATTGAAATTGCACCTGCTCTACGTGAGGAAAGCCATCGATCGGTCTTCCTCGAAGCACTCTTTAATGTCCTCTGTCAAGTCATCTATCAGTTTGCCATTGTAAACGTGAGCCAATTAGTCAGTCAGTCCTTCCCAAAGCCGAGAAGGTGAGCGTTACATTTTCTGTAAACGTTTGGTGCCAACTGGGGAAGTGAAAGAGAAGATGACCAGGAAAGGGATAAAGCAGTTTGGAGTGGGCAAAAATAGGCAATGGTCAGAATGGTGGTTTCGTTGGAGGGGTTTGGGCTCCCCTCCTGATTTATTGTGCTCAACTCCTGGGGCCTCATGCATAATGCTATGCGTAGAATTCGCACTATAACATGACGTAAGCACAAAAGCCGAAATGTACTTACGCACAGAAAAATCCAGATGCAGGAATTTGTGCGTTCGCCAACTTCCACATTCTTACGCTACATAAATCCCGGTCAGCGTGAAAAGTAACGTGCGTGCACGCATGTGCTGTCCTGCCCCAACTCCTCCCAGAATTACACCTCTTTGAATATGCAAATCAATATCAATATAAATCGCCCTTAAGCTCAGCCTTCTGTGAAAAGACAATGGGAAAAGCACGGGGGAAAATATAAGACTTTCAGCGAATACCAAGTGGAGGCAAAGGAAAAACATACTATTTGCTGATTTAAACAGTAGAATAATCAACAAAAGGAAGTTGATCGAGTGACATAGCGTGTCGCGGAAACTCGAAAGCTCAAGTTCACAAAGTCGCACAGTGCCAAAATAAAAAAGTTGTCAGATATCAAAGTCACCATGAAAAAGAGTCGTAGCCCACCGTCTGAACTTATTAGGGTACAGACAAAAAAAAAATAGGCACATAGTGGGAAAAATGCACGAAATGTCAACTTTAATCTCGAAATTTCCACTTTAAAAACGTAGTTTATTTTGTCATTAAAGTAGAACATCATAAACTTCATCATAAAATCATTTAATTTACTAGTTTCTCAAATCCCATCGTAACTTAAGTAGCAAGTTAAATGCTTTGTTTTGTATTTGATCTTCAATGTGCTCCATGTGTGTGAATCACTACGTGCTTCCGTGATATTACAGCTCTCTGAATAATTAAAATACTGAGATGTATACGTGATATCATTTTCATGATGATTGGAATGAAAGCATGTTATTAAACATGAGAACATGATGGTCCAGTGATTGTTCATATCTCACGCAAGATGCTGCTGCGCCATGCGCAACCTTCGATGAAATAATTTATTGTAGTAGTACTGTCTCTTTTAAACATACTGTCCTCCAATTCCTGTCCTTACTTTTCTTTCCCCAAATACCCAATCACCACACAATCAGCTCTGTAATAGATTGTGCTTACAACGACGATTCTTCAAAACTTTAAGGAACATTAAAATATCTTCATAGTACATGTTTAATTATTCTATCCATCTATCCTTTCAGTGTTGTGCCAGCCTCAGTAAATATACAGCGCAAGGCAGGAACAATATGTGAACTTGCTAGCGCTGCGGCACCGTGTCCTCACATGTTTAATTATTAACAATACAGATTATTTAAATTAGGTTAAAGTTTTACCTGTATAATATAATCAACATATTTTGCTGCATTTCATCTTAAAAATGATATTGTCATCATATGTAAATACACGCTTTATAAAGTGGCGCAGGTTGGGCAATATTATGACTGTAGTGCAAGATTACAGTGAGGTGATTGTACTTATAAGTACAAACAGTTCTACAAGGAGCAATTGATTGAGTGCGTTTATAGTTCTTGGGATGAAACTGTTTCTGAACCGCGAGGTCTGTACAGGAAGGGCTTTGAAACGTTTTGCCGTGGCTGAGACAGCGTGTGCTTGATGCTGTGTACCGATAATTCTCTTTCCAATCAGCTGCTGCTGTGATTCCCCACTCAGATACAGTGATATAAATACTCCGAGTGGTGCAGTGAGAGGAATATGGAAAAAGATGATCCGCTGTGACAACCCTTAAAGGGAGCAGCTGAAAGAAGGAAAAGAAGGTGCAGTGAGAGTAACAACGCTAAAGCAGTTATGGTATTTGGAATACTATGGCCATTCCCTGGGCCATTATATTGTTACAGGTTAACTACAATCAGATGCATTACACTAATAAACAATATGCTGTTAGTTTCAGTGTATTTATAAAGCTGCGGCAGGAATGTGGCTCTAAGAAATAAAGATAAATCACACAGTGAAAATAGCACTGCTTTGACGCTGGGTGCTGCCAGTCTGTAAAACCGAGTGGAGAACTTGCGTACGACAGGGTATAAGGTATCGTGGAAAAGTGTGCGGCTTTACGCCAAATGTAGGTTTTATACATCGCAATTTGAACGTGGAAACGTTCTTACGCAACATTTCTGTGCATACGCACTGTTTATACATGAGGCCCCTGATCTTTTTTTAGGGATGTGGACAATAATATCATTAAGACCCAGATCTACTTGTCTATCCATTTTGATTCAACCCCAGATCACAATGCAGAAGGCCAAGGGAGAACTCCCCAGATCTTTGATAATTTTATCCAATTAATCTGAATGAGACTTCACAGTGGGACTAAGACCTTGATCTCTGTAAATCTTAACAACACGTCTGATTTCAGAATACCATTAGAGGGGGACAGGGCTACAGGAAATGAGTTATGAGGAAAGATTAACACTAGTATTACCAAAACCTACTAAAAAACTTGTAAACCCCGCCCACCTTAAATCCGTTTGCACCTCTCCATCAGTGTCTTTTGTCTTGTCAATGTGTCGATCAGCACAAGCAGCAAGCAGCCTGCTGTCCCATCCACCCACCGCCGCAGCTCAACTCGGGCAAAAGGTTCTCAGAGCTGAAGCCAAGGCTCCTTATCTGTGTGTGAGATCAGGAGTTGTAGAGGGTAAATAATACAGCATATCATTATTTGGAATACATGCATTTTATGTGTGTTCTGTGTCTACAAAGATCTGGATAAGTGTAGGATGAAAGGAAATGCAAGAAATGTTGAACACATACCTAAAAGACAAACTTTTTTCATGTTTTAGTACTCAAAATAAAATTTTGACATGAAGTACATAATGTGTGAAGACTGAAGTCCACATTTCAAATAAGCACTTTCACAAAAGGTACAAGTATAATAGAACGAGTGTGGTTTTATTCAAGAATATAACGGATGATAAAGAAATCAGATTAGTGTACTTCATTGTCACAACTGCTTTGGTAGTACAGTGGTAAGAACTGCTGACTCATAATCAACAGGTCATGGGTTTGAGCCTTCCCGTGTACCATAATAAAGCTGAGTAGTCAGCTGCTCTTATTGTTACTATTATACAATAAAAACATACATTTAATTTGAGTGTGTAACAGCCAGTGTAAATGTATGGTACTTGTAAAAAAAATTTTTTATTCAGTTTTATTCTCTCAGTCGTGTTCACACTCCCCCTGATCTGACATTGCTGTTTTCAAATAAAGACGTGCTATAACAGAGGTGAATTCAGATGAGGATAAGGGTTCTACATCAGAGAAAGAGAACAGAAGCCCTACCTGCAAGAAACGTCCACTCACATATAAGAACAATGCAGCTGCACCAGGCGTAAAGGCAAAAGATGGCACCGTCAGGATGCAGGTGCCACTGTATCTGATCGTGTTCAGCTCTGACGGGAGAACGTCCCCCACGTGGGGAGAAAAGAGCATGTGGCAATTATATCTCTGCCAATCAGCAGCTACCCTCTGAAACACATGTAGCTGTGATCTCTCTCAAACGTTACTCCTTAACAATTTGTAGACGATGATGTCTGCTAAACAAACAGGTATCGCTAGCTAAGCGGAGGGAGGATATTCTCCAACACATGGCAATGATTGAGGAGGGCCCCGACCAGCTCCCCACTCCTGATGTCACACTTCCCCTTCCCCTCGGCCCGCAATGTCTCTCTTAGATTTGCACGAATAAATCGGTGTCGCAACTGATCTATAATACTTAGCATGATGAGAGAAGTCACAAAATCAACCGGAATGTTCAAGCAAATTATAGAAAAAAATTAGTAGTTCTCTCATGAGAAGTGGACAGACATACAGACTGACAGACGGATGTTGGATTTTATATATACACTACTGGGTTTCTCCCTGCTTACTTTGCTCGCCACCAAGCCTGCGCTACGCACCAGCCACTTCTAGTCTCTGCTGCTCACATTGAGAAGAGGGGGGCTGAACACACCCAAAGGAGACGCGGTCGGCCCTCCGATACTCCCTCTTAAACGGTGATACAATGGGAAACAAATATAGTTTTTTTTTTAGCTCCTCTTTGCTCGATCAGCTGTTGGCTTGCTGCTGTGCCATGTGATCTGCATCTTGTGCAGCGCTTCAAAAATTTAATAGCCTGTACAGCAGCTGTCCTACTCTTTGTCTTTTATTTCCGGCCCTGGGCGTGGTTAAATCTCTTGGCACAAAGTCTCGTCTCGCAGGATGTGAGTTCTTGATATTTTAAAGTTTATTATTTAAAAACAGAATAAGAATCTGAAAATCTAACAACATCACATTAAAGTTCGATAAATTCTGAAAAGAATGATACCAAACATATATATGTAGGTTTTAAAATAAGCCCGATTTAAAGTGTGACAAAAAAGTAACATAAAAACGTCACATAAAATTGTTGCAGAAAATCGTTGCACTTTTAGGCTTAGGATTTTATTTATATAGAGTAGATATATATATATAGAGAGATAATAATCATCATCATTATCTTCATCATTAATTACATTATATTTGTATTAATTACATTTACGTACCACATTTCTTGCTACTCAAGTGCTTTAAATACATAGAACCACTTTAACTGGCAACAATGTGCTGTACCCACCTGGATGATACAATGGCAGCCATTATTGTGCCAGTACAATCACCACATATTAGCTGTTAGGTGATGACGGGGTGAGTGAGATAGTTAGCCAGTTAGAGACAGGGATGATTAGGGGGCCAAAATGGACAATGCTGTGATGGGCAGTTTAGCCAGGGCCTTATGATAAACCCTACTCTTTTCGAAAAATGCCCAGGGATTTTTAATGACCCCGGAGAGTCAGGGTCTTGGTTTTACATCTCTTCTGAAGGAAAGCACCATATTTATGGCACAGTGTCCCTGACACTACACTGGAATCCATGCACAGACTACAGGATAAGCGCCCCCTGCTGGCCTCAACAGCACCCCAAGCTTTTCCTAAATGGTCTCCCATCCAAGTACTGGGTCGTCATAGCTGAAAAATACTGATACATGATAAATTATGTAAGATGCTGTATAATAATAATAATAAATTGCATTTAAATAACGCATTTCTTGCTACTCAGAGTGCATAGACTATAGGGGATGCACTTCAACCACCACCAATGTGTAGCACCCATCTAGATGATGCGACAGAAGCCATTATTGCAGCAGTATGCTCACCACACATTAGCTATTAGGGGTGACAGGGGATGGTAAGGGGGCCAGCATGGACAGGGCCGTGATGGGCATTTTAACCAACACATCAGCATAAACCCTACTCTTTTCTCGAAAGATGCCCAGGGATGTTTAAGGATCACAGTAAAACCAGACCTCGGTTTTACGTCTCATCCAAAGGCCAACATCACTTTTACAGCACAGTGTCCCCGTCACTGCACTGGGGCATTGGAATCCCAACACAGACCACAGGGTAAGCATCCCCTTCTGGCCTCACCTCAGCTTTTCCTAGATGGTCTCCCATCCAAGAACTGGCTGGGCCTGAACATGCTTAGCTGCAGGAGGATGACCAGCAATGAAGTGCAAGTGGTATGGCGTATAAACACAGAGAAATATTAACTATCAAAGATATTTCACAAGGAACGCAAAGCATGTTTCAAGTTTATCTTTAAGAAATGTAAAATCCATTTTAAGGGGCTGAGTTAAGCCGTTAATTATGAAACACACCAAATCCCAATGCGTCCGTAAAGTAGAATTGCTGGGGGCACAGCTTTGTAAAGCTGAAGCAGCTGCCATCGACAGGAGAAACATATGGCTGCTAAAGCCAGGCCTGTTTTCTAAGTGAGGACACGGATGTATAGGTAAAGAGGCTAAGATCCGAGCAAATAATTGTTTAAGAATATCCTTACCAGATTTAAGAGTTCACTGAGCATATATATAAAGAAATAGGAAGTTAAATCTTATGGGGACCAAGAAGGAGAAGAAGAAAGGTACAACGTCCTACAAACGGTGACAATGAAATTGTTGGAACTGAGGAGCCTCACAGGGGGGTTTTATTAGCAGATTCTTAGAACAAAGCCTTGCCAGAGCGTGTCCTGTCACTTTGGTGTGAAGCAGGAAACGTGCTAGCAGTAAAAATCAGGATTATGCAAATAATTTTCCCATGCTGGAATTCTGTTTCCCCCATCACTTTGGTGTTTTTCTTTCATTAATCATTTCAAGTGACGCATGCATTTATTCAGGTGAAGAAACAGGATGCTGTAAAACTGTTCAGAGATGTGGAAAATTAGATAGTGGGGACATTAAAAAGACAGGAGAACTTTTGTGATGAATCAATGAATAAGATTGTTTTAAAAAGATCCTGCTGAGAATATCACACCTACAGAACGTTAACATAAATAGGCTTGGCCATTTGAGAACCCCTCACTGTCCCTGGCTTGCATTATGGTAATGCAAAATTTACATATTTATAAAAATGACATAGGGAGAGTACCAAGTATGAAGCGTGTTGCAAAAACGTTTTCATGAAAGAAATAACAAGGCAAAAAGGTGTTTGTCAGGGAATGCTCATTCATTGGCGCCTCAACACAAAATCAATGCCCTTGTCAAAGAAAGCCACAAAATCACCTTGACGTAAAGCTCTCAAGTTGTTTCACATGTCAATCAAGCGTCTCCAAACTTTTCCTTGCAAAGGTTTTGGAAAGGGGTCACTCTTTAAATTGGCTTTCCCAAGGTTTCTTCCATATTTTTTTATTCCCTCCAAGGGAAAGAGTTTTTTTCTTGTCTTCTTAGAGAGTCAAGGATGAGGGCGGGGGTCAGTCAAAAGACAGGGCCTATTTAAGCCCATTGCGTCACTTCTTGTGTGATTTTGGTCTATACAAGAAATAAATTGTATTGTATTGTATTGTAAATTGTTTTTTAACATTTGGGAGCAACCAGAAATCAGAAGGTAATAATCGGGTAAATAAGGAGGGAGTTCAACCAGCTGAATGGCCAGCATTGCAGTGTACGCCAGTGCATTGTCATAGTGGAAAAATGACAAGAATGAAAGAATTTGCGTGGCACTTGCCATGACTTACTGCGGGTAAGAATTTTTTTTTTTTAACTCAGGAATGAATAAATGAAAAACTGAACTGTGGGGTACAACATCTGTACATTTTGGTTTATATATTTCCATTATATTTTGTTCAAGACAAGACAACAGATGAACTACATTCAGGACAATTCAAAACATGTCTTCTTCCCAGTTATATCTCACTTTTAAAACAGCTGTTTCAACAAAGAAAGGAAGACATGTTAGTGGCTCAATTACTTTATAACCTGAGAAAGGATGGACATCTAATTTTTTTACAGCCTGGGAAAAGAAGATATAGTGACACCTCAGAGAACATAAAAATGTTTTATTGTTTGGGAAAACAGACAGTGAATTAATTCTTCATAGTGACAGCCAGCCGCCAATCAGAATATCTAACAATCACATCTTACAAAGCCCCCCAGTAGAATTTTAGGATAAATATGCCTCGTCTGAGGAGCGATATAGTGAGTGAGTAAGGAAGTAAGGAAGTAAGTAAGGAGGGAGGAAGAAGAAGGGACGAAGACATCAGAAGAGAACAGAGTGACGTCAATGTGAAGCCATTTCTATCTGGTTATCAGAAAAGCATCACGAGCACCTATGAGTGCTAGATCACAAGCCGCTTGCGACATTCATCCTTTTCATCTGTAACTTTTTCATAAGCTTTTTCTAAAGACTATATATATCCAGACTTTCCTATCAGTCCAATTTTCTATTATTCATTCTTCCAGTGGTATTATTATCATTCCTGTAATAAATACCACGCTGCTTTTACCTTTCTATGCTTTGTCTTAATGTCTATAGAGTGACTGAAGTAATAAGTTAGATTTCTTTTAGCACCTGGTGCGGCCAGAGGTTTGCCATATGCTCTGTGTTGCGAGGTTTATTAAGGCTGCGAGTGAGAGCTCCACTCAATAGTAGGGAACATTTAGTAAAGCATAGCATTCTTGGCTGATAAATGGCCTATAGTCAAGGATGCTGAGCCTTTGTATGTTTAAATGTATTCTTGTACACCAAAAGTAATATTTAGCTCTGAGATATTATTAAAACATTGTATGTTGTTTGTGCCGATAATAAGTAAGTCTCATGAAGTGCTGAGAGAGTGACAGGCTGTGTTATTCCTAAGGCACTTGTGTGGTTTAAAGTGCTAGAGGTTAATCAGTTGTGTGTATGTCATTCATGGGGCACTGTTGTGGTTAGGGTCTGTGTGTATGCGTATATCTATGTATGTGTGTGTTAATGTGCAACAGTAGACCAACCCGATAACGAACTTGACGAGTACACTTACCTTTGAAGAAAAAGAGGTATAAAGGGTAAGTAGAGGGAAATACTACGATAATACAGGACTCTTACAACGTCCCTTATTATAGAATATGATTAGTGAAACATTGATTCCTGTGAAAGGCACGATATTTAATATTCCAATTTCTCATTGCACTCATTTGAATGTAGAGCTATGGAGTTTGTTGCACAGTAAGGCCAGGCACCATAGTAGGGCACATTCATTCATAAACAACCAAACCAGGTCAGTTTAGACTCTCCTGATTATCAAACCTTAGAAAGTATTATGGATAAAAGACTGAAATAACAGGTGATAATAAGGGGAAGAACAGTTTGGATTTATGCCAGGAAAAGGTACAACAGATGCATTTTTCCCTTGAGACTGACTATGGAAAAAATACAGAGAAACTGTAAGGACTGCATGTGGTATTTATCAGTTTAGAGAAGGCTTATGTTACAGTTCCCGGCAAGAAATGCAGAAATGCTTGTGAGAAAATGGAGTAGCAGAGAAGTATCTTAGGATAGGTAAGGATATGTATGAGGCTGTCGACATACAACTGAGAAGAATTGTAGGAATAACAAACAGGTTTACAGTTAAGGTTGGGCTACATCAAGGATCATCTTATATATAAATATCTACGCGTGGAAGAGTGTGCATCTGTCTGTTCGGCCCAGAGCACAAGGCTACAGCATGAAGCTCAAAAAGCCAGCAAGACGGCCCCAAGTTAATGAGTTGGAAGAAGAAAGAAGTGCAAGTCTATAGCATGAAGCTGAAAGAAAGCGACTCCGTTGTCAAAGTGAAACTGCCAAGAACAAGAGAGAAACTCACTTAGCCACTGATAAACAAAGGGGGCGAGCACGTCCGCAAAACAAAACTACCGACTTTGCATTTCAATTTTTTTTCTGACGATTTCAATAGTTTCTAGGAGCCCAGGCTTTTTACAGCACTGACTTTCTATGATAGTCATGAATAATATCTTGCCAAATTTCGCCCTGGGAACAAACAAAGATCTATCTATCTACATATCTTTTTCTGTAGTGATGGATGTTGTTGCTAGCGGACTAATAGATGAGGCCCCATGGTGAAAGCTATTTGCAGAAGACATCTCACAATGGGCCAGCTCTACAAATATTATGGAAAGAAAACTGGAGGAGTGGAGAAGAGAGGCCTTATGGTTAGTATGATAGGGATGAAATATCTAAGACTTAAAGGACAAGAACAAGATTTAGAAGTTAACCTCACTGCCTGAACCTATTCTGACTATTCAGTAAAGCTCCTGTTCTTGTCATGTGTTGCTCAATATTGTCCTTAATAGTTCCATCTATTAATATCCCTGTGATGCACGTTAAGCTTACTGATCTATATTTACTTGGATCCGCCTGATCACCCTTTTCATATAATAAATATATATTATATTATATTATATTATATTATATTATATTATATTATATTATATTATATTATATTATAATTTGCCATTTTTTACTCCTTCGGAATTTTCACAGTGTTACTGCTTGGAGGTTATCCATTACCTCACATGTGAAAACTTTAAAAAAATGCGAGTTTAGAGCATCTGCTATTTCACTGTCTGTATTTTTAAGGCCTCTTTACTATTCCTAATACACTTGACCTCCTCCTTGACTGTTCTTTTATTACTAAAATAATGAACGAATTTCATTGGGTCGTCTTTCGCCTTATCTTCAAAATGTGAATGTCTTTTAGCTTCCCTAATATCCTTCTTAATGGTTGCCCTCATCTTCTTGAATGCCTTACAATTTGCATTGGAGTTTTTAGTTTTATGTGCCTTATTTTATATTTCTTTTGCAGATTCTTTTTTAATTTCTTATTAACTCACTGTGGATTCATTTTTTTTTAATTCCCTACTAATTCCAGATTGTCAGATTTACCTGCTCTGCTTATTCCTTTTAGACTTTGCTGTATCTGTTTAAACTTTTCCCTGCCAGAGTTACATCTTGCCTGAAGAAGGGGCCTGAGTTGCCTTGAAAGCTTGCATATTGTAATCTTTTTAGTTAGCTAATAAAAGGTGTCATTTTGCTTGACTTCTAACTACATTCATAATGGCTAACACGGTACAACATCCTTGTCCTACCAGAGTTAAAATTAATAGTTTTGGATTTTGCATTTGTGGCCTTCCAAAACACTGAAAGATGTTTAATATTATGGTCACTTGACCCTAGTAGTTCAATCATCTTAATACTGTACTCTCAATTCTATCCTGATTATTATTCAAAATACTGAATCCAGACAGGCAACCACCAGCATTGGTGCTTTAACATACTGTGTTAAAAAAACAATCACTGATTACTTCTAAAAACTCCTGCTCTTGTGTTCCATTATTTTCAAGGTTAACCCAGTTTATATTTAGGGAGTTAAAGTCCCCCATGTCTATAATATCCCCCTGTAAACTTGCCTTTTTAATATTACTAAAAAGATGCATGTTGAAATTACTGTCTGCATTGGTGGTGTATAAAACTCTCCTAAACTAAGGCTTCTTTCCTTAATGCTTTCCTGACGAATCCAGACGTTCTCACTAAGATGTGGTGACCATTCAACTGAAGTGGAAGTGCATTTAAATTCTGCTTTACATAAACAGCAACCCCTCCTTCTTTTCTGTTCTGTCAATCATATCTGAAGAATGTGTATCCCACTATGTTATACCAATCTACATTTTTGTTATTCAGCCAGGTTTCTGTTATTCCTATAAAATGAAAATTATGCTCATCTACTTACAATTTCCACACACTTGTTTTATTTTTGATACTTCTAGCATTAAGGCAAGTTATATATAATGTAATACTCATTTTGTTTTTTGTACTTAAACTTTGGGTTACAATTTATGTTGCTATGTATTTTTATTTTTACGCTATTGTTCATCCCAGTTAATATTCGAGTAGTTAAAGTCCCAAACGATTATAATATCAGTATTATTAAAATGACTCTCTGAATTAGGGTGGCTTATGCTAATTCAGACTTTTTCTAAAATTACTAACTACACTTATAAGCAGAAGTAACATAGAACCTGGTAAAACAGTTGCTCAAAAATGACAATAAAGAATAAAATACACATGAATAAGAAAATAAGTAATTTGACAAACGAGAAGAAACCATTCAGTCCATCCAGCCCTTTTGTTTAGCTAATTGCTAAGCTCTCCCCTCTATCTCATCCAGATTCTCCTTAAAAGTTGTCAAGGTTTCTGCTTCACCTGTATGTCTTCTGGATTATGTCCAGATTGATTGACTTCTAGTTCTTTCATTTTTTAAGTGCAGCAGCCACTGCTTTCTTCAAGTGTAGCTAATCTGAAAAGTAGGTGATTAGTTTGTTGATGGACTCGGTCGCCTCCTCTATTCTTGTCATGTTAACTGCACATGTTTTATCTTCTGGATCATTTTCAAAGAATGAATCATTTAGTTGATCTTGGGCCTCATGCATAACGCCGTGCGTAGAATTTGCACTATAACATGATGTAAGGACAAAAGCTGAAATGTGCTTACGCACAGAAAAATCTAGATGCAGGAATCTGTGTGTACTCCAACTTCCACGTTCTTCCGCTCCATAAATCCCGGTCAGCATGAAAAGTAACGCTCATGCACGCGCCTTCTGTCCCTCCCCCAACTCCTCCCAGAATTACGCCTCTATGAATATGCAAATCAATATAAATCGCCCTTAAACTCAGCGTTCTGTGAAAAGACAATGGGAAAAGCACGGGGGAAAATATAAGAATTTCAGCAAATACCAAGTGCAGGCAAAGGAAAAGCATACTATTTGTTGATTTAAACAGTGGTATAATCAACAAAAGGAAGTTGATCGAGTGACATAGCATGTCGGAGAAACTCGAACGCTCAAGTACACAAAGTCGCACAGTGCCAAAATAAAAAAAGAAGTCTCATATCAAAGTTGCAGTGAAAAGGCAAGTTGTAGCTCACCGTCTGAGCTTATTAGGGTACAGACAAAAAATAGGCACACAGTGGGAAAAAAGCACGAAATGTCAACTTTAATCTCAAAATTTCCACTTTAATCACATAGTTTATTTTGTCATTAAAGTAGAACATCATAAACTTCATCTTAAAACCATTTAATTTACTAGTTTCTCAAATCCCATCGTAACTTAAGTAGCATGTTAAATGCTTTGTTTTGTATTTGATCTTCAATGTGCTCTATACGTGTGAATCACTACGTGCTTCCGTTCTTTCTCTTTTTCTGACAGGACACAGAATCCATTACATTAGTGATATTACAGCTCTCTGAATAATTAAAATACTGAGATGTATACGTGATATAATTTTCATGATGATTGGAATGAAAGCATGGAAACACAATGGCGCAGTGATTGTTCATGTCTCACAAAAGATGCTGCGCTATGCGCGACCTTCGATGAAATAATTTATTGTAGCAGTACTGTCTCTTTCAAACGTACTAACCTCCAGTTCATGTCCTTACTTTTCTTTCCCCAAATACCCAATCGCCACACAATCAGCTCTGTAATAGACATTAAGCCATCTGTAAGCTTACAACGATGATTCTTCAAAACTTTTAAGGAACACTGAAATATCTTCATAGTACGTGTTTAATTATTCTATCCGTCTATCCTTCCAGTGTGGCACCAGCCTCAGTAAATATACAGCGCAAGGCAGGAACAATACGTGAACTTGCTAGCGCTGCGGCACCGTGTCCTCACATGTTTAATTATTAACAATACAGATTATTTAAATGAAGTTAAAGTTTTATCTGTATAATATAATCAACATATTTTGCTGCATTTGATCTTACAAATGATACCGTCATCATATGTAAGTAAATATGCGCATTATAAAGTGGCTCAGGTTGTGCAATATTATAACTGTAGTGCAAGTTTACAGTGAGGTAATTGTACTTATAAGTACAAAAAGTTCTACAAGGAGCAATTGATTGAGTGCGTTTATAGCTCTTGGGATGAAACTGTTCTTTAGCATTAGCTGAAGTTCTTTTATAAATTTTCAAAGTGTTTCAAGATGTGGGCAACACAGATGTTCCTGTAGCTGCCATGGACACTGTTAGAAGGACTTTAAAGTCACAGGGCTTAGGGGTAACTTCAGAACATGATGTTAAGAATGAAGAATGGGAAGTCAAACTCATGCTAAAATTTAATACATTATAACTTGGTTTGAATAGAGACAAGAGTTTGATGGCCAGATATGAGGATTGCCTGCATTTCTCGGACTGACAGACCACCTGTCTACAGACCCATAATTTTATGGAAAAACTCATCAGAAACTTCAAAAGACTTTGTTGGACAGTTATCTTATCCATAGATCTTGACCATACATTGTTCTTCTCTCTTGTTAAATGAATCTTGGCCTGAAGATGTCTATTAATTTTTTACATTTAAGATGTTTCATTTAAAGATTTACCAATGCTGTTTCTTGTCCTAGTGTGTATATAAACACAGGGAACTCCAATTTCTGTATTACATCTTGCATGAAGACGGGGCCCTGAGTTGTCTCGAAAGTTTGCATATTGTAATCTTTTTAGTTAGCCAATAAAAGGTGTCATTTTGCTTGACTTCTCACTATATTCATGAAACTATGAATTAGAAGTAAATGGTGTGTCACACTCCATCAAAAGGACTGCCATTAAAAAATCACATAAAAAGCCACAGTAGATGCAGATTTCTTTACTCAAAGCTCCCAAATCAGTAAAGGTACCTAAGGACAGCAGTAGAACAACAGAAAAGGCTGTGCAATGTCCATCTTCTAACTTGATGTCTCAACGAATAACTAAAGAAATTTAACATCACTGCCCAATTGGAAATACAAACATAGCCACAGCATTTTAACACTTTGTGTACCCATAAACCACAATGCTTTTCTAGACTTTACTTTTGCTGCTGCTATATAGTAATGCAATAGTCAAAAATGACAGATATCGTAGCAGAGGTATGAAGCACTTCTCAGAATTGGAGCCCAGTCTATGTGTGTGTTTCTGGCTGTATCAGTGCTCATTATAATTAGTTATTAAGCTTTAATTCCCTTTGTGTGACTGATCTCCTAACGGATAACAGTAATTTTAACTTTTTTTTCCATTCATTGTCAAGTCTTTTGTCCAGTATCTTTTGTCTCTCCTTGAAACCCCGGCGGCAGTTTAAAACACACAGACTGGAGGAAACAGGGGCGGGTGCTGTAGGAAGAAGCGCTGTGGGCGGAGCCTTTGCTGTGCAGGATTTTGCCACTACTCACTACACATTTTTTAAAGGGGTTGTCCCCAGACATGTATTCTTGTTTGAGAATCACATCTGGCCCTACAAGACATGCATTTTCCAATTTAAAAAAAAAAAAAAAAAAAAAAGACATACAATATGTTGTGGCGGATGGCCGGGGGCCTTACCCGGCCAGGACACCCAAAGTGTGGAAGTACTGGGGAAAAGAGGATTGTTGGGACAGTTTCTTCCCCAGGCCGATAGAGGGCAGCTCCCTTGGTCTTCAGGGGGGCCACGGGTTATGAGCATGTAGGCTCAACCCTATTGGAACCCATGGCCACCGCCAGAGAGCGCATGGACCTTATTTGGTCACACTTCCACCAGAAGATGCTCATTATGCACCTGGAGTCCATCGAGTAGTAACCCTAAACAGAGCAGAGGCATAAAGCGTAGCCTAATACCTGACAGTGCTCCTTCATTGGTCCATCCGCAGGCTGTGTCAGGTAGATACAGGGATGGGATTGGAGGAAAAAGGGAGGATTGGAGATTCACTGCAGTAAAGAGGGGAGTGGGAGGACATGTGGAGTAGAGCTGAATGCCTTAAGAGCAAGAAAAATGGATAACTTTATCAGAACGCTGAAGTTAGACACACAGCTACAAGAAGACAGCTTTAGCAAAATGCTAAAGTGATGGAAGAGAAGTGGCAGCATAACACTGATGAGGATGATACAAATATAATATATTGAATTGTAGAAAAAAACTGAAAAATAAGAACCGTATGGCAAATTGCTGGTGCACAGAGAGAGAGAGAGAAACGATTTAGGGGGACAAAAGTGAATGCAAAACCCAAACAGGCACTATGAGATAGATGGTGTCCAGGAGGCAAAGACAGTCAGGAGAGGAGGAGAACTGGAGCAGGGTGGACGGAGCGTGTGGGAAATAAACGAGGACAAAGACAGTAGGACACGAGGGCAACCCGCTGGTTAATTTTTATCCGATATAAGACAAGAATGAGATGAAAGGCCAAAGGAGGGACACAAGGAGGAAGAGTTCATCCACCGAAGGTCTGTGTGTGTTTTTTTTTTTATTTGTTTGATGTATGCGGCTTGAGGTAAAGCTCAAGTGAAGGGGCCATTGCTGTTTTGTTTGTTGGCCACTATGCACCCAAGGTACGTTTGGGGCCCCCAACAGGGTGACTAATTACTATAAATGGGTATAGGTACTAACGGTGAGCTCAACAGTAGTTTTGAAAGGACAATATATGTTTTTTTATTTATTTCGTGTTGTACATAGTTATAATATGCAAATGTATGGTTTCAAGTAAAGAGAAAGTTTCTTTAAACTGTGAGTAAGTTGTGATTTGTTATGCGCTAAATGGTTGGAGGTGATTGATATTGAAAATTTAATTATTTGGTGGCAACACCATGCTAAAGTACTCAGGGCCTTGTATACTGCTTAAGAAGGAAAGGGCGTGCAAGGGGGTTACATATATCTTATAACATTTTATAAGCATGTAACAGGCAAGAGTTCAAACCACAGGATGACAAATAAAGTTCTGGAATATCAACCAAAGCACTGGGCAAAAATTTTTTTCCAAAAGCAGGAAATTCCAAATTGCTAGATGATGGTTTCCTTATTGTGCTATAACAGTCTAGGAATGCTCAACTATCTTTGTGACATCTACTTCCAGGATCTCTCTTCCTCGGTTTGTTTATTAGGCTCTGTCTATCTCGATGCTTGGAAATGGAATCGGGTAAGTAAATGGATCTTAGTTCATGAATTAATGTTGTCTAAAATTGGAAGGGAACAATTAGACGGCTCACGAGTGTCACATTTCTTAACCAATCCAACACCTCATGAAAGCATCACTCAAAATAGGGGAGGTGATTTTGAACTGCAAAGATCAGAGGTGCCCTTGTTAACCTGGTCCAAGAGACAGCAAGGTTCTGACTATAATAAACTGTTAATAAACAATTGAACCCTATTGTTATAACAAAGGGATTGTGTGCTTTGGGTAACCCCATTTAATAGTCGGTGAAAAAATAGACTGATGTGGAAAAACATTACAAAAAAAAAATCAGTGTGGAGTCTACTAGTGCTCCATCCTTTGAACTTTTCTGATGACTATAAAGAAGCTATGACTATAGCGTTCTAATTTCGGGAAATAGTGTGTTTCTTTTTTCTGTCATTATACAGTACATCTGAAATTCCACTTAGCTTTGAAGAGCAATGCATATATTCATATAATTAATTTCAAAATCAAAACATCCTTTAAATTCTGCCCCCATAATGAAAGGGTTTCTTGAAAACAAAATGCTATTCATTGTCAATCACTCTTTGGCGTCTCCTCTAAAAGGCACTGGTGTCAGCCATCTGCCACACATTCAGCAGACTACATTAAAGGCTGCCAGAGTGCAAAGTGAAAAAAGGGAGAAAATGTGCACACGGCCTAAACGGTGCTTTCAGGAAATTAGTTAACAGTTTTTGAAAGTTGGGGTGCTTTGGTTTTTTTACTTGATCAAAGATACAGAATAATATTTTTAGTTTTCAACGGTTTTGTTATAAGTGATAATAAAATGAAATTATATATGAACAGTCTTCTTCCTCTTCATCTCTTCCAACTTCTATATGGTGTCAATGTGCTTGATGAACATTCTCCTACCAGCTTGGTCCTGCACCTTCTATGCAGTAAAGCCCTATTCATTCAAATCTTCTTTTACTTTATCTGTCCGCCTCTGTTTCAGCCTCCTTCACTTTGTAGTCCCCTGTATGTCCATCCCATCATTTGCCCCCATATTCATTGTCTCTTCTCATTACATGTCCATACCAACTTCTCTGCTTTCCTAGACATCTCTCCCACTTTTGTTGTACCCAGATTGTCTAATTTCTTATCCTGTCCTTTTCTGTAACTTCACACATCCATCTCCACATTCTCATTTGTGCCACAAGTACTTCTTCTCCTTTTGCACTCCCTTTACTGCCCATGTTTCAACTCCATACATCATTGCTGGTCTTACCACCATTTTAAAAAACCCTTCGCCTTAATTCTTCGATCACACAATACTCCTGATGCCTTCTTCCAGTCATTCCATCCACACTCCACTCTATGGGTTATCTCTGCATTTAATTTTTCATCTTGGGCTACCACTGATCCCAGAAATTTAAATTTCTCCACTCTTTTCAATAGCTCCCCATGTAGGCTAACTTCTGAATTCTGATCATCTTTAAACCTCATATTTTCTATCTTCTTCCTATTTACCTTCTACCCTCTATCTCCCAACACCCTTTTTCATTACTACAACTTCCTCTTCACTTCCTCTTTCCTGGTGTTATACAACAGAATGTCATCAGCACAAAGCCTGCACCCGGGGAATTGATATTTTATACCATGACTCAACACAGCCATAAACTAATCAAAGAGGGAAGGACTACAGGAAGAATCCCTGGTGCAGACCTGATTCAACTGGAATCTTTTCTGTCACCTCAAAAATGCATTTAACCCCAGTCTTCACTCCTTCATACATATCAAGGGCAATCCTCTCACACTTCTCTTGTCCTCCTGACTCTCTCATGCACCTCCAGACCCCTTGCGGGGGCACTCTATCATAAGCCATCTCAAAACCAATGCAATCCTTTCGATTTTTCTTGATGTTTCTCTGTCAGCTGTTTTAATGCAAAGACTCCATCAGTTGTTCCTCTCCCTGGTATAAAACCAAACTGCTCCTCAATTATGGTGATCTCTTTCCTAAGCCTTCTCTCTATAACCCTTTCCCAAATTTTTATTGTGTGTGACATCAGCTTTATCCCTCTGTAGTTTCAACAACAACAACATTTATTTATATAGCACATTTTCATACAAACAGTAGCTCAAAGTGCTTTACATAATAAAGAATAGAAAAATAAAAGACACAATAAGAAAACAAAATAAATCAGCATTAATTAAGATCGAATAAGAGTAAGGTCCAATGGCCAGGGGGGACAGAAAAAACAAAAAAAACTCCAGACGGCGGGAGAAAAAAATAAAATCTGTAGGGATTTCCACAACCCTCCATTCACCTTTCACAGGGAAAACTTCCAAGTCGTACATTGATTGGATAGTTGTAGACCATTATTGAATACATAAGGATACAGTGAGAATTATGGGTGAATATTTATATGTTTTCGTTATATTTCAGTTTCATTGAATTTTTATGATTATTTTAAGTTTGTGAATTTGTTTCTTTAATTTAAATAAAATGTACAGTGGAACCTCGGTTCACGACCATAATTCGTTTCAAAACTCTGGTCGTAAACCGATTTGGTTGTGAACTGAAGTAGTTTCCCCCATAGGACTGATTGTATGTAAATACAATTAATCTGTTCCAGACCATACGAACTGTATGTAAATATATATTTTTTTAAGATCTTTAAGCACAAATATAGTTAAATATACCATAGAATGCACAGCGTAATAGTAAACTAAATGTAAAAACATTGAATAACACTGAGAAAACCTTGAACAACAAAGAAAACTAACACTGCAAGAGTTCGCGCTATAGTGCTACGAACCGCTCGCTAAAAACACTTTTTTTTAATGAGTTTTAAGCACAGGGAAAAAAATGAACTTTTGAAAAATCCATAATTTAATAAACCGCCAAGAAAAGAAACATTGGAACAATACACACTACAAACCAATCGCTGTAAACAGAAGTGAAGTGGAGGTCAAAATCCAATAGAAAAAAGTCTTCATTAAATACGAGGTTAAAACAATACCCGGATCTGTCTCTTTAAAAACAAGCCCGGTACATTCTTTAACTGCCTTCTCGGGCTTATGCGTCCAGCCGTCTCTCTCTCTCTCACGCGCGCGCAAGTCTGTCTGTGTCTGTGTGTGTGTGTGTGGGTAGGTGTGTGTGTGTGTCTCTCTCTCTCTCTCTCTCTCTCGCTCACTACACAGGGAATGCACAGGGAGAGACTGAACACGTGTGGAAATCATCGGCACACACAAACCGAAAGGGAAACTGGCTTTTTCGTATACCCAGTGTGTGGTCGTGAACAGATGCAAAAGTTTGGCGAACTTTTTGGCAAACCAATTTGTACGTGTTCCAAGACGTTCGTGAACTGAGGTTCAATTGCATATATAAACCCTAAGGAGTTTTTGGCATTTTGGTCCTAAATTACAAACCCAAACATAAACAGGTATTATTCTGTTTATATAATAAAGGATGTAATGGGTACAACTGAACTGATCAGCAGAGCCTTTACGAGACTTTTTATTTCATTTCTAATTGCACTTGCCTCAAATTTGATTTTTTCTTCAGTAACCACACTCGTTTCTCCCTTCCTGGGGAGGTGGTGTTGATAGGGAAGCTGGGGGGAAAAGCAAGGGTGTCCATCCATTCATTATCCAACCCGCTATATCCAAACAAGAGGGTCACGGGGGTCTGCTGGAGCCAATCCCAGCCAACACAGGGCGCAAGGCAGGAAACAAACCCCGAGCAGGGCGCCAGCCCACCGCAGGGCACACTAGGGACAATTTAGATTCGCCAATGCACCTAACCTGCATGTCTTAGGACTGTGGGAGGAAACCCATGCAGACACGGGGAGAACATGCAAACTCCACACAGGGATGACCCGGGAAGTGAACCCGGGTCTCCTAACTGCGAGGCAATTTTTATAATTAAAAATGGGATAATAAATACCGGCCCGTATTTGTCTATCCCTTCCATCCCTGGGGGGTTTGTGGGGGGGTGGGGGGGTTATACCATTGAACAAGTCAATAGCTGAAAGTGTTATTTTTTTTTTGATTTGCTTACGACACAGCGACTTGTGATACATTGACATTCAATCGGGCGGAGGTGATGGTCTTCACGTGAAAGTTCGAGGAGCACAAGTACAAAAAAAGTACTCATTGCTATGCAAAGAAACATTGCCAGTGTACTCTAAGTTGAAATTGAAAGAGCACTGCTCAGAAAACTAACACAGGGAGAACATGGTGCAGACAGTCTCTAGGTATGGCAACTGAACCTACACTTGTAGTGTAAAACTGCACGCTGCGACACTGAAAGATCATACTAAGCACTACTTACAAAATCGAGCGCACCCTTGAGTCCTCATCAAACATGTCCTACTCAAAAATGTCAATACTTTGCTCATGATATGACTCAAACTTTGTGCATTAAATGAGCTGTTACATACACAATTTATTATGTCTTTTACGCATAGTTGTGACATGTAGTACAAATGACCCATCATAGACAACGCGTGAACGTCATTAGAATGCCATGAACCTCAGCTGTTGTTGGAGCGTAAAATGCACCAGAGATTCTCAAATTGAAAGAAGGCTCTAGGAGTCGAGGGACAGGCAAACAAAGTAATTAGTTTTATTGCAATAAACAATAACAGTTTATATAATCATTTCTTATCATTTTGACCTCGCTTGAAACAGCTCATTCACTGTTTATTCTGACTCCCCACTCCAGTTGGCCTCTTGCAGGCGCTTTCTGTAGCCACTAGTATTTCTCGTAACTTGTCACTCATTATCATTCCTTGCTTCCTTTATTTCCTACCTGGCAGGTGCTCCCCCTTCTCTGACCTCGGGCTGTCTCCATTCATCATTCTTCCCCTTCTCTGTCCTTTTGGGTTATTAAATATTGGTGATTTCTCTCTGAGCTCAATTAAAAAAGAAATATGGCATATGCCTTTATTTAACTGTTTACTTGGCATAGTTTAACACTAGAATTACCAAAGCCTACGAAAAGGCTCGTAAATCCATCCCACCTTAAATCAGCTCACACCTCTCCGTCAGCGTCTTTTGTCTTGTAAATTTGTAGATAAGCAGCAAGCAGCCTACTATCTCATCACCCCACCACCGCACAATATATATTTAACTTGCTTTAAAATATAGTTTTCACTCCAAATATACATTGTGGTGTAATCATTTATTTATACTTACAAAACCAGGCCGAAGACAAGCAATTGGAAAATTAGAATAATCATCCAGTTCTTCGGTGGGGGATGCTGATGACTGTAGTCCCAGTTCAACGTTCATCTTGCAGATGGCTTCTGGATTTTAGAAGGTTATAACTACCCACACATTTCACATATTCAGTGAGCTATTTATGAAAATTAACAGGTATGGGTAACTACCATCTGACCAATCTGAATATGTTATATATGAATTGTGCTCTACTATAGCACCTTTTTCCCTATCTGTGCACAGTACACCTGCCCTGATCACTCATGTGCCTCTGCTTGAAGGTGATGGGTCAGTCCTGGGGTGATGGGTCAGATCTGCTTTAATCAATCAAGGTCCCTGCCTGAAACAACTGTCTTTACTTCAGCCACATACTGTATATGCTAACAAAATTAGCACAAATCACTATTATTAAAAAGTTATTTTTCAATTATGGTTACACTGCCATGGTCCATCCCTTCTTCTGGCCTCCCAACTGGGTAAGGGATTTTTTCTCCCTGCTTCCTGGATGCCAGTCCCATCATATCCTCTGTGCCACCAACTCAAGAAGGAAATATCATGTTTCTCTTTGTCACCATCCATTATAATGGCTTCCTGTCTAGATAAGGGAACAGAATCCATCTCAGCCAGGTTGTCAGTCAATTCATGACAAGTTACCTGTCATATATATGCTGATTTTTTTTTTCTAGCTTACCTGTTCATTTTTCTGTAACATTTATCAAGCATGAAGAGTAAGCAGATGACATATTGGTTTCTGATCAGCTCACTTAGATCGAGGCAAACCAATTTGTGAATTAGTTGGCAAACAGCTTGATATCACAGCTTTTCCCTAGTAAAGGGAACATCATCCTCCCTTTAGCCTTGTGAGTACCAATTAAACATAGCAGATGGTGCATTACTGTTCAATGAGCATCCTTTAGTCACTAGCTGGGTTTAGCCGACTGCATGTGTGAGTGGCAAAACAAAACTGAGAGCACCTGAGTGTTTAATGCAGGTTTTTAAGAGCAGCCTGCAGAAAATGGCAAAGTGTTGTGTGTTGGCAAGTGGATGCTGTGAATTAGACATCAAAAGAATGAGGCAGTGTAGCCTCACGGTGCTCGGACCCCAGTTCTCTTCCCAGCTGTGTTAACTTCTTTGTGGGATTTATACGTACTGCATGTACAGCATACTGTATGTACAGTTTCATGCAAAACTTTGGTGAAATTTGAAGTAAAATTAGTACATATGACTTCAACATTGGCATTTTTGGAAAAGTGTTAATATACAGTTACAATTTAAATGGCGAAATACAAAGAAATAAAACAAAGAGAAGATGAAACTGCTATGGACTGTTTTATTTAGTTTAGAATCACTTCATTAACTTTAATAACATCAAACTGTTTCTAATCAATAGGTTGCCATCTAGATATGCCAAGTTAAAATGTACATAAATACTGTATACAGTGATCCCCGCCTATCGTGGAAGTTACGTTCCAGACCCATCAGCGATAGAGGAAAATCCGCAACCATATAATTAAACATTTTTTTACAGTTTAAGCCTTAAAATACCCCTCCCACACATTTAAACCACATGTAAACTTGTAATGGTGAGCGACGTTCACGTAACGCTTTCCTTCCCAAAGCATATCCCGGAGTTTTACCTTCTCCTGAATGGTCAAGGTCTTCCTCTGGCACTTAGGCTCACTACTACCAGATGGCTTAGAAGATGCAGGATGCTTGGGAGTCATCATAGGGCTTAAAACAAAACAAAAAGTTCACAAAATGTTTGCTCACAACAATTGGACCACAAGCACGCTACGCAATAAACAGAGAACTAAGATACGTTGGGGACCCACGCTCGTTGTTCTTGCGAGAATACACCACGTTAGCAGCAGCCAATCAGAGCCCAAGAGAATGAAAATCCCGCTCTGATTGGTTGAGTCTCCTCTTTCAGCCAATAACGGGCCTTGTAAGAAATCATCTGGGTACTGTAATGCGAAATGTACGTATGTACATTAAATACATGTACAATGTAGGCATATTTAATGATTTACTGTACTGTATTGCTTAAATGTTCATTATTTTATATACAATTGACTTTTTATTGCATTTTAGTCAATATTTACAGTTATGTTATAGTTATTATAAATTATAATATGTATTGTTCTAACGAACTCTTGTCAAGTATGCATAGTGACAAATGAAAAGTGTATGTACATTTCGTTATGAATTACGACTCTGTCTACATATTCCTGTAAGTAGCAGTATGTTTTATGATTTCCATCCATCCATCCATCCATCCTCTTCCGCTTATCCGGGGTCGGGTCACGGGGGTAGCAGCTTAAGCAGAGAGGCCCAGACTTCCCTCTCCCCGGCCACTTCTTCCAGCTCTTCCAGGAGAATCCCAAGGCGTACCCAGGCCAGCCGGGAGACATAGTCCCTCCAGCATGTCCTGGGTCTTCCCCGGGGCCTCCTCCCGGTTGGACATGCCCGGAGCACCTCACCAGGGAGGCGTCCAGGAGGCATCCTGATCAGATGCCCGAGCCACCTCATCTGACTCCTCTCGATGCGGCGCCTCTCCCACACCTGCTTGGCGCATCTCACCGGGGGCAACTCCAGAGTGGTAGAGAGTCCAGCCCCTCTCAAGGAGATTGGTTCCAGAGTCCAAGCTGTGCATCGAGGTGAGTCCGACTATATCTAGCTGGAACCTCTTGACCTTGCGCACTAGCTCAGGCTCCTTCCCCTTCAGAGAGGTAACATTCCACGTCCCAAGAGCCAGTTTCTGTAGCCGAGGATCAGACCGCCAAGGTCCCCACCTTCGGCCACCACCCAACTCACACTGCACCCAACCTCCTTGGCCCCTCCCATAGGTGGTGAGCCCATGGGAAGGAGGATCCACGTTCTTCGGGCTGTGCCCAGCCGAGCCCCATGGGTGCAGGCCCAAGCCACCAGGTGCTCGCTATCGAGCCCCACCTCCAGGCCTGGCTCCAGGGGGGTCCCTGGTGACCCGTGTTCGGGCAAGGGAAAACGTTGTCCAAGATTTTTGTTCTTCATCGGAGGTTTGTTGAACCACTCTTTGTCTCATCCCTCACCTAGGACCAGTTTGCCTTGGGCAGCCCTACCAGGGGCATAAAGCCCCGGACAACATAGCTCCTAGGATCATTGGGACACGCAAACCCCTCCACCACGATAAGGTGACGGTTCAAGGAGGGGGTTTTATGATTTACTAGTGTATTTCTTAAATGTTACGTATACGTTAGTTATTATAAATTATAATATTGTTCTAATGAACTTTTGTCTAGCACACGTAGTAATTGCTGAAAATCGTATGCTTTGTTATGAATTGGCTGCAAAGTACACTACAGGTAGAATGTACTTAATGAATTTTTCTGCGATATAGCGGGGGCACGATAGCTGAACCGCGATATAGCGGGGGATCACTGTATATTTATTTTTGATAAATTAATTAGATCTGGTTGTTCTGTTGTCAACCTTAATGTACAAATATTTTAATTAAAAAAACTTTTTTCTGATAAGAGTCAAGGTTTGCTTTGTACATTTATGGGTAAATTTTAGTTAACAGTACTTGGTTGATTTTGTATTTAGTATACTTACATTAATTAGAAATGATCATAGTATTAATTCATGATAATACTGTAATCCAAGTAAATGTGATATATTTTTGTTTTTGTTGATTAATATGTTGAATGCATCTTGAGTTGCATGGTAATGTATGATAAGGTGCTATATAAATAATGTTACAATTATTATTATTATTTGCTAAAGTTTGGGCACCTATTAAGTCATTACTTAGTAACCCCCACTTTCACAAAAATCGCAGCGAGCAAGCGTTTTTTTGTGGCCAGCTATGAGTCTTTGAATTCTTGCTTGAATATCACTTCCCGCTCTGAAATAATCATGGGAGGTCACAGCATGTTTAATTATTTTATTCATACCTTGGATCTCTAGTGACCCATGGTATCATGTTTACAGCTCTTGTGAGGTCATATGATAAGATTAGGGATTAAATTAGATTTAATTAGATTACAGATCTTTATTATCACATATACTCTGAGAACACAGCACAATTCCTGTGCCACAGTTACAGTGTTGTATACAGTGTGCTCCTTGGCCATTATGGCTTTGTTTTTGATCCTGACGTACATTTTGAATTGTCAGACCATATATTCACAGCTATACATGTGTCTTTCTAAATTTCGTCAGTTCAGTTTGCCACAGGTGGAATCCAATCAAATTCTGGAAACATCTGAAGGAGGATTAAAAGCAAACAGGATGCACCTGACCTCAGATTGGACATCCACATCAAGGGGTCTGACTACATCTAGGAATGAGAGATAACAGTTTTTGATTTGTAATAAGGGGCGGCACGGTTGGGCAGTGGGTAGCGATGCTGCCTCACAGTAAGGAGACCCGGGTTCGCTTCCCGGGTCCTCCCTGCGTGGAGTTTGCATGTTCTCCCCATGTCTGCATGGGTTTCCTCTGGGTACTCTGGTTTCCTAAATAGATAGATAGATAGATAGATAGATAGATAGATAGATAGATAGATAGATAGATAGATAGATAGATAGATACTTTATTAATCCCAAGGGGAAATTCACATAATCCAGCAGCAGTATACTGATACAAAAAACAATATTAAATTAAATAGTAATAAAAATGCATGTAAAAGCAGACAATAACTTTGAGTAATGTTAGCATTTACTCACCCGGGTGGAATTGAAGAGTCGCATAGTGTGGGGGAGGAACGATCTCCTCAGTCTGTCAGTGAAGCAAGACAGTGACAAAAGTCTGTCACTGAAGCTACTCCTCTGCCTGGAAATGACACTGTTCAGTGGATGCAGTGGATTCTTCATGATTGACAGGAGTTTGCTTAATGCCCGTCGCTCTGCCACAGATGTTAAACTGTCCAACTTTACTCCTACAATAGAGCCTCCCTTCTTAACAAGTTTGTCCAGGCGTGAGGCGTCTTTCATCTTTATGCTGCCTCCGCAGTACACCACCACGTAGAAGAGGGCACTCGCCACAACCGCCTGGTAGAACATCTGCAGCATCTTATTGCAGATGTTGAAGGACGCCAACCTTCTAAGAAAGTATAGTCGGCTCTGACCTTTCTTACACAGAGCATCAGTATTGGCAGTCCAGTCCAATTTATCATCCAGCTGCACTCCCAGGTATTTACAGGTCTGCACCCTCTGCACAGTCACCTCTGATGATCACGGGGTCCATGAGGGGCCTGGGCCTCCTAAAATCCACCACCAGCTCCTTGGTCTTGCTGGTGTTCAGGTGTAAGTGGTTTGAGTCGCACCATTTAACAAAGTCTTTGATTAGCTTCCTGTACTCCTCCTCCTGCCCACTCCTAATGCAGCCCACAATAGCAGTGTCGTCAGTGAACTTTTGCATGTGGCAGGACTCCAAGTTGTATTAGAAGTTTGATGTATATAGATTGAACAGGACCGGAGAAAGTACAGTCCCCTGCGGCGCCCCTGTATTGCTGACCACAATGTCAGACCTGCAGTTCCCAAGACGCACATATTGAGGTCTGTCTGTAAGATAGTCCACTATCCATGCCACCAGGTGTGAGTCTACTCCCATCTCAGTCAGCTTGTTTCTAAGGAGCAGAGGTTGGATGGTGTTGAAGGCACTAGAGAAGTCCAGAAACATAATTCTTACAGCACCACTGCCTCTGTCCAAGTGGGAGAGGGATCGGTGTAGCACATAGATGATGGCATCCTCCGCTCCCACCTTCTCCTGGTATGCAAACTGCAGAGGGTCGAGGGTGTGGCGGACCTGTGGCCTCAGGTGGTGAAGCAGCAGCCGCTCCATGGTCTTCATCAGATGTGACGTCAGAGCAACAGGCCGGAAGTCGTTCAGCTCACTAGGACGTGACACCTTTGGGACTGGGGTGATACAAGATGTTTTCCAAAGCCTCGGGACTCTCCCCTGTTCCAGGCTCAGGTTGAAGATGCGCTGTAGAGGACTCTCCAGCTCCAACGCACAGGCCTTCAGCAGTCGTGGCGATACACCATCTGGACCCGCTGCTTTGCTGGCACGAAGTCTTCTCAGCTCTCTGCTCACATGGGCTGCTGTAATTGTGGGTGGGGATGTCTCATCTATGCTGGTATCAGCAGAAGGATGGTTGGAGGATGCAGTACTCCGAGGTGAGAGTGGGTTAGGGTGATCAAACCTATTAAAGAAGTTGTTCATTTGGTTTGCTCTCTCCATGTCTGTCTCGATGGTGGCACCCCGCTTCGAGCTGCAGCCAGTGATAATCTTCATCCCATCCCACACTTCCTTCATGCTGTTATTCTGCAACTTCTGCTCCAGCTTTCTCCTGTACTGCTCTTTCGCCGCCCTGAGCTGGACTCGGAGTTCCTTCTGCATGCACTTGAGCTCATGCTGATCACCGCCTTTAAAAGCCCTTTTCTTCTGGTTCAAAAGGCCTTTGATGTCACTTGTAACCCATGGCTTGTTGTTAGCAAAGCAGCGTACTGTTCTTACTGGAACTACAATGTCCATACAGAAGTTGATGTAATCAGTTGTGCATTCAACAGCCTCTTCAATGTTCTCACTATGTGACCCCAGCAGTATATCCCAGTCTGTAGTTCCAAAGCAGTCTCTCAGAGCCTGCTCTGCCTCAGGGGACCACTTCCTGAATGATCGTGTGGTTGTAGGTAGCGCCCTCACTCTTGGTTTGTATTGAGGTTGTAGCAGAACCAGGTTATGATCTGCTTTCCCAAGCGCAGACAGCGGACATGCAGATTAGGTACATTGATGATTCCAAATTGTCCCTAGTGTGTGCTTGGTGTGTGTGTGTGCCCTGAGGTGGGCTGGTGGCCTACCCAGGGTTTGTTTCCTGCCTTGTGCCCTGTGTTGGCTTGGATTGGCTCCGGCAGACCCCAGTGACCCTGTGGTTGGGATATAGTGGGTTAAATAATGGATGGATTTATAATAAATTTGCAAACCATTCTGAAAACATGTTCCCACTTTGTCGTTATTGGTTATTGAGTGTAGATTGATGGGCAAAAATGTAAATCTATCTAAAATTAAATCTATAACACAATGAAGTGTGCAGAAAGTGAATGGGTTTGAATCCATTGTAAAGTCATTCAGTGAAGAAAATATTATAGCATTAAAAGATAGTATTGAGGACGGTGAATTTTAAATACATTTTGTGACATGCAGGCAATGATCTCATTGTGCTGAGCACCACACCTGACAGTACATGTGGACTTTAAGCCTTGAACTTGGATTGCTCAGACTACAAAGGACTGGGAGATGGCCTGATTCTGCACCCTATTGTAGCAATTCACTCTTAAGAATGCTGGACCACCTGCCAGTAAATCATTTAGCTTGCTGTTAAATCTTTAAGTACATTCAATTGGTTTTCAAAGCTGGAATCAGAAACAATTGAGTAGGTTTGCTCTGTAACTGAACGTTTAGTCTTTAACTCTATAAGCTTTTCTAAAAGACTATTGATTTGAAACAATTGCACTGTTGAAAATTCTAATAATACTTTTAATTGCTTCCCATATATACTATGGATTTGTACATAACTAAAATTTCCATCAGTATGCATTATTCATGTGTTTAAAAAAGCTGCTGGCTTTGTGATCAAAATAAACATACGTGCACTGACAGATTCATGAAGCTGCTCATCGAAATGTACATCACAGTCTCAATGAGGACACATTTTATCTTTTAAATGACACAGTCTTAATATATTTTCCCTCACGTTGCCATGTTCTTCCAATGACTGGACCCACACACTCCATCCCGACTACATCAACAGCTCCTATCACATCAACTGGAATGTCCCATGACAAGTTTACCTCTGTGTGGCCTGTCCATAACAGAAGACCAAATAAGGAGACAACTGAGGAAGCTACACATAGGAGAAGCTGTAGGACCAGATAGATTCAGTCCTTGAGTTCGTAAGACCTTGTCTGACCAACTTTGTGGTGTCCTCTGTCAGAAAAGTGAAAGTGCCACTGCTTTGGAAATTATCCAGCATTGTTCCTGTTCCAAAGAATGCAGACACTTCTTCACCTAATTACTACAGACCATTGGCAATTACATCTCATGTCTTGAAGATCTTTGGGAAGCTGGTCCTGGACTACATGAATCCTCTTGTGGTAGACCACCTGAATCAACTGTAGTCTTCCTACTAGAGTTTGAGAGACTCAAGGACTTTGTGAGCAACACTGGAGCACCACAAGAAACTGTCCAGCCTTCTTTTCAAAAATAACAGCAGGTCATGTCACTTGAAGAAATTCTCAGCTGATTCTGTACTTTTGAGTTTGTATTGGTAAATGGTATTGACACAAAGAAGAGGAGTCAGGAGGAGAACTTTGTTTCTTGGTGCAAAGAGAATTGTTTGCAACTTAACATCAGCAAAACCAAAAAAACTGGCTGTTGACTTTCGCCGCACCAAGGGGCCCCTACACCTGGGACCTCATGTATAAACGGTGCGATTGTACAAAGATGTTGCGCACGCCTGTTTCCACGCTCACATCACAATGTATAAAAACTAAACTTGGCGTAAATTCTCACGCCAGAACAACCCCCTTGCATATGCATGTTTCCGCTCGGTTTTGCAAACTGGCAGCACCCAGAGTCAAAGCAGTGCTACTGTTCCTGTGTGGTTTCTCTTTCCTTTTTAAATTCAAATCAATGATGAAAGCTTTATCATATACACTGAAATTAAACGCTTATTGTTTATTAATTTAACTCTTAGAGGGGTTAATATTTTTTCCAAAAAACTCAGTTTTCTGAAAAGCACACAAAGCAATGGTTTCACACATTGATCAACATAAAACGTCTGTTGCTGTGTGCTGTGACTGCTGTTGGCACAAGTTAGGTATCTCTGGAGGCAGTGGCTGCGTGGGGGCACCTCGATGACCAGCAGGAATGCACGGTGAGCTGGCTGCCTTCACACAGGTGGGCAGTGGTGGCAGTCGCTGTGTGATGCAATTGGTTTGATGGTTTGTACCTCTTGTCATCATAAGTGGTGGTCCTTCCAGGCGAGCACTGCCGTAGGCGTATCAGCTACACAAACGTGTTCAACATCACAATCATCTGGGGACTGATCAGCTGATGCTGGTACCTCACTTTCGTATTTGATGTTCATCTCCTGATCACTTGCATCAAATTCCAAGTCTGACAAGTCAGAGTCCGATTCAGCGATAATATGTAAAACGTCCATGGCGTATTATGTCTCTTGCCAGATGTCGGTGCCATTTTAGAGGTTGTTTGTTCTTTGCTACTCACGCAGGGAATCGAGTTCAAATCAACACAGTTACTTATCTTTCCTTCTGGCAAAGAGAGTCAAACTTAAATGTAAGGGTGACTTTTGTTGCAGTTTACAGCTGATTACCGTGCTCTACCCCTCAATTTCGACAAAAGTCGACATCAGCCCTAAAAGAGTTAAGGCACCTGATTGTATTCAACTGGACAAACTATTCCAAATACCACAGCTGCTTTAGTGTTGTTACTCTCAGTGCACCACTCAGAGTATTTTAACCCACTGTATCTGAGTGTGGAATCACAGCTCTACAGCAGCTGATATGAAAGCTCTAGGCATGTTGTGTCGAGAGTGCAGAGGATTATCAGGATACAGCTTCCAGCCCTGGAGGACATCTATAGCACATGCTGCCTCAGAAAAGCCACGAGCATCTGCATGGATCAGTACCTGTGTGCTGCTATCGGCATAAGAGAAAACACGTTTAAGAAACTAGTAGTGATTCACACACATAGAATACATAGAGTATGAAGCATTTAACGTGCTACTTTAGTTACAATGGGATTTGAGAAACTGTAGTAAATTAACCCTTAAACCACCACATACTTGGGGGTTAATGCACCCCTGGACACCAAATACTTTTTTGCTGCACTTTTTAAGTAAACTTCACAATTCATAAAGAAAATGTGAAATTTTAACAGAACACATTTTTTTTAATGCAAAGAGCCTCACAATTACTGCAACACTGATCATTTTATACACTGCCAATGAACTGTAAAAATTAAAAAAAAGCTACTGCAACAATCTATTATGATATGTACAAGGTGCAACTGATGCCATTGATGAAATTCAGTAAATCACTGAGCCAAGTGTACTTGAACTGGCTGCACGCAAGCACACAGAGGTAATTGCTGATGCTTGCAGACTAGTCTAGTGCAGTGGCTGAATCCCAGGGACAGTGACGCTGCAGTTCAGTGCTGATAGTGCCGGCAGTGGTCATGAGCTGGCTGCTCAACGAATATACGGCACTGACTAATCATCTGCGGCGTGCTGGAAAATTGCTCTGTGAAGCGAATATAGCCGGTTGCGGAGTTCAATAAATGTACGTTGCCGAATGTATGTCGCCGAATGCAGTATACTCGGCTCCAGTGTGCTTCTAAATTGCACTGGAAACCGACTTTAGCTGGTTGTGGCGTTCAACGAATGTACTTTGCCGAATATATTGGGCTTCGGCGTGCTGGCAAATTGCACTGGGAACCAACTATAGCCGGTTCCGGCAGTTTAAGGGTTAAGCATCAATTTTAAGATGAAGTTTATGACGTTCTGTTTTAATGACAAAATAAACTACGAGATTAAAATTGAAATTTCGAGATTAAAGTCTACGTTTCACCCTTTTTTTCTTCACTGTGTCTCTTTTTTTTTCTTTTCTCTGTACCCTAAGATGCTTCTGTATGACACTCAGACGGTAGACTACAACTTGCCTTTTCACTGCAACTTTGACATCTGACCAGTTCTCTTGTATTTCGGGCACTGTTTGACTTTCTGAACTACGCCACTCTGAATCACTCAATCAACTTCTTTTTGTTGTTTATACCACTGTTTGAGCCAACAAATATAACGTTTTTCCTTGCCTCTACTTCACATTCGACTTTTTTCACCCGTGCTTTTGCCACTGTCTTTTCACAAAATACTGAACTTAAGAGGATATTTATATTGATTTGCATTTTAAAATTTGCAAAATTCTGGCAGAAGTTGGGGTGTGATGGCAGGTGCATGCACGTGTGTTACTTTTCATGCTGACCAGGATTTATGGAGCAGAAGTGCATGGAAGTTGACTTATGCACGGTTTGTGCATCTGAATTTTTTTGTGCATACGTACATTTTCACTTTTGCCCGTGCACCATGTTTTAGTGTGAATCCTACACATGGCGTTATGCAAGAGGCCCC
The DNA here is from genome assembly GCA_026402145.1 of Polypterus bichir lapradei. Taxonomy (NCBI): domain Eukaryota; kingdom Metazoa; phylum Chordata; class Cladistia; order Polypteriformes; family Polypteridae; genus Polypterus; species Polypterus bichir. The sequence goes on from JANRMT010062852.1 coordinate 10,743,456, forward strand.
TCATGATTTCTTTGATTTCAGCCTATTTAATCTTAGCAAAACTTCTCCCTCTACAATTTCCAAATCACTCAGTACATCCTTAGTAGTCCCTGTTACTGATTGGAGTTTATCTAGGTGCTTCCGCACATGTGAAGACCTCAGAAAAATGTGAATTTAGAGCATGTGTGTGTGTGCATGTGTGTGGGTTCACCTTGCAGTGGACTGGCACCGTGTCCGGGGTTTGTTTCACCTTTGCGCCCTATTCTAACTGGGTTAGGCTCCCCACATTCCTGGTCTGGATTAGGCAGGTTAGAAAATCTATATATATAATTCACTAAGGTCACGCAAGACGCATGCAAGACAGAGAGCCACGCCCGCCAACTCACAGAGCCCCGCCTGCCAATTCTAACAGAGCCCCGCCCACCAACTGTAAGACCATGGGATATCACGGGATACACATGACAGGGCCATGCCCACCAACTCTAAGACCATGGGATACTCTTGACAGAGCCCCGCCTGCCAACTGTAACCCTCCTCCCGCATCCACCGTCGCTCTCGAGGCATTTGCACTGCCTGCTCATGTGCCCGCACGCAACAACTCACCAAACACAGCCTCAGTCGCTTTCATCTGTGCTACAGTCCACATGCACCTCTGAGCCATGTTGACTTTTCATTGCTCTTTTAGGTTCCGGCTGCTTAACTATATATATAATCAACCAAGTCGCCCGACCATGGGGTACGCACAACAGAGCCCCGACCACCCACTCGAACCCTCCTCCCGCGTCATGGGATATGCACGAACAGAGCCCCGCCCACCAAGTCTAACCCTCCTTCCACGTCCACCATCGCTCTCGAGGCATGCGCACTGCCTGCTCATGTGCCCAAACGCAACACCTCACCAAACACAGCCTCAGTCGCTTTCATCTGTGCTACAGTCCACATGCACCTCTGAGCCACGTTGACTTTTCATTGTTCTTTTCAGTTCCGGATGCTTTTCTATATACTAAGTCGACCATGGCACGCAAGACAGAGACCATGGGATAGGGATACAAATAACAGAGCCCTGCCTGCCAACTCTAACCCTCCTCCTGCGTCATGGGATACGCACGACAGAGCCCCGCTCACTAAGTCTAACCATCCTCCCGCATCCACCCTCGCAAAGTGTTTTACACGCTGCATACAGCGATTCCCATCTGCGACAAACATGCTTCTTCTTAGATGGTCCTTCAGGAACAGGGAAAACCTTTGGCTACAAAAACCTGATTCATACAATATTAAGAGCATAGTGTTTTTGTTGGCTTGCCTGCCTGCTTGCCCGCCTGACTGTTACCAGCATTCACCGCAGCCTGACTGTTACCAGCATTCACCGCAATGTACTGGAGTGTAAAACTATCGCAGCTGCTACCTCACAATCCGTCCTTATTCCCTGACCCTATCAGATTCAAATTTGCCTTTTACTTTTATACGCAGACAATTTCCTGTTAGATTGGCCTTTGCAATGCCAATTAATAAGGCACAGGGCCAAACTTTCAAAAAGATATGCCTGTATCTGCCAAAACCTGTTTTCACTCACGGACAATTGTATGTTGCTCTCTCCAGAGTTCCATCTTTTCATTCACTCACAGTCGTATCCTCAAACCCACCCCATTTGGACAACTGTGTCTTTCAGGAAGTGTTCACCCATCAATAAATAATTATGTGGCGTATGCTACGCCGCGGGTTGGCTAGTAAGAGATAATACTGTACATCCAAAAATGAAGCTGTTAAGAATGGGAAAAAAATCAGACATATCTCTTTTTTGACTGATATAATTTTTATGTTTATTTGTTGTGAATTAACCTTTAATTTTGCTAATGAATGCTATCACATAAGAGGTACCCTCACAATTAGAACCCAGTCTGGCCATTGTTCTGACAGTGTTCTCTTTTAGCACAACACGATAAGTTGATGCTTACAGACCCCCAAGGCCTCAACTTCACTGACATCTTCTCTTTGTGAGGTGGGAACCTGAAGGATTTCTCACTGCTCACAGCATCAATACTGCTGGACCCCCAGCAAGTGGGTTTGTGAACCCATTACACCTTACACTTCAGTATGATTGCATTTGCCTTTTTCTGCCAACAGCTTCCTAATATTACCAAGGCATCCAAATGACTCCAGCTCTGACCTGGCAAGGTTTATAGAAGTCAGTATTAGACCACAGATGGTGTGCCTAGTAAGGTAGATTCCTGCTATAGAATCCTGCTGTCTCCCACGCTAACTATTCCATTGTTGTTGTTTAAAAGATGTAATGACTTGTTTTAAAAAACAACAACAGGTTTCTACCATCCAAGTCCTTGAAAGTGAAAAAAGGCAAAAAAATGAATTCATGCCACCCACTTCACAGATGTGCACAACAGCAGTGCTGCCACTTTTTTTCTGCCTCAACTTGGGAGTTTAGTTCTTTAGTTCTTTAGAAATTTCATTGCCTCAGATGTGTGTAACGAAACCTTTTATGACCTTAGATGCAGTGCCTATAAAAAGACTTCACCCCATGCACGTTATTAATAATTTAAATCACAGAAGATTTAATTTGGCTTTTTTTGACACTGATCAACAGAAAATAAGCTCTTTAAGGTTAAATTGAAAACAGTTCATTGCCAAGTGGTCTAAATTTATTACAAATATAAAATACAAAAAAATTGATCGCTTAAGTATTTTACCCTCCACCCACACCAAGTCTTCCAGGGCCTGCTGCAGAGAAGCATCTGCACAGACTGATGCCACCACCGCCACCACCACCATGCTTCACAGTGATAATGTGCAGTGTTTGGTAACACCAAACATGGCATTTAGTGTGATGACCACAAAACCGTACTTTTAGTCTAATCAGACCATAGAACTTTCTTCCAGCTGACATCAGAGCAAGGTCTAGCCGAAATGTCATGTGTGCTTTTTCACTTTACCAATGGTGATGCACCTGAACAACAGTTGTTATCTGCAGAGCCTCTCCAATCTGAGCCACTGTAGCTTGTAGCTCCTTCAAAGTTCTCATAGGTGTCTTGATGGCCTTGATGGCACTTCAGCTCACTCATCATCTTCAGTTTTCTTGAACGGCCTGCTCTAATAGATTTCCAGCTGTGCCATACTCTTTCCGTTTCTTAATGATTACTTTAACTGGATATCGGAGTATCCGTTCCCTGACTTATGATTTTCACAGAGTTACTTGGAGCTTTCTTTTGTCTTCATACTGTAGGTTAGCCCACCATGCTGACACACCACATGTTGGCCCTTCCACATGCAGGTGCATTTAGACTACAATGAACTGAAATCCAGACTGGTGACCAATCAAATAATTCCAGGACTTCTAAAAGCAATGGGCTGCAGCAGAGATAATTTAGGGGTGTAATATTAAAGGGGTGAATACTTATGAGATTGATGATTTTGTGTTTTATATTTGTAATTACTTCAGATCATCTTGCAGACATCTGTTTTCAGGTTGACATTAAAGAGTCTTTTTCTGCTCATAGTCACTAATGACAAGTTGACCCTTCCACATTTAGGTGCATCTCTATATATATAAAATCCAATGTCTGTCTGCGTTTCACGAGTGAACTACTTAATGGATTTAGTTTAGTTTTTTTCTGCAATTATCATCGTTTTCTTGCGGTACCAATTTATTTGCATGAATCCGAGAGAGATGCAGTGGGCCGAGGAGAGGGGGGCAGGGCCCTCCTCACTCACACGTCAGCCTCGGGGTGTGTACCTTACATCCGCTTAGCTAGCGAATGAGAGAACTAATTCACGGATTTAGATCGGGTTTTTTCTATAATTTGCTTGAACATTGCGGTTGCTATTGAGTCTTCTCTCATCACGCTAAGTATCACAGTTTTCTTGCAGTACTGATTTATTTGCGTGAATCCGAGAGACACACAGTGGGCCGAGGGGAGGGAGGCGGGGCCCTCCTCACTCACACGCCAGCCTCGGGGCATATTCCTCACCTCCATTTAGCCAGTGAACAAGACAACTACTTCACGGATTTAGATCGGGTTCCTTTCTGGAATTTGCTTGAACATTCTGGTTGATTTTGCAACATCTCTTATCACGATAAGAATCATAGTTCGCTTGCAAGAGTGATATTTTCACACTAATCATAGACAGTGGCAGTGGGGCAAGGGGAGGTGAAAGCGTGACATCAGAAGTGGAGAGCCGGGCAGGGCCCTCCTCACAGTCCTGTTTCACTACTACATCACTGTTCTGGATCGTGGACTATCTTAAAGACAGACCTCACTATGTGCGTCTTGGAAACTGCAGGTCTGACTTTGTGGTCAGTAACACAGGAGTGCCGCAGGGGACTGTACTTTCTCTGGTCCTGTTTAGCCTACATACATCAGACTTCCAATACAACTCGGAGCCCTGCCACGTGCAAACGTTCGCTGACGACACTGCTATCGTGGACTGCATCAGGAGTAGGCAGGAGGAGGAGTATAGGAACCTAATCAAGGACTTTGTTAAATGGTGCGACTCAAACCACCTACAACTGAACACCAGCAAAACCAAGGAGCTGGTGGTGGATTTTAGGAGGCCCAGGCCCCTCATGGACCCCGTGATCATCAGAGGTGACTGTGCAGAGGGTACAGACCTATAAATACCTGGGAGTGCAGCTGGATGATAAACTGGACTGGACTGCCAACACTGATGCTCTGTGTAAGGAAGGACAGAGCTGCCTATACTTCCTCAGAAGGCTAGCGTCTTTCAACATGTGCAGTAAGATGCTGCAGATGTTCTATCAGATGGTTGTGGCGAGCGCCCTCTTCTACGCGGTGGTGTGCTGGGGAGGCAGCATAAAGATGAAAGACACCTCACGCCTGGACAAACTGATGAGGAAGGCAGGCTCTATTGTAGGCACGGAGCTGGACAGTTTGACATCCGTGGCAGAGTGACGGGCGCTGAGCAGGCTCCTGTCAAACATGGAGAATTCACTGCATCCACTGAACAGGATCATCTCCAGACAGAGGAGCAGCTTCAGCGACTGACTGCTGTCACCGTCCTGCTCCACTGACAGACTGAGGAGACCCCACACTATGCGACTCTTCAATTCCACCTGGGGGTAAACGTTAACATTATACAAAGTTATTGTCTGTCTATTATACCTTCATTGTTATCACTCTTTAATATTGTTTTTTATCAGTATGCTGCTGCTGGAGTATGTGAATTTCCCCTTGGGATTAATAAAGTATCTATCTATCTATCTATCTATCTATCTATCTATCTATCTATCTAT
>JANRMT010062852.1:10767806-10823351 GCA_026402145.1 Polypterus bichir lapradei
CTGGTTTATGAGAAGCACGTATGATGTGATAAATGAGCTCATTCTTCATACATAGACACCAAAGGCTGTGTAAATATTCAACATATTCAGCATCATAATGATATTCTATGTTGTGTTTTGTTTGGTAAACTCAAATTTTTCATGCATTGCTTCAGATTAAATAAAACATATGCATATCAAAATATTTCAAATGTAAGCCCAGGGTTACTGTTTCATTCACTGTGAAAGTCTTCAGCCCGTCTGTTGTCAAAAACAGAGAAACAACTCTGAGCCTTTAATAGAGTTCGGTGTGAGTGCATCAATCACAAGTGGCTTGTCGTTTTTTTGTCCTTCTCTAACCTGTGTCACATTTAGTCACTGGTACAGTACGTCTCTGACAGCTGCAGAGTGAGTATAAGAAAAAAAAAACAATAACATGGTGGCTGTTTGATCTTTATCAGATCAAGGCAGATTTTGGATACCGAGCCGTGTTAGCTTGCTGGAAATCCATTTGGAAAGATTATTATTCTTTCCACCTGGAGAACATGAAATATCCAAAGTTTTAATATAGCTGGAACAATAAAGCAACCATACCGGAGATTTTTGTTTCCTTATTAAAAGGGATGAGAAGGTCGACAGCAGGAAAACCATTAGGGTGACATCCTATGGGGAGCGTATATAGAAAGGTTAGGGGACAGTTTATGCTTACAGCACCTATAAAAACTATTTATTTCTTCTAGAAATTTTCACATTCTGTAATTCTATAACACTGAATCATGGTGAATTTAATTTGACTTTTTTGACACTCATCAGCGGAGAAAATACTCTTTAATTTCAAAGTGAAAACAGGTCTTTGCAAACAAGTCTGGCACCAGATTTTGGATAGCTGCGAATTTAAATCTCTACATATAAAAGGCAAAGCCCTCGCTATCTTATCACTTATTCTCCCACTTTCCATATTGGTGGGAAGCTGAAATTTCACGTGCTCACTCCTTGCAGTGTACTTACACAAGTTAGGTATGTTTCATGTCCTATTGCAACACCCAAGGGCGGGAAACGGGTGTACCCCCTAAACTGTATATATAGATAGGGGAAATCCGTCCTCACTATTTCTGCGACTTCCAATATACGTAGGAAGCCCAAATTTCCCATGCTCATCCTTTACACTATACTTACAAACGTTAAGTATGTTTCATTTCACACCATGCCCCGTAACGAACTTTTAAAAATAATGTCTTCTTTTTGGCGGTTCTCACCATTATACCATAAGGAACTTTCGGAACTGACCTCTGCTTTTGGTGATTTCATTCCTTATTTCCGTTAAAAGAAGATTTATTTTACGGCAGAGACGCACAAGGGCCGCCCCCGGTCCCCCTTTCTTTTTCCGCATGGCCGCTGGCCGCTCACCTACCATGTGGTTGGCTCCCTGCCTAAAAATGTTCATTTCTCATACACAACATTTACAATCATAAATTAAACTCTTTACAATCATCAAATTCACTCTCAATACTAAAATAAGCCTACGACAATTACATTGACAATAATGTTACGTTATCAAAGCACCGTGATGTCCCTACATTGATGGATTAAAGGCCAGAAATCCACATGACCGTCATCATCAAGTTCTTCCATGAGAACCCTGAATACCATGAGGACTGATTGAGGGTCATTTATGCTAGGTAGAATGCCTAGAGGGGGCTGGGTGGTCTCATGGCCTCAGAACCTCTGCAGATTTTATTTTTTCTCTCCAGCCGTCTGGAGATTTTTGTGTTTTTTTCTGTCCTCTATGACCACCGGACCTTACTTTTATTCTATGTTAATTAGTGTTCCCTTATTTTAATTCTTGTTTATTTTGTCTTTTTTCTCTTTTCTTCATCATGTAAAGCACTTTGAGCTGCATTATTTTTATGAAAATGTGCTATAGAAATAAATGTTGTTGTTGTACGTTATTTTTAAAATATTTCCTTTTCTTTTTCATAACTTTTTTGCCCCCTGCTCGCTTCGCTCACCAACCCCCTGCCTGCACTACGTGCCAGCAACTTCGCGACACTGCCACTTGCAAACAACAAAACTTTTAATTCATTGGGAAGAAACACTACTTTTCCCCGTTGGCAACACCAATTAGATGATCTACAAGTCTCCGACTTAAAGTTTAAAAGCAAACAATATCTACTTAACTCTGTCATATTTCCTATGTCCATATATTCATTCTCTTTTCGTTTTTACCTTTTAATCAAAATCGCATTGAATTTTAATTCCATTGCTGGAGTGTGCCATGTCTACCACGACTCGCTAAGATTATGTAAATTTACTTGAAGACAGAAAATTACCTGGCCTTTAGTAGGATAATCCAGGGCAAAGACATTTATTGTAGACATTGTCCTTCTATCTCAACATTGAGAAGGCAAACCATAATCTCCCAGGAAGCCCCTTTAACAAAATGAGAATAACCCCTCATATAATGCAGTCCTGAGATCCCAGTTCAAAAGCTGGATTTGGCTCATCATTCTGTATAATACTAGAATCCCTGAAGCCTACGAAAAAACTTGTAATCCTGAGCCACCTTAAATTCCTTCACACCTCTCCATCAGTATCTTTTGTTTTGCAAATGTGTCTATCAGCACAAGCGGCAAGCTGCCAGCTATCCCATCTTCCTCACTGATGGAGCCAAGACAGTCACAAAATTGTCAGTGCTCAAGTGTGCTTATCTGGGAGTGAGGTGCCTGGAGTTGTATAGGGTAAATAATATGTCATTACTTGGAATACTAGGGGGCTCTGACCCCTGCTCACTTTGCTCGCCAACCCCCATGTTTTTTGTTCCGGAAATACAATTTAAAGAGATTGTTTTTTTCATGGGAATTGTTACATATGCATTATGTTCACTTTTACTTTAAAACTTCAGTAATAACAATATTTGGAATTAACTTTTCTTCAAGATTGCATTGAATTTTGATTCCTTGTTTGCAATTACATCGTGACAATGCAATGTATAACTGCCCGTGAGTGAATATCGTTTCTTTCTCTCTACATGAACTGTGTCTGACAATAGCATTCACACAAATGAGAAATGATTGAACTGTGTGCATGGTTGTAAATGTTTTAGATGTGGGCAGGACTTTTCCAAATCTCTTTGTCTCACGGGGCTTGAAATTTTCTCTCGCGGGATTTCATTTTCACCAAACAACAAATCTTTTAATTGTCATGGATACACCTCTTCATTGGGAAGAAGCACTACTTTTCCCTGATGGCAACATGAATTAGGCGAGCTACAAGTCTCTGCCTTCAAGTTTAAATCCGAACAATATATTCGACCTCTTTTCGCTGTTCCGTTTGTATACGCTAATGCGATCTTTACTATCATTTTTTTGAGACTTTTGAATTTTCATACTTCCGTTATCTCTGATCTCCTCTGCATGTGTATCGCGCCAACGTTTTTGAATTCTTTACAACGGTCTACTTTGTCATCTACTCTTTGTCTTTTATTTCTGGCCCCGGGCGTGGTTAAATCTTTTGGCACAGAGTCTCATCTCGCGGGATATGAAAGTGTCTCACTTCAAAAGATCACGTCTTGTCGCAGGATAAAAAGTATAATAGAGTTTAATACTCTACTTCTCCGCTGCGAAGCACGGGTATTTTGCTAGTAATATATATGTGTTGTGTTATTTTCTAAACATCAATAGGATCCGTTATCACTTGCTCACCTACCAGCGACTGGAGCAGTCTGGTCTTACACCTTAGAAGTCTACCATTGGCAGCATCCTGGCCCTAAGGGTTCCCAATGAGTGCAAACGTGAGTATCGGCGTAGTTTCTTTGTAGCCTTTGTCGATTTTTGTAAAACATTTGACTCAGTTGATCGAGCTGCCCCGTGGGACATCCTGAGTTTTAGCAGGATTCCTTCAAGGTTACTGGATATCATGGCCAGCCTGTACACTGTGAGTGCTGTGCAGAATGGAGGCAGGACCTCTGTGTTTTTCCCGGTTGATTCTGGGGTTCGTCAGCGGTGTGTTCTGCTCCTACAACAACAAAAACAACATTTATTTATATAGCACATTTTCATACAAACAATGTAGCTCAAACTCTGTTCAATGCTTGTACAGACTGGGTGTTGGGCAGAGTCGTGGGGTCCAGCGGCTGTCCATTCACTGATCTTGACTTTGCTGACAATGCTGTGATCTTGGGGAGTCAATGGAGGCTCTGATCGGGGCGCTCGAGAGACTGAGCAAGGAGTCTGAGTGTCTAGGCTTGTGAGTGTCCTGATAAAAACCAGGAGCCAAGCCTTTAATGACCTCTTGGGCACAGCCATCAGCAGTGTGTCTGTCTGCAGAGAGAGTGTCGACCTTATCGAGAGGTTTACTTACCTCGGCAGTGACATTCATGTCTCTGGTGACTCTTCCTATGAAGTCAATAGACGGATTGGGAGAGCATGGGGGGTCATGAGGTCACTGGAAAGGGGTGTGTGGCAAAAGAACGAAAGTCCAAGTCTTCAGAGTCCTGGTGCTTTCTGTCTTTCTATATGGTTGTGAAACATGGATGTTGTCCAGTGACCTGGGATGAAGACTGGATTCCTTTAGTATTGTGTCTCTCCAGAGAATCTTTGGGTACCGCTGGTTTGACTTTGTGTTGCTCATGGAGTCCCGATTGAGGCACATTACCTGCATTTTGAGGGAGCGTCAGTTAGGGCCATGTGGCATGATTGCCTGAGGCTGATCCAGCTTGCAAGATCCTCATTGTTGAGGACCCGAGAGGCTGGACCAGGCCAAGTGGACACTGTGACGGTGTTGGTCCTGCTTCATGCTCCCTCTTCCTGATTTGGGAGCCCTCAAACCCAACACCGTCAGTAACGTAACCGGATGAGCTGTTTAATGTGGACAAATCAAACTGAGTGAGCAAGGGAGTGGTGTCAAGGTTCAAAAGTGCTTTTATTAAAAACAGTCAAATCAAAACAGTGTACAAAAAGAAAGTGCAGTGATTCAAAGTCAATTAATAAATAATCCATAAAATCAGGGTGAACAAAAGTGGAGGTTAAAAATCCAATAAACATTCCTTTAAAACAAGGTTAAAAACAACAGACTGGAAACTGTCCTCTCTTAAAACCTGGTGCCTACTTCCTTTTGCTGGCGGCTTCCCTACTTCTCCCATGTGACCTTTGCAACAGAGGAGTCGTCCTACCTGGTGGTGCAGCTGACCTTCTCCTGCTGGTCTGGTAGCCTTCCGTCCCCTAGCTCTGTACAGCTGATCCACCGAGCGGAGACTCCGGTTCCCCAGCGACCAGGGCGCTCATACTGGGGCTCTTTCTCCCAAGTCTCCCTGACTTCCGCTGCCTTCCCAGTCTTATATGGCCATCCAACCACCTTCTGGGACACTCCAGCTCTTGAGATTGCTCAGCTGGAGCTAAGCGAGCGAGATTCGGTCTAACACTCCTCCTGAGGGGCTCTCCTCCTAGCTACCTGCATTTATCAGCAAGCCTCTCGCTCATTCCCACACCGGCTCTTCACTTCTCCAGCATTCCTCTTCCTCCCAGTAACCTCTGTTTTCTTTCTTTCTTTTTCTCTCTCCGCACTTGTGCTCCTCCTATCTATAATGAGGACACGGCACAGGTGTGGTGATTAGCAGCTCCCGTATCACCTGGCTGCGGCAGATAGATGGTCATTTCCAGAGGGTGGGACTGAACTACGTGTCTGCCTGGGGGGTTGCCAACCAGGATCCCCAGCTGTTTTGTCGTGTGGTGGGTGCGTCAACATGCTATACCAGTGCATGCTCCCCAACCTGACCTGACCCTGTGATGTCGGCAACTGGAGCCTATCCCAGGTAGCAAAGGACACAAGGCAGGAACAAATCCTGGACCGGGTGCCAGACCATCACAGGGAGAACACCCACATCAAGCACACTCTAGGGCCAATCAAGCATCGGCAACTCACCTAACCTACATATATGTGGACAGTGCATGGAAACCAAAGCACCCAGAGGAAATAACAAATATACACTTAACGGTATTCCTTATTTCAATAAAGATCCCATTTGATTACCAGGGAAAGACAGTGCTGATGAAGTTAATGGGGGAGATGTCACTGATGACAATATTTTCACATCCCTTTCCATGGCAGAATGGCCTACTTGCCAAAAACACAAGCCTACTACTTAGTGTACAGTACGAAAATGAGACAGGTCCCGCTACCCCATTGTGAAAGGCAACACAAGAAACGTCCAAGGAGACAGACACTAATGAAGTTCAGGGGCAGTGCCAGGAAAGAGGATACACATGCAGCAAAACAAAATCTAAATGAAGTGCCACCATTTTGCTTGCAGATGCCAATCACAGCAGGCACCAAAACAAATGTGCCAACTGCTGATGTAGACAATTATTAACATAAGAACCTTTGACAAAAGTGATACTGAATTAATTGATTGAATAACATCAATCAGGGCGCAGTGGTAGCGCTGCTGCCTCGCAGTTAGGAGACCCAGTTTCGCTTCCCGGGTCCTCCCTGCGTGGAGTCTGCATGTTCTTCCCGTGTCTGCGTGGGTTTCCTCCGGGCGCTCCGGTTTCCTCCCACAGTCCAAAGACATGCAGGCTAGGTGGATTGGCGATTCTAAATTGGCCCTAGGGTGTGTTTGTGTGTGTCCTGCGGTGGGTTGGCACCCTGCCCGGGATTGGTTCCTGCCTTGTGCCCTGTGTTGGCTGGGATTGGCTCCAGCAGATCCCCGTGACCCTGTGTACGGATTCAGCGGGTTGGAAAATGAATGGATGGATGGATAACATCAATCAATCAGTTCTATACAGCATTTCAATCCATTTAATTGGTGCCCCTAGGGTGGGCACTAAATAGAAACCTCTCAGTGCCCCATACTTGTAATAGACTCATATGTTTGAAAGTGGGAGCGCAGACGTTTAGTTTGCAGACTGCAAAATGTAATAAATGGTGTCAGATATTGGGGTGAGTTCATATAAAAAAGACACATTGGCTCAGTTTCCATAAATTCCATTTCTTTGCTTGCTTTGAGCTCATCACAAGTTACAAGGAACATTGTTGTTGTTATGTGTAAATATACTGGACTCTATGTCCATCCACCTTCCAAACTTGCATTATCTTGAGCAGGGTCACAGAGGGAGCTGGAGCCTACCTGAGCAAGTGTAGGGCACAAGGCAGGAACAACCTCTGGATGGGGTGCCAGGCCATAGCAGATCTTTATAGTCATTCACAAGGTAAAATGCTGGCACAGTTATCTGAGATGGATCAAATGCTATTACATCAGGTTGTTCTGACCATAAAATATTCACTGAATGAAAATTTTGATCCAAAAAACAAAAATTGAATGAATCAGTAAGATCTACCATACTACACCTTACTTTTATAATAATGTGCAGTACCTTCCCTGCCCTGAAAATATTTAATATGAAGTAACAACTCAGTGTGAATATCGAAATTGTTAGGAACAGATCAACATCACTAATGTGGTTGTGTACTGAGAGGGACTCTTCATGTTATTTATTTATTTTTATTTTTGATATAGCTTGTTAATCTCTTTGTGGGTCAGAGCACAGGGTCAGCCATTGCACAGCACACAAGGAGAAAATTTCAGGTTAAGAGCCTTTGCTCAAGAGCGCAACAGACTAGGATCCCTTCTGGCAGAAACAGGATTTGGAACGGTGCAGATCCTTAACCTCAGGGCCACCTCCCCGTTTTTACTTTAAACAAAAATCTTAACACTGCCACTGTGAAAACGTTAATCACTTCACCTGGCAGATCTCCTTTTGGGCAAATGTAGAGGGAATGTATTATGTACGGAGCATGATAAAAAGCAAAATAAATAAATGCAAAATGCCCTAAGTGTACAATAGATATCTCTGCATATACTGTATAAAATCCAATGTCTGTCTGTCTGTCCGCTTTTCACAAGAGAACTACTTAACGGATTTAGGTCGGCTTTTTTTCTATAATTAGCTTGAATATTGTGGAAGAATAATTTTTGGGTAACATAGCATTCATCTTAAAGAAATAGCATAAAGGGTTAATAAATGTGGGAAACCAAATAAAGGTACACTGAAATATAAGATTTGGTTTAGGAAAATTACTGAGATGGTCAAGTAAATAAAGAATGTACCAGAAGAAAGGTTGATGTAATATACAAAATGAACTGAAGGATATTTAAGAGATGACTAAGAAATCAGCAGGTGTCCTATAAATGGGAATGGACAGTTGTTATATGCACAGAAATTTTAAGGAAGGTGGCTCATCTCAAAAGGTATAAGAAGAACCAGAATATAATATAATAGACTTTTATTTTATATAAATCATTTTGGGTATAAACCAACAAACCAACCAGAGTAAAATGTATGCATTGATTAACACTGTATGTAAATTCAACAGTTTATATAATGAACCTCTATCCTTTGTTTCTCTAACCATTCTGACCAGACTGCCACAGACTTGCTTTTGATGAATGCTCCCTCCAAGGCATTTAGCTGAGGAGTAATTAAAAGATATGAACACAATGAACAGCTTTTCTTCACCCTGATTACTGAATTGTCCTGTTAGAGAACATTTCTTTCTTTAATAAGATGTTAAATTAGATGTTAAATTTTGTAATTTCTCTCATCATGCTAAGTATCATAGTGTTCTTGTGGTATCGATTTATTAGCACGAATCCGAGAGAGACGCAGCAGGCCGAGAGGAGTGGGGTGTGGCCCCCCTCACTCATGTGCCAGCCTCAGGGCGTTCCTTAACTCCGCTTAGCCAGCAAACAAGAGAACTACTTAACAGATTTAGATCGGGTTTTTTCCTATAATTTGCTTGAACTTTCCAGTTGATTTTGCGACTTCTGTCATCTCGCTAAGTATCATGGTTCACTCGTGTTAGCGATTTATTGGCAGAAATCTGAGAGAACGACTGTGGGCCGAGAGGAGGGAGCGGGGCCCTTTTCACTCATGCACCAGCCTTGGGGTGTTCATTACCTCCACTTAGCTAGCGAACGAGAGAACTACTTAACGGATTGAGATCAGGTTTTTTTCTATAATTTATTTGAACATTCCGTTTGATTTTGCAACTTCTCTCATCGGACTAAGTATCATAGTTTGGTTGCTGTACCGATTTATTTGCGCGAATCAGAGAGAAGGGAAGAGGAAGCATGACATCAGGAGTGGGGAGCTGGGCAGGGCACTTCTCACTCTCGTGCCAGCTTCCGTTTGATTTGGTCTACCACTGCGTTTTGGAGTGTACCTTACCTGTGATTAGCTAGCAATACCTGTTTGTTTATTGATTTTTAAAGTTTGTCGTGTTTCATTACTATGTGGGCGGGGCCACGGGGGACAGCTAACTGTTAATAAAATGAGATAGAGATATAACAGATCCTTGGGGGTCCCTGTTTAATTGCAGTAGGAAAAAGAGGGTTGGAAAATAGAGAAATGTAAAACAAATGTCCTTAAATCATGTAAAGCTATTTTCAAAGCAGAGGTCCTTTTGGGAGTATTGCAATCCGCTGGATGAGTCACTAAAAGAATGAGCTGGCATGACATCATCAATGGCTGAAGCGCCTATAAAAAGGGCAACTCCGCACAGTAACAGTTGCTTTTTCCAACAAGTGCAACAAAAGGCAAGCAGTCCTTTTAAGGATCGTGAGCCACCTCAAAGAGCCATGTAAAGAGCAGAGAATCCATCCATTGTGGCGCTCTGCACCAGCAATACAGAATGATGTTCCATAAAATAATGACCACTTTCCGCCATGGTCTTCCTTTACAATATCAAGAGGTGGACATGTGAGACGAATTTGAAATCACATTTCTCCAGTCGTTTCCTCTCCCATTCTAAGGATGGAAGTTGAAGCCATCTCAGAGAATGTACCAATAAGACACTCATCATTCTTAGGTCTTTCACATCATGCATATTGAGTCATATAGCTAAAAGTATTGTGAGACTGAACTCTTTGAGACCCTCAGAGACCCAGAAACGTGATTGCCTCTTTTGAGACCTTTCCCAACGGGATGACACACAGAAGCGCTACTGCCATGTCTGTTAAGGGTTGCTTGTCCGTAGTTGAGGCAACCACAGATTCACAACTACAAGCTGACTGCTGCCATGTGCAAAGCGTCCGTCGCCAGATAGGTGATGCAGGGAACGTTATAACTTGGCTTCTGTCCTGGCCCCGACCCTGCCTGTTTCCTCGGTCTTTGTATACAGTAGTAGAATGGTCAATCCTGCTACAATAAATTATCATGCTGTTCCTGTTTTGAGTTGAATAAAGCTGGTTTTGCTAAAGTACTGAGACACAGCCTTGTCTTGGGGGCGCAAGATATCGACTCACGCGTCACAGTATATGGACACCCCTTCATATGACTGAGTTCAGGTGTTTTATTGTTAACAGGTGCACCAAATCAAGCACACAGCCATGCAATCTCTACTGACAGCATATTGAAGAGCTCAGTGACTTTAAATGTGGCACTGCCAAAGGATGTCATCTTGGACACAAATCAGCACATGAAATGTCTGCTGTGCAAGATCTGCCCCAGCCAACTGTAACTGCTGTTAACGTTAAGTACAGAACAGTCATACAAACTCAGAGTGTGTGGCCATCAAGAGATCAAGCGCATTGCATATAAACATCCTCTGTGGCATTACTCACAACTGAGTGCCAAACATCTGTAGCAGAGCGACGGGCACTAAGCAAACTCCTGTCAATCATGAAGAATCCACTGCATCCACTTAACAGTGTCATCTCCCGGCAGAGGAGTAGCTTCAGTGACAGACTTTTGTCACTGTCCTGCTCCACTGACAGACTGAGGTGATCGTTCCTCCCCTACACTATGCGACTCTTCAATTCCACCCGGGGGAGTAAATGCTAACATTTTTATTTTTTATTTACCTTTATTTAACCAGGCAAAACAGATTAAGAACATGTTTCTTATTTACAACTGTGGCCTGGAAAGGGCAAAGCCTTAAGAAGGAAATGGGGGTAGGGGGGGTAAGAAAAAAAAAAAAAATAAATAATACATATTAAGAAAGATACACATATACAATATAAACAAAAATTACAAAAAAAAAAATGTCATAAAAACATTATATAAACAATAAGAACATTGAAGCAACAATGAATAGAGCAACAGTGAATTGGAGCAGCTAGCCTAAGTAACAGCGACACACATCTTTATAATAAGCTGAAATCCGTGATTGGAAAACTGATTTAGGAATGAAATTATTATAACATTACTCAAAGTTATTGTCTGTTTTTACATGCATTTTTATTACTCTTTAATTTAATATTGTTTTTTTTTTTTTTGTTTTTTTGTATCAGTATGATGCTGCTGGATTATATGAATTTCCCCTTGGGATTAATAAAGTATCTATCTATCTATCTATCTATTGTGGGGTTCAGCCCGGACACAGACAGGTAGACATGTTCTTTCTCCACGCACGTGTTTATTTACAATACTTATATACAATAAGTGCACTAACCCAGTGCCGCAGCACCAATCACCCCTTAAGTCCTGGCCGCAGGACAATGCCTTACTCAGTCCTCAGACCGCCTCCACTCCTCTCCTCTGAGCTCCGTCCACTTCCACCCGACCCTTACTGTCGACTGGAGGGAGGCGGCCCCTTTTATATACGCCCGGATGGGCTCCAGGTGCTTCCTGAGGAGCTTCCGCCGACACACCCCCGTGTGGCGGAAGCACCAACTGTGTAGCCGGAAGTCCTCCGGGTGTTCCTGCTCCTCTTCCCCCTAGCACTTCCTGGTGTGGCGGAAGTGCTGGGCTCCAGGTTTCTTCAGGCACCGGGGTGCCGCCTGGCGGTGGCCACGGGCCCCTACAGGGTTGGGCTTCTAAGCCCCTTACCTGAGGCCACCAACAAAACCAAGGCGGTCGCCCCCTCGTGGTCGGGAGAGGCACCAGCCCTCCTCCGGTTCCCTCGGGCGTCCCGGCTGGGCTCCATCCCCAGCCGCCCGTGACACTATCTATCTATCTATCTAAACTGCATCTGCAAGCAACATCAGCACAAGAACTGTGTGTGAGGAGCTTCACGAAATGGGTTTCCATGGCTGAGCACCTGCACATAAGCCTAGTATCTCTTTGTGCAAAATCAAGCATCAGCTGGTGTGATGTAAAGCACGCTGCCCGCCATGGAACTCTGGAGCAGTGGAAATGTAATCTCTGAACTGATGATTGACGCTTCACTGTCAGGCAGATGGCTGGGCTGCCAAGTCTCTTTCTCTGGAAATGAGGACATTTGGGGCGAAAAATGAGGACTTTTGAGAAAGCCTTTCCCTATGATGCCATAATAACAACAACAACATTTATTTCTATAGCACATTTTCATACAAATGATGCAGCTCAAAGTGCTTTACATGATGAAGAAAGAGAAAAAAGACAAAATAAATAAGAATTAGAATAAGGGAACACTAATTAACATAGCATAAAAGTAAGGTCCAATGACCAGGGAGGACAGAAAAAAAAAAAAAAAAAAACTCCAGACGGCTGGAGAAAAAAATAAAATCTGCAGGGGTTCTGAGGCCGCGAAACCACCCAGCCCCCTCTAGGCATTCTACCTAACATACATGACCCTCAGTCAGTCCTCTTTGTATTCAGGGTTCTCATGGAAGAACTTGATGATGACATTCACGTGGACTTCTGGCCTTTAATCCATCAATACAGGGACATCACGGTGCTTTGATCAGGTGGTGGTGGCGCAGATCAGCACCACAGAAAACCAGAAAAAGAACAGAAGAGAAAGTAGGTGTTAGTATGGATTTGGGAGCCACCATGAATGATAATGATAATTAATTGAATATACAGAGCATCAGGATTAAACTAAGATGAAGTTATGAAAAAGCCATGTTAAAGTAATGAGTTTTCAGCAGTTTTTTTAAAGTGCTCCAATGTATCAGCCTGGAGAATTCCTATTGGCAGGCTATTCCAGGTTTTAGGTGCATAACAGCAGAAGGCCGCCTCACCACTTCTTATACACCTCTTCTTATACCACTTCTTATACTTCTAATACGCCTTTATACTGTCAGATATAAACCTTTGTAGAAGTTTATCACTATAATTATGATATGATGGCCACAATCTCAGCCACTGGCAAATACTTTGAATATGTCAAGCCTCTTAAATTAACAGACTTCATTCCTTCCATTCTTATTGGGATAGCTTAACTGTCATAAACCTGTAAAAAATTATACATATGGTAAATTCACTTCTAGTAAAATAAAAATAATTTTACTCTTTTCAATTTAATCTGAAAATCTGGTAAATCTGATAAAACAAGGATATTTATTGTTCAAGTAGTCTGTGAACTCGCACTTTCTTTTTTACATAATGGATAGTCCTGAATTTATGTAAATGAAAGAATTATGAAAATATTACATTTCTTGAAGAAGTAACTTATTACTTGATCAACTGATAACTAAAAAGATTTGGAATGTGGTTTTGGAATGTGACATCCAGCCAACTCACATAGGTGTGACATTCAGGTGTCCACAAACTTTTGGCCATGTCACTTTTTTGTTACTGTGTGATGACACCTGGTGATGAGATGAGTTTGGAGGCAAGATGGGGTGTCTATTTGACTGCCTGATGCGAAAATTAGAAGGTACAGACAGAAAAGAAATGACTTTAATTTGTCTGGATCTGAGACACTTTGGAACACGTGTGCAGCACTATGGACAGTTCCCATAGGCACGTCAAAGGTATTCTCTCACCACTTAATTAAACACTTAATATTCATGTGATTCATCTGAAAACAAAACCTGATGACTGAAACAACGCCTGAAGAAAGCAGACACTGCAAATTAAATTATCAGCCGTGAGGAACTCGCACAGTTTGGTGTAACCAGGGGTGTCTTTCTATAAAGAGATAAGCAGTAATGGCTTTGATCAACAGTGGGATGTAAACTGAGGGGGGGCTCTCGTCTCATCTGCCAGCAGTAAAAATGAGCCTGCAGTGGGTCTCTTAAGTGGCAGATGAGACCAATCTGCATATCTGAAAGTAACACTTTGTCAGTGGCCTGTAAAAATAGACACTCTGTTCTTCACATTTTATTTTTCATGTAATTTCATAAACATGCTGTTTTATTTCAAAGCTTTTTTGATAGATCTAAACATGCAGCTTTTCATCCTAGCTAGTCACACTAACACTTAGAGGAGATTTTTGTACGTTGTCTGCTACATGAGTTAATTATAATAAGCAATCTATAGATGGACCCCAGCAACGAGTTTCCTCGTGAGCTGACTTTACAGCACTAGCACCAAATATGAGCAGAGAAGGTTGCTGGTTTGAATCCCCATTACTGCTAAAACAGATCCTACTCTGCTGAGCCTTTGAGCGAGGGCAATTGCTCCAGGGGCCCATTTGGAATAGCTGACCCTCCGCTCTGACTCCAAGGGGTATGCAAAAACAAAAAAATTTCTAATACAAGAAATTGTATAAGGCGAAATAAAGAACATAAAAAAATAAAAAATAGAGAATAGTGGGCATCTGAAATAATTATGAAAAATTAGCATGGCAGTACAAAACAGAATACAAGGATTTTACATCTTTCTTATTGTAAGAGCCATTTGTTATTTAGTTAGGTTATGTTAAACTGATGGAAGTATTTTCTTAGTTATATTAAAACTATGGGGTTCCCCCCTTGCTCGTTTAGCTCGCCAACCCCCTGCCTACGCTAGGTGCCAGCCACTTTGCGTCTCTGCCGTTAGCGTTGTGAAGAGGGGGGCTGAATGCACCCCAAGGAGACACGGTTGCTCCTCCAAAACCCCCTCTTAAATGGTGATACAATGGGAAACAAATAGTTTTTTTTTTTACTTCCTCTTTGGTCGATCAGCTGCTGGCTTGCTGCTGCTGCCGTGCCACGTGATCTGCATCTTCGAACATTTAAAAGCCTATACAGCAGCTGTCCTACTCTTTGTCTTTTATTTCCAGCCCGAGGCATGGTTAAATCTTTTAGCACAATATCTCGTCTTGCAGGACATGAGTTCTTGATATTTTTTAGTTTATAATTTAATAACGGAATAAGAATCTGAAAATCTAACAACATCACATTAAACTTTGATAAATTCTGAAAAGAATGATACCAAACAATTTTTTTTTTTTTCCTGAAGCTGTTACCCAAAGCCCTTGTCGTGGGGCATCCAGTAAATTTAGTCTTGATACAAACCTTAAATTAATTGATAACCAAAAAATAAGCTGTATAATTAGACCAAGGGATAAAACCAGACCCTCCACCAGGGGCATCTGTAATAGAAATTTACTTCAAATTAAAACAAAAAATATATCACCAGTTCAGAAAGAACCATGCAGTTTTAAATGCTGTTTATTGAACATTCACTCTCTTGGCACTAAAGCTGTTTTGGTAAATTATATTATATTAAGTACAAAATCTGATCTGTGTCTTCTCACTGAAACCTGGCTTAGTAAATATGACACTGTTCCCCTAGCTGAGGCGTCACCAGATGGATACTCGTTCCTTCATAAGTCTAGAGATTCTGGTAGAGGAGGAGGCCTTGGAATAATTTATTGTAACAAAATGCAAATCACTTCTAAAAATTTAGGCAACTTTACATCCTTTGAGGCACTTATTTTAAATATTAAAACAGATTCCAACACAATTATAGTGCTAGTCTACAGACCACCAGGGCCATATTCATTGTTCATGACTGAATTTAGCAACCTTCTATCTGATTTGGCTATAATTTATGATCACGTAGTACTGATGGGGGATTTTAATGTACAAATTCATGTGGAAACTGACACTTTTAGCAAATGTTTTACTTCTTTGTTAAATTCAGTAGGATTTTGTCAGATTGTCAAAGGTCCAACTCATAACCATAACCACACATTAGATTTAATTATAACTTGCAAAGTTGAAATTCAAAATTTAAATATTACTCCATTAAATGAAGTTATTTCCGATCACTTCTTAATTACATTTGATTTAGTTCTGCCCTTGCCAACGCACTCACAGATTAAAACAAAGACAGTGCGACATCTAGATTGTAATTCTGCTTCAAAATGTATAGATACCTTGAGTAAGTCGAGTGTAATTGTGGAAAACCATTTAGATCAGTTAACATCAAATGTAAACGTGGAATACAATTTAGACCAGCTAACATCACATTATAATGTGACCTTGAGAGATGCTCTGGACACAGTGGCTCCCCTTAAAACAAAAGTGATCAAAGCACATAGAAATTCTCCCTGGTTTAATGAAAACACTCGCGCTCTTAAATTAGAGTGTAGAAAACTGGAGCGCAGATGGAGAACAACAAAGCTACATGTCTTTCAAACTGCATGGACAGAGAGTGTTAATAAATATAAAAAAGCCCTCTTTAAAGCTCGCTCAGAATACTATTCTACATTAATAGATAGCAATAATAAAAATCCTCGGGTACTGTTTAGTACAGTGGTTAAATTAACAAATCGGAATTCAGATCAACAGTGCAAAATACCAACAGATATTAGCAGTACAGACTTTATGAACTTCTTCAATGAGAAAATAAAAAATATAAAATCCCAGATCTCAGCATCACAGTACAAACCAAATACTAGCTTAGCAGACCCTACCACACATTGCATTCAGCACTTTAATAATTTTAATCCTGTATCTGAGCAGGAAGTCTCAACTTTAATTACTAAAATGAAGCCCACTACTTGTTCCCTGATCCAGTGCCAACAAAACTAGTAAAAAGTGCCATGGATGTTCTTGCAGTGCCTATTCTAAACATTATCAATAGTTCATTACTGCATGGCACCGTACCTGATGCACTAAAAGTGTCAGTCATTAAACCTTTACTTAAAAAGTCAGACCTAGACCCACACATACTAAATAATTATAGGCCTATTTCAAACTTACCGTTTCTCTCTAAAATACTAGAAAAAGTAGTCGCCAGTCAGCTTCAGTCACACCTTACACATCACAATTTATTTGAGAAATTCCAGTCTGTTTTTCGCACTGGTCATAGTACAGAAACTGCACTAACACGGGTTGTAAATGACATTCTGATATCCTCTGATGAAGGAAACTCCACTGTAATTATGTTGTTAAACTTAAGTGCAGCGTTTGACACCATTGACCATTCTATTTTACTGCACAGGCTAGAAAACGATGTTGGGTTTACAGGCCCCGTGCTCACTTGGTTTAGTTCTTATTTATCAAATCGATTCCAATATGTAAAGAAATGTGCTGACAGTACTCCATCATTATACACAGAAGTTCAATATGGTGTCCCGCAGGGCTCAGTACTGGGACCTTTACTGTTTTCACTTTACATGCTTCCACTGGGATCTCTCATTAGGAAACATAATGTTAATTTTCACTTGTATGCAGATGACACCCAGTTATACCTTTCATTTAAATCAAATGAAGTTTCTCCGATGTTGTCTTTAATTAGTTGTGTTAGCGAATTAAAGGAGTGGATGAATGATAACTACTTGTCTTTAAATAAAGATAAAACAGAGATGTTAATTGTTGGAGGGAATGACGCGGATCACAATAATATTTTGTCATCATTTAACTCAGTTGGAATCCCAATTAATTTTACTAAATCAGCCCGCAATCTAGGAGTTATCTTTGATTCTAGCATGTCATTTAAAGCACATATTACAAAGTTGTCCAAAACATGTTTCTTCCATCTTAAAAATGTTAGGAAATTAAGGCGCTTTCTAAATAAACTGGATTCTGAGAAATTAATTCATGCATTTATCTCTAGTAGGATTGACTACTGCAATGTGGTGTTCACTGGCTGTTCAAACTGTTCTTTATACAGCCTCCAGTTAATCCAAAATGCGGCTGCAAGAATTATTACAAGAACAAGAAAATATGAACACATAACTCCAGTTCTTAAATCCTTACACTGGCTCCCGGTTAAGTTTAGGGCAGATTTCAAAATCCTCCTTTTAACATATAAAGCATTAAATGGCCAAGGTCCGGCTTACTTGTCTGAACTTATCATGACTTACATGAGCACACATTAAGATCTCAAGATGCCAGTCTGCTTATGACCCCAAGGATTAATAAAATAACAGTGGGAGGTCGAGCTTTTAGTTACAGGACCCCTAAACTGTGGAGTGGTCTGCCTGCTTCTATAAGAGATGCCCCCTCGGTCTCAGCCTTTAAATCCCGGCTGAAGACTTACTACTTCAGTTTAGCACACCCTGACTAGAGCTGCTGATTAACTGTACAGACTGCATCTCTGTTGTTAGTCATTAGCACTAAGACATAAGT
This sequence comes from Polypterus bichir lapradei, assembly GCA_026402145.1. NCBI lineage: Eukaryota > Metazoa > Chordata > Cladistia > Polypteriformes > Polypteridae > Polypterus > Polypterus bichir. The sequence goes on from JANRMT010062852.1 coordinate 10,785,994, forward strand.
AACATGATAGTTTTAATTGAATACTAACCCTCACCTATTCTGTTTCTGTTCTCGGTACTCAAATGTGGCAATTGTTTGCCTGCCTATGGTAAAGTCATCCCTGATGGAGGATCACAGGAATCATGGGAAAAAGGGATCCTTTCATCGGATTGGCTGGCCGAGCACTGTTTCAGCCGTGGAATGGCCAAATGGGGGAGGCAGCTTGACGGATGAGGTCTCCAGGACTCTAAAAATATCAAAATCTTATTATGTGTTATTATCTACTGTTAAATTCTGCTCCGTACTTCTAAAATTTTTATTTTTATGCTGTATTAAGGATTTGTTCTGTTCTGTGTATTGTATTGTATTGACCCCCTTCTTTTGACACCCACTGCACGCCCAACCTACCTGGAAAGGGGTCTCTCTTTGAACTGCCTTTCCTAAGGTTTCTTTCATTTTTTCCCTACAAGGGTTTTTTTGGGAGCTTTTCCTTGTCTTCTTAGAGAGTCAAGGCTGGGAGGCTGTCAAGAGGCAGGGCCTGTTAAAGCCCATTGCGGCACTTCCTGTGTGATTTTGGGCTATACAAAAATAAACTGTATTGTATTGTATTGTAAACATATATATGTGGATTTTAAAATAAGCCCGTGACAAAAAAAGTCACATAAAATTGTTGCACAAAATCGTTGCACTTTTAGGCTTAGGATTTTATATATAGAGAGTGGATATCTATACTAATAAAAGGCAAAGCCCTCACTGACTGACTGACTGACTCACTCACTCATCACTAATTCTCCAACTTCCCATGTAGGTAGAAAGCTGAAATTTGGCAGGCTTATTCCTTACACCTTACTTACAAAAGTTAAGCAGGTTTCATTTCGAAATTCTACACGTAATGGTCATAACGGTCGACAACGTCCGCCATGTTGAACTTTCTTATTTATGGCCCCATCTTCACGAAATTTGGTAGGCAGCTTCCCTGCGCTAACCGAAACCGATGTACGTACTTATTTCGGTGGTATGATGCCACTGTCGGCCGCCATATTGAACTTTCCAACGTCGCTAATTCTCCAACTTCCCATGTAGGTAGAAGGCTGACCCCATCTTCACGAAATTTGGTAGGCGGCTTCCCTGCGCTAACCAAAACCGATGTACATACTTATTTCGGTGGTATGACGCCACTGTCGGCTGCCAAATTGAACTTTCCAACGTCACTAATTCTCCAACTTCCCGTGTAGGTAGAATGCTGAAATTTGGCAGGCTCATTCCTTACAGCTTACTTACAAAAGTTAAGCAGGTTTCATTTAGAAATTCTACGTGTAACGGTCAAAACGGTCGACAACGTCCGCCATGTTGAACTTTCTTATTTATGGCCCCATCTTCACAAAATTTGGCAGGCGGCTTCCCTGCGCTAACCGAAACCAATGTACGTACTTATTTTGGTGGTATGACGCCACTGTCGGCCGCCATATTGAACTTTCCAACGGTCTTTGTTGCTTATGGGCCCATCTTCAAGACATTTGGTACGCGGGTTCCCAACGCTAACTGAATCCTACTTACGTACATATATACGTCCATAGCCTGCAGCACAGTCACTGTGTGAGGCGGCGTTGGATCCCCCATCCCAATGCCTCCCACGTTGTTAGCTGCCTGCATATATAAAGCCATCCGTCACTCCAGTCTCTACATTCCCTTCCTTGCTTCGCCACGGGATTCACGTCTCCCTGCTGATAACTGCAGCCTTTTTATTTAATCCACGGCTTCTCCGCTTTTTTATTGTTCATTTATTATGATTATAGTTATCATTTAGGTATTTTAGACTTACTTTACATTGTTCAGGTACCCTATTCCTTTATCATTCCAAGTGTACCCCCATTAACATGTCTATCGAGGTGATCACCATCGATCAAGGAACTGTCACTTACCAAGTGGTTTTCATGCCCAGAGATGGCACCTGCCTTTTCCATTCTCTGTGTTACATATTGCACGGCCATATCAGGCTCACTCTTGATATCCAGAGGAACATTGTGTCTTATATATTGAATGACTGGGACAGGTTCAAGGTGTGGACTGATGACGGTACAGGGGATAATTATACTACACAAGAGCACTATAAGAGTGAAATGCTTAAGCCCTTCGCTGAATTGTTTGGTTGTCGCTTTCAAGTGTACCGAAATGGCCAAATATTTTATGCCTTTCGACAACCGCCAATGCCTTTTAAACATCTTAGATTCACAGGTGATGATTTCAGTAGTGGACACTTTGATGTTTATGAATGTTTAAAATCTCAAAAGCTGGATGTGAAGTTATCAATGAAACCGGTTGTATGCTTACAATGCTTGACAGATGCCGAATGTCACTTCAACACAACAAATCCTGCAAATACTGTCGTAATTGAAACAAACCATGAAACTCAAACCGATTATGAAAGCAGCAATCCAAGCTGTGAGATTTGAAACAAGATTACTTTTCATATGGCCAACTGTACGTTGCATGCTCAAGAGTAAGCTCAGCGCACAGCTTGGTCATATTACAACCGGAGGGCCGAACTGACAATGTAGTATACAAAGAAATCCTTAACAAATAATTATTGGTATATTTTCCCTCAGTTTAAAAAGGTTTAATTTTCTTCTTAATTAAAATTTTAAGGCAGTACTTCGCCGCTGCGAAGCACGGGTATTTTGCTAGTTAGTCTATATATTAATTCGTAGTCTATTACAGATTCTATTATGTCACCCACAAGCTATACTGAAATAGAATTTTCTAACTATTTTTAACTACAGATTAGTCCCAGTCTGTGATCTGCCTTGCAGTAGGTTAGACATGAAGGTCCAACAGTACGTATCCCTAACGTATCGTATGGACCGTATTGAATGTGCCATACGTATGGAACGTACTGAATGTATTAAGTAAATCATGTGTAAGTTTGCCATAGAGAAATAACACAACCTTTACGTATAGAAAATAACTGAAGCTTAATGAGAAAAAGCTTTGTAGAAGTTTGTAGAAGAAACATTTTTCCTTTTTTGCCTTTTATCCTGCGTGTGTAATAACTTTTTTCTCTATTTTTGTGTGAACTGTTCTGCTTTGAATTTTCACTAAAACTTTATAAAAGTAACTTTATTGGACTGAAAATTTTATTTTGTTGCATGTTTGACTCGTGTTGGATCCCAGTTTGCCAACTCAGTAGCTGCTTGGTTTTGGGAAACTGAAAAAGGTGCCAATAAAACATTTTAGCTATAATGTAAATAACATATTTTGACAAATTAATTAGAACCACAACCATATGAACATCTCTCAGTGATTAGCACCTCACCACTACAAAGTTCAAGTGAAAACTGCGACATTCGATTGCAACAGATTATACAAGATTGGTTATACAAGATCAAACGTGTTAGACCCTCCCAGGTTATCGCTGGTGTGCATAGAAAATTTTTTGCACACTTAGGTTCATACAAGATTCTCATGGAAGTGTTAAAACCTAAAGACTAAATAAGATACTGTATGTAAGAGAAGTCATCAAATCAAGGCTTCCCAATCTGGAGTGCCTGCACCACCAAGGGGTGTGAGATGACATTTCAATGGATGTGATAAAGAGGGAGGCTGCGTTGCAATTTGCAAAAATCCCCGGGTTAAAAAAAGTGCACTAAAATCTAAGTGCACTTACTGTGTTAAAAGTGTGCTATTTTCAAGCACTAGTTTTGTACTAAGTGTGCTAATGTAATATCATTAGTGGAACCAAATACAGTCATATGAAAAAGTTTGGGAAACCCTCTCAACCTGCATAATAATTGACTCTACTTTCAACAAAAAAGGTAACAGTGGTATGTCTTTCATTTCCTAGGAACATCTAGAGTACTGCGGTGTTTTCCAATCAAACATTTTTAGTGAAGCAGTATTTAGTTGTATGAAATTAAATCAAAAGCAAAAAACTGGGTGTGCAAAAATTTGGGTCCCCTTGTTATTTTGCTGATTTGAACGCCTGTCACTGCTCAATGCTGATTACTTGCAACACCAAATTCGTTGGATGAGCTCGTTAAACCTTGAACTTCATGTGTCCAGTCATGAGAAAAGGTGTTTAAGGTGGTCAATTGGAAGTTGTGCTTCCCTTTGACTCTCCTCTGAAGAGTGACAGACAGCATGGGATCATCAAAGCAACTCTCAAAAGATCTGAAAACAAAGATTTTTCAGTCTCATTGTTTAGGGGAAGGCTAGAAAAAGCCATCTCAGAGGTTTAAACTGTCAGTTTCAACTGTAAGGAATGAAATCAGGAAATGGAAGGCCACAGGCACAGTTGCTGTTAAACCCAGCAGGTCTGGAAGGCCAAGAAAAATACAGGAGCGGCATACGCGCAGGATTGTGAGAATGGTTACAGACAACCCACAGATCACCTCCAAAGACCTGCAAGAACATCTCACTGCAGATGGTGTATCTGTACATCGTTCTAAAATTCAGCGCAGTTTGCACAAAGAACATCTGTATGGCAGGGTGATGAGAAAGAAGCCCTTTCTGCACTCACGCCACAAACAGAGTCGCTTGTTGTATGCAAATGCTCATTTAGACAAGCCAGATTCATTTTCAAACAAAGTGCTTTGGACTGATGCGACGAAAATTGAATTATTTGGTCATAACAAAAAGCGCTTTGCATGGAGGAAGAAGAACACCGCATTCCAAGAAAAACACCTGCTACTTCCTGTCAAATTTGGTGAAGGTTCCATCATGCTGTGGGGATGTGTGGCGCATCAGCTACCATTCCTTCACGGGGGGGTCTCTAATCCCGTCTCCATCATTAATCATGTGTCATTTCCTCGAGGTGCTTGATGCTTCGCAGAATTCCACAAGCTCTAGATTGTCATTTCTGTCACGGGGACACATTTACAAGATTACTGAGATTTATAAAGGTATATTGCTTCGTTTATATTATGCATTTTATGCACTGAATTAAAAGTTTATTTTTTTTAGTTCAATTTGTTCATCCACAAATACAGCATGTGGTTCAAAAATTAGAAACCTGACTTCTTCATCTTCAAATGTGATAAGACCTTTGGGGTTGTGAGTAGAAATCAAACATTTTCTTGCAGGGCATAGAAATGTTTGGGGATCACTGATCTAGATGGTAGCACCTCAACAGATGCACTGGCAACTTATGCAGTGGAATGCAGAATTTACATTTGCAAAATTCAGCTAATGACTATTGAACGTTTTAGGAGACGGGCGCACAGTTTGTATCTTGATAGGATGAAGGACACCCATTGAAGTTGTAGAGGGGTTACATAATAATAAGTATTTGTTGTTTGTCTGTGTTGAGTTGCGTTTTGCTTTCATCGTCCCATTTACTGTCTGTTATATGTGCGTCAGTGGATGTTGTCCCCGTGGATGTTGAAAATGGAAAGGATGATGGAGAGAGGCCACAGCCCCGAGACAGAAATTGCCTGTTAAACTTACCAGATACATCCGGGACATTCTGTATTTAAAAAAGAGAAGTGAGGACGAAGAGGCGAGGAGAAAGAGAGAGGAGAGGAATCAAGAGGAGAAACGAGACAATTTACCCATTCAATTACTAACTCATCACTGCCGTTTATTGCATCATTCCACTGCTTATTTTTTCAACATCCAATTCATCATCATGACAGCCAGAGCCAAGAAACCCCGGGATTCGGATTCATACCAGCCATTGCCAGGACTTTCACGGGAAGGAGCACAACACTACAGCCAGTATCAAAACCACCAAACTTTATTTTGGACTCACATTTCAATTGCTGTGTTTAACTAATCTGTGTTTGTATTTGTGTTCCGTGTTTCCATTTATTGTTTAGGGGCAAGGGAGGGTTTTTGTTAAAATTTGTATATTCATGTTTTGTATATAGGTGGCACGGTGGCGCAGTGGTAGCGCTGCTGCCTCGCAGTTAGGAGACCCGGGTTCACTTCCCAGATCCTCCCTGCGTGGAGTTTGTATGTTCTCCCCGTGTCTGCGTGGGTTTTCTCCCACAGTCCAAAGACATGCAGGTTAGGTGCATTGGCGATTCTAAATTGTCCCTGGTGTGTGTGCCCTACAGTGGGCTGGCTGGCACCCTGCCTGGGGTTTGTTTCCTGCCTTGCGCCCTGTGTTGGTTGGGATTAGCTCCAGCAGACCCCAGTGACCCTGTAGTTAGTATTTAGCAGGTTGGATAATGGATGGATGGATGTTTTGTATATAGTAATTAGTCACTGGTGTCATTGGGATAGTGGTGTTTTGCGCGCATATATCTACGTTATTGAATATTTGTTTGTCTTTTCCATTTACAATATATCTGTGTTTGATTTTCCATTCCTGTCTACTGTTTGCTGGTTATTTCATAGTGCGGGGAAAAAGTACAACTTGTAAGGAGTACAGCTAGTTACTAGATCAAGAAGCCTCAGGTTATCCAAGGAATAGTCTTCAAGTAGTGTAGTGGCCGGTCTGGGTGAGGGGTCAGCCGTTACAAAGTAACTAAGTCATGAGGTCCTATTTAAAGTTCACTCACTGCCATGGAGCTTTACAAGCAGTGTACAAATGGCCGAGACCACCTAGTGGTAGCGCTGCAAGTTTACACCAATCCAAGATGAGAAGTTAGGAATCAGGAATTTTCATATTCCAGGGATGCTGGCTTTACACTGTTAGTTCAGGCTACTTGGGATGGCAGGCATCTGCTGTCTTTCGGGGAGGGGGCTATGCAGGACACAATAGGTAATTTACTTTCTGTTATGGGAATCACATCTCACTCTCTCTCGCTCTTCTCTCTTCTGTTAAAGCCTACATGCTTACAGATCTGTCAACTGTTTACTCTCTTTATTACTGAAAGCATGTCTTAATCAACTGCCTGCTCAGTTACATCAGCAATACCTTCCACTGGAACAAGAACGGCTCGGATAATGCATCTAATTAGTAAGATGGCTTTATTCATTCTGGCATTGATTATTGTAATTCTCTTTTTTTGTAGGTAGAGACAGCATGGTGTTTTTGGATAAACTAGCTGTGCTAATTAACATACCACATGCCAACAAATGCTGGAGTTTTAATTATACACATGCAGCTTTGCTGAAGCGAGCAGGGCACATGTGAGGATATTTGATACAAGCAGAAAAAAAATACAATAAATAAATAAGTTTGGAAGAGGAGAAAATTTAAAACTACCAACATAGAGCAAAGATCTAATCTTCAGTACACATGTAGTTTGTGAGCATACCCGTGTTGATCAAACAGAGGAAGCTCTGCAGTCTACTTGTGACTTTACGCTGTAGGAAGATAAGTAAATAAATCAAGGTAAATAACATTTGATCTGGCTTGTATATAAGTAACATATAAATGTTTTTTATGTAAAGACCATCACAAAACATAATCACAAACTGGACTTTTTGAAGGACATGTGGGGCAGACTAACTGGCAGGATAGCACCCGACCTTTTGCTGCATCCAAATGGTGCCATCTTTCGCTTTTATGCCTGGTGCAGCTGCGTTGTTCTTATGTGTGAGTGGACATTTTTTCATGAGGAGGGCTTCTGTTCACTTTCTCTGATGTAGAACCCTCATCCTCATCTGAGTTCACCTCTGTTATACTAAGTCTTTATGTGAAAACCGCAGTGTCAGATCGGGGTGAGCGTGATCGTGACTGAGAGAATAAAACTGAATAAATAATGCTAACCTTTACAAGTACCATACATTTACACTGGCTGTTACAGACTCAAATCAAATGTATGTTTTTATTGTATAATAGTAACAATAAGAGCAGCTCACTTCTCAAAATGTTTATTTTGTGACGCAGCCAGGCTCGAACCCGCAACCTCGGCATTATGAGTCAGCAGTTCTTACCGCTGTACTACCAAAGCAGCTGTGACAATGAAGTACACTAACCTGATTCTTCAGTTATAGTCTTGAATAAAAGTTCTGTTATATTTGTACCTTTTGTGAAAGTGCTTATTTGATATTTGGACTTCAGTCTTCACACATTTAACACTTCATGTCAAAATGTTGTCATTAGTACTAAAGCATGAAAAAGTTTGTCTTCTAGGTACGTGCTCAACATTTCTGTCATGCTACACTTACATAGATCTTTGTAGACACGGAACACACATGAAATGCGTGTATTCTAAATAATGATATATTATTGACACTATACAGCTTGAGGTACTTGACACCCTGGTAAACAAGGCTTGAGTTGGGTGATTTTTGCTGTTTCTGTGGCGCTGTGAGGATGGGATAGTAGGCTGCTTGCTGCTTGTGCTGATCGACACATTTACAAAACAAAAGACGCTGATGGAGAGGTGCAAACAGATTTAAGGTGGGCTGGATTTACGAGTTTTTTCATAGGCTTTGGTATTTCTAGTGTTAATAGAGTAGCATGCAAAAAGTATTCAATCCCATTGAAAGTCATCATAATGTTCTGTGTGACAAAAGATTTGTTCACATTTTTATCCATTCAGTATTTTTAATGTGAATTCTTATGCTGTCACAATACATTTCCAAAGTCCAAGTAAAACATTTTCTGTAGATATTTAATTGAAGAAGAAAAACTCCAAAGTTAGTGTTTGTACAGTTGTATAGTGGAAAAACGAGAAGAGCACCATGCAAATATTTGAGTTCGCCAAGATATTTGAGGTCTCAGATAACCTTTACCAAGGTCTCAGATCTTAGTTAGCTTGTTAGGGTGGACCGATCAGGCTTTGGGCTTGTGGTGCAGCCAGTGGCACAGGAAACATGTCATTCAAATAAATACCAGCAAACATCACACCATTTGTAAAAAAAAGTTGAAGCTAAAAAGAGGATGGGTCCCACAACAAGATAATGATTCAAAACACACCACAAAAACTACAATGGATTACCTCAACAGGTGTAACTTGATAGTTTTGCCATGGCTCTCACAGTCCTCCGACCTCAACATCACAGAATGTTTTTGGAGAGATCTCAAAAGAGCCGTGCATTCAAGACAGCATAAGAATCATGCAGAATTCGAAGACTTCTGCAAGGATGAATGGGCAAAAATACCCAAATTTTCATTTTTTTTAGTATTTTGGAAATGGAAATAAAAGTGGATTGGAATAAAAATATTATGGACATAAAAAATGTAATCTTGCTTAAGATATTAAAGAGATGTGCAATCTTTAACTTTATGCCTTTTTGGTGATCAGTTCACCTTCTGTTCACTTAACTGTTCACATTAACAGACATTTTAAGGAGACAGACAGATAGATAGATAGATAGATAGATAGATAGATAGATAGATAGATAGATAGATAGATAGATTTTCATTCATGTAGGTCAGTGACTCATCCTCTGGGTATTCTGAAGTACGTACTTCCACCCAAAGGTGGGCATTGGCAGTAACCTTGTGCTCTGTTTTTCCCTTCACGGTGCCAAGAAGATGCCCAGTGAGGGCAATTGACTCCATCCATTCTGGTTCCCCTGCTACATAAAATTTTACTTTTTTTAAAGCAAAATTTTTGGTTTTCAAAATTGTAAATTTCTGGGGTTATAGTGCCAAAATGTTGGGAAGGCCAGTCATTGTAAATGTTTATAGACATCTATAATAATCTACCAGGTTGTGCAACTTTTGGAAAAGATGACATATTGGGACCACCAAGCAATTAACCATCCAGCTAACCAGGTTTTATAATACTGTAAAGTAGTGGAGCATGCTTTATCACACTGTAGAGGAAGAAACTTGCAAAAATACATGAGCTATTTGAGCTTATAAATCTCAGGAAAGCATTTAAGACTGATTATGCCCTGTATTCCCTGTATTCATGCACCATATTCAAGCACCTGTGTATTCTGTATCACACAATAAAATATTTTACTGTTAGAATGTCTATGCATGAATGTCTGGTAATTTGGTATTAAAGATTCTTTGCCATTTTGCAAAAGGACATAAAATTAAAACAAAATTTGCTTGAATTTGCTGTGCAGACATCACATGGTTACTAAATGATAGGCCGTATAAATACTTAAAGAAAATCATTTCATCAATGAGTCAAACTAGACTGGAAATGTGTGACAGAAAGCAGTTTAGTTCTTGTTTATCTTCTCTGCTACGCCAGTCCCCTGTCTTCTTTCATTGTTGCGACACACGATGGAATTCAGTTTAATCAGCTAGGCATGGCTCTTCCAATATGAGAACTATCAATCTGAAACATTCTCATTTATCTTTGCACATGACTGAAAGGTAATACACCAGATAAAAATGGCTCTACATAAAAAGAATGCCCTCTCACATCAGCTTTTGTGAAGTGTATGAATAAATAAATTACAAGGAAGATTGGACAGACATAATCATGCAGATTGCCTCTGAATGAGTTGGAACACAAATTTTTGAGTTTATGGATGGCTTTTTCTGCAAATTGGTTTCCGAATTATGTCTTCCTAATGAAAGTAATGTAAACCTTGATAAACCTTTCATATTACATTATATATATAGTACATACACCTATATGCTTAATAGATATATTTATGGTACATATAAAATATACATATAAAAATTATAAATATATATATATATATTGTCACACACATGTGTTTAGGAGACAACTAAAGAGCTTGAATACATGTAATTCCATGCAGGACCAGGGGGTGGCGACGTGCACTAATTCTCTCTCACAATCTCTTGCAGACTATTCAAGAAAAATCCTGCCCGGCTCTGGGGCAGCCAACGATGTCACTTCCGGTTCCAGTCCTGATGATATCACTTCCTTTACTGGCCTTTAAAGCCTTTGGACTCTGTTATATGAACATGTCTGAGCTTTGGCATCAGTTTTGCAGGGAAAATGTATACGGGTGGCTGCCCCGAACCTTCACAATGTCTTCTGGTCATTCTACCTACTATATATATATATATATATATATATATATATATTTGCAGCTGGAGATCCACAAAGGAAGAAAATGAATCACGTTTCATAAAGTATTTTTTATTCCTGAGCTTTCAACCCTTGCCAGGGGCCTTCATCAGAGGGTAATGCTTAGACTTACAAGAATCAAAGGCAATATATAGCAAAAAATAATTATGGGGGTGGGGCGGGGAGGTGGCTAAGTCAGTGTGATCAGTAAGGGGATGGTTTTTGGGTGTAAAATTTTGTTTATAATGAACATGTTCTTTTTAAGTTTCCACATGCTGGATTTATGTCCAAGTGTCTGTTGATGGCGTTCTCATTTGATAGCCAAGATTCAGCCAGCTCTCTGGCACTTTTAGTACTGGCTTTAAATTTTACTTGTATGTTGTCCCAGTTGAAGCGGGCAGTGAGAATGGAGATAGATGTAAAACACGCTAGATAGATTGAATACAACAGGCAAAAATAGCGACCACTTGATAACAGTATTAGCTATAATCAATGAAATCATGAATTAATCAACAGAAATAACCGCGATCGACATTTTAAATTTAACGATTTACTTAAGAAAAAAAAAGAAAAACGCCCCAGCATGCAGAAAGCAGACGCTTGCAGGTAGGCAGGCAGGGTGGTGAAGGTTAAAAAGAAAAAAAAGAACTCTTTCTCCCCAGTGGGGAATCAAACTCATGTCTCTGAGGCACAGCAGACCTGCTGAGCTTGGAGACAGCAAATCATAGCATTACACCACGGAAGCTGTTGTGTCATTCATGAACCTTTTGCGAAAGTGTTTATTTGATCTTTAGAAATCAGGCTTCACACATTCTATAGTTTTTAACTACATTTTGTAACATTTATTACTAAAATATGAAAAAGTTTCTGATTTAACAATGTGTTTACGCAGATTATTGTAGAAACGGAACACGCATGAAATGCGTGGGTTCCAAATAACGATCTATTATTTCCACTCTAAAACTCCACTTCACTCCCAGATAATCAATCAAGGCATGAGCTGGGAGAAGTTTGTGCATGTTCTAAGTCGGTGGGGGGATGGAATAGCCGGCTGCTTGCAGCTTGTCTTTATCGGCACATTTAGAGGACAAAGGACGCTGGTGAAGAGGTGCAAACGGTTTTAAGGTGGGCCTGATCTACGAGTTTTTTCATAGACTCTGGTAATACTAGTGTTAAGGACCTTCTACAAGGGGCCCTGTCCAGCTCTCCTAGAGTAACTGCCTGTCTCCTGGAATCTCCTCCATGCCCGTGAGACTGTGCTGGGAGACACAGGAAGCCTTCTTGCAATGGCACATATTGATACACCATCATGAACAAGATGGACTACCTGTGCCAGCTCTGTAAAGTCCAGGTATGGCCTCACGCTCCCAGTAGTGACACTGACCATAGCCAAATGCAAAACTAGTGAAAAAACAGATGGGGAGGGAAAAATGTCAGTGGACTCCCTCCACCTGTTAAACCATTCCTGTTTTGGGGGTCGTCACATTGTTGCCCCTCTACTGCACCTGTTGTTCATTTTATTAACAACAAAGCAACTGAAACTGATTAACAACCCCCTCTGCTACTTAACTGACCAGATCAATAGCCCAGAAGTTTCACTCTCATTAAAAAGGGTTCCTTTGATTAATTTAAGCAGTTTATATATACAGTGTATATATATATATATATATATATATATGATATATATAACACAATACATATAGTAACAGATGGCATGCATTGGATTCTTGCCAGTACCCTTATCTGTCCAATGCAAGAGAAGGACCGGGGAAGACAACTTCTGAGTACTTTCTCCCGGTCCTGTTAAATGGCAGCGTCCCTGAGTTTGGATACCCAGCAAGAAACCTGCAGGGCATGCTGGGAATTGGAGTCCCAGAGTGCAGCCCTGCTAATTAACTTCTTTTGCCTTAATTTTAATTGACTTGCTGTTTTAGACTCGGACCCCTTAAATGTTTCATTTTTCCTTTATTAGCAGCTAAAGAATAATGAGTTTCAAAAAAAGCCAATACATGACCAGCTAACCTATGTCTATCATACAATATCTGAAAATAAAGAAAGGTGATGGTCACAGTAATATTGATCTGCTGAAGTATACGAAACTTTTTGTTGGTGTTCTAAAAAAAAAAAAGTCGATCAACATTTTTGGAACTTTTGAAGCAGCAGCACTCCATGGAATTAAGTATTAGGTTTAATTAACAAAGAGGAATGGCTTCTAACAGGTTGGAGTGAAACTGGTTGGAGTTTGAGGTTCCAATTCATCTTGCCATCTCTTGGCTCACTTCATAACTCATTTCAGCTTGGGTGCCAGTTAAGGAACAAAAATTTGGACGTGAGCATCAGTAGGCTTCACGCCTTAGGAATCAAGTTACCCAAACTATTCTAGAACATTTCAGTAATTACTTACCACTCTGATGCTGATCTTTCTGATCATAACATAAGTCATTACAATAGCAATAGATGAGAACAAGTCATAATTAATTGCACAATTACGGTATTTGAGGGTTCTTTTAGAGTGCCTATTTAACTTGCATGATTTGGCTCAAAAACTAATCAGCATAACGTCATCTCATAACAGGCTTAAGTTTCGAGTTTGGGATTTTTCCATCTAGTCGTTTAAGCTCTAGATCGTCCTCAAGAAACAGTGACACACAGACAGACAGAGAGACACACACAAATCATCGAGATATCGATGTTTTCAGTTTCAAAACCTACAAACCCGTAGATCAAAATTTTGGATGAATCTAAACCTTTTGCTCCTCCCCCATGGACAATAGGTTATGGTGGGAAAGGGTGTAAAGCAAAAAGAAGTTTCAGAGGACTAAATCTTATAAAACACAGCAATTAAAATGAAGGGAAACAAAGTTAATTAGCAGTGAAAACTGGTCACTAATTAAGAGAATGAAAACCTGCATCCACAGTAGTGCTCCAACGTCTCATTTATAAAAGCTTGCGTACCCACAAAAAAAAAAGACTTGATGTGTACTGTGATAAGCTTAACAGAGACATTCAGAGTGTTGGGGAGACTTGTGGGCAAACTCCATACAACTGAAATCATTTTTTATTCAAATAACGCATATAAAAATGCAAAATGAACTTTTCTCAGACCGGAGTCCTATTCTGACATATAGCAGCCATGCAAGAAGAGGTGGGTCCAGGTGGATGGAAACCGAAAATGACATTGGTAAAGGAGAGCTGTCAACCTTCCAGTCTGCAGAGTGGGGAAAAGAGGGAATGATATCACACAGCACCACCCCCCTGGATTAGTGGAGATCACTTGAGCCCTGTCTCTCTAGTGCACATGCATGACAGTACACAACTTCCCATTCAAATATTGAAATTTATTAAATTAACCCATACCTACACAACATTTTGGAGAAAGTGAGAACTGATGACACCCTTGATAAAGTAGGGAAATGCTGCCAAACCATGAATCACATGCATTATTATAAGATTGCAATAACAACTCAGTGATATGAATTAATCTCTCTATATATAATATCCAACGTCTGCCTGTCTGTCTGTCCACTTTTCACAAGAGAACTACTTAATGGGTTTAGATTGGGTTTTTTCTATAATTTGCTTGAATGTTCTGGTTGATTCTGCGACTTCTATGTATCATAGTTCGCATCTGGTACTGATTTATTTGGGCAAGTCCGAGAGACACGCAGCTGGCTAAGGGGAGAGTGGCAGAGCCCTCGTCACTCACATGCCAGTCTCAGGGTGTGTTCCTTACCTTCGCTTAGCTAGCAAACGAGAGAACTACTTAATGGATTTAGATTGGGTTTTTGTCTACAATTTGCTTGAACATTCTGGTCGATTTTGTGACTCACGCTAAGAATCATAGTTCGCTTGAAGTGGTGATGCTGTATATTCGTGCTAATCTGAGATAGTGCCGGGCATGGCGTCAGGTGTGGGGAGCTGGGCAGGGCCCTCCTCAATATCCTGTTTCTCTGCTACGCTGGTGGAGCTGCAGGGGACAGCTAGTATATAATAAATTATATTACTGAGCCGCTATCATAATGTATGTTAATGTGACAAAGCCTATATTAAACCTCAAAAGTGATGAATATGATGTACAGACGCATGTATTTCAGTTCAATTGCAAGACAATCAATGTTACATATTTGCACATTTTTGGTTTTTCATTAGTTTATGTTGTCACACACGAGCAAGTAGGGGGCAGCCTACAGGCTCGACGGAGGGCAGAAAAATACAAGACAGGGTTATGGAACAGCACATTAGTGCCTTTCTCTTTTCCTCGCAAGGAAACAAGAAGACCAGAGACCCGACAAACCGTAACCCGACACGCCGAAGACAACAGCAAACTTACACTTCTACATCAACACGCCGTCCATCCATGATGATGTCAAGTCCGACTCTCCACTGATGTCCTCACTCCCAGCTCCCTCTGATGATGTCACCATTATCCAAGCAACAGTCTGTCAGTCTTATTGCCCCTACAGCTGTTACATTTCCAGTTCCAACATATAAATCCTTCTCCTGGGCAACTGTTCTTTGTCTCTAGTGTCACTTTTGTTATGCTCATGACCAGTACTGCAGCGCTAACTTTTTGCCTGATTGCTGTACACTATATGGGGACGGTTCCCCAATTCTTAACGCTGGTTTTTGTCTCTTATTTCTCACAATGTCCACAACCTGTTGTCACTTCTCAGGGAACTGGCTGACAGGTCAGGAATATCTTAGTCAAGCATTGCTTCAATCCATCATGTCCTCTGTACTGAAAGCCATTAGCTGATGGAGAAGGCATTACATCCAATTTTTGTGTGGTGTGGTGCACATACTTATGCCAACATAAAGAGGCAATCTGCAGAAGTGCTTGGTTCTCCTAATGTAATTAGAGCAATTTATGCACTAATTTTGCAATAAGGACAACTAGAATGAAAATGCTTTTGTTAACAGTAAGCTGCTACATCCGATTAACACACAAGTCATATGGGGTCTGTTTAGTAGCTTTGAACTGCAACTTCGAAAGTGTGCAGCTCCCCTTCGTTGTTGTTTGCTGTGATTTATAGACCTCCTGTAATTAATGATATCTTCATTTCTGAATTCTCTGATCTCCTGGCTGATATTACCTTCTCCCATGACAAAATATTTATTGTTGGTGATTTTAACATTCACGTTTGTTGTCAATTGAAACCTTTGGTTAATGACTTTTTATCACTATTGGACTCATTTGATTTTACCCAATATATTAATATGCCAACTCACTCTCTCGGTCACACCCTTGATCTCAATCTTACACGTGACATTTCAGTTAATAATATTGATTTATGTGATGTTTCTTTTACTGATCACTTTTCTATAATGATGGATTTGAATGTTACTGTTGATATTCCTACTACTAGTTCCAGCGCCACGCTGTTCTCGCTATTTAAATTCTTCTATTATATCCGATTTTAAAACCATATTCTCTAGTCTTGATGTGCATGTCCAATATGATGGCATCGATGATTCTGTTTTAGAATTTAATTCTTCTTGTAAAACAGCTTTTGACTCAATTGCTCAGCTCAGGATACGCTGTAATAAGGGAAGACCTGCTCCCTAGCAAAATGAAACTACGCGACCGCTGAGCCGCGCCTGTCGAACTGCAGAACGGCGTTGGAAAAAAGATGGACTGATTGTTTCTAAACTGATTTTTAGGATTTCTCTATTCAACTTCCAGGTTGCAGTTAAGAAAGCTAAACATGACTTCTTCACTGATTTAGTGTCCTGTCATTCTTAGAATCCTAGGGTCTTATTTAATTCAATTAATGCGGCCATTCACCCTCATTTTGTGATGGGATTAAACAGCACTGTTCTTTCATGTGAGCAGTTTCTTTCATTCTTTGTCAGTAAAATTGATACAATTCGCTATGGTATTGTTCCAACTGGCTATGAACTTCCTACTGTTAATCATGGCATTGTCTTGGAATCTTTTGATCTTGTCTCAATTTCACAGTTAAAAAGTACCATTGACACCCTTAAACCAGCTCTCAGCCCTCTTGATATTGTACCACCACGCCTCTTAGTGGAAGCCTTTGATGTTTGACTAGCCATTATCAATGGTTCTATTAGTGAAGAGGTTGTGACATCATTTTTTAAACATGCTGCGGTGCGTCCCCATCTAAAAAAGGCAGAGTTAGATCCTGGAGTTTTAACCAATTTTAACCCAATTTCCCAATTGCCATTTCTGGCAAAAATACTAGAAAGAATTATTTATAATCAATTGATCGACCACCTTAACTCCAATAATTTATTTGAGATCTACCAATCTGGCTTTAGGCGTTATCATGGTGTTGAGACGGCCCTCCTTAAAGTATCCAATGACATCTCTATTATTACTGACTCAGGTGGCGCTGCAGTCCTTGTCCTCCTTGACCTGTCCTCTGCCTTTGACACCAGTGACTATAAGATATTGCTGTTGTGGCTTGAAAATCTTGTTGGACTTAAAGGGGTACTTTTAACTGGTTCAGGTCATATCTAACTGGTAGACACTTTTCAGTGACTTTAAATTCCTCTTTTTCGTCTACTGTTCCTCTTAAATGTTGTGTTCCTCAGGGATCCATTTTGGGTCCTATTTTATTCTCTATATACCTTCACCCTATTGGAGCTATTTTTAGGAAATTTAACATTTCTTTTCACTGCTGTGCTGATGATACACAGGTTTATATTCTCATCTGCAACGAATCAACATCACAACCGTCTTTTTGAACTAAGATTATGGATGGCTAATAATTTTCTTGATCTGAATCAAAATAAAATGGAGGTGCTTATAGTGGGTCCATCAGCTAAAGCCCAAATTGGTCTTGGACTTCTCCGCTCTTTCACTGTCTTTTGCAAACCTCAAGTCCGCAAACTTGGTGTTATTTTTGACAGTATCCTCTCTTTTGAAAAACAGATTAATTCAGTAGTTAAGAGTTGCTATTTCCAGCTTTGTCTCTTAGGTAAGGTCAAGCCCTTTTTATCTTCTAGGGATCTTGATAAAGCTACTCCTGCTTTTATCTTTTTTCACCTCGATTACTGCAACTCACTGTATTCTGGGATTAGCAAATCCCTGATACGCAGGTTACAGTTGGTCCAGAATGCTGCCGCTCGCTTTCTGGTTGGGGCAAGAAAGTCTGATTCTGTTTCTCCTATTTTAGCTTCTTTACACTAACTGCCTTTCAGTTTTCAAATTGATTTTAAAATCTTGTTGCTAGTTTTTAAATCTTTACATGGACTCGTTTCTGCCTATTTATCTGAATTGTGTGTTTTATACCAGCCATCCAGAGTGCTTAGATCTTCTGGTCAGTTGTCTCTTGTTGTCCCTCGTACCAAGTGTAAAACTAAGGGGGACAGACAGGACTTGACAGCTGCTGCTCCTCGCCTGTGGAACTCTTTACCTCATCACATAAAGGAGTCGTCTACAATTGAACTGTTCAAAACAAGATTAAAGTCTCATTTCTATTCACTTGTATTCTGTGACCTTCAGTAATACTGATGGTTTCCTCAGTATGATTATATAACATTACTTCTAATTATTATGTATTTTATTTATGTTCATTTATTTAATTTCTATTTAAGTTTTTATGTTAATTGTATGTTTTTTTCTTCTTTTATTGTAAAGCACTTTGGCCACAGCATTCCTATGTTGTTTTACATGTGCTATATAAATAAATTGACATTGACATTGATGCTAAGATGAGACTGTCAAGCATCACGTTCACCATTGCCTGGGTCATCCCGTGAATCATTAATTTTGAGGCAGAGTAGCTTTGTCAGATGTAGCTGGTCACGTGTTGTACAGTGGCTTGCAAAAGTATTCGGCCCCCTTGAACTTTTCCACATTTTGTCACATTACAGCCACAAACATGAATCAATTTCATTGGAATTCCACGTGAAAGACCAATACAAAGTGGTGTACACTTGAGAAGTGGAATGAAAATCATACATGACTCCAAACATTTTTTACAAATAAATAACTGCAAAGTGCGGTGTGCGTAATTATTCAGCCCCCTTTGGTCTGAGTGCAGTCAGTTGCCCATAGACATTGCCTGATGAGTGCTAATGACT
Source organism: Polypterus bichir lapradei (assembly GCA_026402145.1). NCBI lineage: Eukaryota > Metazoa > Chordata > Cladistia > Polypteriformes > Polypteridae > Polypterus > Polypterus bichir. The sequence continues at coordinate 10,804,869 of JANRMT010062852.1, forward strand.
AAATAGAGTGCACCTGTGTGTAATCTAATGTCAGTACAAATACAGCTGCTCTGTGACGGCCTCACATTATATTGGGAGCAACAACACCATGAAGTCCAAAGAACACACCAGACAGGTCAGAGATAAAGTTATTGAGAAATTTAAAGCAGGCTTAGGCTACAAAAAGATTTCCAAAGCCTCGAACATCCCACGGAGCACTGTTCAAGTGATCATTCAGAAATTGAAGGAGTATGGCACAACTGTAAACCTACCAAGACAAGGCCGTCCACCTAAACTCACAGGCCGAACAAGGAGAGCGCTGATCAGAAATGCAGCCAAGAGGCCCATGGTGACTCTGGACGAGCTGCAGAGATCTACAGCTCAGGTGGGGGAATCTGTCCATAGGACAACTATTAGTCGTGCACTGCACAAAGTTGGCCTTTATGGAAGAGTGGCAAGAAGAAAGCCATTGTTAACCGAAAACCATAAGAAGTCCCGTTTGCAGTTTGCCACAAGCCATGTGGGGGACACAGCAAACATGTGGAAGAAGGTGCTCTGGTCAGATGAGACCAAAATGGAACTTTTTGGCCAAAATGCAAAACGCTATGTGTGGCGGAAAACTAACACTGCACATCACTCTGAACACACCATCCCCACTGTCAAATATGGTGGTGGCAGCATCATGCTCTGGGGGTGCTTCTCTTCAGCAGGGACAGGGAAGCTGGTCAGAGTTGATGGGAAGATGGATGGAGCCAAATACACGGCAGTCTTGGAAGAAAACCTCTTGGAGTCTGCAAAAGACTTGAGACTGGGGCGGAGGTTCACCTTCCAGCAGGACAACGACCCTAAACATAAAGCCAGGGCAACAATGGAATGGTTTAAAACAAAACATATCCATGTGTTAGAATGGCCCAGTCAAAGTCCAGATCTAAATCCAATCGAGAATCTGTGGCAAGATCTGAAAACTGTTGTTCACAAACGCTGTCCATCTAATCTGACTGAGCTGGAGCTGTTTTGCAAAGAAGAATGGGCAAGGATTTCAGTCTCTAGATGTGCAAAGCTGGTAGAGACATACCCTAAAAGACTGGCAGCTGTAATTGCAGCAAAAGGTGGTTCTACAAAGTATTGACTCAGGGGGCTGAATAATTACGCACACCCCACTTTTCAGTTATTTATTTGTAAAAAATATTTGGAATCATGTATGATTTTCGTTCCACTTCTCACGTGTACACCACTTTGTATTGGTCTTTCCACGTGGAATTCCAATAAAATTGATTCATGTTTGTGGCTGTAATGTGACAAAATGTGGAACAGTTCAAGGGGGCCGAATACCTTTGCAAGCCACTGTATGTGGTGGCATTCTTGCTGGTAAGGTAATTGGCTGAACCCTCAGTTTTTCATATGGCCTGTAACATGCATTGTAATGGCAATCATGTCATTACATGTTCCAGGTATTAGCAGCTTCCCGCTCAGATGCTAACACCATGCACCTTTTCTGGACCCCCAGAGTTGCTACTGTATAATGCGATGCATGATCTTGCATGCTCAGTTGGGAAGCGAAGGCAGATGCTCTTGAATGCAGGGGGTGGTGTCTTGACGTATCAGGAGGAAGACGGCTCTACCAGCCATTAAACGTCTACAACATGGTGATTGCATATGTATGGTGTTGATTAGCATCAAGGTGCTGTATGTTTATGAATGTACATTTAAAAGATGACTGTGATGTATAAAGGTAAATTGCATAGGAATGTGCATGTAGTAGATTTTATAAATTTTTTTTTTTTTGCCGTATGCATTTTCTTGGTTTTTTGGTGGGCACATATTTTCACTCTTGAATCCAAGCAAACTTTTAGAAATGAAACTCTGGACTGGAGCTGGAGACCCCTGGCTAAGTTGCTCTTCTCTGGACTTTTTTTAGTGCTCCTAGATGTCTTTTTTTCTAGCCTGGAGACAATGACAACAACAACAATATTTATTTCTATAGCATATTTTCATACAAATGATGTGGCTCAAAGTGCTTTACAGGATGAAGAAGACAAAATATAAAAATGAAATTAGGCAATAGTAATTAACATAGAATAAAAGTAAGGTCTGATAGCCAGGAGGACAGAAAAAAAACAAAAAAAAAAACAAAAACTCCAGACGGCTGGTGAAAAAACAAAATCTGCAGGGGTTCCGAGGCCACGAGACCATCCAGCCTCCTCTAGGCATTCTACCTAACATAAATGATCTCAATCAGTCCTCATGGTTGTCAGGCTTCACATGATGATGGTCATGTGGACATCTGGCCTTCAATCCATCATTGTAGGGACATCATGGTGCTTTCATCAGGTGGTGAGGGCGCAGATCACCACCACAGAAAGCTCGAAAAGAGAACAGCAGAGGGATTTCTATCGGTCAGCTATTCCCAATTTTAGGTGCATAACAGCTGAAGGCTACCTCACCACTTCTTTAAAGTTTAGCTCTTGGAATTATAAGCAGACCCTCATTTGAAAATCTAAGGTTACGATTTGGAGTGTAAGATGAAAAATTGAACATCTGTTTGATCTGATATAATTGGTGAAGGATATTTGAGATACCCAAAAAACAAGATGAAGAACCCATTCAAGAACATCACTTTAAAATCACTGGGTAAATATTTAAAACAGTTTATTTATTTTGAGAGAGATCAGCATATGATAGCAACAGTCAGAGACTCTTAAAGCGGACTTTGCAGCACTCATTCAAGCCACAAAAGAGAGGGCCCTGGCAGCAAAGATTTTAATTTCAGGTTGTCTTTGTCTAGCTAGAAGGTCTGATAAATACTAAAGTCATCTGTTGGCACTGAAAAATTGGCTGAGAGGCTTCCGTGAGGGACAAAACATTGGGTTCATGGATAACTGGGATCTCTTCTGGGAGTGATCTCGTTTCTTCAGGGGAGACGGTCTGCATCTGAACAGATTTGGTGCCGGGTCTTCTCCGAAATACACAGCTATTCAGATGACACAAAGCTGTATTTATTGATCAAACCTGACGACCCTGACGTTGTAGGCTCTCTGATTAGAACATTAGAACAGTCTGGACGAGAACAGGCCATTCAGACCAACAAAGCTCGCCAGTCCTATCCACTTATTTCTTCAAAAAAACCATCAAGTTTTGAAAGTTCCTAAAGTCTTTCTACCACACTACTTGATCACTTATTCCATGTGTCTATCATTCTTTGTGTAAAGAAAAACTACCTAATGTTTGTGCGACATTTTCCCTTAACGGGTTTCCAACTGTGTGCTCGTGTTCTTGATGAACTCATTTTAAAGTTACCGTCTCGATCCACTGGACTAATTCCATTCATCATTTTAAACACTTCAATCAGGTCTCCTCTTAATCTTCTTTTGCTTAAACTGTAAAGGCTCAGCTCTTTTAATCTTTCCTCATAACTCATCCCCTGTAGCCCTGAATCAGTCTAGTTGCTTCTCTGGACCTTTTCTAGTGCTGCTATGTCCTTTTTGTAGTCTGGAGACCCAAACTGCACCCAGGACTCCAGATGAGACCTCACCAGTGTGTTATAAAGCTTGAGCAGAACCTCCTGTGACTTGTGCTGCACACATCAAGGCGCTATATAACCTGACATTTTGTTAGCCTTCTTAATGGCTTCTGAACACTGTTGGGAAGTCGATAGCTTAGAGCTTAGAGTCCACTATGACTCCTAATTCATAAGGTGGACTCTCGATTTTCCGACCACCCATTGTGTATTCAAACCTAACATTTTTACTGCTTATGTGTAATTCTTTACATTTACTGACATTAAATTTCATCTGCCACAAATCTGCCCAAGCCTGTTTGCTGTCCAAGACCTTTTGTAATGATATAGCGGATTCCAAATTATCTGCTAATCCATCTATCTTGGTATCATCTGCAAACTTAACCAGCTTGTTACTTATATTCCTATCTAAATCATTTATATTTATTAAAAATGGCTGTGGCCCCAGCACTGACCCCTGCTGGTCACCACTCTTAACATCAGCCAATTCTGATGAGGTTCCTCACATCATCACCCTTTGCTTCCTGTGTATGAGCAAATTCTGTACCCACATCACACTGAACTGCCACTTCTTTTAGTGTGATGCCCAACCTCTTATGTGGCACTTTATCAAATGCTTTCTGAAAGTCCACATAAATAATATCATCTGCTCCACTTTGATCGTATCCTTCTGTTGCCTCCTCATAGAATTCCAGCATGTTAGTAAAACACGACCTCCCTGTTCTGAACCCATGCTGACTGTTCCTAATAACTCCTGTCCTTGCCAGATGTTGCTGAATCTCATCCATTAATAATTCCTTCCATTATTTTTCCTGTGATAAGTGTTAACCTTACTGGCCTACAGCTACTTGGATCTGCCCTGTCACCCTTTTTATATAATGGGATGATATTTGTAATTTTCCAGTCCTTCGGAATCTCTCCAGTGCACAGTGACTTCCTAAATCCATGTGTCTGACTTGTATTTCCAATTGGATTAGCAGTAACTTCCATTCATCCAGCCATTATCCATCCATCCATCCATCCATCCATTTCCCAACCCGCTGAATCCGAACACAGGGTCACGGGGGTCTGCTGGAGCCAATCCCAGCCAACACAGGGCGCAAGGCAGGAAACAAAGCCCGGGCAGGGCGCCAACCCACCACAGTGAGCAGTAACTTTCTCAAACTAAATAAGAAGAAAACAGAAATCTTAGTTATTGGCAAAAATGGACATAGTGAGGCTATTAGAAATAAATAAGACTGAGGTAAAGAATTTAGGGGTAATTATTGATGCAGACTTACATTTTAAATCACATATTAATCATATTACTAGGACTACATTTTTTCAATTAAGGACTATAGCTAAAGTTAGACCGCTTAAAACTTTACAAGATGCTGAAAAATGAGTTCACACTTTTGTTTTTCACTCCATTTGATTACTGTACTGCACTCCTTACAGGCCTACTTAAGAAAAACGTCAATCGATTACGAGTGCAGAATGCTACAGCAAGAATCTTATCTAAAAAAAGAAAATCTGAGCACTTCACCCAGGCTTTAGCATCATTACACTGGTTACCCGTGTCATTTAGAATTGACTTTAAAATACTACTAATGGTTTACAAAGCCTTCAGTAATCTCGCCCTGTCGTATATTTTGGAATGTTTATCACCTTACACTCCAAGTTGTAACCTCAGGGGGGTATTTTCCATACGTCGCTTAAATCATCCGAGATCAGATGCCTCATCTTGGATGAGTTAATGCTGGTGAAACTCAGCTGTGTAGTAGATTAGTCTAGCTGGATCTAATCATCCGAGATGATTGCGTGCACCTACGCTGATTGAAAAGCCCATGTATATTGAGTCTAGAAAACATGATCAGCAAGTCTTTGACGAAAGAACGGGCACATTTTTTCCACACAAGCTGAGCAGGACCTTTTACTCAAAGGATATGAAAAATTTCAAGATTTAATATGCACAAGGGGTAACACTGCAAAAGCAGCCCACACCAGAAAAGGCGGCTGGCCAAAAGTGGACGACAAATTAAACATGTAAGTAGTGTGCATTGTACTTACTGAATGCATCGTTTCATTTCCTATGTGTCAGATTAATTATTATTTAATATGTCATAATTCCAGATCAAACGTGAGCACAAGGAGAACATTGGAACAGGTTAAAGTGAAGTACAAGAATATATTTCAAACTGGTGAATATTGGTATATAACTATTTAAAGAATTGTTGACATAAAGAATCATATATAATATAAAAAACATAAATTTTAAAGCTAATAAGGAGGCAGACAAGCAAAAAACAGGTGGAGGGCCACGCAGTCCAGACCTAACCCCTGCAGAAGGGCTGGCTCTCCAGCAAAATGCCCTTCGCCCTGTTTCTGAGGGCATTCCAGGGGGAAGCTCCTCCTCAGGACCACTGGCAGGATGCAGTGGTCACTTCATTTCCAAATAAAGGATGGTCATTGCATATATTTGTCCTCAATGTGTGCCATAGGTATGTTCCATATAGCCCTCTTTTTTTGTTGGGTTAGTTGCAGGGAATGCATTGCCTACTGCAGTGGTTCTCAAATTGTGGGGTGCGCCCCCCCCCACTAGAGTCAGTCAGGCATCAAAATTAATTTTTTACATTTTTATTTCAAATTTAAATTTGCACGGATATAATCACAACGAATGCATTATAACTAAAATTAAAATTAAACATTTCTAAGGCATAGATCTAATGACTAATATGTGCCTGCTTTAAAGTACACAGCCTGTCCAGATTTGGTTTGATATTCGAGATACGACACTCTGAGCTCCTTTACTATTTGAAGTTTGTTTCGATGACGAGTGGCGCCGCTGCTGCTGCTTTTATAGTCGCGTATTTTCAATCCAGAAAGTTCAAGACTTATCGGTATCTGTCGCAAACTTTCGGGTAACAGTAGATCAGGTGATAATGCGGCACGACTGCACCACATTTGCAGCGTAGCCAATATTGCCAAACTGAGTTAAATATAATTTATTTTATTTTATAATAAATAATTTATTCTTTGTTTTTGGGATTAGAATTACTACCAAAAACCACACAAGGCATTTTAACAGTTTTTAAAGCACTTTGATACATACATACATTTTTTTGTATGAAAATGTGCTATATAAATAAATGTTGTTGTTGTTGTTGATGAAATATTTGCAATTTATTTTTTTTAAAGTTAGCTGAACACATGCAAATCTTATGGAGGTAAAAATGATAGGATAGCGCGACACCACACAAGTATCATACCTTTGTCAGTTGTATCATGGGTTATTCTCATCCATCTTATATTAAGCAGGGGGTGCAGAATTATTCTAGGTAGAAAAGGGGGGGGGCGCGAAATATGAAAGTTTGAGAACCGCTGGCCTACAGTATGTAAAAAAAGTGCCACTTGCAAAAAACCTCAAAGCAATGCATACTGCATGTGTGGTTGTGAGAGCCCGACTTTGCCTAGTTTGACTTTGAATATAAGGTGCTAATAAATCTTTGAGGTACAATATCCCCCCAGGGCTAAAGCGGTATCTTTCGAAAAGAATTTCTTTCGAGAGCAATAAAGGATCTTGCCGATCACGCAAAACCCTCTCTATATGAAATTCTCTTCTTATAATCTGCGCACCCATATCAATTGGTCGCTCATTCATGAACGGCGAAGCCATGACTGAATGAATTCCATGCACGGACACTGATTAACTGTGTGAGATAATCCTTGTTTACATAGAACAAACCGGATTTGGATGAGCTGCTATGACAACACGTCCAACAAGAGTTTCGAAAAACCGACAGATCCAGGATCAGGCCAAATCGTCAACAATTACATCCGGCTAAACAAGTAATCCACGTACGAAAAATACCCACCAGATCTTCAAATGAACGACTGCTTGTAATTCCTAGAGCCAACCTTAAAAGAAGTGGTGAGGCGGCAGTTTGCTATTATGCACTTAAAAATTTGAACACTTTACTAATAGAAATTCACCAGGCTAATAATACAGAACAATTAAAAAAAAATGCTAAAAGCCCATTATTTTAAAATGTCTTTTTGTAGCTACAATTTAGTTGTATCCCTATTACACTATATTGGCACTGAATTATCATTTACCACTGGGTTCTGGAGTTCCCTACTAATCTCTACTATTCCCTGCTAACTTTTGTGGTTCTTCTGTGGTGACGATCTGCACCACCACCACCTGATCAAGTTACCATGCAGCCGCCTGTGTTTATGGATTGAATGGCAGGTGTCCCAGATGTCCACATGACCATCATCATCAAGTTTATCCATTTGAAGCCTGAAAACCATGAGGACTGATTTAGAACATCTGTGTTAAGTAGAATGCCCTTTTGGGATTGGTGGTATCTTTTGCCTTGGAACCCCTGCAGATTTTGTTTCGTTTTTTTTTTTCTTTGTATTATTCTGTCTTCCTGGCCATTCGACCTTACATTTTTATTTGTTACATGTGGCCTAATATTATTGCCTAATGTGGTTTATATTTTATATTAATTTCATTTTTATTTCATCTTGTGAAGCACTTTGAGCTGCATTGTTCATATGAAAACATGCTATTTAAATAAATGTTGTTGTTGTTGAGAGTGCGCCAAATTAACAACATTTTGGACAAAACACCTTAGAATGCTTATCAGGCAGCCATCACTTGCAACCTACTAACAGCTGTGCGTGGTGGGCTTACAAATGGGCTTAAAGTGGACAAAATGATCGTAACAGTCGATGCCACACTACTGACTTATCCTGCTTAACTGAAAGAATCCCAGCCCACCTTTTACTGTATGAGTCAGATATTTGAAACTGGAAAAGTCAAACTCTCACTTAGAGGATCAGTTCAAAACTTTCTTAAAATATGGAAAGATTTAATTAATAAACATTAAAGAATAAACATTTAAATTGGGGAATAAAGGACCTTCTTTTGGCTTTTCATTTTGATTTGTTTTTCTTTTTTTTGCCTATGCTCACAGTGCGCCTCTCTTTCGGTTGAGGGTTTTGAATTCTATTTTGTTAGGTTTTATCTTTGTTGTTGTTCCTGCTTTGTTTTTTACCTCTCTGATTTTATTTTTCTTCTTTTTTTTCTTGTTTGACTATGAACTCATTTGTTGTATCAGTTAGACTTGATTGTATTCTTCAAATAAAGAAACGAATGAAATGGTTTGTGATTTTGATAAAGGAAGAAAATACAAATATTGGTCTTTTGCTTAGCATAGAACCAAGCATAGGATCAAAAGATTTTAATGAATAGCAGTAAAGTTAAAGATTTTTGAGTTTATTACTTTTTATTTGATTGAAATCGTTATTGAACTGGTATTAAACTTTGGAAATGAATCAACGTAAGAATTCACATAAATAAAACCTAGCAATATATAATAATAATAATATCGCACTTCTGACAGCAATGGCGTATTCAGAGGAGATTTGTTTTTTTTTTTTTGTTTTTTTTAAGGAATAAGTGGCTCTCTGTTGGGATAATTAAATCTTCAGAGAATTCCGTGGGCTGAGTAGTTTACTGAAAGAGGATAACAAGTGACTGCAGGGTCCCAAGAGAAATTGTGTCAGCTGTACTCCCACTCTAGAAAACTGCCTGCCACTGATGAGCTCTGCCACAGCTGGCAAATACACAACCATGCGAATGTGAGAGAGGAGAAAAATAAAAGGATGGTTTAAACACTAAAAGATAGTATACATAAATAATATTCATACGCTAGGTCATGGGCGGCATGGTGGCGCAGTGGTAGCGCTGCTGCTTCGCAGTAAGGAGACCTGGGTTCGCTTCCCAGGTCCTCCCTGCGTGGAGTTTGCATGTTCTCCCCGTGTCTGTGTGGCTTTGCTCCGGTTTCCTTCCACAGTCCAAAGATGTGCAGGTTAGGTGGATTGGCGATCCTATATTGTGCTTGGCGTGTGGGTGTGTGTGCCCTGCGGTGGGCTGGCTCCCTGCCCGGGGTTTGTTTCCTGACTTGCGCCCTGTGTTGGCTGGGATTGGTTCCAGCAGACCCCCATGACCCTGTGTTAGTATATAGCAGGTTGGATAATGACTGACTGACTCTAGGTCATTTTTCTTTTTGTGTGTGTTTGTATACAGTACATTCAGAAAGTATTCAAACCCCCTTCATTTTTTCACACTTCATTGTGATGTAAATTTCAATTCAAATGGAGAAATGTTTCTTGGTGAGAAAAACAGTAGGCTTTGCACCCTAGGAATCAAGTTACCCGACCTCTTCTCTAACATTTCAGTAATTATTTACTGCTCTGATGCTGATCTTTCTGATCATAACATACTGTAAGTCATTACGATAGCAATTGATGAGTAGAATTCATAATTAATTGCAGAATTACGAGATTTGAGGGTTCCTCTAGAGGGCCTCTTTCTCTTGCACGATTTGGTTCAAAAACTAATCAGCACATCGTCATCTCATAACAGGCTTACGTTTCGAGTTTGGTAGTTTTTTTCCATCAGGCCATTTTAGCTCTAGACTGCCCTCAAGAAACTGTGACACACACATACACACACACACAGACACACACCCATATTGATGTTTTCAGTATCAGTGGACCCTAAAACATCGATATCCGTCGAAACCGGAGATCAAATTTTTTGATGAATCTAAAGGTTTCGCTCCCTCCTCATAGATGAGATGATAGGTTATGGTGTGGGAGGGTGCAAAGCAAAAAGGAATGCGTCTTTAGCAGATCTTATTTTCTGACAGACCCCCCAGCCTTTATACCTTTAAGAAGACAAGAAAAAAACTCCCAGAAAGAGGTGGGACTTCCAGTCAAGATGAAGAAGAGACAGCAACAATCCTTAGATCTGAAGGCAAACAAGCAAAAGGTGTAAGTGACAGCACCAACCTATGGTCTGGGTTGGAATTACAGGTAAAATAACTGGTACAGAAGCCATGAAGATGTCCCCTATGACGATATAAATGCTGATTGTGTGCAGTTCTGTCAGGAGAGGCTTAGGTGGGTTTAAAAATGGTACAGTATAGTATATACAGTGTCTTCAAAAAGTATTTTAAGGTAAAATCATTTTAAATTCATGTTTTCATTCATTAAAGCAACACTTAACACCCAACCATGACAATGCAAAACAGGACTTTAGACATATTTGAAAACTTATTTAAAATGATAAATTGAAATATTGCATTGATAAAAGTTTTCAGAACCTTTACTCGGTATTTAGTTGAACCTCTAAAGCTGGTTGTAAAACTGAGCAGGTAGGGCCTGAACACCACCCTCTGCAATTGGATCCTGGACTTCTTGACAGAGAGGCCCCAGGCAGTTCGGATGGGCCACAACACTTCCAGCATCATCACACTGAGCACTGGAGCGCCACAGGGCTGTGTGCTTAGTCCACTGCTCTTCACCCTGCTGACTCACGACTGCACTGCCACGCACAACATCAACCACATCATCAAGTTTGCGGATGATACGACGGTGCTGGGAATAATAAGCAGGGATGATGAAACAGCATACAGAGATGAGGTGAAACAGCTATCCTCATGGTGTGAAGACAACAATCTATCTCTCAATGTTGACAAGACAAAAGAGATAATCGTGGACTTCAGAAAATCACGTCCTGCCCACATCCCACTCAGTATCAACGGTTTAGAAGTGGAGATTGTTAGGAGTACTAAGTTCCTCGGTGTGCACATAACTGAGGAACTTAAATGGACACATAACACCTCATCACTAATCAAGAAAGCCCAGCAGAGACTATACTTCCTGAGGCGGCTGAAGTGAGCACATCTTCCCCCTTCCATCCTCACCATGTTCTACAGAGGCACCATGGAGAGTGTCCTGACCAGCTGCATCACTGTCTGGTATGGAAACTGCAACATATCGGACCGCAAGCGCCTGCAAAGGATAGTGAAGACAGCAGACAACATTATTGGGGTGCCTCTCCCTTCACTACAGGACATATTTTACAAACGCAGTGTCCGCAAGGCCTGCAGCATTGTGCAGGACCCCTTACACTCCTCACATGGACTTTTCACACTTCTGCCATCCAAGAGAAGAAATTGCAGCATCAAAGCCAAATCTGCCAGGCTGCAGGATAGTTTTTACCCCCAAGCTGTTAGATTCCTTAACACCCTGCTGCCCCCTGGGACCTTCCACACAGCCTCAACCACCTTTAAAAAATGGAACTTTTATACATGAAAACCACTGTCCTGCAAAGATGAGTGTGCATGTAGAAAAGAACTGAAAATCTCATACTGACCTTTAAGGATTTTGACACTCTTGATATCCTTCTGCTGTGAAACATTCTGACCTGTCATTGTTTACAAATGTCTTAAACAACTATTATCATACACTGATCATTTCTGTATTATCTATATCTATTATTTATTTATTTATTATATTACATATCTTACACATCAATATTGCTGCTACTTCTTTGTCCTATCTTTGCACAATGTCTTGTCTTGTTTGTGTTTTAATTTTTAAATTTTTAAATTTTAATTCGCACATCATGTTGCTACACTGTGGACCCTGAGCTTCGCAGTTTCGTCTATCTGTATACTTGTATATGGTTGAGATGACAATAAAGTTCACTTTGACTTTTGACTTTTTAACTTTGAATCCCCTTTGCCAGTAATTCTAGCCTGGATTGTTCTTGGATTTGATGCAACAAGTTTTGCACACCAGGATTTGGAGATATTCTACCATATTTCTGTGCAGGCCAGCAATCGGTAGGTAAATATTGTCCATGTAGCAGTCACGCACTGTTCTTTCCATAGTGTGGCTTCACATTACCCTCACGGCATGGGTTGGCAGTCCTACTGCAACCCACTTAACAATGTCTTTTGTACTAGTTGTGCTATCCATCTAACACAGGTTGAAATAGTATATAGCGTTAGCATGTACCGTGCACAATCTATGGGAATGTATTTTGCAATGCATGTAGTAATAACACACATTGAGTTTGTCAATCCATCAGATGGTGCATCACAGACGTTTGTAGTAATACAATACATTGTTTTTGTTATTCCAACAGATGAATAATCACAAACACTTGTAACAGTTAAAAGCAGAGAATTTATCATTCCAACAGATGGCACATCAAAAACATTAGTACTGCTTTTATGGATCCCATTTGAAATGGCATTTATCACAGAGTCACTTGTCCTTTTATTAAGGTGGATAAGCTGATCTCCATCTGTCCGACAGTTCCTCTCTGTTGGACGCATTCAGCGTTAAAGTTTGCAGTGCACCAACTATTGGACTGTATTTCGAAATGTGTGTAGACATAAAATGCATTGCATTTGTCATTCCATCAGATGGTGCATCACAAACATTTGTAATAATTATATACATTGCATTTTTCATTCCAACAGATGGCACAAAAGATGAAAAATCACAAACACGTTATTGTTATAAGCAGAGAATTTATCTTTCCAACAGATGGCGCATACACAAACATTAGTACTACCTTTACAAATCCCCCAACAAATGGCATGTAACAGAGACACAGCAAGCGGACAGACACACAGACACTTTTCTCTTTATTAAGGTGGATAAGCTGATTTACATCTTTCTGGCAGTTACTATACTACTAATGTATTTTACAATGCACGTAGCGATAAAACGCATTGCATTTCTCATTCTATCAGATGACGCATCAAAAACGTTTTTAATATTAAAATGCATTGCATTTGTCATTTCAACAGATAGTGTATCAAAAGAATATTAGCATTGCTTCTATAAATTGCATAACAAATGGCATGCAACTGCACGGACACACTGGCAGTTTTCCTTTAATTAAGGTGGATAAGCCGATCTCTGTCTGTCCGTCAGCTACTCACTGTTGGACATATTCAAGGTTAACATTTGCAGCGCAGTGTGTCTGTTCGATTGCTGTGTGCCTGTTATATGCCATTTGGTATGGGATTGGTAAAAGCAATGCTAATGTTTTGTGATGCGCCATCTGTTGAATAACAGAGCCATAGCATCCAGACAGACACAGATACACAAATACTTGTCCTTTTATTAATATTTAATATATTATAAGCAACACTTCCTGGGTCCTACCTGCTTGGAGTTTGCATGTTCTCCTCGTGTCTGCGTGTGTTTCCACCGTGTACTCCAGTTTCGTCCCACAGTCCAAAGACATGCAGGTTAGGTGCATTGGCGATTCTAAATTGTCCCTAGTGTGTGCTTGGTGTGGGGGTGTGTGTGTGCGCCCTGCCCGGGGTTTGTTTCCTGCCTTGCCCCCTGTGTTGGTTGGGATTGGCTCCAGCAGACCCCTGTGACCCTGTAGTTAGGATATAGCAGGTTGGATAATGGATGGATGGACGGATGGGTGGATGGATTATAAGCAACACATAAATGTTCACATTTTTATTGGCACAAGATATGAGGGAAAAACTAAACATTTGTATGCCAGTGAAAGGTGCAAATTTATACTTTTCACGCCTTGTAATATTCATAATTACTAGGGCATTATTTTCTAATTTACATTTTCTTGGTACCAGAAAACTATTATAAACTTTCCCATATAATGGAAACCAGGGTATTTTCCTAGGAATCAACTCAATCTGTTTCTTTAATTGTGCATTGCACATCAAACACTTGGACAAAACAAAAATATTCAAATTACAGTCAGAAATGGCACAACATGCCTCTACGTTGGAGTTATTTTTGTATATCAGTTTTTATTTCCAAGGCAAACACCAAGCAATTAAAATAAAACAAGACTTTACCTAAGCAGGCATTCAGACACAAATCTGTTTCTAAATTTCTTCATGCCAGTTTTTCACTCTTTTTATTTCTTCCTCTCACTCAACAAATAATTTGAAGACAAATTTTTGGAGTCAAAATACACTTTGAGTCTGAAGGAGGAATGTTTAACATCAATAAAGTTTACATTTCTAGCTAAAGTGCTGAAACATTAGTACAAAGATCATACTCTAGAATTCAGGAAGATGATGCCTGGGACAGACTGATATAAGACAAGAATGAACAGTTTGAAATGATGCAAGCAACACTGCAAAAAAGGTATGGGGTGTCCAAAGTTAAAAGTTAGTTGTAAAAAGGCAAAGATTTGAGCAATTGGTCTTTATAAACATTAGTCCAAAACAGAACTGAGGTGACAGACACAATATGGCGGTTTTCACATTAGAATCCCTGAAGTCAAGTCAGACATTGAAGTCTCTTTATCTAGCAATGAAGTGTTTGGAATTGTATAGGATGAATAATATATCGTTATTTGGAATGCATACATTTCATGTGTGTTCCGTGTCTACACTCAGCTGGGTAAATGTAGGATGACAGGAAATGTGAGGCAAGAAATGTTGAACACATAACTAAAGCAGAAACTTTTTTCATGTTATAGCAATAATGACATAATTTTGACACGAAGTGTATAATGTGTGAAAAATGAAGTCCAAATATCAAATAAACACTTTCACAAAAGGTACAAGTATAACAAAACAAGTGTGCTTTTATTAAAAAATATAACCAAAGAAAAAGAAATTGGGTTAGGGGAGAAGGCTGACATGAACGCTTGGGTGGTGCAGAGGTAAAAATTGCTGTCTTATAATCAAGAGGTTGCGGGTGCGACCTCTGGTTCCTTCCTAGATTTACCATTTTGTAGTGAGCTGCTCTTATTGTTACTATTATACAATAAAAGCATACATTTTATTTGAGCCTATAACAGCCGGTGTAAATTTATGGTACAGCACTTTTTAAGGTTTGCGGTTTTTTTTTTTATTATTATTTACTTTTATTCTCTCAGTCACGTTCACGCTTCTCCTGATCTGACACTGCTGTTTTCAAATAAAGACGTGCTATAACAGAGGTGAACTCAGGTGAGGATGAGGGTTCAACATCAGAGAAAGAGAACAGAAGCCCTTCTTGCAAGAAACGTCCACTCACATATAAGAACAACGCAGCTGCACCAGGCATAAAGGCGAAAGGTGACACCATTTGGATGCAGCAATAGGTCGGGCATCATCCTGCCAGTGTATCTGCCACACGCATGTCCTTCAACGAAACAGCATGGCTTACAGAGCTCACCAAGCTCTAAGAATTTGTACTTACATTCTAAGCTGAGAACAAGCAGAATGTGCTGACTCTGTCAAAGGGAATATACTGCATGCTAAGCATGGTGGAAAAGCACTACTGAATATGACAAATGAGACGGCTGAGCTATAATTAGAAACGGACCAATCAAAGTTATGGGTCCTCGGGATGAAAAGAGGGCAGCTGAAAATTACAGTGGGCGGCCCTCCCTACAAGAGGGTCTCAAAAGAGAGGTCGAAACCGCAGATTGGTTAGTGGATGTGTGACCGGGAGGCTGTTGAAGCCCTTAGAGTAAAGAACGAGTTGTCATAAGAAAGAGTCAAAGACATCATAAAGATTTGGGGCAGCCACCCGTATATTGTTTTTCCCAGCTGCAAAAGTTTGATTAGAGGTAGCACGACGTGCATAGAACAGAGTCCAGAGCAGAACTGATTGCATGGAGACAAGATAGCGGTTTTGACTGATCAAACGGGATATTATGTCATCGGCACTGGAACCGGAAGTGATGTCTTCATGACCGGAAGGGTTCGCCTCTTGACCGGAAGTGACATCATCGTCGGTGCTGAAACAGGAAGTGACGTTATTGTCTGCACCAGAAACCAAGTATGATTTCCCGAGAATGGTCTGCAAGAGACTGAGAGAGACAGTTAGCTCACTCCGCCGCCCCCTGGTCTGGCATATAATCACTATTTTGTAGGCCCTTTAGCTGTTTTCCATGCGCACATGTGTAACAGAGTGAAATTAATCCGCGTAGCATGTTCCCAGGGCTGTAACACTGAGACGACTTCAATGTCCGTGGCGAAGCAAATGCAGTGTGTTCTGGTGCTTTGACCTCAGGAATGGTTTCTGTTTGTTAAGCTTCGGTAGTGAGGCACTGACAACACACTTCAGACAGTTAACCGAGCATCCCCCTCGGGCAGTAACAGTGGGCTGTAGATAAATAGTTCATGATTTCTGAGAATTTTGTTTCATTATCATATTTTTTTCTATTTCAATTGTACTCAAATAAACAGCCTAAGCACTACGGTCCATGTTTTTGATCTTAGTCTTGGTGGAAGTGCCTTTAGTTGGTTTCTACAATATTGTTCATTTATTTAGTTACCGTCCCATACCATACCAGAATGCCGTGGTAGGTCTCGTTATATGCTAACAGTCTGGCCTTTGCCTCTCATTCTTGCCGCACTCGTCTCTGTGGTTATATGTTGTCCTGTGTGAACCTCAGTCACAGCAGCTCACTTCTTTTGCTCCTTGAAACTAAAGTAGGTAAGTGACAATGATGTTCATGTCCATAAAAGTAAATAATAAAAGCAACTTAACAGATATAGAAATGAGTAAAAGATGCTCAGTGACTAAATGTATATTCTGTATTTAAGCTACACTAAAAATAAACCTCACGACTGCATTACCTAAAGATTAAAGAGGACAGAGTGGTGGCTCTGTGGCTAAGGATCTGCACTGGCGTCTGGAAGGCTGCCAGTTTAAATCCTACACGGTTGCACCCTTCAGCAAGGCCCTTAACCTGAAAATTGACAAAAGGTGACCCTGCACTACGACTTGCAAAGGTCATATGAAAAAAACATTTCTCATTGGGGATTAATAGAGTGTATCAAATAACATCTTGATGTTTCTTTGACACTGTGCCACAATGATCGTCTCTCTCTATCATGTTCGGATGTAGCCAACAATTTTAGTTTGGGAATTCATCATAGATTTTAAATCTCTAACAGGCACTTAACTGAAAAAGAAAGGTTTTGTTTGAGAGTTCCATTTAGTCACAGACTCTCCACATCCACGATCCACAAATTAGAACCTCCCATGAATCTTCTGATTGACTGAGTTGCAATCTTCTCTTCTGGACAGGATTAGATTTACACCAGGAGATGAGGTGATGTCAGGTCTTGAGGTGGACTGCTACATTCTCCTATTCTTGCCTTATGAGGATTGCCACATACGTACAGTCAGTTCGGACCACATTAGCAACCCTTATTAATAACAGCAATATGTTGCGGATCCCACTTCCACTCCACATCTATTTGATATAAATTGTGCATATCCAACAAATCTTCAGCAATACCTGACCCCCGATTTTCAGCCTACACGACAAGGAGAACTCTGGCTGTTCTTGCACTGGGTAAAGTGATTATTACCAGAGGACCTCAGTGATTTTAGTCTCCTCTGAATTGCTCAAATGATGGAATCTTACTGACATGTCGATTCACACGGGATTAGTTTATCTTGGGGTTATTTTTACAGACATTTTTATATAAGGTAAAAGGCTGTATAATTTTTACTTAGACATGAACACGCGGTCCGTAAAAGATTACTGACTTTAGCGATTCAGACAAAACTAAAATTGCAGGGGTCTTTCGCCAATTGTTACTTTAGCCCTGGTCCTGGTATAAAACTAATCTTGTCCGTATACAACAACAACAACAACATTTATTTATATAGCACATTTTCATACAAACAGTAGCTCAAAGTGCTTTACATAATAAAGAATAGAAAAATAGAAGACACAATAAGAAAACAAAATAGATCAACATTAATTAACATCGAATAAGAGTAAGGTCCAATGGCAAGAGGGGACAGAAAAAAACAAAAAAAAAAAACTCCAGACGGCTGGAGAAAAAAAATCAAATCTGTAGGGATTCCAGACCACGAGACTGCCCAGTCCCCTCTGGGCATAAGGGCTTAGGAAAGCAATTTCAGTCACATGATATTGAAAAACGGTGTTAAAAACATAATTCAGGTACACTACTAATACAGGT
Organism: Polypterus bichir lapradei; assembly: GCA_026402145.1. Taxonomy (NCBI): domain Eukaryota; kingdom Metazoa; phylum Chordata; class Cladistia; order Polypteriformes; family Polypteridae; genus Polypterus; species Polypterus bichir. The sequence goes on from JANRMT010062852.1 coordinate 10,823,151, forward strand.
AATTATTACATACTATTGTCACTTTTCTTTGTGAATATGACTCACTGTTACCAAAATGAAATTTATTTTTATCACATATTTTCATAAAAAAGACATATCTCAAAATGCTTTACAAGATATCAAAGAAATAGTACAAGCAAAGCAAAAACAAATTCAAATTAGATAACAATAATAATAAATAGTACACTAAAATAATGTGCA
>JANRMT010062852.1:10850805-10872354 GCA_026402145.1 Polypterus bichir lapradei
TCTTTATATATAAAATCCTAAGCCTAAAAGTGCAATGGTGACATTTTTATGTCACGTTTTTTGTCACGCTTTAAATTGGGCTTATTTTAAAACCTACATATATATGTTTGGTATCATTCTTTTCAGAATTTATTGAACTTTAATGATGTTGTTAGATTTTCATATTTTTATTCCATTTTTAAATTATAAACTAAAAAATATCATGAACTCACATCTTGCGAGACAGGACTTTGTGCCAAAAGATTTAACCACGACCAGGGCTGTAAATAAAAGACAAAGAGTTGTACAGGTGCTGTAAAGGCTTTTAAATGCTCAAAGCGCCATGCGGGATGCAGTTGACGCGGCACGGTAGCAGCAGCAAGCCAGTAGCTGATCGAGCAAAGAGGAGGTTAAAAAAAAACTATTTGTTTCCCATTGTGTCACCATTTAAGAGGGGGTTTCGGAGGAGCAACCATATCTCCTAGGGGTGCGTTCAGCCTCCCTCTTCACAATGTGAGCGGTAGAGACGTGAAGTGGCTGGCGAGCGAAGCGAGCAGGTGGACACCCCCTAGTATATATATGTGTATGCTGTGAGGAATCAGTTTTGAAGAATATAACTCCAAACAAAACAGATAAAGATTTGGGGATCGTCCCCGTATACAGTATTGTCGTCCATACAATAATAATGAAACTGATTCTAAAGACTTTTCAGTCCATAGAAAGTTTTACTGAAGACAAAATGGCGTTTTTATAGTACAAGGAATGGGACAGGAAATGGTTGTCAGGAAGTGACGATTGGAGACAGGAGGCGGAACCACCGTCATCAGAAGTCGACGGAAGTGAAGGATTGTGGAACCAGAAGTGACGTCATCATAATTGACCGGAAGTGACGTCATTGTGACCATTTTGAACCCGGAAATGGAGATCTTTACTTTTCTTCTGATTTTCTGTAGAGGTAAAGAGATTCAGGTAATTACCACATGATGACCCTCTGTCTCGCGATAATTCACTCACCTTTAGGCTCTTTGACTGCCTCCAACTCGCACATGTGTGACAATGTATATGTGTTAATTATATATTTAACATAATTTTTGTGCCATTGTCCTATTTCTGCACACTAAGCACTTATGATGTATAATTACAATAAGAAGTTCAGTTACAGAATCACAAGTAAATGAGAACAGTGTACCTCATCAGGACTCGTTCATGAGTCAGAATTCTACCGTGGATCAAATGAAGGAGAATGATGAGACTGGTTCTTGGGCAGTGACAAGTTCACAAACCAACTGAATGAGAATTGTTAGACTGGTTCTGGGTGGTGTACACAGGGGTAGCACTGGTGCTTTGCTGTAAGGAGACCAGGGTTCATGTCCCCGGTCCTCTCCGTGTGGAGTTTGCATGTTACCCCCAATGTCAGTGTGAGGTTCCTCCGGGTGCTCTGGTTTCCTCCCACTGTCTAAACATGAACTTGTTCAGTGGAGATTCTTAAAAACGGCATAATATTTTATGGTATCTCTTGCCCCCAAAGCCTAAATGTCTTGCATGAGTGTAATGAAGAAGTCTGCAAAAAAACTGCAGATCTATAAGCTGAAGGTCAGCACTTTGACTGACAGACAGATAACAAGTTGAAAAGCTCAACGACTTCTGCGTTTTTTTTTTTGTCACTTGAAGCAGTTTGTAAGCTAGGGGACCATGACTGACAAAAGAGACCCTTTAGTCGGCTGGGCTCAGCTTGCTTATGCTGCTACCCCCCCTCTAGGACAAGAGCGTATGGAAAATAAATGAAATGAAAAAAAAGAATGCTTTAGAAAGAAACAAACAAAAAACTTCTACCTTATACTGCTGTACAATAAGTGTCAGTTCCAAGGTTATTCTTCAAAAAGAACCACAGTAGTTTCCTTTTCGGTGATCATAAATCATTTGATGTATTGCTTGTGGAATTTTTTTTTTTTTTTTTAAATCATCGTGGAATACCTGTCACATACCACACTGACATTTTCACTAAACAAATGAGTCTTGTTTAGACACCATCTATTATATACAATACATCTTTAAAGCTGAAATATTGTGTTTGTTCCATCTAAAAGACAACCCCTCTTGTGCTCTACATCATCTTTGTAAGTGTTACTAGGATAGTTTCAACTGCTTATTGCTGCACCCTGTATAGTGGATTCGAAAAGTATTCAGATTCCTTCACTTTCTGCACACTTTATTGTGTTGTAGATTTAATTTTAAATGGATACATTTTCTAGTTTTGCCCATCGTTCTTCACTCAAAAACCCATGAAGACAAAGTGAAAACACATTTTCAGAAAGAAGGTCAAGCCTATTATGTTTGCTTTAATTCTCCTTGAGATGTGTCTAGAACTTGTTTGGAGTCCACCTTTAGCAAAGTGAATTCATTAGATCATTTAGAAAGGCCCACGTGTACCTGTTGGGGTGGACGGCCAGTGGCTTTCCCCTAATAGTGGAGGGACTGAGGGAGTGAGCGTGCACAAGGCATTATCTCCAAAGGATCACTAGGTGGCAGCCCCCCTTTGTTGTTACGACACCCCCAGTTTCCCACAGGGCACACTGGGACTTGGAGTTTGATGGCTTGGCCCTGTTTGGTTCTGGGTATACCGCCAGGAGATGCTGCAGGGACTGGGGAGCCCTACTTTCTCAGGCTCCTGCTTCACCCAGAAGTACTTCCTGACCACACTAACAGGCCACCGGGAGTACTAAAAGGGGCAGCATTAAAGAAGCAGCCTCACTTTATTCTGGGAGCCTGAGTTGGAAAGAAGAGGGACGAAGCTTGCTGGAGGAAGGAGGAAGCAGAAAGAGAGAGACGAGAAAGACTTGAAGAAGTAAGATTTATGTTGTGCCTTTGCACTTTGTACTGTGCTGTGCAGGTGGGAAACGCTTAGGGAAGAGTTTCCCACCAAATAAGAAGCGTGTGTGTTGCTGGACTTGTGCCTGTGTCTGTCTCTTTCGGGTTTGGGGAGCTCAAAGGCCCCCTTGTATTATTGTGGTATTCCCAATACCTACCCTTTTCTTATTTTTGTCAGGGATAAGTGTACTCATCAGGTTCATCACCGGGTTGGTCTAGTCTTACACCTGAAGATTAACATACACACACATATATATATATATATAGATATACACATAAACAGAGAACCTAACCACAAAAATACCATATGAATAATGTATCCACAGCCCATTATTCTCTAGTGCTTTAACCCACAATTCCCTAGTATTCCAAAACACTTATCATAGGCACAAACAACATACGTATCTTCTTATATAATACGCTACCGTGGCTGTTTGTTTGTCTGTCCAGGATTTTAAATCACCTGTAGCTTGCAAACCATTTCACCTATTGACTTGAAATTTGGTACACATACACTACGTGACGTCTACTATCCGCTTTCGGGGTGATGATTTTTATTATTCTTTTTATTTTTAGAATCAACTCTCTGCAGCGCGCAGCAGGGTGGCCGTACGGCGCATGCGTATGGGCGTCGTTCTCATTCCCTACCACCTTCGCTAATCATTCTTGAGGCAGATTGAAGACTTAAGTGCCAGCTTAAGTGAAAAATTAATGAAAACGTCCTAAGTAATTACAACACAAACACTGACTTCATCAGTTTTAACGTGAAAAGATGCCAACGAAAGAAGAGAAGCAGCGGGCCGCTAGGGTGGAGAAAAGAAGAGCTGCTCAGGAAGCAGCAAGCGCATCAACCTCTGAGCAAATGAATGATACGTACAGAAAAAGAGCATGAAAACTAGGAATGATCAAGTCAAGTGTATTCACTGCACGTTATCATGCAGTACGCCATTACTGGTATATATATTATGTATATATGTTATGTATATATATTATATATATATATATATATATATATTGTAAACGCTGGCCCGGACACACACAGACGGACATCATAAGTTCACCCAACACACTGTTTATTTACAATTATTTACAAGTTTTGCTCACGTGCAACCCCAGTGCCTCTTGCACCGATTCCCCCAAAGTCCAGGGCTCACAGTCCTTGTGCCTTTCCTCTGGCCGCCTCCTGTCCTCTCTCCAGCTCTGCCAACTACCTCCCGACATCCACACATGACTGGAGGGAGGCGGCCCCTCTTATAGGAACCCGGATGGGCTCCAGCTGCTTCCCGGCAATTAGTCTTGGCCACACCCCTGTGTGGCAGAAGTGCCGGCTGCGCACCCGGAAGCTGTCCGGGTGTCCCTTGTTGTCTTCCCCCCGGCACTTCCTGGTGTGGCGGAAGTGCCGGGCTCTCGGGATGGTAAGGCACTGGGGCGCTGCCTGGCGGTGGCCACGGGTCCCTACAGGGCTGGGCTTCCATGCCCCCTACCCGAGGCCTCCTGCATAACCAGGACGGACGCCCCCTCTCGGTCTGGAGGAGGTAAAAGCCCTCCTCTCGTCCTCCTGGGCGTCCCGGCCGTGCTCCAGCCCCGGCCGGGGACCACAATATATATATATACCCACCCCTCCAATGCCTGTTTCCTTCCTTCCTCTGCAGACCATGTGATTGACAGCTGTAGCATCTCTGACATCACTTTTGGCCTCCATCTGCCTGGACCCACCCTTTCCTGCCAGAAAGACCTATAAATAGATGTTTGGCCATTTTGAGATCAGTTCACTGTGGAACTCCCATCTGAAAAGACAATCTTTTCATGTATAGTTGGTTTTCAGATTTTCAATTATACAGGGTCACCAGGTGGTGCCCCAACTCTTTATTGTGGTACATCTAATCTATCTATCTATCTATCTATCTATCTATCTATCTATCTATCTATCTATCTATCTAGCTGTCTATTGTATTTATCCTCACATTTAGGGAGAATTATAATTTTTCAAACTTTTAAGCATCCTACAGAAACACTTATAAGAATATAATAACTTTGAATGCCTTTGGAATCTTCTTTAGACTTTACTGGTCCACCGCTTCGTCATTTTGTGCTGCTTTATGCGGCAGATTGCCACTTTTCAAGTGCTGTTCTTGATGCTCAGAGTCTTAAATGTTAAACTGCACAGTTTGGTTTCAGCGTACTGTACATCGTTTTTATACCAAGCTTGTACACTGATTTTGGAGATGATATAATATAATGATGTCTAAACCTTAAAGATGATTGCATCCATGAAATGGTAATCAAAAACTGCTAGTTTTCTAAACCGTGGTATATGTTAATGTTTAACAGACTGACTTTATTATTTTAACTTTATTTGCTTTGGAAGTCCATTCAGTGAATATATGAAAATTTATGACGTAAATGAAAATTAATTTAAGCCATGATATCTCCTAGGAAGTGTCCTTAATGTACTCTGGTAGAAGTATTCTACTAAGTTTAAGATATATTAGTTAATTTGTAAAAGTTTAGAGGAGCCTTAATGACATTTTATTACCAAGCTATTAGCCTGCTCCAAGAGCTAGGGGAATTTTTATTGCTCACTTTTATAAAAGGGCATAAAAAGAGGACAGAACTCAATATTATGATGGCAAGGGACAGATGTGTAAACCTATTTGGCGTAAAATAGTCAATATTTCTCTGAGATAATTTATTAATATTGATTTTTAGCTAATTCTGATTTACTTCTTATCACCTGATTGAATTCAAAGTAAAAGCAGTCTTAGACTAAATATTTGATTGAGCTTAAAATAAATGTAAGACAGGTCAGTCACAGTTCAAGCAAAACTTTTCAAGAAATGTCACCGTTTGACAAAACTGTGATATGACAAACTAAATAATTAAAGTTAAATGTAAATGTCATTTTCTTCTTGTGCCTAGTATCTGTAAAAGCATTTGAATAGATAAACTTAAAATATAAGAAAGTTAAACATAGAGTGGGTTCAGAAAGTATTCTGACCCCTTAACTTTCTGCACACTTTGAGTTTGTAGATTTAATTTTAAATGGATACATTTGCCGTTTTTGTCTCTACACTCAATAACCTGTAATTACAAAGCAAAAGCAATTTTCAGAAAGGTTTGCAAATTTATTAAAATCAAAAAACTGAAATCTCTCATTCATAGACGTATGCAGACCCTTTGCTGTGGCTCTCCAAATTGTACTCCGGTCCATCCTGTTTACTTTAATTCTCCTTGTAGTGTGTCAAAAACTTGACTGGAGTGCAGCTGTGGCAAACTGAACTGATTGGACATCATCTAGAAAGGCACTTGGGTACCTGTGTATGGAAGGTCCACAAGGGGAGAAAAAACATTTTTAAAGCTTTGAGTGTTAATAGGGGCACAATGGTCTCAATAATTGTGAAATGGAAGAACTTCAGTACCACCAGGATTCTCCATGGAGTTGGCCATCATGGAGTAACCGGCCAAGAAGGGCCTTTGTAAGGGACATGACCAAGAACAAAATGATCACTCTAACATAGCTTCAGAGGTCCTCTGCTAGGATGGGAAAAACTGTCAGACAGATGACCATCTGAGTAGAACTCCATCAATCAAGTGTTTATAGTAGAGTGACTAAATGGAAGCCACTCTTGTCAAACAGCATTTAGAGGACTTTGAGAGCAAAGATTCTCATGTCTGATGAGACAAAATTCTTCAAGCAGAACTTCAAGCACTATGTCTGATGAAGACAATCAAAAGCTCATCAAAGAAAATCTGCGGAGAGGCCTGAAGATGGCAGTTTACAGACACTTCCCATTATCATTCCCATCATCGTCATTCATAGACATATGCAGACTCTTTGCTGTGGCTCTCTAAATTGTGCTCATGCCCATCCTGTTTGCTTTAATTCTACTTGTGGTGTTTCAAGAACTTGACTGGAGTCCAACTGTGGCAAACTGAACTGATTGGCTATCATCTAGAAAGGCACACAGGTACCTGTGTATGGAAGGTCCACAATTCACACTGCATGTCAGGACAGAAATCAAGCCATAAAGCCCAACGATCTCTCTGTCGACCTCCATAATCAAACTATAGTGAGGCACAGATCAGATCATTAAAAGTTTCACAGGGGCACAGTGGCCTCACTAATCATGAAAAGAAAGAAGTTTGGAAATGCCAAGACACTTCCTAGAGTTGGCCAGTGAAGAAGGGACTTGGTGAAGGAGGAGACCAAGAACCCAATGGTCACTCTCACAAAGCTTCAGAAGTCCTCTGCTGAGATGTGACAATCTGTTGAAAGGATGACCATCTCAGCAGCACTCCAACAATCAGGCATATGGTAGAATGGCTAGACAGATACCACTCTTCCATAAAAAGCATATGGCACCATTTAAAGGACTTTGAGAGCATGAGGAAAAAGATTCTCTGGTCTGATGGGACAAAAATTGAACTCTTTTCATAGAAGTCCAATCACTGTGTCTTGGAAGGACCAGCACTGCTCATCTCCTGGCCACTTCCATCACCACAGTGAAGCTTGGTGGTGGAAGCATCATGCTTTCAGATTGCTGCACAGATGTTGGGCTAGGGAGACATATCAGAATTGAGGGAAAGACAAATGCAACCAAATACAGTAGAACATCTGGTCACGAATGTTTCCGGACACATAGAAATCGGGTTACGATCAAAAAGTTCTCCAAAATTTTTCATCTGTTCATGACCACATGCTCTGGTGGTGAACAAAAACACAGGCAGCCAGTTTCCCTTCTGCCAATGATTTCCCATTCTCTGTTTCCCATTTTCTTTTGTTTGCGTATACAGGGCCTAACAAAGCAGCTGATGTTGCAAAAGGAGCTATAATGTTAACCACCCGGAAGCCTCAAGTGCTGGAAGAGGTGGAAAAACTGTTGCTAGTGTGGCTGAACGAGAAGCAACTTGCACTGGATAGCACAAGTGAGATGATCATATGCAAGAAAGAAAGGATGATTCATGGCGATTTGCTGAAAAAAAATCCTTTTTCGAGTGGTGAAGTAGAGGAATTTAAAGCCAGCAGAGGATGGTTTGAAAAGTTTTGCAAGAAAAATGGCATTAAATTTTTTGCTCTGTGCATAAAACTCATAAAAAAAAAAGTGTTTACAGTGAGTGGTTCGTAAGGGTCGTAAGGGTTCAATTACAATTTCAATTGTGCAAGATTTTAACACCAAGAAATTTAGCTGGGCCAGACATTTTCAGCAGGCGGTAAGCCAGCAGGTAATGACAAATTTTAAATTTTTAAAGAAATTAATGTATTTAAAAACAAGTAATGTTTACTCATTGCTTCCCTTTTTAAAATCTGACACAAGCACATCAAAAATGTATTAAAAAAAACAACAAATAGTTATAACTGAACAGAATCTGAAGTAGTAGCAATACTTTTTTCCCCACTTTTGAAAGAAACAAAACAAACATTTTGCTCACATCTCAAAGTGCATAAAATAAAAAATGCACAGTATTAGCAATTACATTTGTTTCCCTTTTGAAATTTGAGACCCTCCCACAATTTAAAGGGGTGGTCATGGCAGGCAAGGGATTTTTTTTTTTCATGGAACTTAACTATTTTATTCACACGTTTCTAATCACTGATATGACAGAGGTTAAATTTGAGTTCCACAACGTCTTTCCTGTTGAATTTTTTTTCCCCCAGAGGCTGCACGTATGGAGTGATAGTGGATTAGTACATTTATTTTAAAATGTCTTTGTACAGAGTTGTTGGATGTCAAGTAATTAATCATTAATTATAATTATTACTATTATTATTTTTACTAAATCATTTTCCAGGTTTCTTTGTTGACGAGTTCCTGTTGAAGAATTTATTAGTAACAGAACATATTATGCACACGCCAAAACGACTGAAGTAATAACTAACGAAGTGAAATTTTTCAATACCATTTTAACAACGTTTACTGTCTGCGGTCGATCATTAAGCACCCTGGTAAAATGACAATAATACGCTTTCAACCTTAAAATTCAGACTTCATCACATCATTGTGTATGACAAAACAGTGGGCAGGCAACTGCTCGCACATGTTTACTGACGGACAGGCCGGTATTTTGCATGGAGTATGCGTTAAATCAAAAGACAAACAGCATGCAAAGATGCACAAACACAAGGAGATCGGTGACAATCACACCTTAGTGTGCCTGCACGAAGTCAGAAGGGACAATTGAATTCCACGGGGCAAAGATATCTTCGTAACAGAGGACCTATTTGATGGGCAGAGGAATTTTAAATGTTTTACATGCTTACCTTTTGTTTTGATGACCAGTTGCATCATATCCAGCCTCTCATTGAAATTCAGCCGTCCCCTCAGCAGGCCCGTGTACTTAGAAATATTTTCCCGCACGCATCTCCAACTCTGATGTCATTTTCACCGCGACTCCCTCATACCCAGCACGAGATATAAAACAACCTTCATGCAGCTCAGGGATATGCTAGGGGAGCCCTACCGACACATATGTTAACGGCACATACGCTCAACAATATATATACAGTATTTGCCACTGGCAAACTAAGTAGAAATGATATTAGTCATACCTATTTTTGGTCGCATTTGTGATCATTTTAGTTGAAGTCTGGAGCCCTGGCTGGGCCACTCAGAGGTTGCTCCTGGGCCACATGTGGCCCATGGGCCGCCATTTGAATAGGCCTGGTCTAGAGCGAACTCTTACAATGTTAGTTTTCTCTGTTGTTCAAGGTTTCCTCAGCATTATTCAATGTTTTTTCATTAAGTTTACTATTACACTGTGTATTCTATGGCATAATTAACTATTTTTGTGCTTAAAAATATATATATTTACATACAGTTCGTACGGTCTTGAACGGATTAATTGTATTTACATACAATCTTATGGGGAAATTATGTTTGGGTCACGACCAAGTCGGGTCGCATCCAGAGTTTTGGAACGAATTACGGTCGTGACCAGAAGTACAGCTGTACAGAGATGTCCTTGATGAAAACTTGCTCCAGAGTGTACATCACCTTAGACTGGACTGACGGTTCAACTTTTATGTCAATGACCTAAAACATACAGCCAAGACAATGCTGGAGGACAAATCTCTGAATGTGTTTGTGTGGCCCAACCAGAGTCCAAGCCTAGTAGAACATGTATGGAGAGAGCTGAAGATGACAGATTATAGATGCTTCCCATTAAATCTAATGGAGCTAGAGAGGATCTGCCAGGAAGAATGGGATACACTGTTCAAATCCAGTGGTGCTAAGCTTGTACAGACTACAAAGAGAAGGCTCAAAGCTGGAATTTCTACACAGTACTGAATTAAGGGCCTGATTACTTAAATGAAAGAGAGACTTCATTTTCTCATTTTAAATAAATATGCATTCCTTTCTGAAAACATATTTTCAGTTTCTCATTATGGGTTTATTAAGTGTAGATGCCAAAAATGACACATTTACCCAATTTTCAAAGTAAATGTACAACATAATAAGGTTTGTTTAACCTCCTTAGCGTCACTTGGGCTGTAAAAACAGTGCTTAAAGTGTTAGTCCCAAGTGTCACTGTATAGGGTGGTCCAGATCTAATTATGCGATTTTCATTACGCTATGACTTATTAAGTTTATTACATAGAAAATCACCCAAAAAATCCCGGACCATCGAGAAGTGTGCAAACTGACGACATTAAAATATTGTCTTTGCGGCAAACTGGAATTGTCCCCACATAAATCAAAGTCATCCAGACGATCTGAATCTGCCTAATTAGATCTGGACCACCCTGTATAGACACGTCTTGTGTAAGCATTAGACCTGAGGATTACTCAGGCTGTAAAAGTGCCAAGCTTTAGTGCTGAGCGTTGCTCGGGAAAAGATACAATATAGGTGTGTCTTGTGCAAGTGACAGGACCGTGTTAACCAGGCAATAGTGCAGGCTCCTACCCTTATAATGGTATCTCGTAAGAAACGTTTTTCAGCAGCACAGTGATGATGAAATGAATCTGTCTTCAGGCAGTGAAACTAAAACAGACAGTGAAATCGAAAGTGATTCTGGTGAATCTGAAAGTGACGCTCGTGTCAATCGCAAATGTGCAGTGTGCTACTCAAAAGCTGATCAGTCAGGAAAGAAAATCTGAATGGAATCACACTACTATTGTCCCAACCGTGACGTTGGATTGTGTATTTCACTTTGCTTCATAACATACCACAAAAACGACACATTTTGACAATACATATGTTATTAGCATTATTTGTATTAATATTATTAGTATTCATTATTATTATTATTTGTATCATTGTTTTACTTTCTACACTTCTGACTTTGTACTATTAGTGTTTTGCATGTTTTACAGTAGAAAGATGAGATTTAATAAATATTTCAAACATGCAACGCTTTTTACAAGTTGTTGTAAAAATTTGTAATGCTATGAAGGTTAGAAACTGATGGTCTGAAAAATTTGTGAATCCACTGTATATTAAACAAAATATTATGTAATGCTTCTATAGGAATTGCGTAAAAAGATAAACAATCATGAAGAATTTAAAACAGAAACATAAAATGTTTTCACTGTTTCTGTTTATTTTCATGAAGGCCATTACCAAAAATGGATAATACGGTGGCACTTGAGTTTAAATACTTGGGATCAACAGTACAGAGTAATGGGGATTGTGAAAGGGAGGTGAAAAAGAGAGTGCAGGCAGGGTGGAATGGGTGGAGAAGAGTAACGGGAGTAATTTGTGACAGACGGGCATCAGCCAGACTGAAAGGGAAGGTCTACAGGATGGTAGTGAGACCAGCTATGTTATATGGGCTGGAGACGGTGGCACAGGAGACAGAACTGGAGGTGGCAGAATTAAAAATGCTAAGATTTCCATTGGGTGTGATGAGGATGGACAGAATTAGAAATGAGGAGATTAGAGGGTCAGCTCAGGTTGGACAAATGGGAGACAAAATCAGAGAGGTGAGATTGTGTTGCTTAGGACATGTGCAGAGGAGAGATGGTGAGTATATTGGAAGAATAATACTAAGGATGGAGCTGCCAGGGAAGAGAAATAGAGGAAAGCCTAAGAGAAGGTTTATGGACGTGCTGAGAGAGGACATGCAGGTGATGGGTGTGACAGAGAAAGATGACGAGGACAGGAAGATATGGAACAAGATGATCTGCTGTAGCGACCCCTAATGGGAGCAGCCAAAATAAGAAGAAGTAATATGGAGGCACTGTGGTTAGTATGGTCTCACTGCTGCCAAGATCACGGTTTACATCCCATCCCTGTATTTCTCCTCTCAATGTCCATCTGAGTTCTTGCTCGATACTCTGAGGTTCTTCTCACAGTTGAAAGATAAATATATTCCAAATGTAGAGCATGACCCATTTGAGCCATTAAATTCCAAAGTTATTCATGTTGCGAATGGAGGTTTTATTGATGTTTGGCCATTTTGAATTATGTCATAATGAATCTGAGGGTGTTATTATTTTATCATTTCTTCTATGACATCATCATGGAGCAATTGTGGATCTCATCGTCATGAGAGTGGCCATGTTGTTTCTGTTCACAAAGTTGTTTCTAAACATGTGACCGACTCCAGTGTTGCATGTAAAATTATTGTTTTAAGATGGTGTGGTAATTAATTTGTCTTGTTATGATATTTTTAACAGTTGTGAAGTTTGGATTTTATATCTTACAATAAATAAGCACATTTAGTACATTTGTAGCTGCTGGTGAGTAAGGCAGGATCAAACACGGGTCAAACGCATGCTGAAAGAAATCTCTTCGTCCAAAGGTTCTTTTTATTTTATATTTTTTTAATATTTTATTGATTTAATTAAAATCAAATAACATTCCATATAAATAGATTTTTACAAAATTAAAGTTTTACAAAAATAGGTTTGAAACAAATCAACCCCAGCCCCTGAGAAAGAGAGATAGTCTTGCAGAGTAAAACTTTAAGCTAATAAAAATAAGTAAATAGATAAATTAATAAATGAATAAAGATAAATTGAGTAAAAGAGGGGAGAGAACTTGCTTCCTCGATTTAAATGCTTATTCCATAATGTTATTGTTGAGATTCTGCCAGGTTTTTAAAAACTTTTGCACAGATCCTCTAAGTGAGAATTCGATTTTTTCCAGTTTCAAATAATATAAAACGTCAGTTACCCACTGACTGAAAAGAGGATAGTTAGGATTCCTCCAGTTGACCAAAATAAGTCTACGTGCCAATAGTGTAGTAAAGGCAATTTCGGTTTGTGTGTCCGTCTCCACGTTAAGCTCCTCAGTAAGCCCACCAAACACAGCTGTTAGCGGATAAGGAGGGATTGTGACACCAAGGCTGTCTGAAAAACATTTAAAGATTTTGGTCCAAAATGATGTTAATTTGGTGCAGGTCCAGAACATGTGACCCAGTGAGGCTGGAGCTCGATTGCAGCGTTGGATTCTGCCCTGGAAACATTTTGGACAGTTTTAAATTAGATATATGCGCTCGATATATAATTTTAAGTTGAATAATTGCATGCTTTGCGCATATGGAGCTCGAGTGAATTCTCTGCATTGCTACCTTCCACTCCTTTTCTGAGATGTTGATTGAGAGATCTTTTTCCCACTGTCCTCTTAGATCTTTGAAAGGGAGGGACTACAAAATGGTTTTATATGTTAGAGAAATGCTGTTTGAGTCCTCAAGACTGAACAATATTTTTCTGGCATAGAAGTAGGTGGGAGGTGAGAAAAATTGGGCAGGTTCTGTTTAACAAAGTTTCTAATTTGAAGACAGTGAAGTAAATGTGTTGCTGGAAAACTCAGTTTGGAGAGTAATTGTTCAAACGATGCAAAGACGTTGTCTATGTACAGACCTCTAAGTGATTTAATCCCAAATGTTTTCCAGGCATTAAAAACTGCGTACATTTGAGAGGGTGGAAAAAGGTGGTTCTCATGCAGAGGTGCCACAGATAAAAGCTTCTCCATCTTAAAATGTTTCCTACATTGATTCATATTCTAAATGAGTGAAGCACAATTGGGCTGTTAGTATATTGGTGATGACTTGTACTTATTGAGGTACAAAGCAAGGAATGTAAAAAAGTACCACAGGATTTTATTTCTATTGCGGACCAAACCTGTGTAAGTTCATCTATTTGTGTCCATGTCCAGATTTTTATAGTTTCTATGTTTGCTGCCCAGTAATAAAACTGAAAGTTAGGCAGAGCCATGACACTTTCTGCCTTAGGCCTTTGTAGGGTTGCCCTTTGGATACGTGGATGTTTTGAATTCCAAATAAATGAGGTTAAGGTTGAATCTAAATTCTTAGAAAATGATTTGCTGATGTATATTGGAATGTTTTGAAATAAAAGGAGAAGCTTAGGAAGAATATTCATCTTAATAATGTTTATTCTTCCAGCTAAAGTGCGATGAAGGGTTGACCATCTATGCAAATCTTGCTTAATTTTTTCCGTACAGACGGTAAAATTTTGTTGATAAAGAGCTTTCTGTTTACTTGTGATGTTAACCCCGAGGTATTTAAACTGATCTGCGATGATAAAAGTTAAGGTGTCCAATCTAATATTGTGTGCTTGAGAATTCACTGGAAGGAGCACACTTTCAGTCAAATTAATTCTGTGACCAGAAATCTTTTGAAATTCTATAAGTGCTGTTAGGGCTGTAGGCACAGTATTTTGTTGGTCTGATATATACAGTACCATATTATCTGCATATACAGAAACTTTCTGTTCCAATCCTTCTCTGATAATCCCCTTTATTTCATAAGCATTTCAACAGTGAACTGCCAGTGGTTCAATGGCTACTGTAAACAGCAGTGGTGACAAGGGGCATCCTTGTCTGGTACCACATTCTTGTTTAAAGTATTCTGAATTAATGTTGTTAATACAAACTGAAACTTCTGGACTGGTATACAGTAGTTTGATCCATGCACAAATGTTTGGGTCAAACCCAAATTTCTCCAATGTAGTGAAAATGTAGTTCCATTCGACCATATCAAATGCTTTTTCTTCATTCAACGATAATAATATCTTCGGGGTGTTTGACTTTGTGAGTGAATATATCACATTAAACAGGCATTGAAGATTGGAAGCTAAGTGTCTGCCTTTAATAAATCCAGTTTGGTCTTGTGATATTACCGAAGGGAGCAAAAGTTGGTTTTAAAAGGTTTAGTGAAAACTCAAGGCAAACAGTTTACACAAGAATAAAGAAAAGGTTGTTACACACGTAGAATAAAAGGCAAAAAAAAATTTTCTTCTGTAAATGTAACTTTTCTTGTCTAACTTCAGTTGTTTCTATACTTAAAGATGTTTCACTTCACCTTCAGGATGCTCTAAACATACGGCACTGCACGTTCAATACAGCTTGTTGCATTACATTCTATTGGGCATGTTAAAGCATGGTTTGAAACCGTGTGCCCTCCATGCCTTACACATGGCAAGGCACATCACTAACTGAGACTATTCTATAGTCAGAGGGGCAAGGAATAGTTAATTCAGCTTATGAGGGTTATAAGAACCTCCCATAGACTATGCACTAAATATATAGGCAAACATTTAACATAACTTAAATAACCAGCAAATGGCTCTTAAGACGTTTACTATGTGATTGAAAGGTGTTTTTCGAGTAACCTAGGTCTCCAGAGACAGGATGCATGCAGACTACGTTAGGCTGTCGGCAGGAAACTATACAGTATGTTTTATTTACTGCATGAGAAAGGAAGCTGCCTTCAGCGTCTGTGTTGACAAAGAAAGGAGCTGAAAATGGCAAAGCTCACACGTGATGCTGCAAATGAATAATCTGTCTATAGGACAAGTGTGTGTGTTTTTGCTGACCATGCTTACTTATATTATAGTTCTATTCATTTTGCCTTGAGTCCGGCTAAGAACTGGAAGCAGCCAATGATGATAAGAAACTTTGCACAATGTAAGAAATCTAATTTTGTACCTTTTACTTGTGTATAAAAAGACCTCAACAAGCAGAAAATGTGTGCCTCTTGTTGTGGTATTCTGTGTGCGTCTAGTTACAGCGCCCTGTGATAGGAGTGCTGCCTCTTTGAACACAATAAATGGTATATGATTTGAATTCCTCCTGCCTCTTTTCTCTTCGAGGTTTTAGGTTACTTAGGGGGTGACGGTCATTACTACCACAATGGCAACATGCATCACTATGTGTCCAGAATTTGGGATGTAAAACAAAAGTCTGTTCTTCTGATCAAACTTAGGGAAGTGGTTTTCTATTTAGGGTTGGGACTTTTTGAGGTGACGATGCGGGTCCACTCCAGACACCCTCTTCCTATATGGGAGCCTCTCGAACCCAAAGCTGTCGGTAGTTATGACCAAGCTGAGCAGACTAATGGGGACAAATCTCATATGGAGCAAGGGAATGGTGGAAAAGTGCAAAGGTGCTTCTATTAAAAAACAGTCAAAACAAAAAGTGTCCACAGTGCAGGGCTTCAAAATGTCTATAAATAAATAATTCATAAAAACCAAGTGAAAAGTGAGGGATAAAAACCACAATAAATAAATCCATCAAAATCAGAGGTTAAAATGCAATCACTGGCTCCTCTCGATCTCAGCCCACCTCCTTCTTCATCTCCCTGGCTCACCCATCATTCGCGCAGCCACCGGAGACTCAGTGGCCATGAACTTCACTCCTCCGACCCCCGTCTTCCTTCACGCACCTGCAGTAGTACCTTGGATCCATAGGGAGGTCATCCGCCATGCTTGCCCCATTACACGTAAATATTCAATGGGATGAACCAGCCCCCAGAGTGCCACAGCCTACACTCCTAGGCAGGGCCCAAGCTCGTGCTGCCTTTCCACCCTCTAGGTGGCCAGATCTTCCTCCCAAGAGTGCTCTTTCTGTCATCTTCTAACCTCCATCCCTTTTCTTTTTACTTTCTTCCTTTTTTTCCCCTCACTCGCCTTCATGCTTCTCATCTTATATGTGGGAAAGTGGCACAGGTGTGGTCATTAGCCGCTCCCAGTATCAATTACGGACATGGACGGTTCCTCACGTGTGCACTTAAGTGAGGAAATGCCTGTGCCGCATCGCACCCTGGAACCGCTACAGCCACACTACCACACCCCCTCCTTAAGCCGCAAGTGCGATGATTATTTATTTAAAAGGCAATGAATCGTGGACCTCACCTTACCACACTTGTAACAAACACACACACAGGCCATCACAGCGTGCGTCTGGCTCTGGTCAGTGAAGAAAGCTGGGGAAAGATGGTAGTGAAACACAGTCATTTACTCCTAGCATGGAGGAAGATATTGCAAACTAATTCTTACATCACTGTCGTTCCACCTACAGAAGTCCCACCCCTTCCAGTCAACTTCCTATATAAGGATGGGTGGACGAAGTCTTGGGAAGATTCTTCAGGTTCTTCCTGATAGTGCTGCAAAAAGATCTGAACCTTTGGCACTGACCAAAACACTGGAGACAGAGCTGGAGGTGTCAGAGTTAAAGATGCTAAGATTTGCATTGGGTGTGACGAGGATGGACAGGATTAGAAATGAGGACATTAGAGGGTCAGGTAAGGTTGGACGCTTGGGAGACAAAGTCAGAGAGGCGAGATTCCATTGGCTTGGACATGTACAGAGGAGAGATGCTGGGTATATTGGGAGAAGGATGTTAAGGATAGAGCTGCCAGGTAAGAGGAAAAGAGGAAGGCCTAAGAAGGAGGTTTATGGATGTGGTGAGAGAGGACTTGCAGGTGATGGGAGTAACAGAGCAAGATGACAAGGACTGGAAGAGATGGAAAAAGATGATCTGCTGTGGCAACCCCTAACGGGAGCAGGCAAAGGAAGAAGTAGATCTTTCTGGCATATCCTCTAAAGCTCCATTAGATTTAATTGGATGCATCTGTAAAATGTCATCTTCATCTCTCTCCACACATGTTCTATGAGTCTTGGGTTCTGGCTGGGCCACACAAGCACACTCAGAGACTTGTCATGAAGTCCCTCCATTCAAGTTGACATGTTAGAAATTGTTGATGTATTGGGATGGTGTGGGGAGAAGCTGGCAGTGAGAAGATTAATCTTAAAAAATTGGTTCAGGGCTTTAGCTTTGTCTGCATCCCCTTCTAGGACCTTAGGGCTGGATTGCTTAAGTCCTGTAATTATGCCCCCATCCACTCTAAAAATCCTTCATGTTATTCTGAGTTGAGTTTGTTTTCAGTTTTAATTTTGTAAGCTTTGTTTTCCTTCACTCAGCTTTTCCTTTTAGAGCCTGTTTGTCGCCGGATTTGAATGCTCTTCTCTTTTTCTCATTCGGGAGACATTTTAGGTCCTTAGTAATCCAATGGTTGTTGTTTGGAAAGCAATTGACTGTCTTTGATGGTAACACCGTGTCAACACAAACGCTAATATAGTCTATGATGCAGTGACAGAGCCCTCAATATTGTCTCACACTTTATTTCCCAGTCTGTCATTTGGAAACCACCAGGCTCCACTTCCTCACTATTCTGGTGGTAATGGGATGCCATCTAATAACAGGCTTGTAGCTGGGAATAAGAATGAATCAGGCTGTGTTCAGATGTGCCCAACAGAGCCAATAGTTTACATTTAAAGGCATCTTTAACATTTGAATAGAGCAAGTCCAGCTTGTTATTCCATCTAGGGCTGGGGTGTTCAATGCCGGTCCTGGTGGGCCGCAGTGGCTGCAGGTTTTCATTCTAACCCTTTTCCTAATCAGTGACCAGTTTTCACTGCTAATTAACTCCTTTCCCCTTCATTTTAATAGCCCTGTTTTTAAGGATTCAGTCCTCTGAATTGATTCGTTTCTTCATTAAATGGCAGCCAAACAGAAAAGAGATATGAAATGAGCCAACAGATGACCAGCTAAATTAGGGCTTCAAACTCCAACCAATTTTACTCCAACCAGTTTCTTAATAAGAAGCTAATGCTTGCTGTTAATTAAAGCCGTTATTGAATATCATGACTTATTGCTGCTCTGGTTCTACCGCAGCAGACTGTTGATTTTCTATTTTTTTCTAAAACCACCATCAAGATGTTTTGGTGATCTGAGCAGTTCAAAATGACTGACACCTTCATCTTTCTTTATTTTCAGGTTAGCTGGTCATGTGGCGGCTTGTTTTGTGTCTCATTATTGTTTGGATGCTTATTAAGGAATAGGAAACAACAACAACAACATTTATTTATATAGCACATTTTCATACAAAAAATATAGCTCAAAGTGCTTTACAAAATGAAGAACAGAAAAATAGAAGACACAATAAAAAATAAACATAAGTCAACATTAATTAACATAGAATAAGTAAGGTCCGATGGCCAGGGTGGACAGAAAAAACAAAAAAAAAAAACTCCAGAGGCTGGAGAAAAAAAAAAAAAATCTGTAGGGATTCCAGACCAAGAGACCGCCCAGTCCCCTCTAGGAAACAACTAAGGGGTCCGACTCACATCAATTAAAACTAAGACAAAACAAGTTAATTAGTAGCAAAAATGGCTCACTAATTAAGAAGATGGTTAGAATGAAAACAGGCAGCCACTGCAGCCCACCAGGACCGGAGCTGGACATTCCTGCTGTAGTGGAACAAGTCACAAACTGATGGAAATTTGTCATTTGAGTCGAGTCACATGGTTGAAGTCACCACAAATTTTAACTGTAGGGTTAGAATGAGTCATCATTAAAATGTTTGTGACAGACTGAATCATTTCTGTTGCTGAGTCCTAATTTACATTTGCCATATAATTATTGCACACCAAGCAGTAATAAGTTGACACGTAGAATGTATGCATTGTCACACACGTGCGACTAGGAGTGAGCTGATTGGACCAAGTGGAGGTAATTACATGCCAGGCCAGGGGGTGATGGGGTGCACTAAACCTACCTCTGTTATCTCTGCAGGTCAAATATGGGAGAACATGCCTGATTCAATGTCAATTCTGGTTCTCGGTGCCCAGACTAATGTCATTTCCAGTTTCGGCGCCCAGACTGATGTCACTTCCGGTTCCGGCCAGATGACATCACCTCCGTAAAGCCTCTATCTTTTCTCAACCATTCAGTTCTGTTCAGGACTCAAAACAGTGTACGTGAGCGCTGTGTCGAAACCCTTTTGCAGCCAGGGACAATATATGGGTGGCTGCCCCAAACCTTTTTGCATGTGTCAAGGCTATTCATTTCACATCATGAAAGTAGTATCTGAATGATACAGAGGGATCAGACATACTTAATTACTGACCCAGTAAAACTCTTATTCTGACCTCACTGGTATCCTTTGAGTTTTGCGCAATAGTACTCATTAGAGACAACAACTGATGGATGCTGCCTAAGATTGATACAGAAGTTAAGGGCTATTTAATTAATCTGAATGAGTTTTACTGAACTATTGGAATGCTTTGAATGCTCAGATTGTTGGCTAAGAATCACAACTAGGATAAAGAAGTGCATCTTGGATAAAGGGGCGTTGGAACAATCAAATGGAAAGATTCTCTCATCTGATTGGACGGTCAGCACAGACTCCTCAATAGAAAACCCAGGAGGGGGATGGCAGCCAGTTGGCAGAGGTCTCTAGGACTCTGACTTTATTTTTGACATTCTCTTTGACAATTTTAATCTCCTCCGTCGTCAACTGGCCATAGTTCATCAGTTAATTAATGGACAGATAATTGACAGTTGGTTTCCATTTATGTTTAATCAGTTATGCCTTGTTCTTTGTGCATTTTAAATCTGTATTTATTTGTGTTCTATATCTAGTAATTTGTATAGTCTGTATTTGTATCTGAACTGAGAATTGTTCACACCACTATTGTATTGAACAGCCATACTAGTCAAATCACTAGCATGCTGATTCTACAGTCATATATTGCAGAAGAATTAACCAGGTCCAGGGACACAGACTCTAAGTAGTGTTGGCGTTACTCAGAAACACTGTTGCTCCTTCCAGAATTGATTGTTATGGTGTTTATCACTACTGGCTACTGACTGACTGCTGTGAGTTGTTCTCATTGCTGGCAGCAGCCAAGTTAATTTCTTGCAATTGAAGTTTTCATGCAGTCATTCATTTCGTTGCACACACATCTATAAAGCATTTGTACAGAGCTCGTACATACTGTACATACATAAATTGAGGCAAGATGCCACATAAATAATGCACACCAAGCAGTAATAAGCTAGCATGTAGAATGTTATGTAGTATCTGAATAATACAACGGAACCAGACATACTTACAGTAATTACCAATGCAGTAAAACTCTCGCGTAAAGCAATAGATTTTATTATTTACTTATTCTGACCTCACAGGCAATCTTTGAGTTCGGCCTAATAGTACCCACTAGAGATCACCACTGATGTATGTAGCATAAGATTGATGCAGAAGTGCTGGTAATACTTGCTTACCTACCCAGTAAAACTACTGCATAAAAGAATACATGATTCCAGTTCTCAAAAATATTAACATAATTCTTTTAGCATATAAATTCCATCACCTCTCACCTTTCATAGTGTCACATGGGAGGCAGCTAAAGGGCTTGAATGAGGGCAATTCTGAATTAGATTGGGATGTGGCAGATGGCACTGATTCTTTTTCTCGCTTTCCTGCAGACCATCTGGCCCTGTTGACGTCACTTCCGGGTTCGAACCTATAGGAGAAGACCTTTCCGCTTCCGACCATCTTGATGTCATGTCCGGGCCCAAGCCTATGGTTGAAGACCCTTCCGGTCCCAGTCCCTTTGACATCACTTCCTAGATAGATAGATAGATAGATAGATAGATAGATAGATAGATAGATAG
>JANRMT010062852.1:10872364-10904881 GCA_026402145.1 Polypterus bichir lapradei
TAGATAGATAGATAGATAGATAGATAGATAGATAGATAGATAGATAGATAGATATGAAAGGCACTATAAGATAGATAGACAGATAATTTATTAATCCCCAAGGAGAAATTCACATACTCCAGCAGCAGCATACTGAAAAAAATAATATTAATTAAAGAGCAATAAAACCACAGTGCAAGGTGGAGAGTGTGAGGCAGGTATAACAGTCTATAATCTTGTGTTGTGTTAATGTTTACCCCCCAGGTGGAATTGAAAAGTTGCATAGTGTGGTGGAGGAATGATCTCCTCAGTCTGTCAGTGGAGCAGGACGGTGACAGCAGTCTGTCGCTGAAGCTGCTCCTCTGTCTGGAGATGATCCTGTTCAGTGGATGCAGTGGATTCTCCATGATTGACGAGCCTGCTCAGCACCCATCGCTCTACCACAGATGTCAAACACAGATGTCCAGGGGGCTCATATATAAATGGTGTGTACGCACAAAAATGTTTCATACGAATGTTTCCACAATCAAATTGCGATGTATAAAACCTAAACTTGGCGTAAAGCCACAAACATTTCCACGGTAGCTCATACCCTGGCGTACGCAAACTTTTGCAAACTGGCGGCACCCAGCGTCAAAGCAGTGCTACTCTTCCTCTTTGGTGTTCCTTTCTTTTTCAGATCCACATCCCTGATGCAGCTTTATAAATACACTGAAATTAACCCACATATTGTTTATTAGTTTAATGCATCTGATTGTAATTAACCAGTAACAAAATAATGATCCATGGAATGGTCAAATTATTCTAAATACAATAGCTTCTTTAGCGTTATTACTCTCACTGCACCTTCTTCTTTTAGCTGCTCTTGTTAGGGGTTGCCACAGCGGATCATCTTTTTCCATATTACTCTCATTGCACCACTCAGATTATTTATATCACTGTATCTGAGTGCGAATCGCAGCTCAGCAGCTGATTGGAAAGAGAATTATCAGTATACAGCATCAAGCACACGCTGCCTCAGCCATGCTGTCTGTTGAACTGCTCTCACACGGCAAATGTTTCAAAGCCTGTACGGACCTTGCAGTTCAGAAACAGTAACATTCCAAGAACTATAAACACACTCAATCAGTCCATCAAGTGCTCCTTGTAGAACTGTTTGTACTTATTAGTACAATCACCTCACTGTAAACTTGCAATACAGTTATAAAATTGCACAACCTGAGCCACTTTATAAAGCGCGTATTTTAACATATGATGACGATATCATTTTAAGATGAAATGCAGCAAAATATGTTTATCATATTATACAGATAAAAGTTTAACTTCATTTAAATAATCTATATTGTTAGTAATTAAACATGGAAGGACACAGTGCCACAGCGCTAGCTATGAGCTTGCGCTCCGTTCACGGATTGTTCCTGCCTCACGCTGTATTCTTGCTTGTGCTGGCGCAACAAGGGAAAGAGAGATGGATAGAATAAGTAAACACATACTATGAAGATATTTCAATGTTCCTTAAAAGTTTTGAAGAATCGCCATTCTAAACTTACAGATGGCTTAACGTCTATTACAGAACTGATTGTGTGGCGATTGGGTATTTGATGAAAGAAAAGTAAGGACAGGAATTAGGGGTTAGTACGTTTGACAGAGATAGTATTGCTACAATAAAGTATTTCATCGAAGGTCGCACATGGCCCAGCAAGCATCTTGCGTATTTAATAACATGATTTAACTCCTATCATCATGAAAATTATATCACGTATACATCTCAGTATTTTATTTATTCAGAGAGCTATAATATCATGAATGTAATGGATTCTGTGTCCTGTCGGAGGAAGAGAAAGCCCGGAAGCATGTAGTGATTCACACACATAGAGCACATAGAAGATCAAATACAAAACAAAGCATTAAACGTGCTACTTTAGTTATAATGGGATTTGAGAAACTAGTAAATGAAACGATTTTAAGATGAAGTATATGATGTTCTACTTCAATGACAAAATAAACTTTGATTAAAGTGGAAATTTCGAGATTAAAGATGACATTTCATGCTTTTTCCCCACCGTGTGCCTATTTTTTTTCTCTGTACCCTAATAAGCTTTCATATGACACTCAGACGGTGGGCTACGACTCGCCTTTTCACGGCGACTTTGATATCTGACAACTTCTTTTATATTTGGGGCACTGTGCGACTTTGTGAACTTGAGCTTTCGAGTTTCTCCGACACTCTGTCACTCGATCGACTTCCTTTTGTTGTTTATACCACTGTTTAAACCAAGAAATAATACGTTTTTCCTTGCCTCCACTTGGTATTCGCTGAAATTCTTCTATTTTCCCTCTTGCTTTTCCCATTGTATTTTCACAGAAGGCTGAGCTTAAGGGCTATTTATATTGATTTGCATATTCAAAGAGGCGTAATTCTGGGAGGAGTTGGGGCGGGACAGCAGGCGCGTGCTACTTTTCATGCTGACTGGGATTTATGTAGAACGTGGAAGATTGCGTATGCACAGATTTATGCATCTGGATTTTTCTGTGTGTACGCACATTCCCACTTTTGTGCTTACGCTCTGTTATAGTGTGAGTTCTACGTACAGTGTTATTAATGAGGCCCCAGCTCCGTGCCTACAATACAGCCTGCCTTACTCACCAGTTTGTCCCTCTTCTTTATGGTGCCTCCCCAGCACACCACCGCGTAGAAGAGGGTGCCCACCACAGCCGTCTGATAGAACATCTGCAACATCTTATTGCAGATGTTGAAAGACGCCAGCCTTCTAAGGAAGTATAGTCGGCTCTGTCCTCTCTTACACAGAGCATCAGTATTGGCAGTCCAGTCCAGTTTATCATCCAGCTGCACTCCCAGGTATTTATAGGTCTGTACCCTCTGCACACAGTCACCTCTGATAATTACGGGATCTGGGACGGGCCTGGGCCTCCTAAAGTCCACCACCAGCTCTTTGTTTTTATTGGTGTTCAGGTGCAGGTAGTTTGAATCACACCATTTAACAAAGTCCTTGATTAGGTTCCTATACCTCCTCTTGCCCACTCCTGATGCATCCCACGATACCTATACTGGCCTTTAAAAGCCTCCACCTTTTCCCTATTCCCTCAGTTCTGTTTTGGGCTTTTTTTTTCAATTTAGCAGCCCCAAACCTGGTTATGGCTCTTGTGCGAGTTTGTGGCAATAGCTTTTTAATGTCTTTAATACAAAGCACACACTACAATCTCAGGTTTCAGGTCTTCCTACAATTTCAAAGATTTTCCAGTAGGTCAAAGAACAGTTCTTAGCTATAAAGTGGGACAGCTGAGCTATTAGCTAAACATGCAAGCTTAACGGACTGAATGGTCTCCTTTCATTTGTCAAATTTCTTATGTTCTTTTGAGATGTTGGAGAAGCAAAATTTTCAATAACAATTCACGGCCATGGACACGCAAACCCCTCCACCACGATAAGGTGACGGTTCAAGGAGGGGTTTTTGTTCTTCATTGGAGGGTTGTTGAACCGTTCTTTGTCTCATCCTTCACCTAGGACCAGTTTGCCTTGGGTGGCCCTACCAGGGGCATAAAGCCCCGGACAACATAGCTCCTAGGATCATTGGGTGGCTCGGTCATCTGATCAGGATGCCTCCTGGACACCTCCCTGGTGAGGTGTTCCGGGAACGTCCAACCGGGAGGAGGCCCCGGGGAAGACCCAGGACACGCTGGAGGGACTATGTCTCCCGGCTGGCCTGGGAACGCCTTGGGATTCTCCCGGAAGAGCTGGAAGAAGTGGCCGGGGAGAGGAAAGTCTGGGCCTCTCTGCTTAAGCTACTGCCCCTGCGACCCGACCCCGGATAAGCGGAAGAGGATGGATGGATGGGTGGATGGATGGATTGACGGCCATGGACTTTTACTTACTACTATTTATTATTTGCTGTTACTAGCCAATATCTTTGTTTGGTTACTTGAATTGTCAGTCTGTTCCTTGTTCTAGTATTTTTGCAGCTATTTTGCAAATTTAATTTCATCTCTCTGAATCCCTTAGTTGTTTTGGGTTTTATTCTTGGCATGAATTTAATCTTTAATGATCACATTTGTAAATGTTTGTGCAGTCTACACACATTGTACATGGTTTCAAAATTTACATTAGATTGGAATAGATAAACTTTATTAATCCCAAAAGGAAATTAGATACATAAAGCAGCAGAGACATTAAAAAAAAGAAAAAGAAAAAAGACACAGCCTCAAAGGACAAGTAATACAATCAATCAACAGATAGATAAATAAATGAATAATAAATATTGTAAAAGAAAATGCAGGACAAGGCCAAAGATTTGGGGCACCTTGCGCCCAACCCCATATACATTATTAATAAAGATTTTGAAAAAACGCATGTAACATGATAGAAATTAGTTGTCCGGACTGCCAGGTTAACTACTTTAGATGGCAACTCCTCCAAATTTCAGGCATTCTGGGTGGAACAGGCGGGTCCAGGTGGAGGTGACATGACATGGAACAGTGTCAATCATATTTTCTGCAGAATAGAAAGAAGAGATGTTATTCGTACACAGCGCCACATCCTGTCTCACCAGAGAACTACCATCATCCAAGCCTTCAAGCTGTTTCCCATGCTCATGCGCGTGACAATATACATTGTGTAGAAATATCAAAATGAATACAAGTGAACTTAAAGAATATGATTATTTAGTCTGGGACATCAGGAGGCATCATTGAATTTCCTGAGATGCCTCTTAGCACACCATGATGGAATGAGCCTGTGGCTAAGAGTCCTTCAAAAGAGCATCTCCTGCAGGGGACAGAGGAGATGCCTGCTCCTTAATAGCTATTTAACTAATCTGAATGAGTTTTACTGAACTATTGGAATGCTTTGAATGCTCTGCCTGTTCAGATTGTTGGCTAAGAATCACAACTAGGATAAAGAAGTACATCTCAGGTAAAGGGGCATTGGAACCATCAAATGGAAAGATTCTCTCATCTGATTGGATGGCCAGCACAGACTCCTCTATAGAAAACCAAGGAGAGGGAAGGCAGGCAGTTGGCCGTGGTCTCCAAGGCTGTGACTTTATTTTTGACTTTCTTTTTTACAATTTTAATCTCCTCTGTCATCAACTGGCCATAGTTCTTCAGTTAATTAATGGACAGATACGAGAGACGTTCAAAAAGTTTCTGTACTTTTTTTTTTAACTCTATTTATTAAGAATTTCAAAAACAAATGACATTACCTTTCTACATAGTCACCTTCGTTTGCGATGCAATTTTCCCAGAGTCGTACCAATGCCCAATTACTGCTACTCCACTGTTTCCAATGAAAATATAAAAAGTGCGGAAACTTTTTGAGCATCCTTTGTATATATTTTTGGTTTCCATTTATGTTTAATCAGTTCTGCCTTGTTCTTTGTGCATTTTAAGAAATCTGTATTTAGTTGCGTTTGGTATCTAGTAATTTGTATAAGTTGTACTTGTATCAGACCTGAGAATTGTTCACAACATTCAGCGCCTACACTCAGTGAAAACCGCCATACAAAAATACGTAGTATTGTATTGAACAGCCATACTAGTCAAGCCACTAGTATGCTGATTCTAGAATCATATATTGCTGAAGAATTAACCAGGTCCAGGGACATGGACTCTAAGCAGTATACGTGTTATTTAGAACAAAACTGTTGCTCCTTCCAGAATTTATTGTTATGGTGTTTATCACTACTGGCTACTGTCTGACTGATGTGAGCTGTGCTCATTGCTGGCAGCAGCCAAGTTAATTTCATGTAATTGAAGTTTTCATGCTGTCATTCACTTCATTACACACACATGTTTTCACACACGTGGACATGGGAGGCCTTGAATGAGGGTATTACCAAGCCAGACAGGGATGTGGCAGAGTGCACTGACTCTTTTTCTCATTTCTCTGCAGACCATTCATGGGAAATTCTGCCAGGCCCTGTTGATGTCACTTCAGGGTCCAAAACTATGGATGAAGACCCTTCCGGTTCCGGCTCCTCTGATGTCATTTCCGGGCTCGAGCCTTTGGATGGTGACCCATCTTGGACTCCGATTTGTGCACATCAATGCTATCACTTATTTCAATTTTGCAGCCAGGAAATAATATACGGGTGGCTGCCCCAAACATTCCTATGGCTCTTTGTCGAGTTTGTGACAATGTATAAAGCATTTGTACAGAGCTTGTACAAACTGTGGTCTAACTTTAACATCTTATTAAAGAAAGAAACATCCTCTAACAGGACAATTCAGTCCTCAGGCAGGAGAAAAGCTGTTCATGGTATCTTTTAATTACTCCCTGGCAAAATGCCTTAGAAGGAGTATTCATCAAAAGCAGTCTGTTACAGCCTGGTCAGAATGATCAGAGAAACAAAGAATAGAAGGTCAGTTTATAAACTGTCGAATTTACAGTACATACAGTGCAATTCAATGCATACATTTTACTCTAGTTGGTTCATTGGTTTACAACTAAATGATTTACATAAAATAAAAGTCTTGTAAAAAGAAGGACAAACACAGCATAAAGGGTTGGGGTTTTGGCCCCGTATACTGTAAACAAAATTAGTTCAGTTAGGCAGTCAAAATACATAAAGAAAAATCATTCAAAATGTGCGACGCCTTCACAGGCGCCGGCGGCCATTTTATACAGGAGGAGCCGGAAGTGGAGGAATGCTGGGAAGGAGGTGTGAGGGATAACGGGATTGCTGACGTCAGGGAAGATGGCGGAGGAAGGGCGGAAGTGGATGTAGTGCGGTCAGGTTACGATGGCGGAGCATCTTTTTTCCTAGAAGAAAGAGCAGAAAGGTTAGTACCCCGCCATTCCCTACCGGCAAACGTCCTTCGAAGTGGTTTCGGATCAGTCCGCGGTCTCCTACTCGCGCATGCGTGACAGTCTATTATATTATATTGTTGTTCTTTATACCTTTGAGTTGAACCACCCCCCTTGAAATTTCTGTGTATATCGCAACTGTCCATTCTGGTTCTTTTACAGGACATCTGCTGACTTCTTAGTCATCTCTTAGTCATCCTTCAGTACATTTTGTATATTACATCAACTTTTCTTCTGGCAAATTCTTTATTTATATGACCATCTCAGTATTTTTCCTAAACCAATTCTTATATTTCAGTGTACCTTTTGTTGTTCACTTGACCTTTATCTGGTTTCCGACATTTGTTAAGCCTTTATGCTATTTCTTAAAGATGAATGCTATGTTACCCCAATTTATTTTTGTATAGCCCAAAATCACAAATGAAGTGCCGCAATGTGCCTTAATAGGCCCTGGCTCTTGACAGTCCCCAAGCCTTGACTCTCTAAGAAGACAAATAAAAACCCTTGTAGGGTAAAAATGGAAATAACCTCAGGAAAGGCAGTTCAAAGAGAGACTCCTTTCCAGGTAGGTTGGGCGTGCAGTGGGTGTCAAAAAGAAGGGCGTCAATACAACGCAATACACAGAATTGAACAAATCCTCAATACAGTATAAAAATCAAAATATGACAAGTACGTAGCAGAATTTAACAGTAGATGATATCACATAATATGATTTGGATTTGTTTAGAGTCCTGGAGACATCGGCCAACAAGTTGCCTCCCCCTTTTGGCCTATTTGGCCAGCTGAGACAGTTCTTATGAGACAGATAACCGTGATAATTATACAGTAATACCTATCAACGAAATGTTTTAACTA
Source organism: Polypterus bichir lapradei (assembly GCA_026402145.1). NCBI lineage: Eukaryota > Metazoa > Chordata > Cladistia > Polypteriformes > Polypteridae > Polypterus > Polypterus bichir. Next base: position 10,880,022 of record JANRMT010062852.1, read on the forward strand.
GAATAATCAACATGCTCTGATTACATGTTTGACGTTTCTGCACCAGCATGGCTAACAATAAATGAGCTTCATTGTGCTGTTAGGTAAACCAACAATAAGTTAGACTGTGCCGGTAACCCCACTTCACGCTACTGGGTTAACATTGGGTTTTCCTCAACCGTGAATTGTATCAAGCAGGTTATGTATTTATTAGTAATTTGAACAGATTGTGTCTAATCCATTCCTTCTTGCTTATAGAATTCAATAATGTCTTTATTTGTGCCTAAGACTGTGCCGGTAACCCCACTTCATGCTACGGGGTAAATATTGGGTTTTCCTCAACCTTGAAATGTATTAAGCAGATTAATTAATAAAGCGATCAATGAACTGCGACGCATTCATACAGCTGTGCATTTTTGTTTCTACTGAAACCAGTTCAGGGCTGTGAAGACGAACAGATTTTGAATTAAATGAATGTTTTAGGTGAGAAATCCCTAAAAGACAAAGAGTGAAGAAAACACAGAGGGTATAATGAAGAGAGAAGACAATGTGTTCAAAAAGGAAACAGAAGACTGGATGCCTTCTATGACATCGCTATGCTGACTTTAGAATAAAAACATTTTGGAAATATACTGTATACCTAATGCAAGTTATACTTTTTAAAAACAATTTTTTGTTCTTCCAGCTGCACATTCCACAGACCTGCTAGTAGAGATTTGGACTAAACATTTCTTGCATTTAGAAAGCTTTTCTAATTTGTTTAAATATTTAAATGATGAAGTGCTCAACAGATGATTTTTCTGACAGCTATCTTAATTGATTTTTGGAATTTGTCACACCAATTGGATATGCCTATAAAATGCTTTATGTGTTTTACTGCCGGTAGCTGCCAGAATATGTATTTATTAGTAATTTGAACAGATTGTGTCAAATCCAATCCTTCTTGCTTATAGAATTCAATAATGTCTTTATTTGTGCCTAAAATCTTAGTTGTCATTAAATGTTAATTACTTATAGAACCGTCATATTTACACCGATCGGCGACAACATTTAGACCACTGCCAGGTAACATGAATCACATCGATCATCTCGTTCCAGTGACACTTCTCAAGAGCTGGGATATATTAAGCAGCAAACGAACAGTCCATTCTTAAAGGTGAGGTGTTGGAAAAACGAAAAACTGACAAGTGTAAGAGTCTGAGAATTCTGATAAGGACCAAATTGTGATGGCTAGTCCACTGGAACAGAACATCTTCAAAACTGCAGGACTTTCAGGGTGTTCCCAGTATGCAGTGGTCAGTACCTGCCAAAAGTGGTCTAAGGAAGGACAACTGGGCCATGGGCAGCCAAGGCTTGTTGATGTGCATGTGGAGTGAAGGCTAGCCTGTCTGGTCGGATTCCACAGAAGAGCTACTATAGCACAAATTGCTGAAAACCATAGTGCTGGCCATGAGAGAAAGGTGTCGGAACACACAGTGCATCACAGATTGCTGCATATGGGGCTGAGCAGCCGCAAAGTAATCAGAGTACTCATGCTGACTCAATCTACTGCTGAAAGTGTCTACAATGGGCATGTAAGCATTAGAATTGTGACGTGGATCAACCGAAGAAGGTGGTCTGGTCATTTTGAATTATCTTTTCTTTTAGATAATGTGGACAGTCGGGTGCATATGTACCATATTCCTGGGGAAGATATGGTAACAGGGTGCACTATGGGACAAGGCAATCCAACAGATGCAATTTGATGCTCTGGTCAATGTTCTGCTGGGGAAACCTTGGGTTCTGGCATTCATGTGGAGGTTACTTTGACACATACCAACTCCCTAAAGATTGTTGCAGACCATGTATACCACTTCATGTTAACAGCATTACCTGATGGCAGTGGTCTCTTTCAGCAGGGTAATGCGCCCTGCCACACTGCAAAAATTGTTCAGGAATGGTCTGAGAAACATGACAAAGAGTTTAAGGTGTTGACTTGGCCTCCAGATTCTCCTGATCTCTGTCTGATTGAGCATCTATGGGGTGTGCCAGAAAAACAAGTCTTCTCTATGGAGGCCCCACCTCGCAACTTACAGGACTTAAAGGATGTGTGGCTAATGTCTTGGTGCCAGAAACCACATCATCTACAGAGGACCTGTGGGGTCCACGCCTCAATGGGTCAGAGTTGTTTTGCATACATAATATTAGGCAGGTGGTTTTAATGTTGTGGCTGATCAGTATGTTGTGATCAGTGCCGCAAGGGCACACGGCAACCCTTCAGAAATCCCCACTTAAACAAATTTTCAATGGGAAACAAACTCATTCTTACAGTTCCTCTTTGCGGGATCAGCTGCCGGCTTGCTGGCTTGCCACACAACATGCTTCTCTCGTGGAGCTTCTCGCAACCATCCTGTGCTCTTTCACTCTCCTGTCTCTCTTCCCCCAGACTCCTTCTGCTCTGGCCACTGCTACCGGGCTACTGGACCCCCTTGAAGAAGAAGACTTTGTGATCTTTTGAGCAAGATTTGGGGCCAATGTGTCAAGTTTGACAACTGTTTCTTGAAAGGCCGGATCGCCTCTGTAAGAGTCTTGTGTTTGTATGTGGCAGAACAGCAATGAAATTTCTACTCCCTGGAAAACCTGCTGAACTCTCCTGTGTACCTTTGTGACCCAAGCTTGACAATATGTTATCAAAGTTACGTTATAAATTTTAAAATAAGAAGAAAATATGCACCACACCAGCTACATTGGATTCAAAATGCATCAGATAAACTGGAGTATTGTCATTGTCTCATTATAATTATATGATTTAAAGTGTAAAACAAATCAGATGTGGTGCTCCCTGTCATTTAAATATTACCTTCATTTTAGTGCAATCCTCTTAGTAGTTCTAATTTTTTTGAATGCATAAAGTTTTTTCAGAGGTACGATGAAATGTATTACATAGGAAACTAATATTTTTGAAATTGTCTGTGTGCAACTTAGGCTGCTCTACAAAGATATGTGTGTGCTGGCAGGTGAAAGATATTGTAGGTGACAAAGTCCAAACAAAAGAAAAAACTACTGTTAAAGGGTCCATACACGGGAGCTCTATACTCTTTTCCTACTCTGTCCGAATGAGACTCCAGCTTGTGTGACTGCCTGGCTTTTATAATCAACAGACCGGAGGGGTTCAGGTCAGTTGCTAGTGTTGAGGAGGGAAAAAGAGACAACACCATTAGTGAGAGTGCCCCTTCTTACCCCTGTGGGTTATTGCTTAACTTTGACAAGCCCGGAAAAGTGGTCCTCAGACTCACATGCATGGCACTTGGTAGTTCTAATTGGCAAAATTTATCAAAATGTTTTTGCAGCAAATTTGCTGGGTTCGCTGGTGACCTTGTTTCATAAAATTTTCTTTAAAAATTTGACGTATTGCCGGCATAGGTGATTTTTTTTTTTCCCAGCTCCTCATGATGCATTTCAGGACCAGCATCACATCACAGAGCTGTAGCAGCCAGTTTTGGACGGGACAGCCACTGAACTTATAAAGCCGATTCTTTCATCATGGACTCAGAGTCGCTGTGCAACTCTTCTTCTCCCTCATCTGCAAAATTCATCAAAACATTTCTGCAACAAACTTGTTGGGTTTGCCGGTGACCGTGTTTGCTTAATTTTTCTTTACAAATTTGACATATTGCCGACATAGGTGATTTTTTTCCCAGCTCCCCATGATGCATTGCAGGACCATCATTACATCACAAAGCTGTAGCAACTAGCTTTGGATTGGACAGCAACTGAACTTGTAAAAGCTGATCCCCTTGCATCACAGATTCAGAGTCACTGTGCAACTCTTCCTCTTCCTCATCTGCGTCTCCTATCCCTCCTGTTAGAGTACAGTGCCAGTCCTCCATCACCAAGATGCTGGAGCTTACCCAGCCACTCCCACATCCAACATCTAAATGGGAACCTGGAAATGTCATTGGTGTTGCAGGTCTGCCCTATTGGCTGGTGAACATGGCCCCATTAGTCCAGCGAATGAGGTACAGCATCCCCAACTGACAGATTTCCCATCACCAGCACTTTGTGATTTTGTGGACAAACTGACATTCGTAAAAATGAATAAGATCTGGATCAGTGGAGATTTCCATCCCCATATCGCTAGGTCCCTTGTCTGTCCCTCTCTATTTCCCTCCCTGTGCTTTTCTGTAACTCCAATGTGCACTGAGCTTGTGGGGGCCAAGCCACATTTAATTCATGCTTCCTGCTTCTTCTGTTTGCAATAGATTTTGCCATTCTGATTTTTATTATTGACATTCAGTGCCATTATTTATCAAGTGTCTCACAGTTGAAAAATGGCAGTAACAAAAATCTCAGTGTGATGCAAATTTGTTCCTAGTTCTTAGCAGTAGAATTAATAGTATTTTATCAGTTCCCCTAATTTGGGAAACTGCAGTTAACTTCAGCGGGATTTAGGAGAGGTCTTGAGCTGTCCTAATTTGCTACAAGCTGACAGAAGATGGAGTTCAAGCAGAGATCGGTGTACACATCCTTGGAAAGGCTGAATGTTTTGGAAGCTCTTGAACACAATGAACCACTAAAAAGATAATGATTTCACAGAGATGGAATAAAAAAGTGTGCACATCACTTGATCACTCCATCTATGCCATGTCAGCTGAAATTAAAGTGTGGACGAGCCCCCATAGGTGAATCACAAGCAATATCACAGTATCAACAAACAGGTGGTTATGGATGCAAACTTTATTGTAACGGCAGCCACAACAGAAAGACTGGGTCACACACACCAAACGACAGTTAAGCCCAATAAAATGTGACTGTCCACAGACAATCTTTCAGATGAATCACCTTCCTGCTGTTATGGCTATAGGAACACACTTGTAAGCAACAGTCACTGAATCTTGCCACGGATATTTTGGTGCTGTTTCTGAAGTCATGGGCACTCTTGCAGTGTTCCCTATAATCATCCAAAGTCACATGCAAGTGACATGACCTGCTGTTATATTTATAGTCGGAGGTGTACATAGTGAAGAGTAAAGCAGATCGACCTGCTCCTCGTGGTGCTCCAGTGTTACTCATATTGAAGGCACTGGAGAAATCAAAAAACATCATCCTCACAGTGAGGCCAGCTTTGTCCAGGTGAGAATAAGCCTTGTGAAGCAGATAGATGATTATATATAACTTGCCATGGTACCTGTCGAATAATTTTTAAAAATTTGTTGTCTCTTCCCTTTGCATACCTTTAGCACCTTTCCTCTGTATTTTTGTGTGTGTGTGAACATCTCTTCTCAAGCAAGGTATCGTTAAGCCTGAGTATTGGACTCAGACTTTTCAAGTCGTTTTTCTCACCTCCTAACCATTTTCATTTTTGCGATATTTGAAGGCGACTCTCTCAGAGTTTCCCCTAAGCCTTTACTCATCCTCATGCATCTCACTCTCGCACTTCCTCTTTCATCGCAGGACCAAAACCAAACTGACCAATCAAACCTAAGCCAAACTGACCTATCAGATTGTTCAGAGGGCCTGGACAATCAGAGACCTTTAGTGTTTTATTGTCTAGTACTGTAGTTTGTAATTATAATATTAATAGTCATTCCACTCCATAAAATTAGTAAATCTACCAAGACTATTCCTTGGATCAAATGAGGCTTCCTGCTCTAATAACAGGCTGCACTCCTTACAAGTTGTCTTACTTTTCCCGACATGACAAAATAACCAGAAAACAGTAAACAGATATTTAAAATCAAACACGGATATATTGTAAATTGAAAAGACAAACAAATATTCAATAATATAGATATGTGCACGCAAAACACCACTCTCCCAAAAAACACCAGTGACTACATAAGAACACGAATATACATATATTTACATTGAACCCTCCCTTTTCCCTAAACAACAAATACAAACACAGATTAGTTAAGCACAGCGATTGAAAATGTGGTAAAAATTAGTCCAATATAAAGTCCGGTGGTATTGATACTGACTGTAGTGTTATTGTGCTTCTTCCCGAAAACAAAACGACCTCACCGTAAAAAGTCCTGGCAATGGCTGGGATGAATCCGAACCCCGGGGTTACTCGGCTCTGGCAGTCGTGATGTAGAATCGGATGTTGAAAAAAGCAAGCAGTGGACTAAAGAAATGATCGGCAGTGATGAGTTGATAAATGAATGGTTAAATTGTCTTCTTTTCGCTCCTTGATTTCTCTCTCTCTCTTTCTCCTCTTCTTCCTCCTTTGCCTTTCGCTCCTTTTTTTTAAGTACGCAATGTCCTGGATGTATGAGGTGAGTCTGACAGGCAATTTCCATCTCCGGGCTGCGGCCTCTCTCCATCATCCTTCCCCTTTTCATTTACGGGAACAACATTCACTGACGCACATATAATGGACAGTAAACGGGGCGATGAAACGAAACGCACTCAGCACAGACAAAAACAAATACTTATTATTATGTAGCTATGCTATAAAACAAAGTTTATCTGATAACTAAAGTTTACCATATTGTAATATTTATATGTCACATACTGAAGTAAAACATCTTGCATGTATAAAGAGAAAAAATGCACAATGCTTAAAGGTTATTTCTGAATTGAGCAAAAAATGCCATTTAATTATTTTATAATATCGTTCTAAAAAGAATCAAATGAGAATCTTACTTTTGAAATGACACTTTTTATTCAATAACTAACAGTTATCTAGCCAGTGAAAAAATATTTATCAGATAAAATGCTGTCCCTCACCTGTGACTCAGCCATGAGTTAAACAAAAGCTTGTCTGTTTCACTGGCAAAAGAGCTAAAATTACACAACTGCCTTCTCCTTAAGCCACCCACATGAGTTATTCCACTCGGTGTGCTACAGACAATACCTTTTTAAGGCAATAAGGTGCAACATGACATCTCTACAGCTACAATAATGCATGTATTTTTAAATTTGACTAGGGACTTTAAGATGTTTCACTTATAGATGTTTTAATTACATTTCTTGAGACCTTTAAAAGTTCCAAACAGGATTCCTTTCTGTAACCACTTCAGGCTGAGCATGGCCAGATGTTTGAGTGGCAGGAAAGCAGAGTGCATCATTCAACAAGCCTCAAAAGGATGTGACTTGACAAACACCAAACATATCCTATAAGCTGTTTCAGGGAAAAATAATTATATGATCTGAGTGTGCATCTGTCTGGAGTTATAAGCCATAACAGACCACAACAGCCGAAGAGAACAGAACTGCACAAGCAAAAATAGGATTTTAAGTGTACTATAACTTGTCGATTTGGGGGTTGCCATAACTGTACCTACAGTGCCCACTATGAACACTTATGTAAGTGAGCAAAAAAAAAAACAAAAAAAGGTTAAATGGTGCGACTCAAACCATCTACAACTGAACACCAGCAAAACCAAGGAGCTGGTGGTGGATTTTAGGAGGATCAGGCCTCTCATGGACCCTGTGATCATCAGATGTGACTGTGCAGAGGGTACAGACCTATAAATACCTGGGAGTGCAGCTGGATGATAAATTGGACTGGACTGCCAATACTGATGCTCTGTGCAAGAGAGGACAGAGCCGACTATACTTCCTTACAAGGCTGGTGTCCTTCAACATCTGCAATAAGATGCTGCAGATGTTCTATCAGACGGGTGTGGCGAGTGCCCTCTTCTACGCGGTGGTGTGCTGGGGAGGCAGCATAAAGAAGAGGGATGCCTCATGCCTGGTCAAACTGGTGAGGAAGGCAGGCTCTATTGCAGGCTCCTGTCAATCATGGAAATCAACGGGTGCTGAGCAGGCTCCTGTAAGTAATGGAAAACCCACTGCACCCACTGAACAGGATCATCTCCAGGCAGAGGAACAGCTTCAGCGACAGACTTTTGTCACTGTCTTGCTCCACTGACAGACTGAGGAGATCGTTCCTCCCCCACACCATGCAACTCTTCAGTTCGACCCGGGGGGTAAACGTTAACATTATACAAAGTTATTGACTGTCTGTTATACCTTCATTGTTATCACTCTTTAATTTAATATTGTTCTTTATCAGTATGCTGCTGCTGGAGTATGTGAATTTCCCCTTGGGATTAATAAAGTATCTATCTATCTATCTATCTATCTATCTATCTATCTATCTATCTATTGTCACGCATGCGCAAGTAGGAGGCCGCGGACGGACCTGAAACCGCTTCGAAAGACGTTCGCCAGCAGGGAATGGCGGGGTACTAACCTTTCTGCTCTCTCTTTCAGGAAAAAAGACGCTCCGCCATCATAACCTGCCCGCAGTACGTCCACTTCCGCCCTTCCTCCGCCATCTTCCCTGACGTCAGCAATCCCGTCATCCCTCACGCCTCCTTCCCAGCATTCCTCCACTTTCGGCTCCTCCTATATAAAATGGCCACCGACGCCTGTGAAGGCGTCGTGCATATGAACGTTTATGTTTATATTTTTTTGACCTGTTTATGAAAATAACTTTTGTTTACAGTATACGGGGCCGGAAACCCCAACCCTTTATGCTGTGTCTTCTCGTTTCTTTACACTATCTATCTATCTATCTAAAAAAAGGGATCCTTACCTTGTGAAAATAGTACTAACAACCAGTGATAAAATGCATTGTGTCAAGTTTACTTTTGTTGTCACACGCATGCCTCATAAACTCAGGAGACATTTCTTAAATCAAAACCTTTGTTACTTTAAAGTCGATGTATCTGGTCTTTTTTTTTTTTTACATTGGGACCCTTGTACTCATTACCTCCATTATAAAAATCAAGAGCAGGCTAGTTATTTTTTTAAATGTATAAAATATGCCTCATTTTAGAACACAATTCCATGTGAAAAATTAATATATACAGTAGAGCATATACAGGCCTTTAATGACCTCTTGGGCACAGCCATCAGCAGTGTGTCTGTTTGCGGAGAGAGTGTCGAACTTGTCGAGAGGTTTACTTAACTCAACAATGACATTCATGTCTCTGGTGACTCTTCCTATGAAGTCAGTAGATGGATTGGGAGAGCGTGGGGAGGTAATGAGGTCACTGGAATGGGGTGTGTGGCATTCCTGATATATCTGCAAAAGGACGAAGGTCCAAGTCTTTAGAGTCCTGGTGCTTCCTGTCTTGCTGCATGGTTGTGAGACATGGACACTATCCAGTGTCCTGAGATGAAGACTGGAATCCTTCGGTACTTTGCCTCCCTGGAGAATCCTTGGGTACTGCTGGCTTGACTTTGTGTTGCTCACAGAGTCCTGAATGAGGCACATTACCTGCATTGTGAGGGAATTCTGTTACTGCCCTATGGCCACGTAGCGAGATTCCCTGAAAGTGATCTGGCTCTCAGGATCCTCATTGTTGAGCATCCGAGCAGTTGGATCAGGCCAAGGGGACACCCATATAACACCTGGCTGGTCATTTCCGGAGAGTAGGACTGGACCGCATGTCTGCCCTGGGGAGTTACTGAGCAGGATCCTGAGCTGTTTCATCATGTGGTGGGCGAAGCAATGCGTTGCACTGGTGCACAATCCCCAACCTGACCTGCACTGTACCCTCCATTATGGTTGTGACAAAGACACATTTCTCCTTGATTTCTGCCTCTGCTCCACAGTTTAAAATTACAAATCAAACAATTCAGACTTGTAATTAAAGTGCACATTGTAGACTTTCATTTAAGGGGATTTGAAGACATTCGGTCACACAACCCTTTTTATACACCATCCCAACATTTCAGGGCACCCTAATGTTTGAGACAATTGTCGTCACAGGTGGTTGTGATTTCTCAGGTGTGTTTCATTGCTTCATAAGATACCTTGACTTGCTTCTACCAATTGGAGTCTGGAGTTGCCATTATTCAACATGGGGACAGATGTTGTGCACATGTGGCTGATAAACAAGAATAAAATCATTTGAGACATCAGTAAAACCTTAATGTTACCAAAATCAACTGTCTGTAATATAATTAAGAAGAAAGAATGTATTGGTGAGCTCAGTAATCTCAAAGAGACTGGTAGGCCAAGGAAGACCTTCACTGCTGATGACAGAAGTATCCCTACTATGGTAAAGAAAAGAAAAAACCCAAACTTCTGTCTGACAAATCATACACAGTCTTCAGGACGCCTATGTGGATGTGTCAGCGATGACTATCAGCAGAAGACTTCATAATCAGAAATACAGAGGACACACTGCAAGATGGAGACCACTAGTCAGCCACAGAAACAGGATGGCCAGATTACAATTTGTAAAAAAGGACTTCAAAGAGCCTGCAGAATTCTGGGAAAAGGTCTTGTAGACAGACGAAACAAAGATGAACCTCCATCAGAGTGATGGCAAGAGCTAAGTGTGGAGATTTAAAGGAAATGCCCAAGACTAAAAGCAGACCACCTCATCTGTTAAACATGGTGCTGGCGGTGTTATATCTTGAGCATGTATGGCTACGACAGGTCCTGGTACACTTCTCTTCATTGATGATGAAATTGCTAATAGCAGATGCACAATGAATTCTGAGGTGTGTTGAAACATCTGATCTGCTCAAGTTCCAGTCAATGCCTCCAAAATTAATGGATGTTGCTTCATTCTACAACAAGATCACGATCCAAACATACTGCTGAGGCCACACAGGCATTTATCACAGCTAAAAAATGAATATTTTTGAATGGCCAAGTGAGTCACCCGATTTAACACTAGAACTACCAAAGCCTACGAAAAAACTCATAAACCTGGCCCAATTTAAATCCATTCGTACCTCTCCATTAGCGTCTTTTGTTTTGTAAATGTTTCAATCAGCATAAGCAGCAAGCAGCCTGCTATCCCATCCTCACAGCGCTGCAGAAATGGCAAAAATCGCTCTCCCAGCTCAAGCCTTGTTCATCTGGGAGTGAACTACTGGGAGTTGTATAGTGTCAATAATACTGTATATTTTTATTTGGAACACATGCAATTTATGTGTGTTCCATGTCTACAAAGATCTATGTAAGTGTAGCATGACAGAAATGCTGAAAACATACCTAAAAGACAAACTTTTTTCATGTTTTAGTACTAACAACAAAATTTTGACATGAAGTGTATAAAGTGTGAAGACTGAAGTCCAAATATCAAATAAGCACTTTAACAAAAGGTACAAATATAACAAAACAAGTGCGCTTTTATTCAAGACTATAACCGAAGAAAAAGAAATCAGGTTAGTGTACTTCGGTGTCACAACTGCTTTGGTAGTACAGCGGTAAGAACTGTTGACTCATAATCAATTGGTTGCGTGTTCGAGCCTGGCCACGTCACAAAATAAACGTTTTGAGTAGTGAGCTGCTCTTATTGTTACTATTATACAATAAAAAACATAATTTGATTTGAGTCTATAACAGCCAGTGTAAATGTACGGTACTTGTAAAGGTTAGTATTTTTTTTTAATTCAGTTTTATTCTCTCAGTCGCTTTCACGCTCTCCCTGATCTGACACGGCTGCTTTCAAATAAAGACGTGCTATAGCAGAGGTGAGCTCAGATGAGGATGAGGGTTCTACATAGGAGAAAGAATAGAAGCCCTCCCCGGAAGTGCTTATTTGATATTTGGTCTGCAGTCTTCACACATTATACACTTCATGTCAAAATTTTGTCTTTAGTACTAAAACATGAAAAAAGTTTGTCTTTTAGGTATGTGTTACCTAGATCTTTGCAGACATGGAACACACATGAAATGCATGTGTTTCAAATAACACTATATTATTTACACTATACAGCTCCTGGTACAACAGAAGTGTATTAGGGCCACGGAGAAGAAACAAAATATAGAGAGTGTAGAAAAAGGTTGCTCACTCCCAGATAAGCAAGGCTTGAGCTGGGAGAGGTTTTTGCAATTTCTGCTGCATTAGGAGGATGGGATAGCAGGGTGCTTGGGCTTATTGACAGTTTTACAAAACAAAAGACGCTGATAGAGAGGTGAGAACAATTTTAAGGTGGGCCAGGTTTACGAGTTTTTTCGTAGACTTTGATAATTCTAGTGTTAAATCCAATTGAGCAGGCCTTCCATATGCTGAAGAGAAAACTTAAAGGGACAAGCCCAACGAACCACACAGGAGCTGAAGATGGCTGTATTAGGGACTTGGCAGAGCATCACCAGAGAAGTCTTTCAGCACCTGCTGATGTCTGTGAATCGCAGACTTCAAGAAATCATTGCATGTGAGGGATAAGCGACAAAGATCTAAATATGACAACAGCTTTAATAGACCTGCTATTGCTGAGTCTCAAAAATGTTGGCACCCTGTAATAGGGAGACCGTGCAGAAAAAGTGGTGTGACTGACATGTTTGCAAATCCCCTTAAAATGAAAGTCTACAATGTGCACTTTAATCACAAGTCTGAATTGTTTGATTTGTAATTTTAAACTGTGGAGAAGAGTGGGAAATCAAAGAGAAATGTGTCTTTGTCCAAGACATTATTTGGAGGGCACTGTAAAATGACTGTCAAGAAATAGTTTCAATTTGAGAAATGCAGAAGCTAGCATTAATTTAGAAAGATGTAAAGAATAGAGTTTGGACTTTGGACTCTGCATATATATTTTTTGTGTATTGGATTTTGACATTTGACTTCTGTTTGTTTCACAGTTCCTGATGTTCTGCTTGTCAACAACTGTGTCTCAGATCTTTCCCCTTAAAATCTTCTGGTTATTTCATTTCTACCTAACAAGAGTATTTAAAAAAAAGGGTTTCACCAGCACAAACAAAATGTTGTGTTTTTCACATCTGCTGATTTCATTTTTTTTAAATATTTCTAATAGATATTGTTTTCTGGACCAGTACACAAAACTGTATGATGGATTTGGAAGTGGCCGACTTGTGAAAAGGTCCTTAAGGATTTTCCATCACATGAACAAGAAACTTATAAAATCACTTAGTAAGAAGTCTTACCGTATATGTTCTTAACATATATAATTAATAACCTAAAAAAAGGACTTGAAGGATATCCAAAAATTGTGCTCCTTTTCATTATTTTTTTGCAGTGATTCCTTAAAAAATGTTAGTGAACAGATGGGTTTTGAGAGTTGAGTCGGAAGACAAATCCTCCAGGGAGGAGCCAACCGCGATGCTCAGTTTTGGAGTCAGACTCAAATTGTTCAGTGACCTTTCTGGTAGAGCAATAAATCATGAGGTTTGGCAGAATGCTTAAACCACACAAGCGGAAGTCCTTATTAGAAAGAGGAATTGCATAATTAATTAACTTAGAAAATCTTTTTGGAAAAAAAAAATTTCTCGATTGTTAACGGATACCCGCTACACACCTGCTAAGCAAGGCGCTTTTTCTTAAATTAGATCACAGATGTCCTTTTATTAACGTGTGGCCCATATAATCTTTACCTGCTATTTATTATGTGGGTAAGTTCTAGCATTCTTTTAATTTTGTATTACTTTAAAGGTAAAGGTTGGTATTTTTTAAGTCAAAGTTATTTCTTCAACGTCATGGCATATACAGTAAAACCTTGGATTAGTCTGCGAGTGCTTTGCAATCCAAGTAGTTTTTAATAAATTTTAACATGATAAATAAGCGAGGCCTTGCAATCCAAGTAGTACGTATACGCTTTGTCTGCCGAGCGTCACGTGATCACAACTGAGCCGATGGTTCTTCTCTCTCCGCAGGATTGTGGGTAATCGTCTCCCATGCTCGTTCTCAGTCGGCGTGCCTCACTCAAATATTCAATATCTGTATGATATAGTGCAGGGGTGTCAAACTCCGGCCCTGGAGGGCCGCGGTGGCTGCAGGTTTTCATTCTAACCCTTTTTCTAATCACTGAGCAGTTTTCACTACTAATGAACTCCTTTTCCCTTTATTTTAATAGCCCTATTTTTAAGGATTCAGCCCTTTTGAATTGATTTGTTTCTTCATGAAGTGGCAGCCAAACTGAAAAGAGATTTGAAACGAGCCAACAGATGACCAGCTAAATCCGGGCATCCAACTACAACCAAATTCACTCCAACCAGTTTCTTAATGAGAAGCAAATTCTTGCTGTTAATTACTCTCGTTATTTAATTCCATGGCTTGTTGCTCTCATTTTGCCAAAGAAGACATTTCCAAAACTGTTGATTTTCTGTTCTTTTTCTAAGAACACCGTCATGATGTTTTGGTGACCTGAGAGATCAACCTTTGTGAGGCCTTCACCGTTCTTTACTTTCAGATATTGTGTAATGGGCACAGCTGAGCTGGTCATGTGGTGGCTCGTTTTGTGTCTCATTATTGTTTGGCTGCTAATTAAGGAAAAAGACACAACTAAGGGGTCAGAGTTAAGTTAACTAAAACTAAGGGAAAAGGACTTAATTATCAGCATAAACAGGTCACTAATTAAGAAGATGGTTAGAATGAAAACCTGCAGCCACTGCAGCCCTCCAGGACCGGAGTTTGACAGCTGTAGTATACTGTTTATTATAGCATTTTGACCACGTGTGTGTGTGCTGTGATGTGTGAGTCCCTATCTTTTACCCCAAAACATGAGGCAGAGTCCCAGTATTTTAGCAAAAGCAGCTTTTATTCAGCTTGAAACAGGAACAGCACGGTTATTTATTGTAGTGGGATCTACCGCTCTCCTATACACAGACTCAGCAATCAGGCAGGGTTGTGACCAGGTTAATGGCCAAGTAAAACTGTGCCCTTGCATTTATAATGTTCCTTGCATCACCCATCGAAGGTAGGCGCTTATAGCTTGACCGCAATCTTTTCTGATTCGCTTTTGTGACGAGCTGCTACAGCTCTGGGAGTCTGCAGTTGCTTCGGGACTCTCTTCCGTGCATCGTCCCATTGAGAGGGAATCCCAAAAAAGTTTAGAAACCTTACAGCGTGTAAAGCATTTTTTTAATTTTGTGTTTAAGTGTAGTGATTCTTCAGGCAAAAGCAACTGTCATTGGAGAAGTTTCCTTGATCCCGTGAGCCAACAGATAGCAGTGATTCCGTTAGTTAGAGTGAAAGTCGTCCTACACAATAACCCTCCTCCTCCTCTTCTCTCTCATCTCCCTCACACGAGCCACGATTCTTTTCAAAGGTAAACTGCAGGTTAATTTTGTAACGGCCGACCCCTTACCCAGCTGGCAGCTACACCTCCAAGACCTGTGGCCTGGATAAATTACCGAGGTGAATCTTTTAAAATCAAGCCGTAACTCTAACAAATACAATTTTGCCCACAATCGATGGATTAAATATAGGCACACAAAAGCAGATATGTAAAATTAAGTATTTAAATATATTAAATGAAATAATAAAAAATATAACTTTCACACGTAAAAAAAATACATATGTATATCCCTCCACCAAAGCAACAACGTGACACCACCATATATTAACACAACAAACCCTCCCTTGTCCCTATAACATATAACAAGCAACAACGAATAATAATAATGAATGAACTACGGAATGAATGATCGTGAATGTGAGTCCGAGTATAAAACTGTCCTGAATGCGGATGACTGGTCAACAGATATGTAATGCGTTTGTATGTCCCGGAACAAATGGAATAACCTCACCGTGAATCCTCGGCTTGTGGTGGATGATGAAGTCCGACCCCGGGGTCTCTAGCGATGAGGGAATTGAAGCAAGTCCGGCGGAATGAAAAGCAAACCGGTTACCAAAAGCGCGATGTGGAAAACAGCAGGTAAAGATGGTTCATGGTCGTGTAAATGAAAATCTCCATCTTTCTCTTCTCTTCTCCTCTCCTCTCCTCTCCTGATTGTTTATATACTGTAGTAATGAGCCAGCTGTAATTGTGATTGAAAACAGGTGCTTTCCATCTTGGGGCTGTGGTCTCTTTCCATCATCCGTCCCCCCTGTATTTACGGGGATGACATTCACTGACGCACACAAACAGCAAACGGGACGATGGAAACAAAACGCACTAGTACTAACATTGACAACACTATTACTACGTAGCCCTGCTACAATTTGTTTTACATATTTTTACTTTATATTTTGTATTAATCATTTTTATATGAATATGAACAAATCATTTGAGTTTCCATTATTTGTTATGGGGAAATTCGGTTTGATATACAAGTGCTTTGGATTAAAAGTACATTTCTGGAACAAATTATGCTCGCAAACCAAAGCACCACTATATTTATTTTGCCGCTGAGCTTCTCAACCTATCAGTGTCAGCTTGGTCACCCGGTGAAGAACCCTAATTTCTGCTGCTTGGCTTCATTCTTTCAGCCATTACTCACATCTCCTGACTATAGGTAAGGACAGGGATGTAGATCAACCAGTAAATCGAGACTTTTGTCTTTAGAATCAACTCTCGCTTCACCACCATGGCTGAGTAGAGTATCCATAGAGCTGCTGTCACCACTCTAATCTTTTTGTCAATATCACTTTCTCTTTTTCCATCACTCATGAACAAGATCTCGAGATACTTGAACTCCTTCCCTATGGGCAGTTGTTACCCGCCCCCCTCACTTGGGGTCAGATTTAAAAGGCACTTACACACAACAAAGGCTCAAAATACGCATATGCAACATCAGGCTTTATAAAGGAAAACTTCATGGAAGAACATGATGTAGCAGTTGGGGGCGCTACAGCTACCTTGAACCCTCAGGTACCACGCCAAACACCAGGTAAAAGTCCAATAATTCTTATTTTTATTATAATAATTATGTGCACCAAGCACCCTCCACTCCACACTACTCATTAAATAATCAATACAAAAATCAATCATCCAACTTCCAGACACTTAGCCACCCTTCCTCCCAGCTCAGTTCACTTATCTGGGTTTCCCATCGTCCTTTTATATCTCCTGACCCGGAAGGGAATCCACCATACAGTCCATGCGATTTCCTACCACTTCTAGATACAAAGTCCTTTTCTTCACCCTGGATGCACGTCATTCCTACTGCTTATGTGACCAGGACGTACTTCTGGATTATAGGGTACGTAGCACTCCCCAAGCCTCCCTACAGCGACTCCTGGTGGTCCCCATGGTATCCAGCAGGGCTGTTTATAAAAACTATAAGGTCCATGATGCTCTGCTGGAATCCGGGGCATCTCCAAGTTGCAGGGAGGGCTCCCTCTGGTGGCCTGGGGGGTATTGGCCAGGATAAATGGTATTTACAGAAGTTCTGACCCATCCATACACTAAATTATAGAGAAACTGGTAAATGATGACGCCTAACAAATGCAGCCAAACTAGCCTACAAAGACTTGTGTGCATAATAAATCACATCACCAAGCTGTTAGAATGTGTGATGACACCTTAAAACAGTCATGATAATGGCACACAGGCTGTATTTTAGTTTGCTTTTAAACGGGCCAATTCTGCATATTTGCACTGAAGAACTTTTTTAGAATTTCGACAATTTAAAATTGTGACCTGTTGTCACCTATCAGAAAACTCACTGATGAGCCAGCAATACCTCAGCCAAAATTTTGGAAGCCATTAACTGACTGACGAGGCGCTATATTGAGTTTTTGTTTGGCATAGGTCTTCATACATAAAGCATAACAGCTTTTTGCTGACATAAAAAGCCACTTTTTGGCAGCAGTAGCAGCAGTGTCTGGTTTTCCTAACATAAACAGAGCACTTTACCACACTCATGCAGGGCACCAGGCAAAAGTGAAGTTGTTTTTGTTAACCTTAAGCTGTTATATTCCATCACACAGCACAAATGATCTGTGATACCAAGATGAGACTGACCAATGTTGTGGCTTGGTGGCCTGGAACAACCTGTGATTCAGTTATTTTGAGGCAAAGATGACTTGTTGGCAGATGACTTGCTGAATGAAATGGTTGCTTGTTGGTAAGGTAACTGGCTTAACCTTCAGTTCTTCATATGACCTGTACTATTCACTGTAAAAACAATCATGTCACTAAATGTGCAAGTGATAATGGGTACCAGCTCAGACGTGCCAACCTCCACAGTGTAGAGAAAAGGCACTACAATGTTGCACATGCTAATGGCACGCTCAGTTATGGAGTGCTGCACGATGTATTAGGAGGTATTGAAGGAACTGGAGAAATCAAAAAAATTATCCTCACAGTGCTGCCAGCTTTTTCCGGGTGAGAATAAGCCTTGGGGAGTAGACAGATAATTGCATCCTTCACATCAGCCCTTGTTTGATTGGTAAACTGCCTGCTTTATCACATTATCCTTAGAGAGTGATCAGGGAATATAGTTCAGGAACAGTCTCTCAAAGGTCTTCATGATATAAGAGGTTAATTAGGATAGTTCATGTATGGTTGTTTCAGGGAGGCAACCACATGGAGTTAGAGGTGCGTTCACATACGCACATTTACAAGAAGATTGTGATATATAAAGGTAAGTAGAAATGTACATACATCAGATTATATCAATCAGATTTTTGTTGGTGTATGCATTTACCTGTTTTTGTGGTTTATGCATATTTTCATGCTTAAAGTTTTATAAATAAGAACTGTGGAGAGCGCAAGCCACTCTTGTCCGAAAGAGAACTATGACCTCAGACTTAGAGGTGCTGATTCTCATCCTAGCCATTTCACTCTTGGCAGTGAATTGCTTGTGTTTGTGTGCTGATGGTGACAGTCAGATGATGCAAAGAGGACAACAGTATCTGCCTAAAGCAATGATGCCACCCTAGTCTCCTCCTCACACCCTTACATCCTCGACTGCACCTTGATATCCTATACATGAAAACCACAAACAGGAATAGTGGCAAGACACAGCCTTGACAGAGTTCAACCACCACCTGAAACAAATTCTAATTAAGGTCAAGTATTTGGACACAGTATATATATATACGAGTATGTGTGTGTGTATTGTGACAGACGGCCATGGCCCCTTCTGTGTATGTGCCAGAGGAGCAAGCATTTCTCCATGGCAGTTCTCCATAGCCCTGTTGGGATCCGGGGTGGTCACCAGGAGGCTCTGCAGGAGTTCCTGGGCCCGTCTGGGCCATAGTTCAGCCATACCCGCAGGTGCAATCGGAGGCAGGTGGTCAAGCAACTGAAGCACTTCTGGGTGGACTATAAAAGGGGCCAGAAGCCACCACTCTAGGAGCCTGAGTCGGGAGGAGGAGCACAACGCTTGCTGGGAGGAGTGGTGGTCCAAAGAGTAGTGTATGTTTTGATTTTGGTTGGTGCTTTTGGGACTGTGTACTACCTGTGGGACACAGGGAAGACGAACCCCACAGATGAAGTAAAATAAAAGTTTATTTACTTTTATATGTGCCTCCGGTGTCAGTCTGTGTCAGGTCAGCGCCTATATAGCGCCTTTATTGCAGTGTATCTATATCTATATATATATATATATTTATATATAAACATCTATGTGTGGAAGTGTGTGTGTCTGTCCGGCTCAGAAGTGAGAGGTGAAGTCTGAGTAAGGGCTCCGCCTCCACGGAAACAGTAAATTAAACGTCTACTCATGGAAATGTGTGTGACTGTCTGTCCGGCCCGGAAGTGTGAGGCTACTACAGCATGAAGCTTAAAGAGCCGGCAAAGCGGCCCCAAGTTAACGAGTCAGAAGAAGAAAGCAACTCTGTTGCCAAAGTAAAAAAAAACTCTTATGCAAGTGAGACAAGCACATCGACAAAATGGTATCCCTTTTACTTTTCCACACGCCGCTAATAGACAAGTGAGGCGAGCATGTCAGCACAACAAAACCTAGGAGAGAGACGCCCAAAGTAATTCCTTTCAATTATCCGACATCTCTACATTTCAAATTTTTTTTTGACGATTTCGATAGTTTTTAGGACCCCAGGCTTTTTACAGCACGGGTTTACACAGCTAGTCTATATATATGCGTATATATATATATATATATATATATACATTTTGGATTGCACCTACTGTGCCCAGTAAATAATAGAGTAAAAACCAAGTTATAGCACTCGAGTTGTGCTGTTTCTTGCCTTGAGTTGTTTACTGTCTTGAGATGTCACTTTTGTGTACAGTTTTACCGGTGCCATTCCACTTAGACATATTTCATAACTTGGTGCTGCATCAATTGTCATACCAGGTATAATCCTGATAGCAAGAAGAAAAACTTTAAAGGAAATGGGCATCTTATGAGCACGGCAGCACAACAACTGTATGTCATGGCCCCTCACCATCAAATTTTGCTGTCCTCACTAAGATAACAAGCTCTATTATTGTTTTGCCCTAGCAGATCAAAGTCAGACATTCATTATGCTTTCTTCATGTTTCTGTATTGGGTGAAGAGATGTGAATCTAACATTTCTTTTTTACGGTAGTCAGCACAGTCAGTGTGGCTAGTAATATAGCTGTTGACACCTTTGGGAGATTGAAGACTTTGGCTGCGGTTGTCCAGTTTTCCTAATTAGCGAACCGAAGTGCAGAATCTGAATTTTAGAAGAGCAAACCTTAGTCAGTGCAGTTACCTTCACAGAAGCGATATTAATTACATTTTACACTGTATTAAGGTAAATGTTTTGATTCAATTTATTTTTTCAATGTGTGCGTGAGTGCCCATGTTACCTGTTTTTTATGTGCCAATAACACCTGTACTTGTATTCAATCCATCTTTTTATTTTCATAATCAACTCCAATGAAGGAATGGAGTCAGAGCCTATCCATACATCACCAGACACAAATCTGGACTCAACCATATAGTGGGTCTTTGGCATGTGCATTTTAGATAAATAAATAAATTAATTAATTAATTAATAACATGCTTGTATTATTGGGTAGCATGGCCTAGCTTCTCCAGAAGCAGTGAGAGTGGGTGATCCCATATTCACATGCCCACTTATGCGATTGACCTGTTTCCTCGTTAGCACTGGAGTCATGATTGCCACACTTGCATCCTACAGGATTTTAAAAGGAAGCTGAGGCACAAAGTAGAAAAGAAGGAAGACAAGAATGTTGAAAAAGAAAAGGTGAAAAAAGAAAATGGAGGTTAACAGTAAGTAAAAGGGAGCAGTAAAAGAGGAGAAGCAGGTAGATGGGAAAGTGAGCTCCATGAGAGAAGTTTATGTCCAGACACTTGGTGTAGGGACAGAGGGTCATCCTTTTAGTGCTCAGCAGGAGCGGCCAAGTGCTCCACGAGGCTCCCACGGATGCCTGGTAGACTGTGGCGTTAAGTGAATGAGGAGCAAAGCTTGGATTAGCTAAGGAGACATTGGTTATTTTAGAGAGAGACTTGTGATTTTAAAAGAAGGATATTTTTGCCCTTTGATTATAACATCGTTATAAAGGATTATTTTGTCGTTTAATGAACTTTTTAAACTCCACCAATCACTTGATTTTATGAATTATTTATATATTGAATGTATTGCACTGTACTTTGGACACTGTTTTTGTAAATAAGAGTACTAAGCACTTTAACCACCTATTGCCAACTGTGTCTGTCCTCATTTGCCCAGCTCATTCTTGGGTTATTGACGATTTGGAAGCTGCCAAGAACAGTAGAGCCAACCTGGACCATCACATTGCTCGTCCATTTTGAAAATGGCCGTTACCGCAATATGAAAGAGTAGTATGTGGAGTGCATTTTTTTACAGGGACAGGGAGTATGTGAAATCCATCCATCCATCCATCCTCTTCCTCTTATCCGAGGTTGGGTCGCGGAGGCAGCAGGTTCTCACCCTATCTTTAAGGGAAAGCCTATGTGAAATTCCCATATTTTAATTATACGACAAGAACAGTAAATATTGTGTCTGTTATGCTGTTTTATCTGTTGTAGGCAGAAGGTTCTACAATTCCACAGCTGCGTTTTTATGGTTCTGTCTCATTTAACAAATTACTTAATATCATAATGGACCCCAGTCACCTTGCAAGGACATTTTTCTCCCTCATTCCATGAGGCAGGCACTATAGAGCTATTAACACCAGGGGCCTCATGCATAACGCTGTACATAGAATTCACACTATAACATGGCATAAGGAAAAAGTGCTTAAGCACAAAAAAATCCAGATGCATAAATCTGTGCGAATGCCAACTTCCACGTTCTTCCGCTCCATAAATCCCGGTCAGCGTGAAAAGTAACGCACGTGCACGCACCTACTATCCCGCCCCGTCTCCTCCCAAAATTACACCTCTTTGAATATGCAAATCAATATAAATAGCCCTTAAGCTCAGCGTTCTGTGAAAAGGCAATGGCAAAAGCACGGGGGGAAATAGAAGAATTTCAGCGAATACCAAGCGGAGGCAAAGGAAAAACGTACTATTTGTGGTAAAAAGTGGTATAAACAACAAAATGAAGTTGATCGAGTGACATAGAGTGTCGGAGAAACTGGAAAGCTCAAGTTCACAAAGTCGCACAGTGCCCAAAATAAAAAAGATGTCAAATATCAAAGTCGCCGTGAAAAGGTGAGTCGTAGCCCACCATCTAAGTGTCATATGAAAGCTTATTAGGGTACAGAGAAAAAAAAATACTGTGGGGAAAAAAGCACGAAATGTCAACTTTAATCTCGAAATTTCCACTTAAATCACGTAGTTTATTTTGTCATTAAAGTAGAACATCATAAACTTAATCTTAAAAACGTTTAATTTACTAGTTTCTCAAATCCCATTGTAACTAAAGTAGTACGTTAAATGCTTTGTTTTCTATTTGATCTTCTATGTGCTCTGTGAGTGAATCACTACGTGCTTCTGAAATGGGCTTTCTCTTCCTCCAACAGGACACAGAATCCATTACATTCGTGATATTACAGCTCTCTGAATAACTAAAATACTGAGATGTATACATGATATCATTTTCATGATGATAGGTGTAAAAGCATGTTATTACACTTGGGAACACGGTGGTGCAGTGATTGTTTATGCCTCACACAAGATGCTTGCTTTGCCGTGCGTGACCTTCAATGAAATAATTTATTGCAGCAGTCCTGTCCTTACTTTTCTTTCTCCAAATACCCAATTGCCACACAATCAGCTCTGTAATAGACGTTAAGCCATCTGTAAGCTTAGAAGACCGATTCTTCAAAACTTTAAGAAACATTGAAATATCTTTGTAGTACAAGTTTAGAAGAATACAGCGCGATGCAGGAACATTCCGTGAACGGAATGCCAGCTCCTCACTAGCGCAGCGACACCTTGTCCTCACATGTTTAATTATTAACAATATAGATTATTTAAATGAAGTTAAAGTTTTATCTGTGTGTAATAAACATATTTGGCTGCATTTGCTTAAAAATGATATTGTCATCATATGTAAATACACACTTTATAAAGTGGCTCAGGTTGTGCAATATTATAACTGTATCGCAAGTTTACAGTGAAGTGATTGTACTAATAAGTACAGACAGTTCTACAAGGAGCACTTGATGGACTGATTGAGTGTGTTTATAGTTCTTGGGATGAAACTGTTTCTGAACTGGGAAGCCCAACCCTGTAGGGGCCCATGGTCACCACCAGGGGGCGCCCAATGCCTTGGGAGCCCTGGACCTCAGCACTTCTGCCACACCAGGTAGTGCTGGGGGGAAGAGGATCAGGGACACCCGGATGGCTTCTGGCTACACAGCTGGTGCTTCCGCCACACGGGGGTGTGTCAGCAGAGGCTCCTCAGGGAGCATCTGGAGCCCATCTGGGGGTGCATAAAAGGGGTCGCCTCCCTCCATTCGATGGCGAGTGTCAGGTGGAAGTGGACGGAGCTCGGAGGAGAGGAGTGGAGGCGATACCAAGGGGTGATTGGTGCTGAAGCACTGGGTTGTGCACTGTAAATAAGACTGTGAATAACAACATGTCTGCCTTTCTGTGTCTGGGCTGTACCCCACGATATACATATATATATATATATATATATATTGTAAGATATGGCCGGCTATGTACCCCGGCCAATACCCCCAAGCCGCCAGGTGGAGCCCTCCTTGCAGCATGGAGGTTCCCAGAAGACCAGCAGGGCATCATGGACAATGGAGTTTTTATGCACCGCCCTGCTGGATGCCATGGGGGCCATGAGAGAGAGCTGCAGGGAGGACCGAAGAGTTCTTCGTGCCCTATGACCCGGAAGTTCGTCATAGGAAGAGCGACGGGCTTCCGGGGTGAGAAAAAGCATTGTTTAACCTGACCCGGAATGAATATGGATTTGTGGACTGTTGGATTGGGAACACTTCCGGGTCGGGGGATATAAAAGGACTGTGGGAGCTCCCAGATGGCGAGCTGAGCTGGGTGGAAGGGTGGCAACGCGTCTGGGAGTGGAGGATTGTGATTTATTATTAGTATTGTTATTGTTTGGTTTATTGAGTATTGTGGAGTGGAGCGTGCTTAGTGCACATTATTATTATAATAAATTCTATTATTGGACTTTTATCTGGTGTCTGACATGTCGTCTGAGGGTACAAGGGTCCGAGAAAACCCTAAATCTGTCACAATATATATATATATATATATATACAGTATATATATATATATATATATATGTGCTGTGTATATATAATATATATATATATATACAGTATATATACTCTATATATATATATATACTCTATATATCTATACTAATAAAAGGCAAAGCCCTCACTCACTCACTCACTCACTCACTCACTCACTCACTCACTCATCACTAATTCTCCAACTTCCCGTGTAGGTAGAAGGCTGAAATTTGGCAGGCTTATTCCTTACAGCTTCCTTACAAAAGTTGGGCAGGTTTCATTTCGAAATTCTACGCGTAATGGTCATAACTGGAAGATGTTTTTCTCCATTTACTGTAATGGAGATGAGCTTGAAACCCGTGGGGGCGGAGTTTGACATCATCACGCCTCCCACGTAATCACGCAGTACGTAGAAAACCAGGAAGAGCCCCAAAAAGCGCTGAAGAAAACATGCATTATATAATTGAGAAGGCAGCGAAACAATAAGAAGCGAGCGAGTGATATATACAACCATATTCATGAGTTCTGCTACTTCGGAAACAAAGCACAGTGTAAACCTACACTTTAAATTAAGTTCATAGACAGGCTGCCGCTGGCGTTTGTAATTTAGTGCCTGCCCATATAAGGCCGTCCGTCAGCGGCAATCCAATAGCAAACTGCCACGG
>JANRMT010062852.1:10910370-10930408 GCA_026402145.1 Polypterus bichir lapradei
ATAGATAGATAGATAGATAGATAGATAGATAGATAGATAGATAGATAGATAGATAGAGTCCATCAACCCTGTTTGTTTAGTTAATAATTAAGCTGTTCCCTATATCTCATCCAGATCCTTCTTAAAGGTTGTCAAGGTTTCTGCTTCAACTCCATGTCTCTCTAGTTTGTTTCAGAGTCCCATAACTCTTTGCATAAAGAAGTGCTTCCTGGCTTCAGTCCTAAATGTGGTTTCCCTTAATGATCACTGATGTCCTCGAGTACGTGATTCACCATTAAGCTGAAAGAATATCTCTGAATCTCCTTTATCAATGCTTTTAAGGATTTTGAAGACCTGGAGTAGGTCCACATGCAGTCTCCTCTGCTCAGACTAAACAGGTTTAAATCGGAGTCTGCCACAGTAGGACATGCCCTGAAGTCCTGGGATGCTCCTAGTTGCTCTCTTCTGGACAGCTTCAAGTGCTGCTATGTCTTTCTTGTATTGTGTTGTATAGAACTGCACACAATATTCCAGATGTGGTCTTGCTAGTCACCCAGTCACTGTCACTGTCCCCAGAGCGGGTTGTCTTGAATGAAGCATGTTAGTCAAAAGTGCAGTCTAGGCATTAGGTCCTTACAATGGACAGTAGAAAATGAAACCATAAGACTGCAAGTGATACAGCTTGTTCTATTGTATCACTCGGTTATTATAATATTGTGGTTTATCAGCAGATAGATAGATAGATAGATAGATAGATAGATAGATAGATAGATAGATAAAATACATATTGGTAACACTTTAGGTACTGCAAAACTCCATCTATTCTTCATTTACTCATATGTAATAGGACTTTAGCAATGACTTCTGGTACTAATGACACTTACAAAGCATTAGTAAAGTATTCATCATCAGTCCAATGGGGCCTACTAATATAACTTCACCTTGGAACAATAAGAAGAGTTTTAAGTGAGACATATTTCATTTGATTTTGCATACTTCGATATACAACCTATGAATCTTTTATATTCATTGGTAATTTTAGAAGCATATTAAGTGCCACAAAGAACACAGATGAATAATCATTTTACCAATGCCTTGTATGTTGTGCAAGACATTACACTCTTATGATAAAGAGTAAGCCAAATTGTGTCTTCAGCAGAAGGACCTGAAGTTATGTATTTCACATCAACTAACCCCAGGGGTTCACCACCTGATAGGATACGAGGAGTCAAAGTTACTACTTTTCACAAAAGTTTAAAAAAATGGGGACTAGTAATATAAGCATGTGGAGTGTTGTTTACTGGTATTTCGAAGTTGCTGTTCACAAATATGATAACACTTTTGATATTTGATTCTTTACCAGTGGTCCTTGTCCTCTAAGAGCCACTCCCAGGAGGTTAAAAATGATCTTTTAACCTTTTAGACTATTTTGAGATCAGTGATTCTGAATATGATGTCATTTTTAATTTTTGATCCTTTACTAAGGATCTAGCCTTCTTTTGACCTTCATTAGAGGGTCAAAAATGACAAATTTCTATTAGAATAAAAAAATATTTAGACTTTATACATTTACATTGAAGCACACATTTTAATATTTCATATATTTGACAGAACTATTCTTGTTTATTATGTGGTTCTGCCATGTGAAGTAAATTGTTACATTTGAGTCTAGGGGATTTATTGTCATACCATCCATACACCGTGTTGCAGCATACAGTGGCACGAAATATTGTTCAATGGGACCATGGTGCAACAAATACATAAACACAGGAAAAGGGCAAATAAACAACTGTACTATATATAGATAAATAAATAAATAATAGGTAAATAGTAATAAACTTAAATAGTAATAAATCAATAAATACTAGAAACAACTAATAATAAAAACAGCAGTAATGGCAAGTGTAATCATGTACTGCTCATAAATACGCTTCTAAGAGCAGATCTGAGGCACAGAGTACAACTTTCGGACCACCAAGGGGCAGAACTGCTTTGGATGCTACAGAACCTTTTCCCGGGTGATAGTGGAGCAAAGAGCCCATAAGGATGGGCAGGAGTCATCCATCACAATGCTTTGCAGATGCAGTGCTTTTTAACGATGTCTTTATTGGATGGGCAGAGAGGTCCTAATCATTTTTTCCACTGTATGCACTATTTGTTGTTTAGCCTTGCGGTCAGAGACGCTGCATTCCCAAACCAGATGGTGATGTAGCTGATCAGAACACTCTCATTGACACTCCAGAAGAATATTGTGAGAATGGGGGAGGTGTGACGATGTGGGTTCTGCTCCAGGCTCGCGACTCCATTTTTGGAGCTCTTGAACCTGACACCGTCACATATGGTGGCAGCGGTGGGATTAGCTGGCGGTGGGGACTGAAGAGCAGGAGACAGAGCAGCAAGCGGGATAGGTGCCAGACGTTGGATAAACAAACCAAAGACCCAAGCCAGAGGAGGACATTTTAAAGGACTGAGGTTTAAAGGACATTTATCTATTGCTTGTTTTTATTGTTTTTAAAAGTTCTTATTCTTTAAATGTCCTGTTTTTACAAGGGGGGCTTGGGATGATTTTAATGTGGGATTGTTTTTAGTTTTATTATGTGTTGTTAGTGCAGTGTAGTATGGCTGAGCTGTGGACCTGGGCTGCCAGTTGCACAGTGTTGGTAGTAGCATGGAGCCTTCCAGTGCAAAAGGGGGGTATGTGGTGTAGCGGGTCCACAGTTCAGATTGAAAAGGCCATTTTTTTAAATAGATAATTGCTGCACTTGTGGCTTAAAGAGGGGGCATGGTAGTGTGGCCAGAGCAGTTCCCAGCGCTTCGTGATTGCGGACGGTCCTCGCTTAAGTGCACAGGTGAGGAGTCCTCTGCATCCGTAATTGAGGTTGGGAGCTGCTATTCACCACACCTGATCCACTTCCTCGTTATATAGAATAGGAGCGCGAGTGTGGAGGGGGGGGGGGGGGAAGGGAACAGAGGTTAAGAAAGAAGGCAGCTGGAAGCAAGAAAGAGAGTGAGCGAGCACAGACTCGCAGATGTTTGCAGAGAGCTGGGAGAGGTGAAACCTAGCAGGGTGTTTGGCCGACACCCGGCAGACGAAGGTAGTGGTAGAGGAAGAAGGTTGGCTTGCCGCATAAGGCCGAGAAGGCAGCGGGGGTCAGAGATTTGGAGTGGAACCACAGTGTGAGCGTCCTGGCCATTGTTGGAAGCCAAGTCTTGGTCTGGTGGAGAGCTGAACGAAGCCAGGGATCGGGATGCCACCAGAACATCCAAGTGAAGAAGGTCAGCTGCAGGTAGGGTGACTCCCCTGGTGTATAGCCTGGATGGGAGAAGCAGGGCAGTCACCAGTAGTAGAAGGCACCTGGCTATGTTTTAAAAGACTGCTTCCAGCCATTGATTTTAACCTCATTTTTATGGATTTATTTATGGGATTTTTACCTCCACAGTTCACTTGCTTTTAATGGATTATTTATTTATTGACTTTGAGATGCACTGCACTTTATTTTGAACATTGTGAACATCATTGCAGGATCAGACGTGACATCATCAGAGGTAGCCAGAGGTGATTTCATTATTGCGGGACCGGACATGACTTCATCAGGGAGAGCCAAGAAGTGATGTCATCATTGTGGGACCTGAAGTGACGTCATCAGAGGTAGCTGAAAATGTTGCCATTTTTGGAGAGCCGGAAATGGGTGTTGCTGATAACAGACTGGGGTGAAAAATAAGTTTTATTCTTCTGCTGGTTTGTTGGAAGAGGAAGAAAGGCATTAGTACTTCGTTTTAGCCCCCTCAACTCTTGATACTTCTCTTAAACTTGGACCCTTTGTCTGCTCCCTAAGTGCATGTGTGTGACAACATATATACCATCGAATTTGGGTTGATGTGGGGTATGGAGGGGTCCCCCTTGAAGTTTTGTATATGCCGTTCCTAATATATTGTGAGAATGTTTGCTTCTGTGAAGCAACAATTTATTAGACGGGCAGCCTGTTAAAACATTTTGCTGTTCTTCAGTTATTTATTGGGATGCATTGCCTGATAACAAGACTGACCCTGGTTCCAGGATGTCAGACTAGTAAATTAAAATTATAATAGAGCTGTGAGATTGGTTTAGATTAAGGTAAATTCTGAGCAAATATTTATTTAATTTCTCTATAATGGCTTAAATGTCATAGGGTACTTTATTCACATCTAGTTACCCTATGTTCTACTGTGAATGAGATCATTTATCTTAACTGTTCCAACTTAAGGCATCAGGAGGAGTGAGATGCTCACAGTGGTTTCTTCACGTAAGCAGTCTGTGACTGCAACTTCCTACCCACTCACACAGTCCACTGGAGTTTCATTAACTTGTACCGAGGATCTGTTTGCTGTTATCAGTGTACATCAGCGGTGTAGAAGAAGAAAATATTCAAAATATACAAGTTCATCTAACCGCTGCCAAGGTAAAGCTGAAACAATAAACTAATTCATAGTTGAAGTCAGACAGAAGGATTCTCCGTTTTAAGATAGACAATTTTGCAAATTCATCAATGTTTTCAATGGGAGATTTTGAAATTTTAAAACTCTGTACAGTGTGATCTGTTCAAGATCTGTCTCAACGAAAATTGAACTGTCTTGACAAATTTCCTGAAAGAATAAGTATCATATTTAAACAAAATTTTTCCATGTGGGAACTTGTTGTCTCTTGTAAACATACAGACGGACAGACGTACATGGCTCTCACAATACATGCTTTCCGCATTATATGCGATTGCAGCTGTAAATCTGCAGCTTAAAATAAACCCTCAACCATCACATATTATGAGGCCTTGCTCTGTAAACTGCAAATAATTCTTTCATGTAATCAGAAGCAGAACTACCCAATAAATGTTTATGTGTATATTTTTATACCGAAGTTAAGAATTTATGTTTGACAACTTATTTTTTTTCTGTGATTACCTCTGGATGGCTCAGCACTACTTTTTTATTACAGTCATCAGCTCATAGTGACCCACGTTAATAGGTGCACTGACTTTAGCTGATTCCTTTACTCATTTGTGACATTTTCTCCAATTTCACAACCATTGCCTAGGTTTAGCCAGGTTAGTTGGTTGCTCCCCAAAGTTTTCCCTTTAATACCTGAGGTCATTTTCATCCATTGAGGTGACACCCATTCTTTTCGTATCATTCCACACCACCTTCAACCATATTTTCTTCACCCTCTCTCTGCATCTCATCCTCTTCTCCTTCATCTTGGTGCACTGCTTTATCCTGTTTTTCTCTCCAAATGCCCAAGCCACCTTAGTCTGTTTTTTCTGTCACCTCCACACCAAGGTCTTCATCTTAACCCTTAACTACTCGCACTGGTGTATTTTTCATACCATTCTCAGTTATTTTTGTCCAGTGTCCTTTTACTTGAACCTACCTTCAGCATCTGCCATCTCTCCTCAGCTTCATTTACTACAAGTACCGTGTCACAATGGTTTTCCTCCAGTATGCCCCCAACCGGTTTTATGAGTGGATGCACAGTAGCAAGTTCCATATGGTGCATTTGGTACACCACACAGGTACTTATGTATGTTTGACAATAATGAGATGTTCTTCTTGCGGTGACTTTATCTGCAGAGAACATTGAACAAATGAAGTGAGATGTGATCCATGTGCAAATCCTGCAGGGGATAAAAGTGTCAAATGAGCACTGGAGAAGTGGATCAGGTTTATTTTCAGATAGTCCTAGACTGTGTCATTCTATTCAGTAATATGGTATTAAATTACATTAAAAACATGTACAATTTAAAATTATTGCAATATTTTATATTACAACCTCACAGCGTGCATATAAATAGCCATTTTAACACTGGTGCATAAATTACACCGCGTGAGTACTTATGAGATGAGAAACGGTGTGAGTAGTTAAGGGTTAGGGTTAGTCTTCCTCTTACTCCACACATCCATATCTTTCCAACTCTGCTTTATGTTCCGCCTACATCAGCCATTTTACACTTCCACATTGCAGACTATGTTGCACACAGTTTTCACAATCTTTACCCTTCCATACCTTTCAAAGATGCTCTTCTAGGAATTAAAATGTTGGACAGATCCTGAAATTGTTTCCACAACCCTATCATTCTTGCTATTTTTGCTGTTCCTGCATTATCATGGGCACTGAACATGTCACCTAAGTAGAACTTCCCTACTTTCTCCATAACGACTCTATTGCTAATAAGTAAATTTACACTTACTACATCACATAGCGTGATTCCACAACAAAACACTTGGTGTAGTCAGAGGGATTTGCATTGTGGATGGGTGCAGTGTAGTGGTGGTGCTGTGCAGAAGCTGAGGACTGATTGAATGAGCTCAGCTGACATCACCAGGAGGGCATTCCCTGAGTCACTGACTATAAGAGTTCTTGCTGTAAAAGATCTTATTCTGAGGGCCTTTGTAATCCAGATGTCACAAGTTCATGGCTTACCTTTGGCAGTGACCACAGTGCAAAATGTTTTACCTGTGAAGGATAATGGTGTTATTCCACAACAAAAAACGTGGTGTAGTCGGTAGGATTTGCACGGTGGATCAGTGGAGTGTAGTGGTGGTGCTGCACAGAAGGTGGGGGCTGAGTTAAAGAACTCAGCTGACATCACCAGGAAGTGCTCCACTTGCAGTGTTCACAGGCAGACCCTGCACAGCTGACTATAACTGTCCTCATGTTGCTCTTGCTGTAAGAGAACTGCTTTTCAGTGGCCTGGTAATCCAGGTGTCACAAGTTCATGGCTTACCACTGGCAGTTACCACAGTGCAAAATGGTGGACATGAGAAAGAACAGAGTGTTATTCCACAACAAAAAACTTGGTGTAGTCGGTAGGATTTACATGGTGGATCAGTGGAGTGTAGTGGTGGTGCTGCACAGAAGGTGGGGGCCGAGTTAGAGAACTCAGCTGACATCACCAGGAAGTGTTCACAGGCAGACCCTGCACAGCTGACTATAACTGTCCTCATGTTGCTCTTGCTGTAAGAGAACTGCTTTTTAGTGTCACAAGTTCATGGCTTACCACTGGCAGTTACCACAGTGCAAAATATTAGACATGGGAAAGAACAGAGTGTTATTCCACAACAAAAAACTTGGTGTAGTCGGTAGGATTTGCACTGTGGACAGGTGGATTACATAGATGGTGCTGTGCAAAAGAGGCCTGAGTGAGAAAGAGAGAGAGAACTTAGCTGAAGTTACCAGGAAGTGCTCCAGTTGTAATGCTTATAGAAAGGTCCTGCACTCCAGAGAATAAGAATTCTCTTTATTGCTCATTCCATAGAAGGAGCCTCTTCTTGTAATCCAGTCATCACAGTTTAGGGGCTGATCAGTGGCAATTACCACTGTCAAAATGTGTGACCTGGGATGGATTGTGGTGTGAATTCCCTCTGTGACTTTAACATGATCGTTCGTCAAAACATGACATTAATTGAAGCGTGACCTAGGTGAATATTGAACAATAGTCAGCACAACCAAGCAATAGGTATAAATGGGAACATGTAAGACTGAGAACTGTTTTGTCATCTCCATCTTTTTATTAATAAAGAGCAATTAAAAATAGTGAATGCAGATGTTTAAAACTAAAATAAGCAATTAAGGGCAGGTAATCTTAACTAACGAAACAAGAAAAATGAAGTATAAAAATGTCTCCTGAGCAATAAGTGCCTCAACTGCAATAACCGACTTCTCATTAAGAAATTGGGACTGGAAGAAAAACACCCAAAGCCACTACGTCCCTCCAGGAGTGACTCTGTAGCCTCCTGCATTGCTGTTTGTGTCCCAGATGCCCCCTAGAGTTGTGTATGTTCTTCCCTTTTGTCCACATGGGTTTTGTCCAGGTGGTCCAGACTCCTCCCGCATTCCAAAGACATGCAGGTTAGGTGGATCGTTGATGCAAATTTGGCCCGTGATGCATGCATTTGTGTGATCGACCTGCAATGGACTGGTGCCATGTTCAAGGACTGTTCCTGCCTTGCACCCGATGCTTGCTGGGATAGGCACCAGCCGCCCTGGATAAACGGGTTTTGAAGATGAGTTGACGGATGAAAAAATCTGAAGGCTGGCTGAGACTGCCTCTGATAAAAGTCACAACACTCAGTAGCAAAGGCTTGTGAAAACAACTGCAACATGATGCCAGCTTTTGTTTTTCATTTTCTTTCACGACAGTCATAAAATGTCAGCTCTTACATACTCTTCCACTCCAACTCCCCCAAACTTTTCTTTAAAGATAATTGTACAATTCAATATTTAATAATTATGAAGAATAATCCAATACCACAAGTGTTTTGATGACAGTGACAAGTGTATTGTATAATAATTATGGATTGAGGACAAAATGCTCACCATCTGCGGTCATCCACCACAGTCTAGTGAATTATTGATTCCCAAAGTTTGCACTTGATTTAATCTCTGTTATGCTTGAGGGAAGCCGTGTTGGGGATGTGCGTAGCATAAATTGCACTCATTACATTAGACAGGCTATGCTTTCAGTTCAGAGAAAAAGCCATCCTTCAAGCCCCTCACTTTCTGTCACTGCGGCGTAGGCAGAAGGATGGTGGCAGCAAGAGCCCAACAGCTAGCAGCAGAGCTATAATCTGTCCGGCAGATTCAAGATTGGATAGGAATGCTGACAGGTGAAGGCTAGTTTGTAAATTCAACACAGAAGTGGAGATTTATGTAAGTAGTGATACATTCCAGGATGTGAGTCAGGCTGCTCCTGTGGACAAGGACTGTAGGAGATGAAAAGCAGTCCTCAGTTCTTCAGCACCTTTTCCTTTTTTTTCTGTTAATAGCGCCTTTAATGTAGAGATGACATGTGGCCCCTTTACCCTTTCATTATGCCAGATGCCTCTTGGCAGACCCTAACACACAACGTATTCTCCTCTGCCTGAAGCTAGACAGTTGAAAATGGTGCTTTGAGATGTTTCTGGTTCAATAAAGCTCCCACTTCCTGTCACTTCACACATACGCTGCATTCAGGATGTATTCAGACACCTTCACTGTATTTGCATTTTGTTTTGTCCTGTGCTAAAATCATCCATCCATCCAAATCATTTACATTCATTTTGTTTCTTCAACAAGCAACACTCAATAGACCAAAAAATAAAGCATAAACAGTATTTTAGAAATTTTTCTTGACTCAGTGTTTAGTTGAAAAATTTTTGGCACCCTGGAGTCTTCCTGGGCATGACACAACAGGCTTCACCACACCTGGATTTGGTCATTTTCTGCCATTCTTCAGGTCCTCTCAATCTCTTTCAGGTATGATGGAGACCATCAGTGCACAGCTATTTTCTGGTCTCTACAGAGATGTTCAGATTGGTTTAACTCCAGGCTCTGGATGGGCCACTCAAGAACATTCACGGAGTTGATCCTAAGCCACTCCTGTGTTGTCTTTGCTTTGTGCTTATGGTCATTGTCCTGTTAGAAGATGAACCTTCAACCCCTACGCCACCCTTGTGTTGTCTTTACTGTGAATTTACAGTTATTGTCCTGTTAGAAGGTGAACCTTCAATCCCTAAGCCACCTTTGTGTTTTCTTTGCTTTGTGCTTAGGGTCATTGTCCTGTTAGATGGTGAACCCTCGACCACTAAGCCACCTTTGTGTTGTCTTTGCTGTGAATTTACAGTCATTGTTCTGTTAAAAGGTGAACCTTCAATCCCTAAGCCAACCCTGTGTTGTCTTTGCTTTGTGCTTATGGTCATTGTCGTGTTAGAAGGTGAACCTTCGACCCCTAAGCCACCCTTGTGTCATCTTTGCTTTGTGCTTAGGGTCATTGTCCTATTAGAAGGTGAACCATCGACCCATTTTGAGGCCAACAGCACTTTGGAGCAGTTTTCATTAAGGCAGTAATTCTTAACCTTTGTGGTATCACAGCCTAATTTGTGATAATGCAATGTGTTTGCAACCCACCCTTGTATCCCCGTCTGTAAATTTAGCTTGACCAAACTTCCTCTTTGGTAAATTTATAATAAGCAAAAGTATTGTTGGGGGTGGCGGGTTTACCATTCTGTGAATTTAACACGATTGTCAAAACTGGGTAGGGATGTCTCACGCGATCGTCAGAACATGACATTAAGAATGACCTAGGTGAATGTTGCACGGTAGTCAGACTGGAAGGTCGTCCAGGATCATCTGTGATCCACTTGCTGTTCATGTATTTCAAGCCCGAATGTTAGAGCAGGAGTTTTGTCCAGAGTCGGCCATTGCCCATAGGTTGGGAAACATTGCATAAGGATGTCTCTATAGTTTTTTCCATTCTGCTTTCCCTCAACCCTTTCCTCACAGTTAATTTCACTGACAAACAACTCCACAGTATGATATGGCCACCACCATGTTTCACCTTTGGAATGGTATTACACAAGTTATGAACGGTGCCTGGTTTGCTCCAGACATGACACTTAAAATTGAGGCCATACAGGTTAATTTTGGTTTCATCAAACCAAAGAATTTTGTTTCTCACAGTCTGAGATTGCTTTAGATGCCTTTTTGCATACTACCATTTGTCTCTCACTGATGAGGTTTCTATCGGGCCACTCTGTCATAAAGCCCAGCTCGGAGAAATGCTGCAGTGGTGGTTGTCTTTTCAGAAGTTTCTCCCATTTCCACACAGGTGACCATCAAATTTGTGGTCACCTTTCTTACCAAGGCCTTTTTCCTCCAGTTGTTACATTTGGCTGGGTGGCCAGCTCTAGGAAGGGTTGTTTTTGATCTAAACTTCTTCAGTGTAAGAATTATAAAGGCCCCTGTGCTCTTGAGAACCTTCACTGCAGCAGAAATATTTACCAGCCTTCCCCAGATCTGTAATTGAAGACAATTCATTCTCTAAGCTCTGCAGGCAGTTCTTGTGAACCTCATTGCTTGGTTTTTCCTCAACTGGTAAACGTTCCTTAAACAGATGTGTGCGTTTCCTAATCCTGACCAGTCACCTAGATGGACCACAGGTGGACTCCAAACAAGTTGTCGAAACATCTCAGTGATAATCAGTGGAATGGAGTGAACCTGAATGGAATTTCAAGTGTCACAGCAAAGGGTCTCAATGCTTGTCTCAATGGAACATTTCAGTTTTCCTTATCTTCTAATAAATTAGCAAAAATGCCTATTATTCCATTTTTCTTTTGCCATATTAAGGCTTTTCTGCTTGTGGAAAAATTAATTTAAATGATTTTAGCACAACACTGCTACATATTTGAAAATTTGAAAAGTTAATGGGACTAAATAATTTCTGAATCCATTGTAAGTAGATATAACTTTCACCACTGTCAAATGTAAATACGCGTTTTTAAAAAATCCAAAAATTAAATAAAATCATAATGGATATTAGATTACAGATTTTCTGTTGATCAATGCCACAAAAAGCCAAATTAAATCCACTTCAATTCAGTGTTGTATAACAATAAAATCTGAAAACTTCCAGCTTAGTGTAGCTTGTGAGTCTAATGAAAATCAAATTTTGAGTTTGTGTGGTATTTTGAGAAACTGTAAAATGTTAGCTGCTTTGCTAGTGGATAGTATGTCAGGTCTGTACTTTTAATGTGGGCCACAAAGGAGGAAAGAGAGACTGCCTTTTATTAGAAACTAGCAAAATACCCGCGCTTCGCAGCGGCGAAGTACTGCTTTTAAATTTTTATTAAGAAGAAAAGTAAACCTTTTTAAACTGAGGGAAAATATACCAAAAATTATTTGTTAAGGATCTCTTTGTATACCACGTTGTCAGTTCGGCCCTCCGGTTGTAATATGACCAAGCTGTGCGAGCTTACTCTTGAGCATGCAACGTATAGTTGGCCATGTGAAAGCAACCTTGCCTCAAATCAATGGCAACCTTTTGTAGGGTCTGTTCCTGAGACTTATTAATTGTCATCGCAAAGCAGAGCCTTACTGGAAATTGGAGGCATTTGAATTGAAATGGGAGATCAGAGGGTATAACGGGGATGCGAGGAATAAAAACTCTCTCCCCTGAGCAACTGCCAGTAAAAATAGTGGCCTCAATTAGGTTCTTTTGCAGACACGTGACCTGAAGTCTCGTGCCGTTACAAAGTTTCGGTGGCTGCAAGTTTTTCAGTAACATTATTGGTGCCCCAACCTTCAAAATTAGATTATGCTCAGGAGTGCCTGGAGGATTCAGAGTGTGGAGAAAGTCTAGCTACAGCGTGTCTATTAACTTGTGGACTTTTCTGTGAGTATTTGGCAGCAGCATCACGAAGTTGTTTCCACAAGACCGCGTTAGCTGCGGAGCTCAGCTCGGAGCGAAATGAAGTGAATGAAATGAGGTGAATGGGAGGGGTGATGATGACGTGACTCCCCCACCCGTTTTAACTCTCAATCCCTCCACAAACACACAAACACAGTCTCTCGGATCTCAACTCTCCTTTATATAAATCAGTAAAGGAGAGAGGACTAAACACTAAGGAAAAAGAACGGCAAGACTGCGTCAGCTGCGGAGCTCAGCTTGGAGCGAAATGAAGTGAATGAAATGACGTGAATGGGAGGAGCGATGATGACGTGACTCCCCCACCCGCCTTAACTCTCCATCCCTCCACAAACACAGTTTCTCGGATCTCAACTCTCCTTTATATAAATCAAAAGTTCAGATAAAGGACTGGGGAACGTGTGGGGATTGTGTGTGTCTGGGTGTCTAATTTATATGTGTATATAGTTGTAATATAGGTTAAGTACATGTGAATATATTTGCGCCGTTTATAAATAAGATATTCTTTCCATTTCTTTACCTTGCTTTCTTTCTTTCCTGCTTTCTTGTCGGCAGCGTCTCTATGAAGTTGTGGATTTGCCTGCGAGTATTTTAGTGACAGCGTGTCTATTAACTTGTGAATTTTTCTGCGAGTATTTAGCGACAGCGTGACAAACTTGTTTCTGTCTAGCCGCATCAGAAAATGTACCACGACGTTTGGGCAATCAATTACGTGGGAGGCTTGGGAATGGCTGACGCAATATAGGCAGGCAGCCAACTATGTGGGAGGCGTGGTGATGGGGGATTCAACTCCGCCTCACACGACGACCGAGCTGCAGGCTATGGCCGTATATATGTACGTAAGTAGGGTTCAGTTATGACCTTTACGCATAGAATTTCGAAATGAAACCTGCTTAACTTTTGTAAGTAACCTGTAAGGAATGAGCCTGCCAAATTTCAGCCTTCTACCTACACGGGAAGTTGGAGAATTAGTAGTGAGTGAGTGAGTGAGTGAGTGAGTGAGTGAGTCAGTCAGTCAGTCAGTCAGTCAGTCAGTGAGGGCTTTGCCTTTTATTAGTATAGACTAGCTGTTGTGAAACAAGACAAACTTTAAAATTCAACAAAAAAAAATGCAATTCTATCCAAGTGGAAGGTAGGTACACTCCAACGTCAAACGTTGACACTGGATATGATCGTGTTCGGCTCTGACGGGAGAGCGCCCATCGCATGGGGAGAAAAGCATGTTGCAGTGATATCTGTAGCAATCAGCAGCTACTGTACACTGTAAAATACACGTAGCTCTGATCTCTCTCAAAAACATAAAACATTACTCCTTAACAAGCTGTGGATGATGATGGACAAACAGGTATCACTAGCTAAGTGCAGGCAAGGTACACTTCAGGACGTGGTGAGAGGTACAGCGACTCGAACGGAAGCTAGTATGTGAGTGAGGAGAGCCCCTCCCCATCTCCTCAGCACACTGCATCTCTCTCGGATTCGTGCAAATAAATAGGTACCGCAAGCGAACTATGATACTTAGCATGATGAGAGAAGTCGCAAAATCAACCGAAATGTTCAAGTAAATTATAGAAAAAAACCTGATCTAAATCCGTTAAGTAGTTCTCTCATGAAAAGCGCACAGTCACATAGATGTTAGATTTTATATATATATGTAAAATCATAAGCCTAAAAGTGCAACGATTTTGTGCAACAATTTTATGTCACGTTTTAAATCAGGCTTATTTTAAAACCTACATATATATGTTTGATATCATTCTTTTCAGAATTTTTCAAACTTTAATGTGATGTTGTTAGATTTTCAGATTCTTATTTCGTTTTTAAATTTTAAACTAAAATATCAAGAAAGTTGTGGTTTATGATATCAAGAAAGTCGTGGTTTTTATTTTTAATCGAGTAAACTTTCTATCACAGGAACAAAGTTTTAAA
Source organism: Polypterus bichir lapradei (assembly GCA_026402145.1). Lineage (NCBI taxonomy): Eukaryota > Metazoa > Chordata > Cladistia > Polypteriformes > Polypteridae > Polypterus > Polypterus bichir. The sequence continues at coordinate 10,924,488 of JANRMT010062852.1, forward strand.
AAAATTATCTATTCATAACACCAATGTTTGTATTTAGGTAATTTAGTTAGCTAAAGGTCGAGGCGCCAAATATATATATATCCCGTGAGGGGACGCAGTGGAGTATGTACGCCTGATGAGCCCAAATAGGGGCAAAACACATGTCGCATACTCTTTGCATTATTTGACAGTAAAACTATATAACATATATATATATATTTATCCGAAAAGAGTTCAGTTTTCAGTCCAGTTTTTAATTTAAGCTTTAGTTCAGGTGTTATGTTTTGGCAAAGTGAAGTGCTTGGTTGATGAAACTTTGAGAGGAGCAATAGATGTTTTAATGGAGCTTAGCTGCTGGACACTTCCCAAGGAGCTCTGTCTCTAGCATGAATTCTTTCTTTTCACTTGTATATTAAGGATAGAGTATACATTTAAAAAAGTAAGGGAATGGGCCATCTGGGAACTGTCATCTGGGTTACTGAATGAAGACAACATGATCAAACCCAGGTTGTATAATTCCTTTGCACTGCTTATAATTGTTGCTATTGGTTATTATGCGGATAAATATCATTTTTAAGTAAAAGCTTAAACTCAATGTATCTATCAGATTATTGATGACTAGTTTAGTGAAGTGCTGATTGGTCATTCCATGTCTAACTGCAGTACCTTATGAGCATGAAGGATGCTCTTGTGCAGTCCCGTATTGATGGAAAACTGAGTTTGAAGTAAAGGAATGAAATTTAAAGACAGCACCAGTCGGTGGGCAGCCTGCCTTTAGAGGTCACTAAGGTTGAATATGCAAGGTACAGTATGGACAGTGACACAGGTAAGAGGTTAAAGGTAACAGGCATATAGCAGGGTTTGACATTTCTTCCTATTCCCCATCAAGAAAGCAATATAAGAGATTATGATACCTCTTATGTTAGGTGTACATCATTGGTGATCTGATAACACTGTGATAAGAAAACACAAAGACAGAATACAGAATAGTAATCCATGTGGAGTGCCCAATCACAATGTTGGAGACAAAGAAGCATTTTGCCTTGATTTCCCCCTCTGTTCCACGGTTTAAAATTACAAATCAAACTATACAGGCTTGATTAAAGTACACTTTACAGACTTTCACTTAAGGAGATGTGCATACATTTCTGTTACACAACATTTTGTGTGCAAGGTCACCCCATTTCAGGGCAATCACAATGTTTGGGACACAGCAATGGCAGGTCTATTAAAGCCATCATATTTAGGACTATGTCACATATCCCTTGCATGCAGACATCATGGGGATCTTCTCTGGTGATGCTCTGGCAAGCCTCTCATGCACCCATCTTCAGCTCCTGCTTGTTTCGGAGGGTTCGTTCCCTAAACTTTTTTCTTCAGCATATGGAAGGCCTGCTCAATTGGATTTAAATCGGGTAACTGCTTTGCCATTCAAGAATTTTCCATTTTTAAGCTTTGAGAAACTCCAGCAGTATGTTTGGCTCATTATCTCGTTGTAGGATGAAGCACCATCCAATGAGTTTGGAGGCCTTTACTAGAACTTCAGCAGATGAGATGTTTCTACGCATCTCAAAATTCCTTGTGCCACTGCCGTCAGTAGTTCCATCATCAATTAAGAGAAGTGTGCCAGGACCTGTGCCAGCCATACATGCCCAAGCTATAACACCCCCAGCACCGCCATATTTAACAGATGAGGTGGTCTGCTTTGGATCTTGGGCAGTTCCTTTTCATCTCCACACTTGGCTCTTGCCATCACTCTGATGAGGTTCATCTTTGTCTCTTCTGTCCACAAGACCTTTTTCCAGAGTTGTGCAGGTTCTGTGAAGTAATTTTTCACAAACTGTAATCTGGCCATCCTGTTTTTGTGGCTAACTAGTGATTTGTAACTGCAGTGTCCATCTTATTTCTGTTCATGGAGTCTTCTGCTGATAATCGTCTTGACACACACATCGCCCCCCTGGAGACTGTTTCTGGTCTGTCAAACAGGTGTTGGGGGCTTTTTCTGTCATCAGCAGTGGAGGTCCTCTTTGACCTACCAGTCTCTTTGTGATTACTGAGCTCACCAGACTGTTCTTTCTTCTTTATGATCTTCTTCTTAGGTCATCCTAAGGTGTCAATGATCTCAAATGGTTTTATTCTTGTTTGTCAGCCTCATAATGGCTTCTTTGACTTTCATTGGCAAAGCTCTTGTCCTCAAGTTGAACAATGGCAACTACAGACTCCAAAGGGCAGAAGCAAACTGAGGTATCTTATTAGGCCCTGAAACACACCTGAGGAATCACAAACACCTGTGACACCAATTGTCCCAAACATTATGGTGTCTTGAAAGTGGGGACCATGTAGAAAACGTTTTGTCATTTCTACATGGTGTGAAAAAAAAAATGTATGCAAATACCTTTAAATCAAAGTCTGAATTGTTTGATTTAGAATTTTAAACTGTAGAGCAGAGGGGGAAATGTGTCTTTGTCCAAACATTATTCCAAACATTATTTAAGTTTAGCTATAAATAACTTTCATGAAAGGGACATCTTTACAGACAAGAGTCTCTGAGTAGACCGCGGAGAGATGTCAGTATTGCCAGTTATGAAGTCCATGAGGCGGGAGTTGTGGGTTCAGCCAGCCCAATTGCTGAAGTGATATGAAGCATCATCTTCCCATGATTCTCAGGATCTGCAGGGGGAAGGAGAGGAATGGTGTTAGGAAGCAGTACCAACCCGGGACGTGGGATGGAATTGTAAGTCGGGAAGCCCCTAGGTTGTCTCCCAGGCACAATGCAACATCCAAAAAAGAATGCATGCTTTCCAAGCAGACTTTGCATGTGGCTTTGGGGAGTAGTGAGAAATTTATACACACTTTAAGCACAAGACAATGGAACTGCAGTAGTCCCCTAAAGAACAAGTAGCACTAAATTTAAAACTGAAATTCAAAGTGCACATGAAATGTATGGTAAATGAATTGTTTTTCAGAAGACTGGTGCACCCATTGCAAACCTCAACTAAACTCATTTGAAAGCAATATCCCAAGTTAAAGTGCCAAAAGCAATTCATCAATTAATCCTTTTCCTGAGCCCACTTGTTGGTATACATATAGCTATCAGCCATACCACATACATTTCAGAAGAGGTCATCCATCTGAAGCTAAGTTTGTTCAGGCCCAGCCAGTGCTTGGATTGGAAACCATCTTGGAAAAGCTTGGGTCGCTGTTGGAAGAAGTGTTGGAGAGGCCAGCAAGCGGCACTTACCCTGTGGTCTGTGTGTGGATCCCAATGCCCCAGTGCAGTGATGGGGACACTGTGCTGTAAAAATGGCGCTGTCCTTTAGATAAGATGTAAAACTGAGTCCCTAACACTCTGATCATTAACACTAGAATTACCAGAGCCTACGAAAAAACTCATAGATTCATCCCACCTTAAATCGCTTCTCACCTCTCCGTCAGCGTCTTTTGTCCTTTAAATGTGTGGATAAGCAGCAAACAGCAAGCAGTCTGCTATCACATTTACCACCGGTGCACAGTTTTCTCAGCTCAAGTCTGTTTACCTGCGTGTCAGATGCTTGGAGTTGTATAGAGTGAGAAGTCAAGTAAAATCACACCTTTTATAAATACTATATCGTTATTTGGAACACATGCATTTCATGTGTGTTCCATGTCTACAACGATCTATGCACAGTAAACACATCGTTAAAAAATAAATGTTTTTCATGTTTTAGTAATAACTGACAAAATGTAGACATGAAGTTTATAATGTGTGAAGCCTGAAATCCAAATATCAAAGAGACACTTTCACTAAAGGTACAAATATAACAGAACAAGTACGCTTTTATTCAAAAATATAATTGCAGAAAAACAACATGCATTAGGGTGCGACATTGACACACATTTACTACAGTTGCTTCGGTGGCGCAATGGTATCAACTGTTGTCTGATAAGCAAAACTTCACAGGTTCGATCCTGGACAAGTCCGTTTTGAGAAGTCAGCTGCTTTTATTCTTACTATTTTAGAATAAAAACATACATTTGATTTGAGTCTGTAACAGCCGGTGTAAATGTATGATACTTGTAAATGTTAGCTTTGTTTGTTTTTTTTTATTATTCTGTTTCATTTTCTCAGTCGTGTTCATGATCCTACCCTACCATCTGACACTGCACATAAAGACGCGCTATAGCTCTGCACTCTGTAGGTAGTAAGTAAATAAATCCAAATAAATAACATTCAATCTGGCTTTTATGTAAGTAACATATAAATGTTGATGTACAAGTATAACAAAATAAGTGCACTTTTATTCAAGACTATAACCGAAGAAAAAAGAAAATCACAAGTACACTGCAGAGCTTCCTGTGTTTGAGCGACACAGGCATGCTCAAAAAATACACGTATAATGCCACGAAAAGTGCACGCAGACATTTCAGTTCACAAGCATTGGTATGAGATTAGCTACAACTGGTCTGACTTCTGGTGCCTGAGAATCTTATAGCACACTGCCTTTTAAAAACTCCAAATTTTCATTGATTTCCAGACTTCTTGTTTATTTTCTAGAGAATAAAGACAGCAGGAATGGGCAGGATGAGTTACACGGTTAACCTCTTGAGAAATGTCTCTTCCTGCAATGAATGTTCTTATCCCTATTACTTACATAATTAGATATCTGTATAACATTTGATGGTTAAACATAAATAATTTACTACAATCTTTGGTGCGAAATCACTTCAAATAGTTCTTCTCATATAGCATCTAATGAAAATATTTAAAGAAATTGATTAGAAGAGCAGGGATCCAGCTGAGTAACAAGGGCACAGGATATTTTGTTATTCATGTTTAATTCAAACAAATTGGTCTTGATGTTTTTCTGATCCTTTGATTCGCTAACTTTATCATCTTACTAGTTTTTTTTTTCTTAAGAGGGCCAGGTCTCGATACAACCTAAATGTCTTATCTGTATATTAAGTGTGAAATTTTATCTTCGAAAAATTGATGAATTTAATACGTACTTTTTCTGTGAGTTGTCCTATAAAAATAGACATTCTACATTTACCAAACATGCAGCATTGTTTAATTGACCCCAATGACTTGAGGCTAGAATAAGGTCACTACTCCTTTTACGTTTCCTAAATGGCGACAAGGGCAGGTTATCATCTAAAGGGGATTTTTTTTTCTCACAACAAATGTATTTTTCTGAATTTTGTTTATATATATACTCAGCAAAAAAAGAAACGTCCCCTGACTTTCAACTGTTTTTACTTTCAGTAGACTTAATGTGTAAATATTTGTATGAACACTAAAAGAGTCAACACCATAAGACATAAACTAAAAATGTTTCACAATGTGTCCCTGAATGAAGGGAGGCTCAAAATCAAAAGTACCAGTCAGTATCTGGTGTGGCCACCAGCTGCTTGAAGTACTGCAGTGCATCTCCTCCTCATGGACTGGACCAGATTTGTCAGTTCTTGCTGTGAGATGTTACCCCACTCTTCCACCAATGCACCTGCAAGTTCCTGGACATTTCTGGGGGGAATGGCCCTAGCCCTCACCCTGCGATCCAACAGGTCCCAGACGTGCTCAATGGGATTGAGATCTGGGCTCTTCGCTGGCCATGGCAGAACACTGACATTGCTGTCATGCAGAAACTCACGCACTTTTTGCCACTCCTGTCTGGTCCAGCGAAGGTGGGTTTGTGCCCATAGGCGGCGTTGTTGCTGGTGACGTCTGGTAAGGACCTGCCTTACAACAGGCCTGCAAGCCCTCAGTCCAGCCTCTCTCAGCCTATTGCGGACAGTCTGAGCACTGATGGAGGGATTGTGTGTTCCTGGTGTGACTCGGGCAGTTGTTGTGGCCATCCTGTACCTGTCACGCAGGTGTGATATTCGGATGTACCGATCCTGTGCAGGTGTTGTTACACGTGGTCTTCCACTGCGAGGATGATCAGCTGTCCTTCCTGTCTCCCTGT
>JANRMT010062852.1:10930808-10980033 GCA_026402145.1 Polypterus bichir lapradei
AATGAGTCCACATAAAAGAATGTGGTAGGAGTGATCAATAAAATATAAAAAAATAGAGAAAAAAAGTGGAAAGATAAAGTCATACACATAGTTGCCTGAATGGTTGCCACTGGCGGCGGCGCCTGCTTAACATAAAACATATTTCTGAATGTGATATAAGAAAAAAAAGACAGTAATTGGAGCAATTACAAGTAAGAGTCAAACATTTATTTCTGAAACTGGCTATGGGAACCCCTGCTGTAGGCCATTTTTGTATACTTTGATCACAGGAGTCCAACTGTAGGAAACGGAATTGATTGAACATTATTTAGTTTGGCATAATTTTTGTCCCACAATTCACACTGCTTGTCAGGACAAACACCAAGTAATGAATTCAAAGGAACTTTTTGTAGTCCTCCACAACAAAATTGTGGTGAGGCAAAGATCGGGACATGAAGATTATTTCTAAAGCTTTGAATGTTCCAGTGACCACAGTGGCGTAAAAAATTACGATTAGGAGTCTTCCTATAGCTGGCTGTCTAACCATACCAAGTAAATGGTCATGAAGGGCCTTAATCAGGGAGGTGACCAACAAAAAGTGTTCGCTAAATGGAAAAACCTGTCAGAAGGATGACCATTTCAGCAACGCTACATCAATCAGGTGTTTATGGTAGAGAATGGCTAAATTAAACTTAATTTTTCTTAAAGCAAGGCACTGTTATGGAAATCTAATTCACATTTTCAAAATGCTCAGAGATAAATAGTGAATCGCGTACTGAGTAACATCCACAAAAACAAGGAACTGGTTATTGACTTTTGCAGCACCAAAGAGTCTCTATGTATGATCATTATTCAGGTAGTGGATGTAGAGGTGGTCCGCTACTACAAGTTCTTTGGAGTTTACATTACTAGCAGGTTGGACTTGTCTTGTAATACAGAGGAAATAGTGAAGAAAGGACAAAGCAGGCTCTTTTTCCATAGAAAACTGCATTCCTTTAATCGCTTCTTAGCTTTTTAGCTAAGATTAAGGGTAGTAAATAAAATGTTAATGTGGGGAGTGACATCCTTCACATCTTCTACAACTCTGTGATGGCCTGTGAGATTTTCTACATTGTGGTGTGCTGGGCTGGTAATGTCACTTCAAGAGAGGCCCACCGAATCAACAAGCTAATTAAAAGGGCAAGCTCAGTTAATGGATGCACTCTGGACCCCCTGGAGGTCATAGCAAAGTAGGAAATTAATGTCTATGATATAGTGCCTTTCACATCTATCTATCTATCTATCTATCTATCTACCTATTATATAGTGTGTCACACACGTGCGCATGGGAGGCAGCAAAAGGGCTTAAATGAAAGTAATACCATGCCAGACCAGGGCGATGTGTACGGACCCTTTCTCTCACTTCTCTGCAGACCAGTTATGGGAAATTCTGCCTGGCCTTGATGATGTCACTTCTGGTTCCAGCCCCATGGATGACATCGCTTCCAGTTCCAGCCCCATGGATGACCTCACTTCCGTTGCCGGCCTCATGGATGACCTCACTTCCAGTTCTGACTCCAATTACATCATTTCCTCTGGTCTGTCTTAAAACAGCCATATTTTCTACACTAAATCAGTTCTGTTTTGGACTCGACACTGTACACTTCAGTGTGCTTACAAAACCATTTCCAGCCAGGAACAATATACGGATGGCCGCCCCAAACCTTTTTGTGACTCCTTGTCTTGTCTTTACGTGTCCAGCCGGAATGACCCAGTTCAACCCTCCCGAGTGTCGGCCACACTCGCCTCTCCAGGGTCTCTCTTCCTAGCTGCCTACCTTCTCTCTCTCCCAAGCCCACTGTCTTAGCTCAGAGGCACAGGCTCCTTCCACCTCCTGCCTTCGTCTCTCCCTTTCAACTCCATTTTCTTCTAATTTTTTTTTCTATCTTCACACTCGCACTTCCCTTTTAAAAATAGGGACATTGCACAGCTGTGGCAATCAGCGGCTCCCGCCGTCAATTAGGGTTGTGGCCGATTCTGCACTTGTGCACTAAGTGCGGGGCTGTCCACTACCTCATCACGCATGGGAACCTCTCGCCACATTACCAATACAACGGTGCGAGTGCGGCGATAATTTAAAACACCCATCAGCCGTGGACCTCACTTTACCACACATAAACTGTGCTATTTAGACCAACTGTAATTCTTTACATTTCTATACAGTAGCACTTTCCTCACTACTCAAAGCACTTTGCAAACTCCACGCAAGGAGGACCCAGGACGTGAATCCATGTTCTCCTGACTTAAATCATTCTAACTGTATTATAAAGATCTGAAATAAACACCAAAAATATATATGTGAAAAGATTCTGAATAACTCTCACAGAAATCAGTACGTCAACAGGCTGAAAAAGTATAAACTATAGAAAAATAAATAGGATATAGAAAAATGTTATCTTTTCCAAGAGCAGCGAAATGTCACAGCTTCACACAAAACATATAAATGAGCTGGATAAACCTAACAGGTTCTGAGATCGGAGAAGCTATCTGATCACTACAAAGTACAAAATCTGCAATCTAAGTGGGTACTCGGCATCATTTTACAAACAACAACAAAAAATAATTCCACCAAATACCATGTTAGTGTCATTGCAAAACAAGAATTCCTATCAAAACATCTGTCCTTACTAATAATGGTGCTATTCAGATTTGGATCTCATTTTGACACAATATTTTTCTCATTCATGCCACATGCAGAAGCATCTAAAATTATAATTTAAACATAGCATTTAATTATTAAGACTGTGGAATGCAAAATTAGAGGGGTGTTCTGCTCAGATACTAGCATGTGCTAATGAGGCCACATCTGGAGTGTTGTGTGCAGTTCTGGTCACCTCAGTACAAAAGAGACATAACAGTCTGGAAGTAAAAGAGCTCAGCCACGTGCCTGTCAAGACTGAAAAGTGTATCCATCTGTGACAGGAGAAGGAAATTAAACCTCCTTAATCTTAGAGCAAGACACTCTCATGAGAATCTCATTCATGTTTACAAAATACACAAAGATATCCATTAAGCTGATGCAGAAGAATTGTGACATTTAAACAGTGACTCCAAAACCAAGAAACTGGAAAGTGCAGAGTAGGCTCTTCTTCCTTAGAAGACTGTGCTCCTTTAATGTGAGAAGTGACATCCTTCAACAACAATAACAATATTTATTTCTATAGCACATTTTCATACAAATGATGGAGCTCAGAGTGCTTTACTTGATGAAGAAAGAGAAAAAAGACAAAATAAATAAGAAAATAAAATTAGGGAACACTAATTAACATAGAATAAAAGTAAGGTCCAGGGAGGACAGAAAAAAAAAAAAATTCCAGGCCGCTGGAGAAAAAAATAAAATCTGCAGGGGTTCCAATGTCACGAGACCACCCAGCCCACTCTAGGCATTCTACCTAACATCAATGACCTCACAATAAGTCCTCATTGTATTCAGGGTTCTCATGGAAGAATTTGATGATGATGGTCATGTGGACTTCTAGCCTTTAATCCATCAATGTAGGGACATCACAGTGCCCTGATCAGGTGGTGGAGGTGCAGATCACCACCACAGAAAACCAGAAAAAGTACAGCAGAGAAAGTAGGGGTTTATTCAGGATTATGGGGCCACAAGCAATGATAATGATAATTAATTGAATATACAGAATAACAGGATTAAACTAAAATGAAGCTATGAGAAAGCCATGTTAAAATAATGTGTTTTTCGCAGTTTTTTAAAGTGCTCCACTGTATTAGCCTGGCGAATTCTTATTGGTAAGCTATTCCAAATTTGAGGTGTATAACAGCAGAAGGCCGCCTCACCACTTCTTTTAAGTTTAGCTCTTGGAATTCTAAGCAGACCCTCATTTGAAGATCTAAGGTAGGTTACATTTTGGAGTGTGAGGTGAGAGGCATTCTGAAATATAAGATGGAGCAGATTATTGAAGGCTTTTGTAAACCATCAGCAGTATTTTAAAGTCAATTCTAAATGACACAGGTAACCAGTGTAGTGACATCAGAGCTGGGGTGATGTGCTCAGATTTTCTTTTCCTAGTTAAGATTCTAGCAGCTAACCCAGGCACAGGGGATGCACAAACCAGTGTATTTCTTCTTCAGTCCCAAGCCCAGATAAATGGGGAGTGTTACGTCAGGAAGGACATCCGGTGTAAAATTTTGCCAAATCAATATGCGGACAACAATACAAATTTCCATACCGGATCGGTTGAGCCTGGGGTTAACAACGACCACCACCAGTACTGTTAGCCAACAGGGTGCTGGCAGAAATTAGGCTACTGTTGGCCGAAGAAGAAGGAGAAGAAGAGGGGGGAAGACGTGTCCGGTGGCAGGAGGAGAGGAGGAAATTAAAGAGAGTGGAACTGAGGGTAGAAACTTTGAATGTTGACTTTGAGAAGCTGATGAATGAAGACAACAAGAGAGAGAAGAGGTTGGAAGATGTGGAGACAGTGAATCTGGAAGTGCAATGGATTAGCAAGGAGGAAGTAAGGACAGTTATGAAGAGGATGAAAAATGGAAAGGCCGTTGGTCCAGGTGACATACCTATGGAAGCATGGAGGTGTTTAGGAGAGATCACAGTGAAGTTTTTAACCAGATTGTTTAATGAAATCTTGGAAAGTGAGAGGATACCTGAGGAGTGGAGAAGAAGTGTACTGGTGCCAATATTTAAGACTAAGGGGGATGTGCAGGACTGCAGTAACTAAAGGGGGATAAAATTGATGAGCCACAGCATGAAGTTCTAGGAAGAGTAGTGGAAGCTCAGTTAAGAAATGAGGTGATGATTAGTGAGCAGCAGTGTGGTTTAATAAAAGGAAAGAGTACCACAGATGTGATGTTTGCTCTGACGATGTTGATGGAGAAGTTTAGAGAAGGTCAGAAAGAGTTGCATTGTGTCTTTATAGACCGGGAGAAAGCATATGACAGGGTGCTTCGAGAGGAGCTGTGGTATTGTATGAGGAAGTTGGGAGTGGCAGAGAAGTACGTAAGAGTTGTACAGGATATGAACGAGGAAAGTGTGACCGTGGTGAGGTCTGCGGTAGAAGTGACGTGCATTCAAGTTGGAGGTGGAATTACATCAGGGATTGGCTCTGAGCCCTTTCTTATTTGCAATGGTGATGGACAGGTTGACAGACGAGATGAGACAGGAGTCCCCGTGGACTATGATGTTTGCTGATGACATTGTGATCTGTAGCGAGAGTAGGAAGCAGGTTGAGGAGACCCTGGAGAGGTGGAGATATGCTCTAGAGAGGAGAGGAATGAAGGTCAGTATGAACAAGACAGAATACATGAGTGTGAATGAGAGGGAGGTCAGTGGAATGGTGAGGATGCAGGGAGTAAAGTTGGCGAAGGTGGATGAGTTTAAATACTTGGGATCAACAGTAAAGAGTAATGGGGATTGTGGAAGAGAAGTGAAAAAGAGAGTGCAGGCAGGGTGGAATGGGTGGAGAAGAGTGTCAGGAGTGATTTGTGTCAGACAAGTATCAGCAAGAGTGAAAGGGAAGGTCTACAGGACGGTAGTGAGACCAGCAGTGTTATATGGGCTGGAGACGGTGGCACAGGAGACAGAGCTGGAGGTGGCAGAGTTAAAGATGTTAAGATTTGCATTGGGTGTGACGAGGATGGACAGGATTGGAAATGAGGACATTAGAGGGTCAGCTCAAGTTGGACAGTTGGGAGACAAAGTCAGAGAGGCGAGATTGCGTTGGTTTGGACATGTGCAGAGGAGAGATGCTGGGGATATTGGGAGAAGGATGTTAAGGAGAGAGCTGCCAGGGAAGAGAAAAAGAGGAAGACCTAAGCGAAGGTTTATGGATGTGGTGAGAGAGGACATGCAGGTGATGAGTGTAACAAAGCAAGATGGAGAGGACAGAAAGATATGGAAGAAGATGATCTGCTGTGGCGACCCCTAACGGTAGCAGCCGAAAGAAGAAGAAGAAGATAAAGTTAAGATTCTAGCAGCTACATTCTGCACTAGTTGCAATCGATTGATGTCTTTTTTGGGTGATCCTGAGAGGAGTGTGTTACAGTAATCTAGCTGACTAAAAGCAAAAGCGTGAACTAATTTTTCAGCATTTTGCAATGTTATAAGAGGTCTAATGTTTGCTATATTTCTTAAGTAAAAAAATTCTGTCCTAGAGATCTGATTAATATGTGATTTAAAATTCAGGTCAGAGTCAATAGTTACCCCTAAATTCTTTACCTTCGTCTTGACTTTTAATCCTAATGGATCAAGTTTATTTCTAATAACCTTATTATATACATTTTTGCCAATCACTAAAATTTCTGTTTTCTCCTTATTTAGTTTGAGAAAATTACTACTCATCCAGTGATATCTTCTGTAACTCTGTGATGGTCAGTCTGTTGTGTGCTGAGCTGTTAACTTCACTTCAAGAAAGGCTCACTGAATCAACAAGCTAATTTAAAGGGCAGGTTCAGTTATAGGATGCATTCTGGACCCCCTGGAGGTCGTAGTAAAGTTGAGAATTAATATCTATGATATAGTGCTTTACACATATCTATCTATCTATCTATCTATTATATAGTGTGTCACACAAGTGCGCATGGGAGGCAGCTAAAGGGCTTGAATGAAAGTAATACCATGCCAGACCTAGGGGGCGATGTGTACTGACCCTTTCTCTCACTTCTCTGCAGACCAGCTATGGGAAATTCTGCCTGGCGCTGATGATGTCACCTCTGGTTCCAGCCCCACGGATGACATTATAAACAAAGCTGCACATTCTATATGTGACACACCAACACTGAGGACTTACAGCCAATGCATTATTCAACAGAAGTGCTTCAACAAACACTATGGGGGCTTCTTTATTCCAACAGTAAAACGTGTTATTGATAGTGTTATTGCGACATGGAAAGGATGAGTAGCATTGTTCATAATGGCACTCAGTTTTGTTATAATTCTATCCTTTGGTATGACCTCCAGCGTGTCCTGAGTGCGTACCATTGTTGAGCCTTCCATTTTTATTAGCTTTATTAGCCTCTTCTGAAGTGAGGTTAGCAGCCGAACATGCCACACTGGCCATCACAGAGTTATAGAAGATGTGAAGGATGTCACTTCCTACATAAAACACATACTTGCTGATTGGATCAGAATCCATATTTTTAGGCATAGGTTTAATTCCCATTTATATTTTCTTGAGTGAATCAGGTTACATCCATACTATTAATGTTTTCAATTCAAAATACAGACATTAGTCTCCATTTTTATCTTTTGTCCACACTAACCCAGTGCTTTTCACCCACAAAAACTGTGACTTTTGAAAACGTTCTTTAGAGCCATCTACTTCAGGAAACACCGGATCGGCATAATAAGGTGGACAGGAGAAATTACAGACTTTCAACAATGCAGATGTAATCACACTCTGATTGTTTGTACTTATAATGTAGGCCTTCCCTGACTGAATCCTGTTCATTAAATAGCCATCTTAGCCATCAGGGCCATCTTATCAGCATTATAGGCCCCCTGGGCAAAGCAGTACACTTGGGCCCCTACCTACACAAGCAATCACTCAGCAAGTCACAAAATACTGTACATACTGTAGATTAGCATGGGGCCTCTATGCTCGTGAGACCTCCGGGCAACTGCCCAGCATGCCCATGCGTTAAGACGGCCCTGGCCACCATGATGTCATCGCATAAATGAAATTAATATTTTTGATTAACAATGTCAGAAGAATCAAAAATAACTCAAAATACAGTATTATTTCCTGAATCAGACACAGAAGGGCAGAAGCTTTTCTCATTTTACTTTCTTCCGTTATTTGAGTTCTTTCTCCATGTGTCTCATGCTACGTGTTCAAAGTATAATAAATATACAGCTTTTGTAACTCATCTTGTGTCCTTATTATGATAATTGGACTTTAAGATACAGGAGAACAGGAAATCAATCTTCTACATCTAATTTTTCGATCAGAAACATTCGGAGACGTCTGTGATTTAGAAGTCACGCTTAGTATGTGGATATGCATGCAGGATATTTGGCAATAAATAACAATCCCCATAGGCCGTTTCATGGTTCATGTTACTTAAATGAGGTTTTTATAGTTTTGTGTAAAACACGAATGGCATCCTCTTCATTTCAGTAAAAATATATTACGCTTGTTAGCATTGCAGGATCCTCTTGTAAAAAAAAAAAAAATTAAACTAGACAATGCTTTTGTCTTTAGTCCACTTAAAGCACATTTCCTTTTTTCATTTTAAAGAGAAAAATCTCATTTAAAAGCTCTATTGGGTTATATGAGTGATAGGCCTAAAGTTTTTTTTTTTTTTTTACAGAATGTCTTAAAATGTCAACACATTGGCTGAAAATGCAGTTTTAATAGCTTTTCTAAAATAATTCCATAACCTTTTTGGACATAAAAAAATCTAAAACCATATAATAACAGGATTTGTAGAAAAGCATTACAGTGTCCTCCATAAGGTTTGGGACAAAGACAAATTTCTCCTTGATTTACTCCTCTGCTCCACAGTTTAAAATTACAAATCAAACAATTCAGACATCATGATTAACTCTTTGAGGGCTGAATATTTTTTCCAAGCAATGGCTTCACACAGAAATCAACATAAAACGTGTGTTGCTGCATGCTGTGGCTGCCAGTTTGCCAAGAAGGTGCAGCAGGCTGTCTTTGCATAGCTGGGACACAGTCGCAGTGTACTGCAATCTGGTTTCTACCTCTTATCATTGTTAAGTGTCAGTCCTCCCTGGCGAACATTGTCAGTACAACGATTAGCTGGGGGACCAATCAGCTGAAGCTGGAACCTCACATTTGTTTTCAATCACTTATATGTAGTACTAGGGTGTTGTACCGTGTTAGCCAAAATCTGACAAGTCATAGTCCAGTTCAGAGATAATAATAGGCAAAACGTTGTCGACAGAGTATTTTGCTTCGATCTCTCGCCAGATGTCAGTGCCATTTTTGCCATTGTTTGCGCTTGGCAACTCACGCGAGCGCAGGAAATCTCGGTTAAACCAATGAATCTAACTTTCCTTCTAGCAATGAGAGTCCAGCTAAAACATAATGCTGGGTTTTGTCACAGTTGACAGTCGATTACCATCGTCAACTCCTCCTTTTGACAAAAGTCGACATTAGCCCTGAAAGAGTTAAAGTGAACATTGCAGACTTTCTTTTAAGAGGATTTCCATACATTTTGGTCACATAACACTAATCACCCCCTATTTCAGGGCACCATCATGTTTGGGCGCTTGGCGTCATAGGTGTTTGTGATTCCTCAGGTGGGTTTCATTGCTTCATACACCTCGGTTTGCTTCTACTCTTTGGAGTCTGCAGTTGCTGTTGTTCAACATGAGGACAAGGAGCTGTGCCAATGAAAGTTAAAGAAGCCATTGTGAGGCTGAAAAACAAGAATATAAACATTCAAGACATTGGTAAAATCTAAGGATGACCTAAATCAACTGTCTGGAATGTCATGAACAAGAAAGAACACACTAGTGAGCTGAGTAATCATAAAGGGACTGGTAGACCAAGGAAGACTACTACTGCTGATGACAGAAGAATCCTCACTAAGGAAAAGAAAAAGCCCCAAACACATATCTGACAGATCAGAAACAGACTTCAGGGGGCCGATGTGTGTGTGTCAGAGACGATTATCAGCAGAAGAATCCATGAACAGAAACACAGAGGACACACTTCAAGATGGAGACCAGAAAAACAGGATGACCAGATTACAGTTTGTGAAAAAGGACTTCAAAGAGCCTGCGGAATTCCGGGAAAAGGTATTGTGGACAGACGAGGCAAAGATGAACCCGATCAGAGTGATGGCAAGAGCAAAGTGTAGAGACGAAAAAGAACTGCCCAAGATCCAAATCAGACCACCTCATCTGTTAAACATGGAGCTGATGGTGTTATGAGTTGGGCACGTATGGCTGCCACAGGTCCTGGCACACTTCTCGTAATTGATGATGGAACTGCTGACGGCAGTAGCACAAGGAATTCTGAGGGGTACAAAAACATATGATCTGCTCAAGTTCTAGTAAAGGCCTCCAAACTCAATGGATGGCGCGTCATCCCGCAACAAGATAATGAGCCAAACATACTGCTGAGGTAACACAGGAGTTGCTCAACGCTTAAAAACTGAAAATTCTTGAATGGCGAAGCTGTTACTTGATTTAAATCCAATTGAGCAGGCCTTCCATATGCTGAAGAGAACACTTAAGGGGACAAACCCTCCGAAACAAGCAGGAGTTGAAGATGGCTGCATGAGAGGTTTCCCAAAGCATCACCAGATAAGATCCTCAGCACCTGCTGATGTCTATGAATCACAGACTTCAAGAAGTTAAGGGATATGCAACAAAGTCCTAAATATGATGGCTCTAATATACTTGCCATTGTTGTGTCCCAACATTATGGTGACCTGAAATGGGGGAACCACACAGCTAAAGTAATGTGACCAAAATGTATGCAAATCTCCTTAAATAAAAGTCTGCAATGTGCACTTTAATCACAATGGTTGAGTTTGTAATTTTAAACTGTGGACCAGACAGGGAAATCAAGGGAAAATGAGTCTTTGTCCCAAATGTTATGGAGGGCACTGTAAAACTGCTGCATCTAAGTGTTGATTTGCGTTGGTTAGAAAACTGGAGCTTCATAGTAGAGCTTTTAATGTCATGTATCAACTGTTAAGATGTTCACAATTATTGTTAAGAAAATAATATTCAGAATTTTTTTTTACATTACCAGATAAGCCTTGTTATAAATGGCGTGACAGAGCCTCAGTTGGAATCCCTAACCCTTACCGTTATGCTCTTCGACTGTCTGCCAACGGTTATATTGGATCTTCCTGTTCACACCCCCATTCCTGTAATTGAAAATGTAGCCATTCCTGTTTGCGCTCTTTGACACTTTTTCTTTTCCCTTTTAATGTCAAGATTAAATGAGGATTGTCGCTCCATACCACACACAGCAGTGCACAGTGGAATGAAATTGTGTCACAGGGACCAATTATGAGCAAGAATAGACAACAAAAATAAACAAGAATAACAAAATTAAATAACAGCAAATCACTAATGTGTTGAACAGATGAGTTATCTACTGTACTGTATTATCAGACCAATCTTTATTTAGGAGTCTAATGTCTTGTGGGTTGAAACCTTTATGAAATCTGGCAGTTCTACCCCATTTACTTCAGTTCTGCTTTCCAGAGGATGGAAGGGCAAGCATTTCACTGTGGGGTTTTAGTGTGGTCTCTGATAATGCTTGTGGCCATGTTTTGACAGCATTAGCTATAAAGGTCCTGAATGGGAGGGCGTGATGTCCCAGCGGTCTTCCTTGCCCTTCTCTGCAGGGGAATCTGGTTTGAGGCATGCGGTCCTCATGTCAGACAGAGATGCAGGTGGTCAGTACACTCTCAAAGCTGCCTCTGTAGAGAGAGATGAGGGTGGGAGGTGGAGAGGCAGGCTCTTCTCATGTGCTTCAGGAAAGTGCAGTTGCTTCTGTCCTTTCTTGACTACGGAGGAGGTGGGTTGAGTCCATGTGACAGATCATGTGTTACCTCCATTCCCTGGAGCTTTATGCTCCTGACTAACTCCACAGTGGAGCCATTGGAAGAGAGGGGAAGGTGGGTGGCATGGTTCTTCCATAAACAGACAGCAATCTACTTTGTTTTATCAACTTTCAGGGCCAGATTATTGTTATCGCATCAGTCCACTAGTTGTTTAACCTCCTATCTGCAAGCCATCTCATCATCACCAACGAGGAGACCCACTGTCATCTGCACACTTAATAATGTAGTTTGTGTTATAGCTGATACAACAGTCTGTGCCCACCGACTTCATCTTCTTCCAATTCCCAGGAGTTTAATAGTCATTAAAATGGACTAATACAATAAAGACACACGGCAATCAACCTGGTGCAAAGTGCTTTTTAGTTCAAGTGTGGTGCAGTTCAAGAAAGTCTTTAATTAACAATACATAATGTAGAGTGATATGGAAGATAAAACCCATTAATAAATAAATAAATCCATGAAACAGTTTAAACAGTATAAATAACTGGGAGTGCAGCTGGATGACAAATTGGACTGGACTGCCAATACTGATGCTCTGTGTAAGAAAGGTCAGAGCCGACTATACTTTCTTAGAAGGTTGGTGTTCTTCAACATCTGCAATGAGATGCTGCAGATGTTCTACCAGACGGTTATGGCGAGTGCCCTCATCTACGCGGTGGTGTGCTGGGGAGGCAGCATAAAGAAGAAAGACGTCTCACGCCTGGACAAACTTGTTAAGAAGGCAGGCTCTATTGTAGGAATAAATTTGGACAGTTTAACATCTGTAGCAGAGTGACGGGGATTAAGCAAACTCCTGTCAATCATGGAGAATCCACTGCATCCACTGAACAGTGTCATCTCCAGGCAGAGGAGTTGCTTCAGTGACAGACTTTTGTCACTGTCTTGCTCCACTGACAGACTGAGGAGATCATTCCTCCCCCACACTATGCGACTCTTCAATTCCACCCGGGGTAGTAAATGATAACATTATTCAAAGTTATTGTCTGCTTTTACATGCATTTTTATCACTCTTTAATTTAATATTTTTTTGTATCAGTATACTGCTGCTGGATTATGTGAATTTCCCCTTGGGATTAATAAAGTATCTATCTATCTATCTATCTATCTATCTATCTATCTAAACCAAGAATAAAAACAATCATTATATTATCTCCCCCCATTTATTTCCAGTGCTCTCTTAACGATCAGACTTAATGATCAAGTATGCTGCTCAGCAGGACTAACACACCGTGCAAATGCAGTCAACCCTCTGGCTCCATCTCAGTTACCTCAGTCGGTCACCGCTGGGAACCACCGAGGCAGGCTTCCTCATCTTACCACCTTCCCTTGGTGCACTTAGGTCCCTTAAAGCCCACAATCTCTCCTGCTCTCCATGCTCATCTGGAGCAACCCACCCCGGAGCGTTGTTCCTCTCACCCCATCGTGGGACCATACTAACCTCTCGCCTCCTGTCCTTAACACTGGCTTGACCATCCAATAGAGAAGAATGTTATACAAAAAATAATTTTCAGACTCAGAGAAGTTCTGGTCTGGCTTTTTGTATTTGGAGGCCTGCTCACCAGTTGTACCAACAATGGCAAAAGGTGTCAGGCCAAATGGGTTTTGGCTTCAAAAGTTCACAAATATAGGAAACTAGCAAAATACCCGCGCTTCGCAGCGGAGAAGTAGTGTGTTAAAGAAGTTATGAAAAAGAAAAGGAAACATTTTAAAAATAACATAACATGATTGTCAATGTAATTGTTGTAGACTTATTTTAGTACTGAAAGTGAATTTGATGATTGTAAAGAGTTTAATTTATGATTGTAAATGTTGTGTATGAGAAATGCACATTTTTAGGATGTAAGGATCTCTTTGTAAACAACGTTTGCAGTTCTGCCCTCGGGCTGTAAAATGACAAAGCTGCAAGCATGCAACATACAGTTGGCAGTGTGAGAAACAATCTTGTGTCAAGTCAATGCCGACCCTTTTTAGAGCCTGGCCCTGTGACTTATTTATTGTCATAGTGAAGCAGACCTTTACTGGAAACTGGAGGCATTTGAATTAGAATCAGTATGGGTTAGGTTTAGAGGTAGCCTGAATGTAGAATGAGCAGTCCTTCCACCCCTGAAGCAGTGGAGTAAAGAAGAAGGGAGCAGTGAGCACGACGAACACCTGAGGAAAGTAAGGAAGCGAGTGAGGAGGCACATGAGCACAGGATGTCGTTAATGTATATAGGTAGGGAGCCAACCACGTGGTAGATGTGTGGACAGCGGCCTTGCGGAAAAAGGAAGGGGGACCGGGGGAGGCCCTTGTGCGTCTCTGTTGTGAAATAAATCCTCTGTTAACGGAAATCAGGAATGAAACCGCCAAAAGGAGAGGTCAGTTTCGAAAGTTCCTTACGGCACAATGGTGAGAACTGCCAGTAAGATGTTATTTTTGAAAGTTTGTTACGGGGCACGGCGCGAAATGAAACATACTTAACATTTGTAAGTACAGTGTAAGGATGAGCATAGGAAATTTGGGCTTCCTGTGTATATTGGAAGTCGCAGAAATAGTGAGGAGGGCTTTTCCATATCTATATATACAGTTTAGAGCATACACCCATTTCCCCCCCTTGGGTGTTGCAATAGGACATGAAACATACTTAACTTTTGTAAGTACACTGCAAGTAATGAACATATGAAATTTCAGCTTCCCACCATTATGGAAAGTGGGAGAATTAGTGATGAGTCAGTGAGAGCTTTGCCTTTTATATGTAGAGATGTTCTAAAACTAACAAAATATCCCACAAGGGAGAGGATTATCGTCAAGCCCTGGCTTGCACAGGACTCTAAAGACTGCCTTTTTAGCATGTGGTCAGGTTGCCTGGAGTGAGGCACATTGTGGGATCAGGCTGGTGGTATTTGGAGGTCTGCTTACCATTTTTATCTGATGCTGCATTGCAAAAAATATGAAAAGGTATTGGCCTCAAAAACTAAGCCATAAAGTGGGTCTGCCAAGATAAGGTAACACTCAAAGGTAACCTAAGTTCTACACCAGGCTGGCTTTGTTCTAGGTGAGACCAATGGGTTTTGAATTTAAAAGTTCGAAATTATAAGGAATGTCCAAAATTTACTTTAAAATGCCCCATAAGGGTGAGGATTACTGTTAATGCCTGTCTTGTAAATAAAAGGGCTGTAAAAGAAGGATTTTTTTTTTCAAAAATTGAGAATATAGCAAAATATTTGAAAGAGCAAAAGGCAAAAAAGGATTTGCCAACAAAGAGTTGAATGGTGACCAAGTTCTAATATAATAATCCAAAAATCGAAATCCAAACAGAGAAGCAAATAAACCTTTACATCCAATTCTCCAATATTCATGACAAAGACTCACTCTAAACTCTTCCAAAGTGTATTCAATGAACCGCAAGGGACTCACTTTCCTCTGATGCCTTTATAGATGGCCCCAAAAGGCCCCAGCTCTTGGAGGAAACATCAGAGTAGAAGATTACACACAAATATATAAATACATAAATAAATAAAAACAACAGAAAAGACATCATTAGAGACATAACTAGACAAATAATAAATGGATAGAACAATATCAATTGAAACAGTCAAAGCCAATGAACAAAAATAAATTTAAAACACAAGCCATGTTGGGGCTGTAGTCTCACAACACTGTTATGGCAATAAGTTATTAACTTTACATAATTTTGAGCCATAGGAGAAACCGCCCCTTAAAACGTGTGAATTAAAATAAGGCAGCTTTAAAAAAATGTTATTCCAACAAAATTAAACTCAGATTTTCAATTTCAAATACTTAGAGGAAATCCATGGGCCTTTGATGTGACTAATGAGTCTGATGCTGAGCCCTTAGAATGCACTGTAGCTAAATTACATGTCACTTTTTTATTCTTTGCCACTCACCTTTCTTCTCCCCTTAATCACATGAATAATTTGGACAAGGTTGGAGATTCGGTTTTGCCGTTGTCAAGTTCTTAATAGGTCTGTTTACAGTTTAATTAACAGCAGTCAGGAGCAATATGAAACATAAAGCTGATATTGGGAAATCACAATTCAGCTTCGCTAATGAAGCACTAACTCAGTTTTAAATTAAGACAATAAGTTGCCATAAATAAAACAAAACAGTACAGTGTTGCTGTTTTATTAGTGCTGTTTAATTAAGAGATGAGAATCATTAAAAGAAAATGTTTTGGTTTTGTATTTTTACAGTATACAGTTCCTGAATTGTAGTTTTCTGCCATCCTTTTCACTTACCCTAATTTCCATAGTCGGGATCACAAGTCCATCATAGGGGACATACACACCCATGCCAGGCCAATTTTGAGTTATTGATCTGTCTAATAACGTCTTTGAACAAGGGGGTTTGAACTGTTATTCTAGAGAAAAATCACAAAAAATACTGCAAAATTATTTATACAGCACAATAATAAACCCCAGTGAATTTAAAAAGTGTCACAATCAGCTGATGTTTATCTGTCTGTCATATCTCAGCCAAGATGTCTCCCCTAGCTGGACTTCAAATTCATATTTTGTGTCTCTTTTGTTAATTTTTATTTCTTTTTATGTTGATTAATGGGCATCACTTTTAATTTTTGGATTTGTCAATGTACGAGTATATAAGCTGCCTTAGTTACTGTATATTCCTATCCAAATCATTAATATACTGTATATACGAAAAATAGCAGCGGTCCCACCACTGCCCCCTGATGGACACCACTCTTAACTTCACCCAACTCTGATAGGGATCCTTACACTATCACCCTCTGCTTACTGTGTCTGAGCCAATTTTACACCCATCTACACGTAATACCCTGAACTCCCACTGATTATGGTTGATTCCTGACCTCACATATGGAATCTTATTGAACACCTTCTGAAAATCAAGATAAATAATACCATGTTCTTAACTTTGATCGTATCCTTTTATTGCTTCCTTACTGAATTCCAGCATGGTGGTAAAACATGACCTCCCTCTTCTAAACCCATGCTGACTGTTCAGTAAATCTCCCGTTATCTCCTGTTATATATTGCTCAGTCTTATTTTTAATAATTCCTTCCATTAATTTGCCTGTGATGCACATTAAGCTTACTGTCCTATAGCTGCTTGGATCTGCCCAATAACCCAGTTTATATAACGGGATAATATTTGCCATTTTCTAGTCCTTTAGTACTTTCCCAGTGTGTAGTGACTTCCTAAAAATATAGGTCAAGAATTTACATCTGTACTAGATAAACTTCTTAAAAACTCAAATATAAATATTATCTGGTCCAGGGGCCTCATGCATAATGCAGTGCGTAGAGTTCACACTAAAACATGTCGTAAGGACAAAAGCAGAAATGTGCGTATGCATACAAAGTCAAAAGAAGTTGTCAGATATCAAAGTTGCCATGAAAAGGTGAGTCGTAGCCCACCGTCTGAGTGTCATTTGAAAGCTTATTAGGGTACAGAGAAAAGAAAAAAAAATAGGGACACAGTGAGAAAAAAAGCTAGGAATTTCCACTTTAATCATGTAGTTTATTTTGTTATTAAACTTCATCTTTAAATCGTTTAATTTACTAGTTTATCAAATGTAGTACCATCGTAACTATAGTAGCACATTACATGCTTTGTTTTGTGTGTGTTCTTCTATGTGCTCTGTGTGTGAATCACTACGTGTTTCTTAAACGGGCTTTCTCTTCCTTCAACTGGACACAGAATCCATTAAAATCGTGATATTACAGCTCTCTGAATAATTAAAATACTGAGATGTATACTTGATATAATTTTCATGATGATAGGAGTTAAATCATGCTATTAAACATGGGAACACCGTGGCGCAGTGATAGTATCTACCTGGCGCCCTGTCCAGAGACTGTCTCACGCAAGATGCTTGATGCGCCGTGCGTGACCTTCGATGAAAAAATTTATTGCAGCAGTACTGTCTCTTTCAAACGTACTAACTCACAATTCCTTTCCTTCCTTTTCTTTCTCCAAGTGACCAATCACCACACAATCAGCTCTGTAATAGATGTTAAGCCATCTGTATTGCATGTTTACAGTGAGGTGATTGTACTATTAAGTACAAAGCGTTCTACAAGGAGCACTTGATGGACTGATTGAGTGCATTTAGAGTTCTTGGGATGAAACTGTTTCTGAACCGCGAGGTCCGTACAGGAAAGGCTCTGTAGTGTTTGCCATGTGAGAGCAGTTCAATAGACATGGCTGAGACAGCGTATGCTTGATGCTGTATACCGATAATTCTCTTTCCAATCAGATTGCACACTCAGATACAGTGGGATAAACAGTCTGAGTGGTGCATTGAGAGGAACAACGCTAAATCAGCTATGGTATTTGGAATAGTTTGGCCAATCCGTGGACCATTATATTGTTACAGGTTGAAAACAATCAGACGCCTTAAACTAATAAATAATATGCAGTTAATTTCAGTGTATATGATAAAGACGCGTCAGGGATGTCGATCTAAAAAAGAAAGGGACACCACACTTGAATAGAAGCACTGCTTTGACGCTGGGTGCCGTCGATTTGCAAAACCGAGCAGAGAACTTGCGTACGCCAAGCATTTAGCTGCCGTGAAAATGTGTGTGGCTTTATGCCAAGTTTAAGTTTTATACATCGTGATTTGAGCGTGGAAACGGGAGTATGCAACATTTTTGTGCGTACGCACCGTTTATAAATAAGGCCCCTAGTGATTTGTTTGATTTTAGGCTATTTAATCTCAGCAGCATTTCTTCCTCTACTATTTCCAAATCACTCAGAACCTCCTTAGTAGTCCCACTTACCGCTGGGAGGTTATCCACTTCCTCAGAAAAATGTGAGTTTAAAGCGTCCGCTATTTCACTGTCTGTATCTTTTAATTCTCTTTTACTGTTTTTGATGCACTTCACCTCCCCCTTGACTGTTATTTTACTATTAAAATACTGGAAGAATCTCTTAGGGTCATCTTTCACCTTATCTGCCATATTTGTCTTTAACTGGCTTTTAGCCTCCCTAATATCCTACTTAATGGTTGCCCTCATGTTCTCTCATTTCGTACAACTCACATTGGAGTTATTAATCTTACATGCCTCATTTGTCTGTTTTTACCTTTGCTGCTTATTTTTTAACTCTTTATTAACCCACTCCAGAGTTTTTTCTTTCTTGCTAATTTTCTGTTAATTCCACTGCTTCTCGACTGCCTCCATACATAAAAGCTTATTCCAGTTTATCCATTTTACATTATCATACCTTAACAGTTTAAATCTTTGCATCCTCGCTCTTCCAAAACACTGAGAATTGTATTATATTATGACTATTGCAATAGGTGCTCAGTGCATTATATGTGAACACGGCTAAAGAAAAAAAAATATTTATGTCCCTAAGTTTTGTTTTTGTGGTGCTACATCCAAGGATCTTTACCCAGATTGTGTTTATTCTCCGTGTTTTTGTTGATTTTTTAATATTTTTTAATTATTATTTTTCATGTGTTTTTGATGTAACTTCTGTTATGTCTGTCTGTTATTTTGTAATTGTGTACTGTAACTTTAAATGTTACTCCATTTCATGTTTTTTGTGGATGGAACCCCAGGAGGCAGAGCCACTCCGACGTCACCGTTGCTGGGTTGTCATTCCTCTGACTATTTCTTGAGCCAGTGTGAGTGTCTCAGCAGCAGATTACTGAGCTGGTGATTATAGATGTATGTATTGCTATGTCTTTGGGTGAGTTTTTGCTATTTGTTCTGGATTTTGAATATTACATTGGAACTATGACTCGATGCATGCTCAATAATCCAGGTAAGGAAATTCTAGAAAGTTGATTCAGTTCATCTGGACATAGTTTTTTTCCAGGGAGATATGTTACATCACTCATCCAAGTGACTTCCTCAGTTTCAGCTGACTGCAGATTTCTCCAACCTGGTATATCAGTAGCTTTGAATAATGACCGAACCTAGCACCATTGACTAACAATGGGCCATGTGATCAATGATATGCAAATTGTCCATTGATCAATGGCCATGAGTACCATTCACAGAGAGCTGGGAAATGACTGCAATCACAGCATTGTAAGATGGTGAAAGATGTACGCTTAGGCCCCCTCCTTGGTTCAGAGATGGTCGTTCCTTTTTCACATAAATGGTCTCCTTGACTCCTCACTCAAACCAGTGCTCCTCCCTGTCCAGGATGTGCACATCTTCATCACTGAAAGAGTGACCACTGTCCTGTAGGTGTAAATAGACTGTGGAGTCCTGGCCTGACAAGGTAGCTCTTTTGTGTTGTGCCATCCGCTTCGCCAGTGGTTGTTTGGTTTCTCCGATGTATAATTCACGGCATTCCTCTTGGCACTTAACTGCGTAAATTGTATTACTCTGTCTGTGCCGGGGCACCCGGTCCTTGGGGTGGACCAATTTTTGCCATAGCGTTTTTTGAGGTTTGAAAGCCACCAAGACCTGGTGTTTTGAAAAAATGCATCTCAGCTATTCCGATACTCCTGACACATAAGGGATCACCAAAGGTTTTCGCTTAGGCGGTGGTTGTCCTTCCTGTCTCCTGGATTGCTTAGAGCATTCTTTAGGTGCCTTCCCTGCTTTGACAAAAGTCCAGCTGGGATGACCACATTTACTCAGGGCCTTTTTGATATGATGTTCTTCTGCTTCCCTGGCCACTGTGTCTGTGGGTATGGTGTTTGCTCTGTGTTGTAGAGTCCTTATGAAACCTATTTTGTGCTCTAGTAGATGGTGAGAATCAAACCTTAAATGCTTATCCATATGCGTTGGTTTACGGTACACATCAACTTTCAAATGTCCCCCATTGCTGATGGAAATTTCACAATCTAAGAAAGCTAGCCTGTTACATTTCATGTCCTCCCTGGTGAACTGGAACCCAACTCTCTGTGAATGGTACTCATGGCCATTGATCAATGGACAATTTGCATATCATTGATCACATGGCCCATTGTTAGTCAATGGTGCTAGGTTCGATCATTATACAAAGCTACTGATATACCAGGTTGGAGAAATCTGCAGTCAGCTGAAACTGAGGAAGTCACTTGGATGAGTGATGTAACGTATCTCCCTGGAAAAAAACTATGTCCAGATGAACCGAATCAACTTTCTAGAATACAATTAGTTTGTTTTAGATTGTCTTTTAGACAAATTCTTCCTGGCATTGTTTTCTATTGTATGCTTCATTTTGCTTTCTTCAAAGAAATTCTAAGTTTTCAAAGATTCCTGTTTTGAGTAATCTAAACTTGTCAGAAGTTGACGGTTTCTTACTCCTTCATAAGGCATTATTTTTAGGTTTGGGACTTTAGTGCATTTTTGCAACGTATGCAGGTGTTAGTTTGAGACTGTCTTGCTAGGGTGAACCTCTTCTGGGCAAACCAGAGAAGTTCCCAGGCTGCTTTTATGACTTTTCTGGAGGCCTCAGTCTTTTTTTGCTCTGTGTGAGACTCCTTTTCACAATAGTTTTTATTACTACAGAAGTTTGTCAAACTGTTTGATCCTCGCTTGTGCTTAAGTTTTGGTTTGCCATGATCTTATTTCAATGCTTTTTTGAAGGAAGGATATATTCATCTGTCTCAGAGCCAAATGATGACAAAGGTTAATCCATTTTCTTCTGGCCTCCATAAGGGAGCACCAGGTCTTGAGTTTGACAGCTGGAGACAGGTTACCTTTTGAGCTGCAACTTCCTGTGAAGCAGCGTGATGGATGATTGCGCACCCTCACTTCCACCGATATCATCAAATCCTTTTTTCAGACTCTTCTTTCCATCTATCTTCTCCATCATCATCACCCAATCAACAGGCAGCCATGAATGGTTACCTTTTGAGCATAAGAAGAGAGTGCAGTAAACTCATAGGGAATTTTGCCTTGGTGTTTTGCCTGAGCAACTAGATATCCATCCCTGGAAAAATCTATTTTAGGTTATTCCAGGACACAACCAAAAGAAGAAGTTGAGCTGAGTTGAAGATCTACTAGAGAAAGGAAGACAGGGCAGGCTTGTGAGAGAAAGAAATAAGAGGTTAGAGGAAGGAATGCATTATGATACTGGAGTGGTTATCAGTTGGTTGAGCCATCCCACTCATTCAACTTTGTTTGGCACATCTTGTGATACAAACCTAGAACTTCAGTGATGTTCCTGGGGTCATTGTGAGCTCAACATCAGACTCTCCCACCCAGGTGACCCAGCCTTTGGATGTCTCAACTTCAGACTGTATCATCCAGGTGACCCAGCCATGTTTGATCAAGCCCGAGTTTGGCCAGGTTGAATTCTACCCCACTGATCTCCTCTCATAATCTACAGCCAACTAGATGCCTCTTCAGACAGCCTTTTTCTGTTGGCACTTTACATGCCAATGATGGAAAGCGTTTTGCAGAAGCCCTGGCCAGCAAACCCTCTGCAGCCTGCTTCAATCGGCTCGCACCTTGCCCGTCACCCATTCTTGCTCATTGTTCCTTCAGCTCTCCATATCTTGCTCTTCTCCTTTCATTGGATGCTTGGATCCGATCCTTCCATTGAACAGAAATCTTCCTAAATATAAACTGCCTGGAGGCTTTGGAGAGCAAGACCATGTCTAGTCTCAGTAATGTTGAGGCAACCTCTTCTGAACACTTGAGTTATCTGTACAAACAAGAGATGGTCACAGGGACAGCAGGGTGAGTATTTTCTATTTGTTTATTGGGTACCTTTGCTTTATTCTTATATTTTTCATCTAGGTGATTTTTGTATGTTTCAATCACTGTGGCAAATATTCTGGGTCATGCAGTTTCTCCCAGTACAATATCATTCACAAAGTAAATTATCAGAAGATACAAAATGTTATTTTTAAGTGAAAGGCTAACAAAAATTAATAATGTTGACAACTCAAATTGTTTAACAGTTCTCTTCGGGAAACTTTTACGTAACATGAAATTTATAGAAGTCAAAAATAGTCCAAAACCTAACATCTCAAAGTCTAACCATACATACAGTGTATTCAGAAACTATTTAGACCCTTAACTTTCTGCACTTTACGGTGTTCTAGATTTAATTTTAAATTGATAAATTTGATGATTTTTTCCCATGAGTCTACACTCAATAACCCATAATGACAAAGTGAAAACGTTTCCAGAAAGGTTTGTACAATTATTAAAAATCACAAAATTTTGAGTGTTCCCAAGAGCACAATGGGCTCAACAATGGCAAAATGGAAGAAGTTTGGAGCCACCAAGACTCTTCCTAGAGTTTGGTCACCTGGCCAAACTGAGTAAAAGGACAATAAGGGCTTTGGTCATGGAAGGGACAAAGAACCCAATTTTCCCTCCAACAGAGCTTAAGTTATCTGTTGATATGGAGGAACTTATCAGTATGGCGACTATCTTTCAGGACTCTATTGATCAGACACATTTGGCAGCTCACTTGGAGTTCTCCGAAGAGCATTTAAAGGACTCTGAGAACAGAGGAAAAAGATTCTCTGGTTTGAGGAGACAAAAAAATTGAACTATTTGGGAATGTGTAATGAACACCAGGCAATGTTTGCCAAATGCCTAATGCCATCCCTACGGTGAAGCACAGTGGTGGCACCATCATTGGCAGAGAGAGACAGAGAGAATAGTCAGAAATCAGGGAAGGATGAATGAAGCCAAATACAGAGAGGTCCTTGAAGAAAAACAATGACCTGAAGTATATAGCCAAGACAACACTGAAGTGGCTTCAGGACAAATCTCTGAAGGTCCTTGAACGCCATGAGTAAAGCTCAGACTTAATCCTCACAGAACATCTGTAGAGAGACCAGAAGATGACAGTTTACAGATGTTCTCATCCAATCTATTGTAGCTTAAGAGGATTTGCTTGGAAGAATGGGATAAAAATTCCAAATCTAGGGGTGCAGAGTTTGTAGAAACTCACTCAAAAAGACTCACAGCTACAGTATATTTGAGGGTTGGTGGCAGAATTGACACTCCAGCCACCATAAAAAAAACTCACGCTGTTCCACTCCATCTGAACTAATGTGGTGCTGAGGTGTCACCCATTGCATTACTCCACTTGGGTCCTAATCTGGGAGTCTGAGTTGGTTTGTCATGTGATGGGTGCGACAATGGGCTGTATCAGTGTGTGCGCCTAACCCCTCTCTCTCTCTCGCTCTTATATGCTTGTACTCCTCCTTATGTTTCTCACACTCACTCTTCCTCTTTCGAATTGTGGTCAAGCTGACAAATCAGATAGCTCTAATGGACTGCACACACAAACATGCACACACACATACACAGTAGATTGAGGGTGAGCAAAAATGGCAAGTTACCTTCCACTTGCATAGAAATTGCCCATATTTGTGAGTCCTTCTGGTTGCCATGTATCTGGTATATGCCATTTGATATGGGATTTGTAAAATCGCTGTTAATGTTTTTGATGCACCATCTTTGGAATGAAAAAAGCAAAGCATTTTATTACTACAACATATTTGTGACATGCCATCTGTTGAAATGAAAAATGTTATTCATTTTATTACTGCATGCATTACAGAATACATTCCAATAGATGATGCACTGTAAAAGTTAATGCTGAATATGCTGAGGTCTAAGCTGATTACTTAGATTTTAAGCCATCTTAGACTGGTAGCAAAGCTAGTTAAAATTACATTTACAAAGACAAAATTAAATAAAAATTCACTCTAGCTGCAGCACAAGCGAGTGAAGTATGTGATGTCTTGATTTTGATCTTCCCGAGTTTTATGCACTGCATTTTGTTGCTAGGTGTTACCATGGCAATTGTGGCATTGTAATGGCACATCATAAGGATAGCGTTAGAGAATTCCACTGTAGCAGAGAGAAAGAATACTCCTGTATGCCAGCTTGGCCACTTCTACCATTGCCAAACCTCTACAGGTTAGACAACTTAGCTCATTGATAATAAAAATTACCTACAATGAGTATTTTTTGTCATTTTTAAAGTGTTGCTTTACTTTATCAATATTTATGCAGCCAGTTTCTTTATAAAAATCTGATTCACTGTGTGACTGTGAATGACTCAGTTAATGTGGCATTTGCAAAAAAAATTAAAAAATAAAAGATTCTGCTATAGCTGTGAACAATTTTTAAATACTTTGAGGCAGTGTTTACTCTAGAAACATGACATATATGATAGAGTATTTGCCAAATAATACAAACAGTATGAAACATGTGTTTCACCCTTATTGGGGTTTGTCAGGTGTACACACTTTTGCATCCACTTACAGGGATCAAACCTTACGTAAGGTATTCAATGAGGACGGAAGGAACTAGGATGATCTCCTCCCCCTTGTCCTTTTTGTATATCAGGATGTCCCACTAGCCTCCACAGGGTTCTCATCCTTTGAATTATTATATGGACGACAACCCCGAGGTATTATGGATATTTTAAAGGAGGGTTGGAAGGAGGAGGTCCTTCCTTCTACAAATTGCAATAGATTTGATAAAATTAGACCCATTCTAAAAAAATCACATGGAAAAGGTGCAAGCAGCCCAGGTCCTTTGTTACAAACGTGGTATGTCCTTTTGGGAGTTCCGCCCGGGTGATTGAGTCATGGTTTTAGTTCCTACCTCATAATCTAAATTACTGGCACAATCGCAAGGCCCGTATGAACTTAAGAAGAGGAATTTGTCTGGTTGATTACTTAGTTATACAACCTAGTCGTCGACCCAGAGAGCGAATTTATCATGTCAATTTGCTGAAACCATGGAAGGAAAGAGACCCCGATCACTCCTCTGGACAGCCCTGCTCACTCTTCACTCAAAAATTGAACCTTAACTTTGGTGATAATTTAACTTACCTGCAACAACAGGAGCTCAAAGCATTCTGCCTGTCTTTCCTAGAAGTAGTTAGTGAGAAACCCGGATGAACTTCCCTGATTGCGCATGACATCGTGACGAGACCCGGGGTGATAGTCAGAGAACGCCCATATTGGATTCCCAAGGCAAAAAAGGCTGAAGTGGAACTGGAGATCAAACAAATGCTGGAACTAGGTGTGAGAGAGGAGAGTTTTAGTCCCTGGTCCAGTCCTATAGTTTTGGTCAGAAAGCCTGATAGGAGTTTAAGGTTTTACAATCACTTCTGCCGGATTAACCAAGTTTCCCATTTTGATGTCTATCTGATGCCGCAAGTGGACGGCCTCCTTGAACAGCTAGGACATACTAAATTTTTCGCTACCCTCGATATGACTAAGGGGTACTGGCAGGTTCCCTTAATGGACTCCGCAAAGGGAAAGACTGTGTTTAGCACCCCAAACGGATATTGGCAGTATCTTGTTCTTCCATTTGGATTACATGGGGCTCCTGTGACTTTCTAACGTCTGGTGGACAAGGTGCTCCGGCCCCATAATTCGTATAGTGATGCCTACTTGGATGACGTGGTCATCTATTCCAGCACCTGGAAGGAACACCTATAGCAGGTTAAAGCTGTATTGTGGTCACTAGCAGAAGCTAGTCTTCATATTAATCCAAAGAAATGCTACTTTGGATTGATCAAAGTCAAATATTTAGGTTACCCAGTAGGCCGAGGTATAGATAGACCACAATGCTCCAAAATAGATGCCATATTGAATTGGCCCCGTCCGATGACCAAGCGACAGGTTCAGGACTTTCTTGGATTAGCGGGCTACTATCACCGGTTTGTACCCCGAGTTTCCGAGAGAGCAACACCCTTGAAAAATCTAACAAAGACGGGAAAACCAAATCATGTGGTATGGGATGATAGAACAGACACTGCATTTAGTGACCTAAAGCAGGCTCTTATGTCAGCTCCTATACTGAAAGCACCTAACTTTTCGCTGCCTTTCATCCTCCAGATGGACGCTTCAGACACAGGTCTTGGAGCCGTGCTGAGCCAAAGCGTTGAAGGCGTGGAATCCCCGTTATGTACCTGTGTTGGAAACTGTTGGACAATGAAACCAGATATGCGGCAGTAGATTGTGAGGCTTTGGCAATGAAATGGGCGATTACTCAGCTGAGGTATTATCTTTTGGGATGTGAGTTCACCTTGGTGATGGACCATGCACCTTTACAGTGGATGGCCTTGAACAAGGACTCAAACCCATGGGTCACGAGGTGGTTTTTAGACCTACAGCCCTACAAGTTTTCAGTGGTTTGTCATTGAGGAACACTGCAAACCAATGCCAATGCCCTTTCACTGTCCCAGTACCTCATGGACAGGTACACCCGACCCGATGGGTCTGGGCTAAGTGGGGGGCCATGTCAAACACGTGCAACTAGGAAGAAGCTGACTGGACCAAGTGGAGGTAATTATCTGGCAGGGCAAGGGGTGGCGGGGTGTGCTAAACCTTTTTCTGTTATCTCTGCAGGCCAAATACAGAAAAACATGCTTGATTTAACAACAAGGTCACTTCCGGTTCTGGTGCCAAGACAGACGTCACTTCCAGTCTCACCCTTTAAAAGCGCCATCTTCTCCACCATCAGTTCAGTTCAGTCTGGATCTCAAACCATCCACATCAGTGCAAACTAAAAAACCCTTTTTGCAGCCAGGGTCAATATACAGGTGGCTGTCCCAAACCTTTCCAGTGTGTTAAGACTCATTCTTTTATAATATATGTATAGACTGTCAATGTCAATTTCTTTATATAGCACATTTAAAACAACATAGGAATTCTGTGGCCAAAGTGCTTTACAATAATAGAATAAAAGTAAACAAACAAATAACATAAATAACATAAATAGAAATAAAATATAAGAACATAAATAAAATACATAATAAATAGAAGTAATGTTATATAATCATATTGAGGAAGCCATCAGTATTACTGAAGGTCACGGAATGCAAGTGAATAGAAATGAGTCTTTAATCTCATTTTGAACAGTTCAATTGTAGATGACTCCTTCATGTAAAGAGGTAAAGAGTTCCACAGGCGAGGAGCAGCAGCTGTAAAAGCCCTGTCTGTCCCCCTTGGTTTTATACTTGGTAGGAGGGACAACAAGAGACAACTGACCAGAAGATCTAAGCACTCTGGATGGCTGGTGTAAAGCATACAATTCAGATAAATAGGCAGGAGTGAGCCCATGTAAAGATTTAAAAACAAGCAACAAGATTTTAAAATCAATTTGAAAACTGACAGGCAGTCAGTGTAAAGAAGCTAAAATAGGAGAAACAGAATCAGACTTTCTTGCCCCAACCAGAAAGTGAGCGGCAGCATTCTGGACCAACTGTAACCTGTGTATCAGGGATTTGCTAATCCCAGAATACAGCGAGTTGTAGTAATCGAGGTGAGAAAAAATAAAAGCATGGGTAGCTTTCTCAAGATCCCTAGAAGATAAAAAAAAGGCTTGATCTTACTTAATAGTCGAAGCTGGAAAAAGCAACTCTTGACTACAGAATTTACTTGTTTCTCAAAAGAGAGGTTACTGTCAAAGATAACATCAAGATTGTGAAATTGAGGTTTGCAAAAGACAGAGAAAGAGCCAAGAAGTCCAAGACCAATTTGGGCTTTAGCTGATGGACCCACTATAAGCACCTCTGTTTTATTTTGATTCAGATCAAGAAAATTGTTAGCCATCCAGGATCTTAGTTCAGAAAGACAGTTGTGCAGTTGATTTAGTGCAGAGTTGCAGACAGGAATATAAACCTGAGTATCATCAGCATAGCAGAGAAAAGAAATGTTAAATTTCCTAAAAATAGCTCCAATAGGATGAAGGTACTGTATATAGAGAATAAAATAGGACTCAAAATATTTAAGAGGAGCAGTAGATGAAAAAGAGGAATTTAAAGTCACTGAAAAGTGTCTATATGATATGACCTGAACCAGTTAAGAGCAGCCCCTTTAAGCCCAACAAGATGTTCAAGCCGCATCAGCAATATCTCATGGTCAGTAGTGTCAAAGGCAGCGGACAGGTCAAGGAGGACAAGGACTGCAGTGCCACCTGAGTCAGTAATAATAGAGATGTCGTTGAAAACTTTCAGGATGGCCGTTTCAACGCTATGATAATGCCTAAAGCCAGATTGGTAGATCTCAAATAAATTATTGGAGTTAAGGTGATCGACCAATTGATTATAAATAATTCTTTCTAGAATTTTAGCCAGAAATGGCAATTGGGAAACTGGGCGAAAATTGGCTAAAACTCCAGGATCTAATTCTGCCTTTTTTAGGGGGGGGAGTGACTGCAGTTTGTTTAAAAAATGAGGGCACAACCTCCGCACATATAGAATCATTGATAATGGATAGTAAGGATGGGCACAAAACATCAAAGGCTTCCACTAAGAGGCATGGTGGTACTATGTCAAGAGGGCTGAGAGCTGGTTTAAGGGTGTCAATAGTTCTTTTTAATTGTAAAAGTGAGACTATATCAAAGGATTCTAAGACAATGTCATTATTAACAGTAGGAAGTTCATAGCCAGTTGGAACAATACCGCAGCGGATAGTATCAGTTTTGTTGACAAAGAATGATAGAAACTGCTCACATGAATGAAGAGAGCTATTTAATCCCATCACAGATCGAGGGTGAATGGCCGCATTAATTGTGTTTATATATACACACACACACATATATATTTATATATATTGTCAGAGGTGTCTGGGGTGGCGACCCGGCCGGGACGCCCAGGAGGCCCAGAGGAGGGCTTGCGCCTTCCCCAGACCATCTGGGGGCGACCGCCCTGGTTCCTTTGGGGGCCACGGTTACAGAGCTTTGAAGCTCCACCCTGTCGGAGCCCGTGGTCGCCCCCATGCCTTTGAATCCCTGGACCTCAGCACTTCCGCCACACCAGGAAGTGTTGGGGGGAAGAGGAGCAGGGACACCCGGAGTGCTTCCGGGGATACAGCCAGCACTTCCGCCACACGGGGTCGTGTCGGTGGGAGATTGCTGGGAAGCACCTGGAGAACATCCGGGTGTGAATAAAAGGGGCCGCCTCCCTTCATTCCAGGTGAGAGTCGGGAGCGGAGTGGACTGAGCTGGAAGTAAGGAGGCAAGGAGGCGGCCTGAAGGTAAGGCATTGTGTGGCCAGGACTTTGGGGGTTTGGGGTGGACTTGTTGACATTATATTATTGTAAATAAACCTGTGGTGGGAAAATGAATGTGTCTGCCTGTCTGTGTCTGGGCCAGCCTCCACAATATATATATATTGTCATACATGTGCATCAGCGGGTCACCATCTTGGCTCATCAAAGGTGAGAACTACCACCTTGTACACCCGGGGGCATGATCGATAAACACCTTGTCTCCTTCTCTGCCCACAGACTAGATAAGCTGCCCAGTGAGGGCTACTAAGCTCACCCCTTTTCAGTCCAGGAGCTATAAAGGTGACGGCTCACTTAGAAGATGACCCACCTACAGAAAGGAAGTTCGACAACAAACCTGACAAACCTAAATAGGAAATTTTATAATTGCTGATGTCTTTATTGATTTCTGTTCTGTGTTTGCACCACTGCACGCTTGTTATTTTGTTCCTGTATAAAAGAAGTAAACAGGGTGGCCCAGTTGGCACCCCAAAATTTCGATTGAGGTCCTGTGGTTAATAGTGGTTGACGACAACATACTGTATAGATACAAGCTACTTGTTTAAATAACTGAAAGAATATTAGAACTAATGGTTATCCAGGGAAAAGTTTTCTTTTGTGAGCCCACTTAATTGCTCGGGAAGTTAACTGTCAATACACAAAGTGTTAAGCTGTTTACTTAGGAAGAACGCCAGTTTCTTGCTTTCACCTTTCCCCAAGAGCACGATTGCATTTAGTAATTTAGTTGAAATTTAAAAACAATTTTCCAACTTTAATGCGTTTTCAGACATGAACTTTCTAATCGTAGTCATTTCATATCAACTAGATGCACCTTTGGAAACAGAAATATATATATTACAATTTAAAGAAACTGATCTGTGTAAGAATTTACATACATTGACTACCATCTCCTATTAGAAAGGACATGCTGTTATCTTTGCTAAAATAAATTTTGCATAAAATGCTTCTCATCACTTTTTTTCATTAACTTGGGGTTGCACACCTCGCATTTCAGCAGGATTAGCTCATATTTTTAAATAATGTGTGCATAAATTGTGTATCGGCGCCTACAAGAATGCTGCAGAAGCAAATAGGAAATCTTTATTTAGAAGAGATGGCTAAAGAAACAATTTTAATCAGTGAATTGGGGTGGACTGGGATGAACTTTTCGTGGGGTGGCAGTGCCTCACTGCGGTTTTACTCACTTTGCCCATGTGAGTCACACACAGATGAAAAACTTTTAATGAATAATAAATTGTCACTTGGAAAATGAATTTCTTGTACCATTATTGCTAGATTTTATGATTTTTTGGTAATATTATTAGGTTTGCTTAATCATTTTTTTATTGAAATGAGCACTGAGAGCTCTTTGAGACACTGCACAGTACTTGTGATTCAACCTGTCATGTGAGTGTATTTATTATTTCCCTGGACACAGGCAAATATGCAGCAGTTGTATTGTGGGAAAGTGTTCACAAGAGGCACTTTTAACCTCTAAGGTTCTTTTTATATAATGGTAGACAAATTAATAGTGGAAAGGCCTAAATGATTATCCATGATTTACATGAACACCCTGAAGTGCAGTCACTGATCACTCTAAAACACAACAGTGGCCAAGGGCCTGTAACTGCCCCTGCCAGGTTACAGAACAAATACAAATGGAGAACTCCTCCACTCAGCCCAAAGATCTGTCACTGCTCTGGGCCACTTCTCCCAAAACCGAGAGATATGGCCAAGGATGGCGACCTCAGCTTCAAAAAACATAACAGGGGCCAGAGGCTGGCTACCTCATTGTTTCCCCTGAAAGAGCTGCACATTTCTACTGAGCACAGCTGGCATATGAACAAACATAAAAGACACACTCCAACACAGGCCAGCTTGTTCTGATCATCGCAGCTTTGAAAGAGTCAAATAAATAACGAATCACTTAAACAAGGACACTGGGGTAGACGATCTCAATCAACAAGGCAAGTTTCAGTGAGGATATGTTCAAACTTTAATTTAATCATTAGTTACATTTTGTGAGGTTTCTGAGCTCTTTTAGGACCCCTCCCCCCCAAAGGGATGGCACACTGAAGCACAACTGCCGCATCTGTTAAGCACTGCTTATCCTTTGCCAAGGCAACCATAGGTTCGTAGTGCAGCAGCATAGCGCTGTGGAAAAAACTACGAGTCGACCAACATCGCACTATATGTGCCTGTCGCCAGTGGGTGATGCAAGGAACATTATAAATGCAGGGAACAGTATAACTTGGCCACTGACCTTGCCCCGACTATGCCCATTTGCTGTGTCTGTGTATAAGAGAGTGGTAGATCCCGCTGCAATAAATATCCTTGCTTGGCCTCATGTTTCATGCGTCAAAGTTTATTTGCAGGGAAGCCAGGTATGAAATACCAGAAGTCAAAGTAGAAGAAAACATACAACCTGAATGATTCAAATCAACGTCCATAAAGCAAGCTTCACTTCAGTGTAAACTGAGAGAGAGTGATGCCTGTGTAATTTAAGAAGTCCATTCTTCTTAATCCAACTGAGGGGTACTTTTAAATGTAAGTGCCCCCTTTATGGCTCAGTCTTTGTCATTGGAGCTCATTTTAGGTAGTGCTACACTTTCGTGTTTGGACAGCATGATGCTTTAGTGCATCATCAGGACAGCCTACGCTGTCTCTCTCTTTCTCGTATGCCACTGCTGCATTATCATATTTAGAGCTGCATGTCATCACCTCCATCTCATCTGTTTCATCTTTCCCTCTCAAAAGCTTTATAGAGTTCATGTATCTCAATAGCTGTGTTTCTTGTATACCATTCCAGATCTAGAAATTCACAGTAGTCCATCTAGGGACAGTGGAGGCTGATGGTGCTTTTCATTCTTTTCCACCTGGTTTCTGGAATCCTCTTCTTTCCTTAGCCATTGTTAGTGCTGTCCTTTCTCCTTCTCCTGCTACTCTTTGTTGTCATCAATCGAATCTCTTTGCTGGTTGCTATTTCCAGTTTCTCTTTTGTTTTGATTAGCCTCTCCTCTCCCATCTATTTATGTGCTCAAAGATACTCAACTTCCTTTCTTTATGTAGATGACAAGGGGGAAGGACAGATATCCTGGATGTAATGGAGGATGAATTTTTGCCCAGCCAGGAGGCCAAAATGGATGGACTGGATGAACATGAATACATGTTCATTCCTCCACATGACAGGTGGCAGTGTTCCTCAGGGCTGAACCAGATTAGGAAACTCACAGAGAAGTATGGGAATTATATTCCTGTTGGGGTCTTAGGGAGCCACCAGAAGGTACTGCTGAGGTAGGACTGTCCTGGTTTCTGCATGAACTGGAAGTGCTCCACATAACCTAGGTGTGACACTGAAAGTATTTCCTGGGTCTAATTCAAAAGGAAGCCCACAGCCTCATCTTTATGGAGTCAGAGTCAGGTGGCAGTGTTAGTTGTGGTAATTATACTTCAAAGACATAAGATATTCTATATGGTGATCCACAAGGACGTCTCATGAGTGCACTGCTCTTTTCGATCTACATGCTTCCATTAGGTCCGATTATTTCAGGGCAAAATGTGAGCTACAACAGCTATGCTGATGACACACAACTGTATTTATCAGTAGCGCCTGATGACCCCGACTCTCTTGGTTCATTGACACAAAGTCTTATTTGTCTTTCTTAATGAATGAGTAATAACTTTCTCAAACTAAATAAGAGAAAAAAGAAATTTTAGTGATTGTCAAAAATGGATATAATGGGGATATCTATACTAATAAAAGGCAAAGCCCTCACTGACTCACTGACTGACTGACTGACTCACTCATCACTAATTCTCCAACTTCCCGTATAGGTAGAAGGCTGAAATTTGGTAGGCTCATTCCTTATAGGTTCCTTACAAAAGTTAAGCAGGTGTCATTTCGAAATTCTACGTGTAATGGTCATAACGGTCGACAACGTCCGCCATGTTAAACTTTCTCATTTATGGCCCCAACTTCACGAAATTTGGTAGGTGGCTTCCCTGCGCTAACCGAAACCGATGTACGTACTTATTTCGGTGGTATGACGCCACTGTCGGCTGCCATATTGAACTTTCCAATGGTCTTTGTTGCCCTCACTGACTCACTCATCACTAATTCTCCAACTTCCCGTGTAGGTAGAAGGCTGAAATTTGGCAGGCTCATTCCTTACAACTTACTTACAAAAGTTAAGCAGGTTTCATTTTGAAATTCTATGCGTAACGGTCATAACGGTCAACAACATCTGCCATGTTAAACTTTTTTATTTATGGCCCCAATTTCACAAATTTTGGTAGTCAGCCTTCCTGCGCTAACCAAAACCAATGTATGTGCTTATTTTGGTGGTATGACACCACTGTCGGCCGCCATATTGAACTTTCCAACGGTCTTTGTTACCTATGGGCCCATCTTCAAGAAATTTGGTACGCGGGTTCCCAACACTAACTGAATCCTACTTACGTACATATATACGTCCATAGCCTGCAGCTCGGTCGCCGTGTGAGGCGGCGTTGGGTACCCCATTCTCACGTTGTTGGCTGCCTGCCTATATAAGTCCGTCTGTCGCTCCGGTCTCTTCATTCCCTTCCTTGCTTTGCCACGGTATTCACGTCTCCCTGCTGATAACTGCAGCCTTTTTATTTAATCCACGGCTTCTCCGCTGTTTTATTGTTCATTTATTATGATTATAGTTATTGTATAGGTATTTTAGACTTAGTTTACATTGTTCAGGTACACATTTTCTTTATCGTTCCAACCGTACCCCCATTAATATGTCTATCGAGGTGCTCACCATCGATCAAAGAA
Source organism: Polypterus bichir lapradei (assembly GCA_026402145.1). Classification (NCBI taxonomy): domain Eukaryota; kingdom Metazoa; phylum Chordata; class Cladistia; order Polypteriformes; family Polypteridae; genus Polypterus; species Polypterus bichir. Next base: position 10,965,077 of record JANRMT010062852.1, read on the forward strand.
CTGTCACTTACTGAGTGGTTCCCATGCCCAGAGATGGTGCCTGCCTTTTCCATTCTCTGTGTTACATATTGCATGGCCATATCAGGCTCACTCTTGTTATCTGGAGGAACATTTTGTCTTATGTATTAAATGACTGGGACAGGTTCAAGGTGTGGACTGATGACGGTACAGGAGATAATTGTACTACACAGGAGCACTATAACAGTGAAATGCTTAAGCCCTTCACCTATGCAAGTGAGTTGATGGCTGCCGCTGAATTGTTCGGTTGTTGCTTTCAAGTTACCAAAATGGCCAAATATTTTACATCTTTGGACAACCGCCAATGTCTCTTAAACATCTTAGATTCACAGGTGACGATTTGAGTAGTGGACACTTTCATGTTTATGAATGTTTAAACTCTCAAAAGCTGGATGCAAAGTTATTGATGAAACCGGTTGTATGCTTACAACACTTGACAGATGCCGAATGTCACTTCAACACAACAAGTCCTGCAAATATTAATGTAATTGAAACAAACAATGAAACTCAAACCGATTGTGACAGCAGCAATCCAAGCTGTGAGATTTGAGGCAAGATTACTGTTCACATGGCCAACTGTAAGTTACATGCTCAAGAGTAAGCTCAGCGCACAGCTTGGTCATATTACAACTGGAGGGCCGAACTGACAACGTGGTATACAAAGAGATCCTTAACAAATAATTATTAGTATATTTTCCCTCAGTTTAAAAACGTTTTCTTTTCTTCTTAATAAAAATTTTAAGGCAGTACTTCGCCGCTGTGAAGCGTGGGTATTTTGCTAGTTAGAAATAAACTTGATCCATTAGGATTAAAAGTCAAGATGGGGTAACTATTGACTCTGACCTGAATTTTAAATCACATATTAATCAGATTACTAGGACAGCATTTTTTCACTTAAGAAATATTGTAAAAGTTACACCTCTTATAACATTGCAAGATGTTGAGAAAGTAGTTCACGCTTTTGTTTTCAGTCGGCTAGATTACTGTAACACACTTCTTTCTGGACCACCCAAAAAAGACATCAATTGATTACAATGAGTGCAGAATGCAGCTGCCGGGCTAATACGGTGGAGCACTTTAAAAAACTGCTAAAAACTCATTATTTTAGCATGGCCTTCTCATCGCTTCATTTTAGTTTAATCCTGATATTCTCTATATGCATTTAATTATCATTACATTCATGGCGACTCCGAAATCCATACTAACCCCTACTTTCTCTGCTGTTCTTTTTCCAGTTTTCTGTGGTGGTGATCTGCACCACCACCACCTGATCAGTCCCTACATTGATGGATTGAAGGCCATAGGGCCACATGACCATCATCCTCAAATTCTTCAATGTGAAGGCAGAAAACCGTGAGGACTGATTGAGATCATTTATGTTAGGTAGAATGTCTAGATGGGGCTGGGCAGTTTCGTGGCCTGAAACCCCTACAGATTTTGTTTTCTTTTTTCTCCAGCTGTCTGGAGTTTTTTTTTTTTTTTGTCCTCCCTGTCCATCAGAACTTACTTTTATTCTATGTTAATCAATATTGCCTAATTTTATTTTTTTGCTTTCTTCATCCTGTAAAGCACTTTGAGCTACATCATTTGTATGAAAATGTTCTATATAAATAAATATTGTTGTTGTTGGAGGTGGAAGGAGAGTATTATGGCTGGTGCTTGTATAGAAAAATGTTGGTGATAAATAAAAACATATCTGAACCCAGATTATGTTAGGTGAGGCTTGGGGCTCAGTGGCACCCCTCCCTTGTGGTTACCCTTAATAACTTTAGAAATAATTTTGTCTCATTTAAGAGATTCTTTCCGAATTCTTTCATTTGTCAACTTTCATCTCCATTCAATTTCAGACTCTTCCAGTAACATCTCATTTCAAATGCATTTAATTTTGAAATTTCCTGTTTTTGTCAATGTCCATATTTCCAAGTAAAACCCAATGTACACAACACACAAGTTACCAGTATCTTTATTGTAACTTTCCCTGAGATGTTTACACTTTTCAAGATTTCATTCAGTGCCGCAAAAGAACTGTGTGTGAAACAGATATTCTTCTATTGATTTCCCTTGAGCATACCGTTGTCACTCTTTATCAGGCTTCCTAAGTAAATAAAGAGGTCTACACATTCCATTTTCTCTCCATCCAAAAGTATATCTGCCTTATTGTTTCCCAACACCACTACTTTTGTCTTATCTTTATCTATGAATAAACTGCAGTCTTTTCCACTTTTGTCTAATACCGTTAGTTGCTCTTGGAGATCTGGTTAATTTTTTGTTAATGTGTCACTATTATCTGCAAATCTAGATTATTTACACTGTACCATTGCTTGATGGCTATTTGCAGTACGTATGTTAAATCAGTCTAAAGTTAGATAGTGAATTTCCATTAAAATACAAAGTCCCCAAAACCACCACTTCTTACAAGCAATTACACACTTGCTAGGTTATTTCTTCTTCATGCCACCAGACTCAGGCATGGTACAAATCAGCACTGCCACAAAGTATTGCAGCATACATGGCTAACTGTAAAATATGGAGGCAGACACCACCTTTACCGTATTGTTCAGCTCTTCTGGGTGCTTTTTTTGGCTTTAAAATATTAAAACAGAATATACACTGTACACTACTTCAAAAAAAAAACATTCTTTTATAATTTGTATTCAATTGTGTGCACATAGAGGACATCTAAAGAGCTCTGGTTATGGTAATTCCGCTTCGGGATGGCACTGAGTACTTAATGCCCTTTCTTCTCTCTGCAGACTAGAAGATTGATGACATTAACACCAATGACATCACTTCCAATGTCCATCCACCTGGACCCGATTCTTCCTGCTGGAAGGACTTAAAAACAGAAGATTCATCATCTTTGGCAGTCAACATTTAGATTTGCGTCTGGAAATACTGTATATTATTTTCTTCAATACTGTTACTCCAAGCATTTTATTCTTATTCTATTATACAGGGTTTGCTTTTGAGTGCCCCGAATCTTTATGTGTTTCAGCTTTATTTCTTACCCCATCTTTAACACTAGAATTACCAAAGCCTACGAAAAAACTCATAATTCCAGCCCACCTTAAATCCCTTCGCACCTCTCCATCCAGCGTCTTTTGTCTTGTAAATGTGTCAATCAGCACAAGCAGCAAGCAGCCTGCTATTCTATCCCCCCTCACTACCGTAGAAAGGCACAAATCTCTCCCAGCTCAATCCTTGATTATCTTGGAGTGAAGTTGTGGAGTTTTAGAGGGTAAATAATAGATCATTATCTGGAACACATACATTTCATGTGTGTTCAGTGTCTACAACACTCTATGTAAACACATCGTTAAAACAGAACCGTTTTTCATGTTTTAGTAATAAATGACAACATGTAGACATGAACTGTATAATGTGTCAAGCCTGAAATCCAAATATAAAATAAGCACTTTCACAAAAGGTGCAAGTATATTACGATAGCTTCCGAGGTGCAGCGGTAAGAACTGGTGACTTGTAATCAAAAAGCCGCCGGTTTGATTCCGGCTGCCTCGCAAATATACCATTTTGAGTAGTGAGCTGCTCTTATTGTTAATATTATACAATAAAAGCATACATTTGATTTGCATCTGTAACAGCTGGTGTAAATTTATAGTACTTGTAAAAGTTAGAATTTTTTTTTTCACTTTTATTCTCTCAGTCACGATCACGATACAATCCCCAAGATGAAGATCTGATGCTATTAGTTTTTATTTGAAACTGGAAATAACTGTAGATGTGAGTGGTGTTTTGAGACAATGGAACTGGAAATGCTCTGATCTGGTGGGGGGGTGGTGGTAAAAGCTGACACACAAACGCTGGTGAATCTGCTTTCTTCGTATCTCATTGTCACTTGATTTTTTTTTTTTTTTATTCAGTTTTATTCTTGAGTGTTCCTGCTCACGCTAAATTAGTATGCACCTAATGGTCCATGATGTCAAAGCCGCACTGACAAAAACACAGAGACATAGGTATATATGATATTTGGAATTATTCATTTTATGCCCTGTATATTACATTTCGGAAAACATTGTGGCACGGATGCAATATTATTCATATTATTCATATTCATTCGCATACCTTCTTGCGGTTGTAATCAATGACTGCATTTTTTTTTCTCTGATCTTGCCCCAGTTTCTACATTTTAGATAGACAGATCTTTATTGTGATTGTCACTTTTACAAAAGAATAACGAAATTGAAGGTGCAGTCAACTCAATGTGAGGCGCATTTTGGTGTATGGTGGTGTTTCTTTTGTACTCCAGGACTTGCAGAGGAAAGAATAGTACAGAGAGGTCAGTTCCACACTATATGCAATCATCAGATTCAAATGTTAACAGTTCACACACACGCAAGGACCGTCTTTTCTATGTTTACGAAATGTGTATACCTGTTGCAATGTACACACTTCGCTGTATGCTGTGGTTCCTATTACATTGAAGGAGCATCTGACACTGACTGAGTTTGCTTTCCTGGGGGAAGCGGCGGTCTTGGAACAGAAGCTTGTTGATGTTGCACCCTATTTTTCCTTATCCATCGCCTTTTCTTATAAGAAGTGACAACGAAGTTGCTCTGCAACTGGACCCTATGCATGCCTTGTACTGTACATGTGCATTGATCACCGCCAGCACAAACTTGTTGTAGCACACAGCAATCAGCCACACGTGTGTTCCTGTTCGCATTGAATAAGCTCACACCTTCTGGCCCATGATGTCAACGCAACACCAGGTAAAAAAAGAAAGAGACAAATATATGTGAAATTTTGAAGAAATCATTTTATGACCTGAATAGTACCAATCAGAAATCATCATCGGCTTGAGCTGGGAGAACATTTTTGACCTTTCTGCGGTGGTGAGGGGGATGCTATAGCAGGCTGCTTGCTGCTTGTGTTGAATAAGACACGTACAAGACAAAAGACACTGATGGAGAGGTGCGAAGGGATTTAAGGTGGGTTGGATTTACAAGTTTTTTCGTAGGCTTTGGTAATTCTAGTGTTAAGCAAATGCAGTCAAGTCAAGTTATTTATTCTTTACTAATAATTAAACATGTTTTATTATAAGTCCATGCCGGTAGCACATTCCTTTCAAATATATAAGAGCAGTACAGATTGCATATCTTCCTAATCTTGAAATTCCAAAATCTGATATACTTCAAAATCTGCAAGGCTTTGAGTGCCTACATAATGCCACAAGTGGAAAATTCCACACCTGACCTCACTTGCTCTCATGGAGCTCTGATCAATGTTCTGTCTAGTTTTCTCTACAGATGAGAGGATGTGAATAGCACACAAGCTGGTACTTACCGTTTACTACTAATTTTTAGAAACCCTCTTTGAATTTCAAGTGGCACACCAACTCAACAGTGACAAGCAGGACATGCATTACCATTGGGTGAAAGGCAAGACAACAGCAGCACTGGACTGGGATTGAGAGATGTGATTCAAAAGTGCTGTGCCACACCTACGCAGCTTAGAGAGTACATGGGCTCTGACTCTCTGTTGGCACCAGTTTGTTATCAACTATCGTCACTGCCCATTACTCACTGCCCATCATGCACAAATTTATTAAATATTTGATATCAAATTACCTTCAGGATATGTGTATAAGGTGTACATGAAACATAAATAAATTTCGTATTTAGACTTAGGTCCCATGCCCAAGATATCTCATTAAGTACATGTAAATTTTCTAAAATTTGAAATACTTCTGATTCTTGTGAACTAAGGTACAGGGAACTGAACTTTTGAACTGTCATAATTATCTTTAGGCCTCTGACAGATTTTGAACAGGAAGCTGATTTTTGAATCGTTATATTTCAAAGTAACAAACTGAGGGAAAGTGATAGCCAATGCAAAACTGAGAGTACAGGGTGGGACAAACATTTATGGGAGGTTCTTGGCACACGGGCACAAAATAATTTCTTATATAGACAGAATGAGTTTTGTAATAGAGCAGAATCATCTTGAAGACATTATTACATTTTTGTAAGAAAATCACTTTTCTATTATTTACAATTTTGCATTGAACATTTTTAATATTGTATGTTAATTTTGCGCTTAAGTAAATGTGCTAAACGCATTTAATATTACAGTACTTTGGTTTCATTGAAGGACTAAGCAGTGCTCGTACAGTCCTATGAGACAATAGCCTGCAATTGGTACCCAAACTTGTTAAAGTCTCATCTATCTATCTATCTATCTGTCTATCTATCTATCTGTGCCTGGATCTAGACATTGGATAAATAGAGCCTTGCAGAAGACAAGGACGGCTCTTGAAGAGAGTCATGGCATGGCACAGTGGAAGATGATTGGATCCACTGGAAGAGTGAATGTAACTTGAGAAACAGTGCCATCTCCAGTGTCAGTGTAACTGTTACATTACAAGGCGTTTCCTGTAAACATTTGAGTCTGAAGGTGATTCTCCTGAAATTACGGATGTGGATCATTCATTTGTTACATAAACATCCCTGTCATTTGGTGTGTGTGTGTGTCTCAGTCCTTCCATCTGGGTGCTTGTTGCAGTATCATTATTGATGTTATTGCAAAGTGCCAACAATTATGCACACTTAAAAGTAAAGGTGCAAGAGTGGTTCCTCAGAGCAATGTCATAGATGAACAATTTTTGGATTCTAAAATACCCACCCACATGAAGGTTCCAGAAAGAATTTATTTAGATCCTGTGAAGGATGGCCGGCAGTTTATCCCAGCCAGCACCCCCAGGCCACTAGATGAAGTCCTCCCTGCAACATGAATTCCTGCAGGGCATCATGGACAATGGAGTTCGACTTCACAGCCCTGCTGGATACCGTGGGGGCCGCCAGGCGACGCTGCAGGGAGGCACAAATGTTTCTATTGTAGCCTGGAAGTACTCCCTAGTCACGGGGATGGAAGAAATGAAGTACTTCAAGACTGAAGAAAAGAAGAAGTTGTCATCTGACCCAGAAGTGCTATGGAATCATATGGACTGAAGGATAGAAGCACTTCTGGGTCACGAACTATATAAAGGACTGTGGGAAACCCAGCAGACTGAGCCGGAGTTGGGAGGGAGTGTGACAGAGAAGCTGGGGGGAGAGGAGGATTATTATTGAGACTTATTGATTATTATTGAGTATTTTTGTGTATTGTGGAGGTGGATGGTAGTAGTAGTAGGATCATCCTTGCGGTGAAGCCATAGTGTTAGTATTAGGAAACAACCAAACATCATCATGAGTACTGCTTCTCAAGGTGCTGTAAAATTGTGACGTCATCCATTAGGTTGGAGTGGTGGCTCTAAGGTTTAGGATCTGCTTTGGTTCAAATCCAGTAATGGTTCTACTCTATTGCGCCCTTGAGCAATGCCCTCAACCTGAAAATTGCTCCAGGGTTCTGTACAATGGCTGACCCTGCACTCTGACCTCAAAGATCATGTGAAAAGATAATTTCCCCTCAGGGATTAATAAAATATATAAAACAAATTATCAAACGTGAACACCTACTTCTCACTGGGTGGTTGTATGGGACGCTTTATAACTACCTTTTGTGTCCTACTCTGGGGTAGAACGAATTCTTATCCTAGTCAGACTTTAAGTGCGATTCCTAGGAGTTTTTCTGAGATATTTGCTAAACAGAGGCACAGGTGCAGGATTCAATGCCAGCGTTAAAAGTAGTTATTTTTTTGTGTAGCACCTTTCCCACATTGTTTTTTCAAGGTACTCTACAATGAAATAGTAGACTTTAAAATAACACAAGATGACCAAAGAAAAGACTTTATAGTCTAAAAAATAAGATAAATCACAAGGAAAGCCTGGCCTGGTATCTAAATGAAACCCAATGAACTGCTTGTGTGAGAGGAGTAGATTGACAGCACAACTGAGGCAGCCTCAGTGCAGTAAGCACAGAAGAGTCAGTTTTAATATTAATATTAAAGTTACATGAGGAAACGGTTGAATGAAATGCATTATGCTGCCTGTCTAGCCTGCCTAATCGAGGATTCTGCTTAAATAAACCTTTCCCCTAGTAAAAATGATGCATTTTTGGCATGCCAACCATATTCTTTTCCTCCTCTGCAAACACTTAGGAGAAAACCAGTTTTGCTTTGCAGCGAGTATAATGGAAAAGAGTGACCTGAGAGTCAATGGCCGTCTAGGCAAGTCGTGTCTCTTGGGAACTGGCTCAATTTTCACAAATGATCAATAGACCGGTTGCAGAATTGGTTCTTTGTTCACATTAAAAGTCTTCCCCATTTCTACTTTTTTGACCTTTACTGGACTCCTACTTTGTCTACTGGGTGGACCTCAACTGAAGGATTTGTGTATGTGGATCCTGGCAGCGGTTTGCAAAAGCAAAGTTATGGTTGAATTCTGGAATTCTATGAGAAAACAACTAAAGAGTACATACTGTACGATCATAGGAGCATATGATATTTATCTTGACTTTCAGAATGCATTTGATAAGGCATCACATGAGAGGTTGGGCATCAAATTAAAAGAAGTGGGAGTTCAGGGAGAGGTTTTTAGATGGATGCCAAATTGGCTCAGACACAGGAAACAGAGGGTGATGGTGCGAGGAACCTCATCAGAACTGGCTGATGTTAAGAGTGGTGCCCATCAGAGGTTAGTGCTGATATTTTTAATATATATATACATGATTCAGATAGGAATATAAGTAACAAGCTGATTAAATTTGCAAGATAGGTGGATTGGCAGATAATCTGGAATCCATTGAATCATCATAGAGGGACTTGGATGGCAGATAGGCTTGGGCAGATTTATGGCAGATGAAATTTAATGTCAGCAAATATAAAGTATTACACATAGGAAATAAAAATGTGAGGTGTGAGTACACAATGGGTGGTCGGAAAATCAAGAGTGAACTTTACGAAAAGGATTTAGGAGCCGTAGTGGACTCTAAGCTATGAACATCCCGACAGTGTTCAGAAGCCATTAAGAAGGCTAACAGAATGTGAGGTTATACAGCACCTTGATGTGTGGAGTACAAGTCCAAGGAGGTTCTGCTCAAGCTTTATAACACACTGGTGAGGCCTCATCTGGAGTACTTGGTGCAGTGTTGATCTCCAGGCTACAAAAAAGACATAGCAGCACTAGAAAAAGTCCAGAAAAGAGTGACTAGGCTGTTTCCAGGGCTACAGAACATGATTTATGAGGAAGGATTAAAAGAGCTGAACCTTTACATTTTAAGCAAAAGAAGATGAAGAGGAGACATAATGGAAGTGTCTACAATTATGAAGGGAATTATTCCAGTGGATCAAGACTGTTATTTTAAAATGAGGTCAACAAGGGTAAAGTTCACACGAAGATAGGAGGTTTTTCTTTACACAGGGAACCACAGGAGAGCTACCAAGTAGTGTGGTTGACAGTAGGATTTTAGGAACTTCTAAAACTCGATTTTATGTTATTTTAAAGGAATAAAGTGGATTGGACTGGTAATCTTTGTTGGGCTGAATTTCCTGTTCTCGTCTAGATTGTTATATTGTTCTAAAATGTTTCTCCCATCTGCAGACAGGTTCTCTCGATCTCAGTCTGGGTGACCATCAGGTTCTTGGTCACCTCTCTTACCAAGGCCCTTTTCCACTCAGTTACTAAATTTGAGAGTGGCCAGCTGTTGGAAGAGTCCTAGTCATTCCAAACTTCTTCATTTTAATAATTATGGAGGAAACTTTGCTCTTGTAAACCTTCTTTGGTAGCATTACCCAGATTTGTGTCTTGACACAATTTTGTCTCTGATCTCTGCAGACAATTCCTTCAACCTTATGGGTGTGTTTTCTACTGAAATGACAATAGACAAAAAAATAGACAATAGACTCAATAGACAGAGGTGTACCTCAAAACAGGTACAAACACTTCAGCCGACCACAGGTGAACTCCAAACAAGCTGTAGAAACATCTCAGTGATGACCGATAGAATGGGATGCACCTGTGCCAAATTTCAAAATCATATACTAGGGCAGGGGTGGGCAATGTCGGTCCTGGAGAGCCGCAGTGGCTGCAGGTTTTCATTCCAACTGAATTGCTTAATTAGAAATCAATCCTTTCCAATCTCAGACCTTATTTAATTTTATGGCTTGTTTGTCTGCAATGTAAGGTTCTTATATCGTAGATTTGTACTTTTCCAAGGATATCATCAAAATGACTTGAAGCCTAAAACACATCATTTTCAGTCTGTCACATTTTCTATTAAGTGTTTTAATAAATCAAACAGTAAATGACGAACACACAGAGATGTAAGTCGAAACAAGCTAGATGGTGAACTGCTGACTGCTTTTTCATTTACATCTTATTGCTAATAAGGAGCCATTAAAACAGTGAATGCAGCTGTTTAAGATTGAAATAAGCAATTAAGGGTGGGGAACCTTAACAAGTGAGACCACTAAAATGAAGCATCAAAATGTCACTTAAGTAATAAGAGCTTCATCAGCAGTAATTGATTTCTCATTAAGAAACTTTGTTGGAACAAAAACCTGCAGCCACTGCGGCTCTCCAGGATCGGCATTGCCCACCCCTGTACTAGGGTAATATATTCTGATGTCAATGTGAGATTTCAGGTTTTTTTTTTTTTAAATAAATTTGCAACAATTTTCTAAAATCATATTTTCACTTTTTCATTTTGTGGTATTGCTTGAAAAGGGAAAAAGTGAATTTAACTGTAGAATCCCTGAAGCCTACAAAAAAACTTGTAATCCTGGGCCACCTTAAATTCCTTTGCACCTCTCCATCAGTGTCTTTTGTGTTGTAAATGTGTCGATCAGCACAAGCAGCAAGCAGCCTGCTATCCCATCAGCCCCATCGATGCAGCTCAATTTGGGCAAAAAAGTTCTCAGAGCTCAAGTCTTGTTTATCTGGGTGTGAGGTGCCTAGAGTTGTAAATAATATATTGCTATTTGGAATACATACATTTCATGTGTGTTCCATGTCTACAACAATCTGTGTAAATGTAGGATGACAGGAAATGCGAAATATGCAACAATTGTTGAACACATTGCTAAAATAGAAACTTTTTTCATGTTATAGTACTAACGACAAAATTTTGACATGAAGTGTATAATGTGTGAAGGCTAAAGTCCAAATATCAAATATACACTTTCACAAAAGGTACAAGTATAGCAAAACAAGTGCACTTTTTATTCAAGAATATAACCGTACAAAAAAAATTGGTTAGGGTACGGCACTGACAATTGTTTGGGTGGAGCAGCGTTAAGAACTGCTGACTCATAATTAAGAGGTTGCAGTTTTAATTCTGGCTGATTCCCAGAATTACTGTTTTGTGTAGTGAGCTGCTCTTATTGTTACTATTATACAATAAAAACATACATTTGATTTGAGTCTATAATAGCCGGTGTAAATGTATGGTACTTGTAAAGGTTAGTGGGTTTTTTTTTATTCAGTTTTATTCTCTCAGTTGCGTTCATGCTAGCCCTGATCTGACACTGCTGTTTTCAAATAAAGATGCGCTATAGCAGAGGTTAACTCAGTTGAGAACGAGGGTTCTACATCGCAGAAACAGAACAGAAGCCCTCCACGCAAGAAATGTACACTTACATATAAGAACAATGCAGCAGCACCAGGCGTAAAGATAAAAGATGGTACCGTTTGGATGGAACAAGAGGTCGGGTGTCATCCTGCCACATGCATGTCCTTCAACGAAACAGCAGAGCCTACAGAGCTTGCTAAGGTATCATGTAAAGCTGTCTTTGTATGAAAACATTTATATTTTACTTATATAAAAGCAACATTGAATATTATTTACCTATTTACCTTAATTTATTTACTTATCTTCCCACAGCGTAAAGTTAGAAGTAGATTGCAGAGCTTCCTGTGTTTGATGGACACATTTGCAAAACAAAAGACATTGGGAGGTGCGAAGGAATTTAAGGTGGCCCAGCATTACGTGTTTTTTCATAGACCAGGGATTCTAGTGTTAAACAATTTTAGCACAAGGCTGCAACATAACAAAATGTAAAAGATGGGAAGGGGTCTGAATACTTTCTGAATCCGCTCTATATTGACCCCTCAGTTTGCTAACCCTGATTTATTTATGATCGGAGAAAAGCTTGATTCCATCTTGACAGCTGGGGGCATCAAGCAGTTGCACACCCCACTCAAGTGCAGACTCGCACTAAACATAATAATTCTCTTGCATGCCAAGTCATTTGGATAATGGAATGAAGCACAGCCTCAAGGAGAACAAGCAGAAGAAAATGTTCACAAATTGGATCATTTACTGGGATGCAGGCAGTTATGACCTGTCACAACAGTATCTGGCTCAAAGCAGGACTCAAGTCAATGAATCACAGTGTCCACCAGGTGGCCATTTAGAGTCACAAATTAGCTCAAGGCAAATGTCTTTTGAAGTACAGAAGTGAGCATTGAAGAACGTTACATTTCTTACATTCATCGATTTGCTGAATATGAGTTATTGAGGATTGTGAGAAGATGGAGCTTAAGAGTGAAAGAGAGAAAGGGAAGGTCTACAAGACGGTAGTGAGACCAGCTATGTCATATGAGTTATGGACGGTGGCACTGACCAAAAAACAGAGCTGGAGGTGGCAGAGTTAAAGATATTAAGATTTGCATTGGATGTGACGAGGATGGATAGGATTAGAAATGAGGACATTAGAGGATCAGCTCAGGTTGGACGGTTGGGAGACAAAGTCAGAGAGGCGAGATTGCGTTGGTTTGGACATGTGCAAAGGAAAGATACCCAGCATCATATTGGGAGAAGGATGCTAAGGATAGAACTGCCAGGGAAGAGGAAAAGGGGAAGGCCTAAGAGGAGGTGTATGGATGTGGTGAGAGAAGACATGCAGGTGATGGGGCTAACAGGGCAAGATGATAAGGACAAGAAGATATGGAAGAAGATGATTCACTGTGGCGACCCCTAAGGGGAGCAGCCAAAAAAAGAAGAAGAAGAAGTGAGAAGATGGAGGTTATCTTGACAGCTTCATGCAATGTACAAACCAATTTTAGATGGATATGCCAGTTCATTACACTTCTGTGTGCCAACCCAATATGGAAAAAAAAGTATAACATTTACGTCGTATATCAAAATATGATTATCTGAGCAGAAAACAGGGTTGTTTAAAAATATTTGGGAGAATAAATGTGAAAAAGATCATGTAGTTGATCGTCTCTAAAATACTGTAGATATCTTTCCTAGATTCTTTCAGTTAATCTGACTCCATGGCCACTTTTATCTCCTAAATCAATCTTCACCATGCGAGTGTGATGTCCTTCAGGGAATCCCTCCTCTTCTAGACATCCCTCGGTCCCTGACTTGCTCTAGGGCATACATTTATTAAAGCTCTCCAACTCTTAGAAATGTCATAGAGAGCAGACCAAGTATTCTTTTGTTTTTCATCTTTCTGTTACTTCATATTAATTAAATATACCTCGATAAAAAAGTCTCTGAACCTTCCTATGAGGGACCTTTTGAGATATGACACATCTGGGCTGGCGTTGAATTTTATGTTTTCCTTATTTCCCTTCATATTGGAATATAATAAGTTCTTTTGGACTTTTTTACCTTTTCATTTTTAAGAGAATGTAGTTTATTTATAAGAAAGCTTGAAGTGTAGTTGAATGGATCTTTCTTGTATAGCTTCAAAATCAGTGGGAAGACAATAAAAACCATTGCAGAAGAATAACACATTTAGATATGAGGAATACCCAGCATAAAACACTAAAGCAAAACTGTGTGCAGTATTGGCATCAATGGTGACACGGGCAGGCAATTCACTGTTCTGTATAATAACAAAGTCCACAGTGAAATGTGCCTTAGATATTAGTTTGTGTACACTTCAGGAATACTGAGCAGCCTGTATCTGTCTGAATCTCAGAACTGAAATTGAAGTACAGCTCAGTTTTATTAACTATCACTACTAGAGAGAAAGCATTGTTTCTATTACTTTTCTTTTTCTTTCATACTCGTTATTGCAGCTGACCAATTAAGTAAACTCATTGCAGTCATTTTTCACTGTAATTATGGCACAATTTCTGTCATTGCACTATGTCTCAGCATTTATCTATGCAGAGATTTAACCAGATATTTGAAGGTTACAAAAGACAATGCAGTGAGTGAATCCCTCTAGTCAAGCTGTTCTATTTGTAAAATAATAAAAATACTGCATTGTGATTTAGCAAATGAGACCACTCAAACATTGTGTCTGTCTAATGTGTCTATCTATCAAGTAATACATTTTATAGATCAATCAATATCTTATATAATACACTACTGTGGCTGTCTGTTCGTCTGTCCAGGATTTTAAATCGCCTGTAACTCGCAAACCGTTTGACCTACTGACCTGAAATTTGGTACACATATACCACGTGACTTCTACTGTCTGCTTTCAGGATGATGATTTTTATTACTCTTTTTATTTTTATTTTATTTTATTGTAGAATCAACTCTCTGCAACAGGCAGAAGGGTGGCCGTGCGGCACAAGCGTACGGGCCCCGTTCTCATCTCTACCACCTTCGCCATCACTTCCCCTATCTCTTCATATCTTGATTCATTCTTGAGGCAGATTGAAGACTTAAGTGGCAGCTTAAGTGAAAAATTAAGGAAAATGTACTAAGTATTAACAACACAAACACTGACTTAATCGGTTTTAACGCGAAAAGACGGCGATAGAAGAAGAGAAGAAGTGGGCTGCTATAGTGGAAAAAAGAAGAGCTGCTCAGGAACCAGCAAGTGCATCAACCTCTGAGCAAATGAATGCTAAATGTACAGAGAAAGAGGATGAAAACTAGGAATGCTCAAGTCAAGTGTATTCACTGCACGTTATTGTGCAGTCTGCCGTTACTGGTTTTAATATATTATCTATAATGCCTTTCACATCTGTCTTCTGTAGTTGTATCTGTAGTTTCTTTCATTTCTGTTATACTGCAATAGGCCACCTATCTATCTATCTATCTATCTATCTATCTATCTATCTATCTATCTA